>OY728129.1:1098926370-1100176370 GCA_963277665.1 Viscum album | reverse complement strand
TGTTGGATTAAACAAATAGAAAATTTTCATTTAGTAAGCGACTTGTATAACACTATGGTTTGTGTATCATATAATACAAGTAAAACTGTAAATAATGATATATATCATGTCAAGTAAATGGAAATGTTAGTTTAATATGACCTTTAATATTTTTAAAATCTATTTGATAAGATAATGTTTCATGAAAAATGACAATGTTTACTGGTTTCACTAAATATATAACATCATCAGCTGTACTAAAGCTATGTAATTTGAAATCTAGAAATCAATAAAAGAAAATAAAATTTATAATACTACATGATCTCTTTAATGATATTTTACCAAATGATAATGATTTGACCTTTCAAAAATATTATGCTAAAATAAAGCTATGTACAATGAGTATGATATCTGAAAGAATACATGCATGTCTAAATGATTATATATTTTTTTTAAAGAATGTGAATCCCTTAAAAAATGCCCAAAGTGGGTTGTGGCTCAATATAAGAAATATGAGTGAATAAATTTTAAAATTTTATTTTATTTTCCAATCATTACAAGATTTATACAAATACATGGAAGTGTTTATATTGCAATGAAATTGATGTGTCATGAAAATACAAGAATTCAATATGGGAAACTAAATCACTCTGTAAACTCTTCTCAGTGGAATTAAATTGATCATGAGTATCTTGAATTTTGAAATGATCATAAAAATAATTTTATTACACTATCAGTATATGGAATTAATTATTTTAGTTTTCAAAGTAGCACTCAAAGTACATCATTGGTTTTTTTGGTGAATCATAACCTTCCATCATGGTTATAAATGAAGTGAAAATACATTATGTTGTCACAACTTCAATCAAAAAAAAATCTAGTAATGAAATTACGTTTTGTCTCACCTAGATTGATGAAAATACAAGCAGGGGGATGAATTTTCAATCTTAAAAATTCAGAGTCACATAAAAATATATTGTGAAATTTTGTTTAATAAGATTATTTAAAAATTCAACCTAAAATAAATAATACAGGTAAGTATAAAGATAGTAATTTGAAATAAAGTAAATATAAATATAATAATATGTATTAGTTTAGATTCAAATGATCATACATCTAATCTTCGCACTCTTACTTAAGAGTATGGATATCCACTATAGATAAATTCCTTTTACAAGTTTATTACAAAACTATACTTTTTCAAACATGATAATCTGTAACCCTATATTTTGATAGGATCAAATCTAACCTGATACTTTTATTAAGGACCATCCCAAAACCTAACTATACTTTTTATGGTAGAAGATAGAAACTAATATTTCTAAATTAGTGGACCTAACATTGTATTTTTTAGTAGGATATATAAAAAACTATGTTATATTACCTTTTGATCCATTGGAAAGAATTATTTGGTACTTTTTATGTGTTTTATAACTCATAAAGTGTTAGAATGTAGTGAAAAAAACATTTAGAAAAAAACAATAAACTCACTGACAGTTGTGATCATAAGTGATGGTGTATAAATATTCTTTTCCACCATTAAAAATTAGGAATGATTCAGTTCGAGTATTCCAAGAGTGTTTTAGAAAATGAGTGTATATGATAAAGCTCCAAGACTATGAGTTGAACCATGTATCTATCTAGAATAAAAAAATGTCACACCATTCTTCTCACAAGTAGTGAGATTCTTTGGCCTATAAATAGACAAAATAACAATGACTACTTTCCACTTCAAATTCCAAGATCCTTCATCATAAATAATTAACAATAATATTCACATGGTTGTTTCATTAAATTAACTCAAAAATATATTAATATATAAAGAACATGTACATTGATAAACATGTTTGAATAATAAATAAACATTTAAAACAACAATAAATACTCCATGATAATTAGTAATGAATTACTGGTAAATTACTATAATCCATTAAAAATTATATCGTCTAATATTCCATCCAATTTGAATAATAATTTTTAATTATATAATATTAGTTAAAACACCCATGAATCATAAATGAAATTTATAATAATTTAAAAATAAATCTCCCAAAAAAGTTATGTCTAAAATTAGACGTAACTACTAAGTTATATAATACTCTTATTGCATAATAATTTACATTACTATATGAATTCCACTCTTCATGTAAGAATTTCATATTATAAATATATGGTTCTATAAGACTTTCAATTTTATCAAGACTTATGAATTTGTAAAATTTACGTCGTCATCAGACTTCTACAACATTGAGTAAAAATTTTAAAATATATTAAATTTTTGAAGTAATTAATTATAATTTAAACCATGTATGAATTTTCCTATAAAATAATATATTTTATATTAAAAAACAAAAAAAAAATTATCTAGTTCATAAGAATATTAACGATAAAATAATATATAATATTCAGATATTAAATTTTTTCTTTTTTGTAAGACTATGTAATTTGTAAAATTTGAAATGTAGAATAAAATAATTTTTCTTCACATTACCAAAATAAACAAACTAATGAGAATAATAATAAATAATAAATAATTTTCTACAAGAAATTCATGTTTCAAAACAAGATGTGAGGGATGTAATAAAGTGAGGTATTTTTAATTCTCAAAATTTAAATAAAATAATGTTTCATGGATCCAATCAATAATATCTCCCCTTTGTATAATTAAAAAATTGAACTTAGATTCACAATATTCTCTCTCCCGGTTTTTAATTTTTCTAAAAAAAAGTAGCAATGAAGATTAAATTATGTACACTAAATAAATCAAACATTTCTCACCCTTTCTGCAATCACATTTCAAGTGATAAAGAGTAAAAATAGTCACCCTTTTAATAAATAAAAAAATTATACTCTTTTTATAAAAAAAAATCTATAATTTTTATGAAAGAGTTCATTTTTTAAATACAAAAATTTCTCACCTAATATATTGTTTCAAAAAAAATATTTATCCCAAAAACATATGGAAGAAACATTTATATTGTCACGACCCGTCCCCCGGGGCCCATGCCGTGACTAATTAGTATCAGACGAGTCGGTTCTACGCAGAACATAGGAATCTGATCTTTCATTTCTGTGAAGAAATAGTGTTAAGTTTATTGAGTGTGGTTTTAAGTTCAGGGAGTCCAATGTTGGTGTGGTGACTGACGTATCCAGACACCAGGACCCTGACTTCTGATTTCTGACTCAGTGCACTAAAACATTGTATAAGGACCCGCACTTATTTCATACATAAACTTGAATTTATTTAAGAAAACACTTCATTATACATTGAGGATCTTTTCAAGTTTATAGCTTTAGAGAATTAAGACAAAACATTCATAACATTACACATTGTTACATAGTGGATACCATAAAATCAGTTTCCATTATCCTCAGAATATTAAACATTAAATCACAAAACAAGACTCCTTGACAATTCTTCAACATTTAACATGTCTTCCTTCCTTGTATTACTCATCATTAACCTATGAAAAATCATTTAAAAACTTGGGATGAGCACAAAAGCTCAGTAAGGTATGAAAAAGAAGGAAAAATCACATTAGTCCATGAATACGCATGACGTATGAAAACATTTTCAAAAGACATGCTTTCCACCCATAAAATCTTACTTATCATAACATGAGATTTACACAAGATCCACACAAACATAATTATAATCATATAGGTATATTGTTGCATTACTTACATAATCTTGTAACCATCTTGGCTACCTTAAAATTTGTAACCCTCACGGCTACCTTACTTTGTGTAACCATCGCAGTTACACTTGGAGTAACCATACGGCCGACCTCCAACTTAATCATACCCAATGCATTGGAGGGAAATATAGGTCCCACCCTTCACCATAAAAAATTCCCAATAACCAAAACATAATCATACAACATAAACAATGGCATAAAAACATACCTTTTGAATCTTATAAAATAGAATTTTAAAAGAGGATTTTAGAAGAAAAGTCCCTTATAAACATCATATACTTGAAGTGAGACTTAATAGAGTGGATGGAATATGTATATACTCTGTAAATACACATAATGAAACGTAATATAAACATAACCCATCACACAAACAATTTAAATAGCACATAAATTAAAAAGTAGAAGGTTAACCCAAAGAATGAAAATCGGGTTAAGAATTCTCTTACCTTGGGCTTGTCTTACTTCAAAATTGTTTAAAACTCCTGTATAATGTTCAAAAGGGTGTTATTAGTATTTTACAGAAACATGTTCATGTTTATAACATCTTATATGTTCATTTCATAACCTCATTTCATCCCTTATTTGTTAGTATTTGGTTCCTTGCATTATTTTGGGTGAGTTCTTTTGTGATTCTCACAATCAGTTCATGATGAATCGTTCTTGTTGATTGGAAGTGAAAATCCATAATTGGAATGGAGTAGTATTTACATATTTACAGTACCATAAATGATACCATTTATCACTTTGATTCTTTATATGATGATGATTTATAAGTTAAAACATTAATTATGTTCGTTTAGATCATTTAAGTGGTTCCTTGATAATTACAACCTCATTTAGTCTAATAAATTTGAATCATGAGTACAAAAGAATTCCAGAACCTTATATGATTCATAAAACATATTTTATAACCTGGTTCAACCATATAAATGGTTTCATGACCATACTTGAAAGAATTAATGGAGATTGAAAATACATCATCCACGATATCGGTAATTCGACACAAATGGACAATGTTTTTTTTTATTCTTTAAATAAGTGAGAGAGGAGAGGAATAATGATTTGTAATTTTCCATAAACATGAAAACATACAGAATATACATGATTCTGTAGATTTCATTCCTCTTGGATAAGAGGGGGTGAAGGAAGAAGAAAAGGAATCATGAAATAAAGAAAAATTGAGAAATTTCTTACGGAAATTCGGCAGCCTAACGGCGTCTCTTAAAATTTCATAAAAACAAGATTGATGAGAGGAATGGAATATCTCATCATCATACAAACTTTGGACAGTAAGGGGAAATATTTAATGAAATATCCCAACAAAAGACAAAGGGAAAGGAAGAGAATAACATAAAATGGAAGAAAAGAATGAAAATGAAAGAGGATGTTTACCTCTTGATCTCTTCTCCTTGAGATCCTTCTTAAGGGCTTTGATTTTGGTCTTTTGGTGAGACCAGCAGCTCTAGGACGTGGGGAAGAAGATTTGGGAGGGAATTTGGCATAAATTAGACAATGCTCAAGGCTTTAGAGGTGTGGGAGGAAGAGGGGAGTGAGGGTGATATTTATAGTGGAGGAGGGAAGGTATTTTAGATTATTTTAATTATTATTATAATATTTTTATCAAGACTATGAATAATCTCAAATCAAGTGGAATTAATTAGTTAAAATATCAAGTGAGTTCGAGGTAAGTGGCCTTTCATCACTTATGATGTCATAAATAGTGCATATTTACCGATAAATTGATTATACGGTATTTTATCGTATTTCACTATTCACTGAAAATTCAAGAGTTTCAGAAAAATACCAAACATTTACCCCAACCATTTTTCGATGTGTAGAATTCAAAAATGAACTCCATTTTTAAAAAATAATTTTCTAAATATTATTAATTTAATTTTTAAATAAGGTCACAGATAATACGAAAAATAACAATATTTAAGTGCAACTAGTTTTATGTGACATTGGAAAATTAATTAAGATCCCATTATCCTATTGGCATGGGAAAATAAAATAATAATATTATTTACTATTCATGAGGTCATATTACTATTCATATTACTATTCATAAGGGCATGTTACTATTCACCAAAAAAACAAGTTTGTTCCATCAGACTCTAAATAACATACTGAACACAATTGTAGATGACAGTTTCTTGAAATTCAAAACATAGAAGAAATAAAATTATGTTTAAAGGATACTTATAAATATATACCTTAAACAAAATTTCAAGCATTTTCAATTTATTTCTAGAAAACCTTGGGATGTTACATTATCACCACCTTCTTGAAATTGCGTCCTCGCAATTTTATTTACTTATTAAACAACTAAGGGTATTTTTCCCTCATTGCATTTTCAGACTCCCATGTTGCTTCTTCAACCTTGTGGTTTCTCCACAAAACCTTTACCTGGTGGATTACCTTATTCTGCAAAACCTGTTCTCTTCGATCAAGAACCTGAACCGGTTTTTCTTCATAAGAAAGGTTCTCTGCTAGCTGAACTTCTTCCGGCCTCAAGACATGTGATGAATCTGGAACATACTTTCTCAACATCGAAACATGAAAAACATTGTGTACCTGAAACAACCTCGGAGGCAAAGCTTCGCGGTACGCAACTGTTCCAACTTTATCCAAGATTTCAAAAGGACCAATGAACCGTGGACTTAGTTTCCCTTTCTTGCCGAAACACATCACACTTTTCCAAGGAGATATTTTAAGGAAAACATGGTCACCTACCTTGAAAGAGAAGTATTTCCTTCTGTTATTTGCATAACTTTTCTGCCTGCTCTGAGCTGTCCTCATGTGTTGCTGGATCATCCTCACTTTCTCAGCCACTTCTTCTACTAATTCTGGCCCCATCAACTTTCTTTCACCGACTTCATCCCAAAATGCAGGAGTCCGGCACCGCTTTCCATACAAGGCCTCAAAAGGTTCCATCTGAATACTGGAATGGAAACTGTTATTATAAGAAAACTCAACTAGTGAAAGATGCTGATCCCAACTTCCCTAATAGTCCATTGAACAAGCTCGAAGCATATCCTCCAAAGTTTGAATCGTTCATTCTGACTGCCCATCTGATTGAGGATGAAAAGTTGTACTGAAATTCAACTCTGTGCCCAAAGACTTCTGAAGTCCCTTCCAAAATTTAGAAGTGAACCTAGGATCTCGGTCAGACACAATGGAAAGAGAAACTCCATGTAACCTGACAATCTCTTTGAGGTACAAACGAGAAAGCTAATCTAATGTCATTGTATCTCGAATAGAAAGAAAATGAGCAGACTTTGTTAGCCGATCAACAATAACCCATATCGCATTGTTACCTCGAGAAGTCTTTGGTAGTCCCACCACAAAATCCATGGATATATTCTCCCATTTCCATTCTGGCACTGGAAAAGGCTGAAGCATCCCCTTCGGTAACTGTCACTCTGCTTTAACCTGCTGACATGTCAAACATTTCATTGTAAAATCAGCAATATCTCTTTTCATCCCATTCCACCAGTAATACTCCCGAAGGTCTCTGTACATCTTAGTACTTCCAGGATGAACAGAAAATAGAGAACTATGAGCTTCACACAATAATTCTTTCTTCAGCTGGGAATCACAAGGCACACACAACCTTTTTCCAAGCCTTAAAACACAATCTTTATCAAGATTAAATTCTGGAAACTTACCCATTTTAACCAATTCTACCTTTTTCTGTAGCTCACGGTCTTCCCTCTGCGCTTTCATAATTCTGTCTGACAACGAAGACTGCACTGAAACCTGAAACAAAACAGATATATTCCCTGCACCAACAACTTCTAAGCCAAAATTTATCAAATCATCAATCAAGGGATCACGTTCCAAACGTAGCATGGTTAATGATGCATGATTTTTCCAACTTAAGGCATCCACTACTTTGTTTGCTTTTCCAGGATGGTAATTAATCGTGCAGTCATAATCTTTTATCAGTTCTAGCCATCTTCTCTGCCTCATGTTTAATTCCTTCTGAGTGAATATATACTTAAGACTTTTATGGTTAGTATATATTTGGCATTTGGTTCCGTATAGATGATGCCTCCATATTTTCAAAGCAAAAAACTACAGCTGCCAATTCCAAATCATGTGTGGGATAATTCAGCTCATGAGATTTAAGTTGTCTCGAAGCATAGGCAATTACCTGATCATTCTACATCAAAACACAACCAAGTCCCTTCAAAGAAGCATCACTGTAGATAACAAACTCACCATTCCGGGAAGGTAAGGACAAAACTGGAGCATTCACCAATCTCTTCTTTAGTTCCTGAAAAAAAACATCACATTCTTCTGTCCAAACAAATTTAACCCCTTTCCGTGTTAACTTAGTTATTGGGCTAGATAACCGTGCAAAGTTCTTAATAAAGCATCGGTAATAACTTGCTAAGCCCAGAAAACTACGAATCTTTGTAACATTTGTGGGTCTTGGCCATTCATCAACTACTTTTGTTTTGGCAGGATCAACTGTTATTCCATCCTTATTTACAATGTGTCCAAGAAAAGAAATATGTTGCAACCAAAAATCACACTTGCTGAATTTTCCATATATTTTCTTTTCTTTTAAAGTTTTTAAAACAACCATTAGATGTTTTTCATGCTCCTCTTTATTTTTAGAAAAAACCAGAATGTCATCAATAAATACAACCACAAACTTATCCAAGAACTCATGAAATACTCTATTCATAAGATTCATGAATACAGCAGGTGCATTAGTTAACCCAAATGGCATAACAACAAATTCATAATGCCCATATCTAGTACGAAAGGCTGTTTTCGGGATGTCATCCTCCTTCGCCTTCAGCTGATGGTATCCAGATCTCAAGTCAATCTTGGAAAAGTACTGAGCTCCCTGGAGCTGATCAAACAAGTCATCAATATGAGGCAAAGGATACTTGTTTTTAACAGTGATGTTATTCAAAGCTCTATAATCATTACAAAGTCTCATGGAACCATCTTTCTTTTTAACAAACAAAATAGGGGCTCCCCATGGTGAAGTACTGAGACGAATTAAGCCTTTGACAAGCAAATCCTGCAACTGATTTTTCAATTCAAGAAGTTCTATTGAAGCCATACGATATGGAGGTTTTGAAATTGGCTTAGCATCAGGAACTAAGTCAATTGTGAATTCGACTTCTCGTTTAGGTATGACACTGGGTAACTCCTCAGGAAAAACATCAAGGTATTCATTTACCACTGGCACACCATTGATTTGAATAGTTCCCTTGTTTTCAACAATATGAGCCAGATAACATTCATTTCCATCTTTCAGTAGTTTCTCAGCTTCTTGATATGTTATCAATTGTATGGGTTCATTCTTGTATACAAACTGAAACTATTTCTGAAAAACAACTTCTTTAGCTCTACAGTCAATCTTAGCATGATAATCAGAAAGCCAGTCCATCCCCAGAATAACTTCAAACTCGACTAAAGGTAAAACAACAAGGTTTGCAGGTAAAGTCTTTCCACATACCACAATAGAAATATTCTTATAATTCCTCTTTGCTATAACATTTCCCCTAGTGTTTTAACAACAAGTTCAGGTATCATTTGTTGAGGTGATATTTCCAAGTCACTAGAAAATTTCTCAGAGATGAAGGAATGTGTAGACCCCGTATCAAACAAAACTTTACCAAAATCTGAGTGAACAAACAAAGTACCTGATACAACTTCATTGGATGGCCCAACATCTGCTGACGTAGTCCCAAAGGATCTCACTACACCTTTCTGCTTGTAGTCTGGCTTCTTTACATCATTTGGATACCTCTTTGGACGGGCATTTGCATAGTGACCCATCTCACCACATTTAAAGCACTTTACAGTTTGATTATCAGGATTAGTCTTTGGATCATTTTTATTGCAATCTCAGGCCATATGTCCAAACTTACCACATTTAAAACACTTCCCAGTTTTGATAAGACATTCCCCAGGGTGCTTCTTGCCACACTTTTCACAAACTAGAAACTATATTTTCTTACCATCAGATTTCATTGGTTGATTCTTACCCATTGCTTTCCAATTTGAACTCTTCTTCTCTTTGTTTCCAAATTGCATGTGATCATCAGCAAACTCCATCTCTACCCTCTCAGCACATCGGATAAGTTTCTCGTAACTTTTGAATTCACGGGAGGCCAACGCCCTTCGATACCTTGGCTTCAATCCTGAGTAAAAGCGGTTGATTTTGCTATCGAGATCCAGAATAAGATTTGGAGCATACCTCGCCAGTCGGGTGAAGTTCGCCTCATACATAGCCACTGAATCTTCCTCCTTTTGTTTCAGTTCATGGAATTGTTTCTCCATTCTAAGTCGCACCACCTTAGGAAAATATTTTTCAAGAAAAATACTTTTAAATTCATCCCATACTAAGGCATCAAATTCCTCTCTACCCCTAATATTCCTTACCATTGACCACCACTGATTAGCTTCCCCTTCAAAACGATAAATGGCAAGACTTACCTTTTGATTGTCTGAACATCCCATAACATCAAATATCTTTTCAAGGGCTTTAATCCATCCCTATGCTGCCACTGGGTCAGAAGATCCACTGAATGCAGGAGGATGTTGTCTCATAAAATGTTCCACCAATGTCATGTTCTGTTGGGGTACTTCTATTTTTCCTCTTGCATGGATACCACCACCATTTATTGCCTGTGTTAGCTGAGCCATTACTGTCACAAACTGCTCGGTTCCAATCCCTACCATTCTGGGCTGTTGATCAGGAAGGATGTCATTTTGTCGGTGCCTATCCTCTTCAGCATCCATGTTCCTTCTGCGGACAACCATTCTAAACAAACATTTCTTAGATGAAGCAACATGGTAATCTTTAAATGCTATAACAAATTAAACATAGGGTGAGAATTATTTATGGTATTCTATTAGCATCACCTTAACCCCTAAAGTTATCTAAACCATCCTCTGATACCAACTATAAGGACCCGAACTTATTTCATACATAATCTTGAATTTATTTAAGAAAATACTTCATTATACATTGAGGATCTTTTCAAGTTTAGATATTTAGAGAATTAAGACAAAACATTCATAACATTACACATTGTTACATAGTGGATACCATAAAATCAGTTTCCATTATCCTCAGAATATTAAACATTAAATCACAAAACAAGACTCCTTGACAATTCTTCAACATTTAACATGTCTTCCTTCCTTGTATTACTCATCATTAACCTGTGAAAAATCATTTAAAAACTTGGGATGAGCACAAAAGCTCAGTAAGGTATGAAAAAGAAGGAAAAATCACATTAGTCCATGAATACGCATGACGTATGAAAACATTTTCAAAAGACATGCTTTCCACCCATAAAATCTTACTTAGCGTAACATGAGATTTACACAAGATCCACACAAACATAATTATAATCATATAGGTATATTGGGGCATTAATTACATAATCTTGTAACCATCTTGGCTACCTTAAAATTTGTAACCCTCACGGCTACCTTACTTTGTGTAACCATCGCAGTTACACTTGGAGTAACCATACGGCCGACCTCCAACTTAATCATACCCAATGCATTGGAGGGAAATATAGGTCCCACACTTCACCATAAACAATGCCCAATAACCAAAACATAATCATACAACATAAACAATGGCATAAAAACATACCTTTTGAATCTTATAAAATAGAATTTTAAAAGAGGATTTTAGAAGAAAAGTCCCTTATAAACATCATATACTTGAAGTGAGACTTAATAGAGTGGATGGAATATGTATATACTCTGTAAATACACATAATGAAACGTAATATAAATAGAACCCATCACACAAACAATTTAAATAGCACATAAATTAAAAAGTAGAAGGTTAACCCAAAGAATGGAAATCGGGTTAAGAATTTCCTTACCTTGGGCTTGTCTTACTTCAAAATTGTTTAAACCTCCTGTATAATGGTCAAAAGGGTGTTATTAGTATTTTACAGAAACATTTTCATGTTTATAACATCTTATATGTTCATTTCATAACCTCATTTCATCCCTTATTTGTTAGTATTTGGTTCCTTGCATTATTTTGGGTGAGTTCTTTTGTGATTTTCACAATCGGTTCATGATGAATCGTTCTTGTTGATTGGAAGTGAAACTCCAGAATTGGAATGGATTAGTATTTAATTATTTATAGTACCATAAATGATACCATTTATCACTTTGATGCTTTATATGATGATGATTTATAAGTTAAAACATTAATTATGTTCGTTTAGATCATTTAAGTGGTTCCTTGATAATTACAACCTCATTTAGTCTAATAAATTTGAATCATGAGTACAAAAGAATTACAGAACCTTATATGATTCATAAAACATATATTATAACCTGGTTCAACCATATAAATGGTTTCATGACCAGACTTGAATGAATTAATGGAGATTGAAAATACATCGTCCACGATATCGGTAATTCGACACAAATGGACAATGTTTTTTTTTTATTCTTTAAATAAGTGAGAGAGGAGAGGAATAATGATTTGTAATTTTCCATAAACATAAAAACATACAGAATATACATGATTCTGGAGATTTCATGCCTCTTGGATAAGAGGGGGTGAAGGAAGAAGAAAAGGAATCACGAAATAAAGAAAAATTGAGAAATTTCTTATGGAAATTCGGCAGCCTAACGGCGTCTCTTAAAATTTCATAAAAACAAGATTGATGAGAGGAATGGAATATCTCATCATCATACAAACTTTGGACAGTAAGGGGAAATATTTAATGAAATATCCCAACAAAAGACAAAGGGAAAGGAAGAGAATAACATAAAATGGAAGAAAAGAATGAAAATGAAAGAGGATGTTTACCTCTTGATCTCTTCTCCTTGAGATCCTTCTTAAGGGCTTTGATTTTGGTCTTTTGGTGAGACCAGCAGCTCTAGGACGTGGGGAAGAAGATTGGGGAGGGAATTTGGCAGAAATTAGACAATGATCAAGGCTTGAGAGGTGTGGGAGGAAGAGGGGAGTGAGGGTGATATTTATAGTGGAGGAGGGGAGGTATTTTTGATTATTTTAATTATTATTATAATATTTTTATCAAGACTATGAATAATCTCAAATCAAGTGGCCTTAATTAGTGAAAATATCAAGTGAGTTCGAGGCAAGTGTCCTTTCATCACTTATGATGTCATAAATAGTGCATATTTACCGATAAATTGATTATACGGTATTTTATCGTATTTCACTATTCACTGAAAATTCAAGAGTTTCAGAAAAATACCAAAAATTTACCCCAACCATTTTTCGATGTGTAGAATTCAAAAATGAACTCCATTTTTCAAAAATAATTTTCTAAATATTATTAATTTAATTTTTAAATAAGGTCACAGTTAATTCGAAATATAACAATATTTAAGTGCAACTAGTTTTATGTGACATTGGAAAATTAATTAAGATCCCATTATCCTATTGACATGGGAAAATAAAATAATAATATTATTTACTATTCATGAGGTCATATTACTATTCATAAGGGCATGTTACTATTCACCAAAAAAACAAGTTTGTTCCATCAGACTCTAAATAACATACTGAACACAATTGTAGATGACAGTTTCTTGAAATTCAAAACATAGAAGAAATAAAATTATGTTTAAAGGATACTTATAAATATATACCTTAAACAAAATTTCAAGCATTTTAAATTTATTTTTAGAAAACCTTGGGATGTTACACATTGATTGCGTGTGTGTTTTCAAATGTTTTCTTTGTGATATTTTGAGTCAGCACACCAGGTATAACTTTCAGCTCATCAGATATAACTTATTGACTATGGTACACCTATTCCTTATCAGGATGACACTGTGTAGATAGCCAGCTAGGATTCCTGAGAGAGTACACGATAATGGCCCACCGATCAATGAGGCTCCGGTGCAGGGGCCTCTTACTATGTTGGCACCTTCAGGTGACGTACCAGCAGCACCACCACCCGTTGGGTAGTAAATACCACTAGCCACAATGTTGGATGGTGCACACCGACTGAGCACGTTGCACTAGTTCTAGTAGTATAGGCCTCCGAGGTTTCAAGGCGAGACAGTTTCCCACGTAGCTGAGGGCTAGATGTATGCAGTTGCTAGCATTTTTCCACCTAGTTGAGACACCAATAGAGCATATGGTGATCTTAGCTACCAGATGTTTTCATTGAGAGACCATGTGGATGGTCCTCTTAGTGATGAGGTTTTGGTACGTGGACCATTATCTGAGATAGTACCTTCGGGTAGTGTGTCTTCTATATCACTACCTGTTGGTCAGTAGTTACAACTGGTAGTACTGGTAAAGGACACATATAGGCTTAGTTTCTTATGCATGATTCAGTGTCAGATACCCCTCAGGTTTTGAGGTGATCCAACTCATAGGCAGCTTATGACTATCTTGAGGAGGTGCCTGAGAGTTCTCTGGAGATTTTATAGCTTCAGTGGGATGACATGTTGGTAGCTGAGTATTCATCAAGTCATACAGATCATTCCTGGTACTCAATGAATATGATATGATCAGTGCTTCATAGCTCAGACATCTGAGCGAGGTGTCTTTAGGGACATCCGAGCTATAACTATTCCTATATGAATTCATACTTATGTTAGATCAGTAGATAGAACCTTTGTGGTTGAATATTCCTTGGCTTAGCAGATACAGCCAGGGAATGTTAATAGTGGGAAAGTAGGAAACTGACACCAGTCTTAGAGACTTGGGTGTGTAAAAATGTTTCCAGAAGAAGAAGTATTAGAGACAGATGAATCTGCAGGGATACGGATGTGGAATCAGAGCTAGGGGAGCAGCATGAGGTGTTGTACATTTCAACATGTTACAACCACCCCCATTATAGTCTCTGCCAGGATCAAGGAGCTGGAGGATGGGGGGAAGAGAGTAGCAGCATGCGATCAAGGAGTACGACACTAGGGATCTAATAATGATTTGAGGTACGGTTTGTGACTAATAATAGCTACTGTATCAATAAACATAGGTACCAATCATTTATTACTTCCAAGAATATTTTCCCAGACCAAGAGTTTCTAGTTAAACCATTGACTTGACCCTCACGTCTAGATATACCTTTGAGAGGAGACTCAATAATCACACTTACGTCGATGATGTGTTCTGACCCTTGAGGTGAGAGTTTCGGTTGGAACCTCTTGGTGGTAGCTTCGAGGCCTTACGAAGTTAGTTTGGGTATGACTGGACATCCATAATTCATACTCATATTGACTGTATTAGGAAAAAAAATTGTGGTTTATCTACAATGTTAGGATGTGGTTTTTCTTAGTTGGCGAAAAAGGAAACCCATGCAGCATATAATAAACTTCTTCATAGGATAGAGAATCTGATCACTCGTGAGTCGGCCAGCCTCACCCTCATGGCATCAGAAGTTTTGAGTATTCAGTTCCCAACATGAGTGGATAGAGTTCCTCCAGGACTACGACTTTAAGATAGTCTATAATCGAGGTAAGGAGAACATGGTAGCAGATGCACTCAGTAGGAGGTCTGACCTGTAGCTATTGAGTGAGGTGATAGATTAGCTAGCCGCTTTGATAATATACTTTGTGGATTGAGATGGAGCAGCTTCTCTTCAGTCTCTTACAGTCACTCCCCTACTTCTTCAGCGATTCAGGGAGGCACAACATGGGGACGCTGACTACGAGACTCAATGAGCTCAGATATCCACAGGACAGGCGCCTGATGGATTTTCTAAAGGTGGGGAGCATGTCATCCTCTTCTGATGACTTACCATGGTACCAATTTCACTTTGGGAGGAAGTGTTGAGGGAGTTCCGTACATCCCCTCTAGAGGTACATCTAGGAGTGGAGAAGATGTACCAGGACCTCCGACGATAGCACTGGTGGCTGGGAATGAAGAAGCAGTAGCAGAGTTTGTCTTTTGGTGCCTCACTTGTCAATAAGTGAAGGTAGAGAATCGGGTACCATCAGTCTTGGTTCAGCCTTTAGATGTCCCAAAATGGAAGTGGGATGGGATACTCCTGGACTTCGTGATAGGACTTCCACGTATATCCAGGGGTCATGACTCGATTTGGGTGATCTTTGACCGACTCACCAAGTCTGTCCACTTCCTATCGATCTAAGATCAGGGTTCAGTAGAGGGAATGGGATGCCTCTATGTGCAGAAGATTGTGCGGCTACATAGAGTATATTCAATGACTGTCTATGATCGTGATGCATGTTTTACTTCCTGGCTATGGAAGGGGTTGCAGGAGGCTTTCAGGATGCAGATTTGTTTGAGCACCGCCTTCCATCCTCAAACGGATGGCCAGACTAAGCGGACCATTCAGACCCTCGAGGACATACTGCATGCTTGCGTCCTCGACTTCGGTCATAGTAGGTAGGATCACTTTCTTTTGGTGTAATTGTGGAGAGGAGGAACATGGGATAAAGCTCCCAATGAAGAATTCTCCACCGAAGAAGAACGCTGATGAGGAACGCCTTTGACTATGAAGAATGACCTCGACTTTGACTTTTTTTCCTCGGGACTTCCTCCAACATAGGACATGTTCATCTACAACGAATCAATGTCCTCCTTTTCACACCAAAATCAACCAACAACAAACAAGTTGGGTTTTTATTTAAGTATGATTTTATTCCCTTGATTTTTTCCTTCCAAATAAAAATCAAAGAACATGGATCAACTAATTATCAAGTTGATCCACGAATGTCTTTCTTGCGGTTTGGGAATAAATTGTTGTGGGAAGTTTTAGGGGTTTATTCAATATTTGATTAACACTTCCCATGTTCTCTTCTTTTTTTTCTTTTGTAGGGCTGGGAGTAGAAATTATCAAGGGATTATGGGAATTGATGTTTTAAAATATCTTCCTTGCTCGTTCTCAGTCTATGTTCTTGATGAACCTCTTGCTACCACTCTAAACACAGAGGGTGCAAGCCAAAAAAACATGGCCCGACCCCCCCCCCCCCCCCCCGTCGTTCTTCTTTGTGGTGTTCTTCAAAATAGAGGAAGATGACAACTATGTCAAAGGCGAAGAAAGAAATGGCCACGCCACCCATGGCCTCCACGACCCGCGCTACCCCCACGATGCTCTTGTGCCACGGCCGAATCAACTTTGTCACTCTAGGCCAAACCATGCCACTTGCTGGCTGCGCCCCTCACCGGCTTGCGCCGCCTGCCGGCCTCCTGATCTGCCCCGGGCACACCGGTCCGCTGGCCCGTGCCCATGTGGCACCCCGGCCAAACTAGCCCGCGCCCTCGCGACGCCTCGGTTAAACCGGCCCCGCGCTCCAGGTCGAGCCGCCCTGGCAGTGCCCTATGGGCCGAACAACCCACGAGGCACCCTCCGGGCTGAACCGTCCTCACGCCGACCCATGGCCGGTCTGCACCCTCGTGGTCGGTCCGCACCCTCTCAGCCCTCCGCGGACCCTCGCGGCCCACTGGGCTGGGCCCAGCAGGCCGGGCCGAACCCAAGGGGTTGGCCAGCCCAACGGGCCGAGCCAGACCCAACAGATCAGGCCGAGTTGACTTGAACCAGGTTGGACCAGACTGGGTTGGACTGGACATGGGCCCACTACAACCCTATACTTCCTTTTGTCCATATCTTTGGCACAAGACGTCTGTTTCATAAACTGTCAGTGGCACTGGTAATCTGGGAGAATGACAGTCCCATTGAGTATACCCCATTGGAGTTAGGGTATCTTGGAGATACAGTCAGGTTGGATCGTGCACAAATCCAACTGGGCCCCCGGGACTAAATGTCTAATAACTCACATACCGGGCATTCGATTGACACGCCGTCTATTGCATTGAGACCCCTATGACGTGGAAGACCTTTCGGATACTTCTTTGTGGAACTTCATGACAGATGGAGTATCGACCAGTAGCTCGTGGAGCAGATCCTTCTGGAGATGAGTGAGTGTAGTGCGGAGACCTAGTAGCTGGTTGAGACCTAACGACTGCTGACCATTTGACTCAGTGTGACTCTACTAGCCTAGTGGGGAGCGACTTGGTGTCGTGGAAGACCCACGGTGGAGGAGCGCACTTGTTGATGTGGCAAACCCACGGTACTCGACAAGAGGATCACCTCAACGGGATACGAGGGGGAGTGTGCTTGGTGACTCGGCAGACCCATGGTGGGGAGTGCCTCTGTGTGACGTGGTAGACCCACGATACTTGACAAGAGGAGTACCTTAGCAGTCCAAGGCTAGTGGGAAGCATGCTTGGTGTCGATGTAGGCCCACTGTACTCCATTGAGAAAGAGTTATCCAGTATCCAAGGTTTTGATAATGTGACTAGGGATGTTACTTGATATTACCCCTAAAATAAAATACTCGTTGAGATGAGTCAGTGCTTTTGTGTTTTCCACATGATTGAGATGGATTACTTTATAACTTAGGTATATGCATGGGAATATACCTAAGTAGGGTTATATATTGATTTATTTATTTGTGGTTTATCCTTGGTGAATTTTTGTGAGACCTTGAGGGTCTCAGGGTCCCTACTAAGTATCGTTATACTCACCCCTGCATGGGCTATGCCCGCACCTTGTTGTGTTGGATGCAGACGACGTATAGTGTTGATCGAGGCTAAGAGCACCAGGACTAGACGGTACCTAGAGGTGGACCTTACGAATAGTCATTACACGGAGGAGACAGATGGAAGAGGAGTGCTGAAGAGGCGATCTGTACCTACCCTTTAGGTAGGAACCTCGGAGAATGATCCAGTAGCTGTTTTCCTTTTTCTTTAGTTGTACTGTACTTCCAGTTTCTTGTACTTTACTATTGGGCCTATATTTCTGGCACCTTTTACCTTTCAGCACTCACTTTGTTATACAGTTTTACTTAGTGTTTTGTATCCAACTGTGTGCTCAATTTTGTGTGTTTGCAGGTTATAAAGGAAATGCCTTCCCAGTTTAGGAAATTATGCCTTTGGTGCTAGTCACCAGCACCTGGCCTATGGAAGGCGGGCTTGGGGTAGTCACAAAACGGGCCCCGGGAAACGCGTCATGAAATATATTCTCCACCTAAGTTAAACATTCAAAATATAAAACAATTCATACTAAAGATGTATAAAAACCAAAATTACATACTCAAAAATATAAAAACAAGCATGTTTAAATAGATTTCATCATGTTTTAGAAGAAATAAAATGAGAAAATTTTAACATGCTCAAAACTAATTTCAAAAATTTAAATTTTTTAAAATAATATACCCCACTAAATTTGAGAATATTAATAATATATAATAATTTAAAAAGAAATAATAAAAATGAAGATAATTTAGAATAAGAATATAAATATACCCTATAAATGTATCTTTTATTTTATTTGATAAACAATGTAGTGAATGGATATTACAAACCATTCTTGAATAAAATAGTGAGAACTCCTAAAGTATAAAATCATGAAATCCACAAGGAGTCACAAAACATTTACATATACTTAAATAATTATAAAATGATATGATAATAATTAAAAGTAATCAATATAGATCACATATTCCTATAAACTAGATTTAAAATAGATTTTTCATACCCACTAGAAAAAAATAAAAAATAGTTTCAAGTTCTTTCCAACATACCAAATGAAAAAAATATGAAGTTTATGAACGTTTTCTATAATAATAACATAAATATATCTTATAATAATTCCAAATAATCTTATATATGATATGATTTAAGAATAAACCTTTATAAAGCCAAGATACATAAGGATTGGCCTCTTTAACTCTAAAATTAGATTTAAAAAATCCTTTTGTAACCAAATTACTAAAAAACTTTACAGTGTGGTCATTATAATAATGAAAAAAAAAGATGCTAAAAAATAAATAACTTCAGTTTTTTCTTAAAAAAATTGATTTATCTACATTTTTGGTAATCCCATATTACAATAGAGACAATTTATTTGATTCTTCAATATAAACATTTTTTGTAATCTCGTGAACTCAACTATATCTCAACTACCAATGGTAAATTTACATTTTATTGTCGAAAAAATTCAATATCATTATTGGTTTTATCTTTTGTACATGAACCCAAATGTTTTAAACTATTATCATCTTTCTTATTTTTAGATAAAATCTCCTATAAAAGGTTAAATCTCCATTCATATTCTTCAACATTTTTTTAAAAAAACATTTTTTCCTTTCCATTCCCCTTATTAAGCTTAGATATTTTAGAATCCACATTCTTAAACTTTTAAAACTATATTGGATAAAGTTTTTTTCATATCTAGTTTAAGGTGGATACAAGCTATAGTGAAAAATAGAAGGTGACGGTGCTCCTTATGGGGGAAGGCTATTGGTGTTTATGGCAATCTAGGAATAAAGAAAGTAATGAGGGTTTCATTGGATCATATAGGGATTTTTGTATATGAAACAATGCTTGGAAATTGATCTGGAACATCTTTTTAAAAATTGTAATAATTCACCATCCCTGAGAAGCATTATGAAAATAATTAATTCCCCCTTTTCCTAGAAGTGAATCCTTTATCAATGTCATTGGATCTTCTGGGTTCCCTTGGCCAGTGGATATAAAATTAATGTTAATGGTTCATGTTTCCATGGGTTCATTCATGGAGGTGATGTCATTTGGGATCCTATTGGTTCAGTACTATTTTCCTTTAGTGCATATTATAGGCAAAAAGACACTGTATATATGGCATATTTTTCTATATTTGATGGCCTTAATATGTGTATTAGAGAAAAAATTTATATTCCCATTGTGTAAATTGATTCTGAAATCATCTTTTACTCCTAACAAGGTTGTATCAGTGTTCCTTGGTTGATCACTTACCCTATTCACATATCCAAAGAACTAAATAGTATAAAAAATACATTGCTTAATTCATGGAATAAAGGAAATCAGGTTGCATAATAGTTGGAATCATGAATTCAATTGGATAGTATGTGTATTTATTTTTCTAGACTTGGATTTCTTCCTTCAAAATGCGTGGATATTATTAGTGGTAATGTTATAGGGATGCACTAATTTAGATCACCCTGATATTGTTTCCCCTTTTTTATCATCAATAATAATAAAAGTGATTTCTAGTGAAATATTTGAAAATTTATTATCATATTCATCTAAATAAATTAAAAGAGATTAATAAAAGGGAGAGAAAGAAAAATTTCTATAAAAATAAATATTGTGAATTCCATTTCAGTTGAAAATTATTTAATATAGTTTAAATATTTTGTATAATTCCAACATTCTAATAAATATTTTTTATTCTTATTTTATTTTTATTTTTTCTCGTATTTTTTATTTTTCAACTTTGGACATTCATATTTGATGTGTCCTTTTTATTACATTCAAAACATACTATTTTAAAATCCATAACACATTTTCTTTAAAAACAAATCTTATAATTATCTTTCCATTTATTTTTGTCTCATTGCCTTTTATCCACAAGACCATGTTAACACATTTATTTTTAATTAAAATCAACATTTCTCTCAAAACGTGAGGAACCATAAAAATCAATGAATGGTTATCAGTTAAAAATTTAGTATACTTGAAAAGAATTTCCTTATTTTTTTCATGAACTTGATTATAAATTTTCTTTAACTCAATATCCTTTTAAAGTAGTGATATAAATATATCATTAAAGGTATATTCATAAAATATCATGATTTTTTCAATAGAAAACATCATGGATTCAACTTATTTAGTAGATATCGAAGGAATGTTTCAATCAACACATCATTCTTCATGGTTTCTATATGATTACACATATTTTTCTTGTTATGAAATATCCATGAGGTGTGATTTTCAAGATTATTACAAATAAGTGAAAGGAAACATTAATTTTTTAAATATATTTTTTTGGAATTCATTTCTTGATAGATACAAGAGGTTTGGATCTGATTAGTTCTAGTTTGAATCGGTTTCTGAAAATTTAGTTTTTTTGGAACTGCTTGATTTTTGGGAAAATTCTCTAGTGTAAGACTTCATGGGAATGTATAAATCTTGAATGATATGAATTTATTAGTCTTAAAAAGTTAATTTTATATGACTTTCAATACTATAATACCTATATCATATGAATTTGGAGTTGGTCAAAAAATTTCCAAATGAAGACAATACAAATTATATGTAGAAACTTTTCCTTGAAAATATTGTATGAAATTGATAGAGAAACATATGAATTCATGTAATCATATGATTTTTAAATTCTTATGATTTTTATTTCAGAATAATTAAACTTTATGAATTTAGGGAGTATATGAATTCCACCACAGGATGTTAAGGAGAGTACGAAATCCTCACATGGCTTTAAGAGGAAGTCTGAGACTTTATTCCATCATATGACTTTGAGGATTTATATAAACTCGAGAGTCATCATAACAATTATAAAACTATAATTCATTATGACTTTGTATAATATTCTATTTCTTATGATTGATTTTTTGTAATTTGAAAATGAAATGATATTTTCATGGAGATAATTTCAGGTGATGCATATATTGATCCTAAATGATTCATATATAATGGGTTTTAGTTTTAATCCATGATTAAGTCAAAATTTAAGTTGTATGATTTTTTGGTATCATGAATTTAGTCTTGAACCAAAAATACACTATTTTAATAACGGAGGTGGGGATGTGGAGATTACAGTAGTGTGGACCAATGGACTTTATTAAAGAAAAATCTTGATAAAGACGATAATGGAGATTATCATCTAATGTTTTAGTGAAGTTTATGCATATTTAAAATATAAAGAATATTAGGGTATTGTTTTTGGAAAATAAAATCTTATGTGTAAACAACATTTATTTTAAAAAATAAAAATTGAAATGAAAAGTGGTGCTAGTGAAACAAAAAATGGAGTAGTCTATCTTAACCTAAAATAGGAAGACTTCAGATTATCATAAGAGGTCCGAAGATTCATCATTCAGAGAGATAAAGGGGGAAACTTCTATAAATAGGAAGGAACATAAAATAATAGGTTTAATTATAGAAATATTTTTAAAAATTAAATCAATATAGATTGAACTGTCCAAATTTTTTAACACATTGGGAAGAAGAATATGGATAATAATGAAGAGTTCTAAGATTTAACTCATTATAAGAGATATTTTGAAGTCCTTCCAACAAAAGGAGGTGTAACATACCTGAAAAATCATACTTGTTTTAGTTTATATATTATTTCATCTAATAATAACATAAAAGAAAAGGAGAAATTCATTCCACTATGTGAGGTGAGCGTTGAATTTTCTAGTTGTGTATGGTTGTAAACCAAGAGGGTTAATGTGACTGTTCTAAACATGTAATCAAAAGAAATAACCATTAGTTTCTTTGGTGTATGGAAAAATTTACATGAATTCTCCTTAAATTATCCCATTTGGGTCAACTAATTTAATTTTCTTATTTCCTCAAATTTTAATGCAATATTTCTATAAGGAAACAATACAGAAAAATTATTTAGAAATATGAAATAAGATCATTAAAAAGGGAAATTTTAATTAACACACATTGATTCACCCTACCTATTAGGGTTTATACCCTATCGGGGACCAAAATGTGGTATCAAATCCATGTATTTTTTGTGTGGATGTTCTTTCTCTAAAAGGAATGATGTAAGATGTGGAAAATAATAAGGGAATTCTTATTTTTAATGGCAGTAACTTCCAAAAATGGAATTTTCAGTAAAACATTATTTTAATTTATTGGTAATGGGTATGTATAAGGATATAGTGAATGGAATATCTATAATTATGCTCAGTGTAACATTAATAGATAGGGATCATAAAGTGTTGGATGTATATTCCAATGAAATCAATTCTTTTAGGAGAGAAATGGAGAATCATATTTATACAAAGGTGATTTCATGCTATATATAATGACTCCATTTTAATAGTTTAATTATTTGGAATATTTTAAATGATATTTTTAGAGTAATTCACAGTGTCGATGTATAATTTGGTGGCCTGTTAAGATTCTTAGTGAATTATGTTGTTTTTGGGACTTTTTGGTTCGACACAGCCAACACCATTCCCTGGTTCCAGATGTGTTGGTTCATAGTGATACCCCTATGGGATATTGGAAAAGAAAAATGGCCATGATAGGGCCTAGTCTCATGAATTGAGTAATGGAGGAGCTCATGAGGACTATAACCATACTGAACTCACCATGCCCATGGTGGAGGCCATGGTATGGTAAAATAGACAACCTTTTGGCCTATAAACATGGTGGATTGTTGTGTTATATGTCATGTCTCAGGGAGTTCAATGTCACCATGACCATGGTATAGTCCATGGCACAGGTTGTGGTGAAGGACAATCGAAAATTCATAATGTCCAATTCAACTGCTGGTCTTATGTGGAGTTAAAAATATTAATGTAAACATGTCAGACCTTAATTTTAGGGCATTTTAATGCATTTTACATCTTCCATACTACTATCAATTAATATTAACTCTTCCTCTTTGTAATGAATTTGATATTAGCGATTTCTAAAAGCTTAGAATGAACCTGCGTGATAAAGAAATTATTGCTTCTTGTTTCCATCGAGGGAGGTTCATCTAAACTATCCATAAAATTAGATATTGGAAGATAAATGATTCTTCTTATTAATCAATGACAAATGGAATGTAGGATCCTTGGATATGGAAGCGAGTGAAATGCATTATTATTTAATGATTACATATATTTTCTCATCCAATGATTGATCCAAACCAAGGTAGGGATTATTTTTTCTTGGTTTATTCCCTATTATTGATTTCAATAATGAAATCAAATTAATTTAATAATAAATACATTCATGGATAATTCCTTGTTTATTTAAAAATTAAATAATTCATTTTCCTAGAATTGTGGATTTGATATTTACTTTTGTCAAAAAAAATTCCATTCTTTAAATCCCATAAATAATTGATAAATGAACACAAAATTCATTTGAGTCTCAATTATTTGTTTCATGCATTTCTCCCTCTGTTCTTAGTTCTTGACTAGTACTTGATTGACTAGTGGTTTTATTATATTCAATAACTCGTTTAATGGTGTTAATGATTAAAAATTTCCATGTATTTTATATTCAGTTTATGTTTTGTAATGCGATACATGGTAGAGGTATGTAAGTGACAACATAAATCCAATAGTGGTGTGAGTGATGGTGGGTTTTTAATCTAGATCACATAAGTATTTTATTGAAGTTGTGATTATAATCAATTTTCATGAAAAATGTGGATGAAATTTAACCACATATGATGATTCTTGAATAATCCACATAATCTAAGGGAATTTTGAGTGATATCATTAGTGGTATGATTGGATATATAAACATGATAAGAGATGAGTGAAATGTCTAGAGTTTCTAGGAAATTATGACCTATACAGTGTGTAGTTCGAAATAAAACACATGTAAATTTTTTACATGTTAATTTAATCTTAGGTTGAATTTAGTATTAGCATGGATGTGTTCCCTTATACTGACTTAGTATGGTTGTTTTCCCTCGATTTTGTTCCCTTTATGGTACATTGAGTCATCCCATCCTATGTATAGGATGAGTTATCCCCTATATGGGAAAGTTCTAGAGAGTTTTAGTAATCCTACCATGTGGACTAATGTGTGATCCTCTATCTCATCCTTCCCTAGATCAGGTTAGGTATCCCATTAACAACATGTGTTTCATGTGATCACCTTCCTATTAGGCTTTTCTATATAGTATTTAGCATCCCCTATGGGTCAGAAGTATGATCCCCTATATATGTATCTTTTTCTTTTGAGTGTTTTAAATATTTAAAATACCCATGGATTGAGTTCTCTTGGATGATAATTACCTTAGATCCTCTATTAGAATTACTAGGCTAGAAGTGAGGGCATACCTCCCCCTAAGACTTAGATTCTTCCTTTTCTTTTGGTATTTAGAGATGAAACCTTCTTTGATTCTTGGTGTTTGGTGATTTTGGGGTGTCCTACTGAGAATATTCACAACCAACCATGTATGATATTCTAATACACATTTCATGTATTATGCTAGAAAATTTCCTTTTAATGGATTATTAGGTGGAAAATGAGAATATAGTGCTTAGTTCTGCTAAAATAATTGGAGTTGAATCCTAGAGTTGTAGTTTTGTAACAGTTTCCTTTTGTTATTAGGTTCAACTCCTTTTATAGTTTTCATGGATCATATTCAGACATTTTTATCTTTTCATACTATTTTTTTATAGTGTGATGTTGGATTAGATGTTATATATACATTTATAGTCTCAATTAAATACCTTCATGAATTATACTAGTTTTTGGAGATCTGTGTTTGTGTACATGAACTTTAGGCTAAGGGCTCTCGTGTGTGTGATGTTCCTATATAATGACATTTACTAGCCACTAGCCTATTGGATGTAGGATTAGGGTGGCACTCTCATCTTATTATTGGTCAGACCATCCTTGTGGGGTTAGATCATGATAAAGTGGTATTATAGGAGGTTTGGATATCTTAGGACCAATGTTTGAATATATTCTAAATGTGAGGATCAGTTTAGGAACTGGGAAAATAATTTTTATGTGTCTTGAGTTCATCACTTAGTCTAGGGAATCTAATGATGTTACAAAAACTAATGTATCCATCTTCTAGGACCTTGATAACCTATTTGTTGAATTGGTACATGTAGGTGTTGTCCATAGGGAAAAAAATGGCACATACATCATATAATAATGGGTTGGGGTGTCTATGTATTTCTTGAGTTATCTCCCCTGATATAATATTTTGAACATTATGTGTATTTACTATTTTAGGAATCCTCCATGATGATAACTATATAAGATTCCATAGTAGGATTGTAACAACCTTAACCCCAGTAGCCTGGAGTGGGTGGTTATTTTATTATAATTTAATAGATACAAGATATCACATCACCAAGGATCGATCAGTTGAGTAGTATTGAAGAACATGTACATACATGGATCTATTATTACATTGGTAATTAAACATAAAATATAAAAAAGGAAAAATTGTTGGGACGGAGAGTGATGGAAAGAGGGGGGGTGAATTGCCTTTTTAAAAAGTTTAACAATTTAAGAAAAAGTTAAAGCGCAGCGGAAATAAAAGAGACAAGACACAAAATTGATAACGGAGTTCGGCCTAAATCCCAAGCCTACGTCTCCGCTCCCAACTCAACCGTTGAGAGATTTATACGACAGCTTGCTTTTTAATGGTTGTAGAAAGAAACCCATTAGACTTTAAGGCAGCCTAGAAACCTATTACAGCTTGCTTTTTATTGGTTGTAGCAAGAAACCCACTAGCCTTCTTACAGGTGAAGGCTAGATCACCTATGACTCAAGTCTTTTAAAGGGAAGACTTGACTAACCTCTTCACACCTTGAAGGTGGTGTGAAAACCCAAACAAAGAGAGGATGAGAGAAAGAAGGGTTTGTATGCACAAACTCAAAATAATTCTCAAAATGATAAAACAATAAAAATCGTAAATAGGAGAAGTCTTGGGCGCCAATGGATTGATTGGTGATGATGAAGAGCGCTCCCAAGCTTCTATGGTGGTGCTCCTTGGTTGTGGAAGTGAGTTGGAGCAGGTGGGGATCCTTGAAGGAATGCGCCGGAGGTTCGCCAAATGATCGAAAAATGTTCCCGTGGGCTACTATATGTTTTTGGGGCTTCCTAGTCCTTTATTTATAGGAGAGGAACACCCAAATGGCCGTTGGGGGTCTTCGGAGCCATTGGAGAGGCCTTCGGAGCCGTTGGGAGTCAAAAGTACAAGTCTGGTCAAAGCCCAACGGCTAGTTTGACTGGGCACACCGGCTGGCTGGTGATGTCTCACCAGCTGGCCGGTGGTCCACCGGCTGGCCGGTCCTGAGCCACCGGCTGTCCGGTGCTCCAGACAGAGAGCAAGCTTCTGCCCATGTTCTACCGGCTGGCCGGTGGTCAGCCACCGGCTGGCTGGTGACAATACCGGCTGGCCGGGGAGCTCACACCGGCTGACCGGTGGCTCTGGACAGAAACCATTGCTACTGCCAGAGACCACCGGCCGCCCGGTGGGAATCCATCGGTTGGTCGGTAGACTCAGAGAGTCTACTTTCAGTCCTTCTTGGCCCAACTCCTTGGCAACCTTTTGCCTATCAACAAAAACACTTGAAAACTAGTTAGAACAAAATAAGAGTGATTGTGATCATTAAAATCCAAGAGATATGGGTACAACAATCTCCCCCTATTTTGATGATCACAATCACCAAAACAAGCAATGAAAAAGACTGAAATGAAAGGCATTCTTTAAAGGATAAATTGAAAAGTAAAGCAAAGCATGAGAGAAAAATTTCTCCCCCAATCAACCAAGGAAATCTCCCCCTTTGTGATTATCAAAATAGCACGGGGCATAAAATATGATTGAAGGAAAGGATTGAAAAACAAGATAGAGATTTTAAACCAATTGAAATTTTTGAAATTTGAATTGAAAGTTTTGAATTGAAAGTTTTGAATTGAAAGTTTTGAAATAAAGTTTTGAAAGAAAAACGCAAAAAGGATTAAACGATCCTAACTCCCCCTAAATAAAAACAATAAATCACCGGGGAGAGGATTTTAGAACCGAGACAAATTTTGGTCCGGAGAGACTCGCTAAAAGGGATTTTTCAATCCAAACTTTTCTTGTGGTGGGTCTTCTCCTATGAAATTCATTGTTAAAGAAAATGGTTTTGGGCCTTCCATACCGGGCATTTTTACAGTCGCACTCGTAAATTAAGTGCCCGATCTTTTTGCAATAGTTGCAAAATTTATATTGGGAGCTCCCCCTTACAAAAATAGTAGGAGCATGGGAAGAGGAAGCTTGCTTGGAATAGCCAAGCCCTTGGGTGGTTTTAGATATGCATTGGGAACCAAGGAGCTTCGAAAGGTTATGTTCACCTTCAGTGAACTTAGCTAGGGATTTCCTTAAATCCTTGATTTTTGATTCCATAGAATCAACATCGGGAAGGTTTTGGATCTTGAGGGACAAGTCTTCCTTCTCTTTGAGAAGTTGATCCTTTTCGGAAGAAATAATTTTGAATTTCTTTTTTAAAGCAATAAATTTGGAAGAAAGTTCTTGAAAACCTTCCTCCAATTGATCTCTCGCATGTTGGAGACCCTCGTAAGATAAATGATTGAATGAATTGGAAGAACAAGAGGAAGAGGAGTCGGAAGAGGTTACCTCATGAAATGCCATTAGACATTTTTTACCGTTGTCTTTTGAGGAGGAGGAGGATGAGGAGCTATCACTCCAAGTGGCCTTGAATGCCTTTTTCTTTTCCTTTTGCTTGGCCCTTGTCTTGTGGAGTGGGCAATCGGGCTTATAATGGCCTTTCTTGCCGCACCCATAGCATATTATCTTGGGCTCGGATTTTTCGTCGATTTCTTCCTTTCGAGCCTTGCGAGATTTCTTCTTTTTGTTCTTCTTCATGAATTTGTGCATCTTGCGGGCAAGGTTCTCGATTTCTGAATCGCGGCTTGAAGAGGAAGAAGATGAGGAGGAGGAGCTTTCTTCTTTTTGAACTTTGAAGGCGATGTTCTTTGGAGTTTTGATGAGTTTGCCTTCCTTTTCAGCTTTCCTCCTCATGGTGATCTCGTAGGTCATGAGGGATCCAATGAGCTCTTCAACCGGCATTTTCTTGACATATTTTGCTTCTTGAATTGCGGTCACCTTTGGTGCCCATGAGCTTGGTAGGACCCAAAGAATCTTCTTAACCATCATTTCTGCATAAATATCCTCACCAAGAGATTTTCTTCCATTGCAAACGTCAGTAAAACGAGTAAACATTTCAATAATTTATTTGTGTGGGTGCATGGTGAAACTTTCAAAATCTTGGCGATACATGTCCAATCGAGTATCCTTAACTTTGTTGGTCCCCTCATGGGTAACCTCCAAAAGTTTCCAGATTTCATGAGATGAAGTGCATGTGGAAACTCGATTGAATTCATTACGATCAAGGCCGCAATGAAGAGCGTTCATGGCTTTTCCATCAAGCTTGAAATTTTTAATATCGGCTTGAGTCCATTTGGATTCATCGGGAGAAGAGAGAGAGTAACCATGCATGACAATTCTATAAATAGGATAACCTATACTTCTAAGAAAAGTAGACATGCAGATTTTCCAATAGGTATAGTCGGTTCCATCAAAAAAAGGAGCACGACCCAATGAATAACCTTTGGGGGCGAAAGAAGATGAAGCCATCACAATGGATCTTGAATTTGAAACCGGTTAAGGTATTACACAAACACTTCCTCTGATACCAATTGTTGGGACGGAGAGTGATGGCAAGAGGGGGGTGAATTGCCTTTTAAAAAAGTTTAACAATTTAAGAAAAAGTTAAAGCGCAGCGGAAATAAAAGAGGCAAGACACAAAATTGATAACGGAGTTCGGCCTAAATCCCAAGCCTACGTCTTCGTTCCCAACTCAACCGTTGAGAGATTTATACGACAGCTTGATTTTTAATGGTTGTAGCAAGAAACCCACTAGACTTTAAGGCAGCCTAGAAACCTATTACAGCTTGCTTTTTATTGGTTGTAGCAAGAAACCCACTAGCCTTCTTACAGGTGAAGGCTAGCTCACCTATGACTCAAGTCTTTTACAGGGAAGACTTGACTAACCTCTTCACACCTTGAAGGTGGTGTGAAAACCCAAACAAAGAGAGGATGAGAGAAAGAAGGGTTTGTATGCACAAACTCAAAATAATGCTCAAAATGATAAAACAATAAAAACCGTAAAGAGGAGAAGTATTGGGCGCCAATGGATTGATTGGTGATGATGAAGAGTGCTCCCAAGATTCTATGGTGGTGCTCCTTGGTTTTGGAAGTGAGTTGGAGCAGGTGGGGATCCTTGAAGGAATGCACTGGAGGTTCTCCAAATGATCGAAAAATGTTCCCATGGGCTACTATATGTTTCCGGGGCTTCCTAGTCCTTTATTTATAGGAGAGGAACACCCAAATGGCCGTTGGGGGTCTTCGGAGCCGTTGGAGAGGCCTTCGGAGCCGTTGGGAGTCAAAAGTACAAGTCTGGTCAAAGCCCAACGGCTAGTTTGATTGGGCACACCGGCTGGCCGGTGATGTCTCACCAGCTGGCCGGTGGTCCACCGGCTGGCCGGTCCTGAGCCACCGGCTGGCCGGTGCTCCAGACAGAGAGCAAGCTTCTGCCCAGGTTCTACCGGCTGGCCGGTGGTCAGCCACCGGCTGGCTGGTGACAATACCGGCTGGCCGGGGAGCTAACATCGGCTGACCGGTGGCTCTGGACAGAAACCATTGCTACTGCTAGAGACCACCGTCCGGCCGGTGGGAATCCACCGGTTGGCTGGTAGACTCAGAGAGTCTACTTTCAGTCCTTCTTGGCCCAACTCCTTTGCAACCTTTTGCTTATCAACAAAAACACTTGAAAACTAGTTAGAACAAAATAAGAGTGATTGTGATCATTAAAATCCAAGAGAGAGGGGTACAACAAAAATAAACAACTTCCTTGACACTTATTAAACTATTACATATTCATAACCAAGTGATGGAAAAGAAATAAAGGGGTGAGATCAAACACTCAGTAAGGGTTATATGAATTAATAATAAGTGAAGAAAATTAAATAAGGTGTAAGAATTATAGAAAGGTAGATAACTGAAAAATACATGCCATCAATAAAATGAGAATGAAAATTCAACCATAGATTTTTCTCATAGTGAAAATATCTTGGAAAGTAGTAACTAAATACTAAATGAGGAAAATGCTTAATAATTATACATAATATATATGGAACATGAACCATTATACCATCAAGAAAGATTAATTTTGTGGGGAAAAAGCCATATTATTCTGTTTGGAAACCAAAATGAAGGGGTTTTCAACTACTATTTTGTCTCATGAGACCTTTCGATGCATTGAGGGGATATATAATATAGGTCCCCATCCATCACTGCAAGTCCAAAACATTCTTCATACATAGATTCAATTGAATCAAAAAATTAAAATAAAACATCATATGTAAAAATGGTATATGTCTATGAAAATAATCATATTCGTGATACACAAAATATGGATATTTAATGAAATCTTCAACGAATGATGGTCAAAAATAAAAGGGATGCATACATACACCACACACAAGAAATAAGTTGTTAATAAGGCATAACCAAATGGAATAACATAATGGTGTCCATGAAATAATGTATTTAAATCATACTTGGACATTATTTGGAACTTATTGTGATAAATTATTTCTAACTGAATTGAAAACTTGTAAATATAGTTTTAACTTTAGAAATGTTTCACTTTAGTTCGGTTTAAGGAAAATGTTAAATATTATTTAAAATGATAAAAAAAATAATTATTTGTATAAAAACATTAAAAGGGATAGTTTTTCATGAAAAAGGATTTGTTTAATAAAAACATTGGTTGCTTAAAATAGAATATGGAGTGTACTTAGAAATAGGAATCAAATCAGGAAGTTCTCTTTAATTGGGCTTGTTTATAGGGAGGAATTGGAAAGTAAATCTTATAAACCATGTATTTAACCATAAAAAAGGATGACTTTATATGGAAATATAAGTTTTTAATGTATAAAAATAATTTAGATGAATTTTATAAAAAATAATTAGTAAATACATTGGGGGTAAATAGAGAGAAAATGAAACCTGAAGGAAAATGGGGGGTTCAGAGAGAATCCCTTAACTTATGTCTGAAAGTTTTATGCACTTTCACATAATATCCTGGATAATGAAATTAGATTCATTAATAATTTAAATAATAACTTATTGAAGATTTATTTTATTTATTATAATTTTATTATGTTCACTTATGTCCCTTTTTATGAGTTATAAGATTCAATTTCATCATTTGGGAGTGTTTGTTTCCTGGGTTTTCATAATTGGTTCAATTGTATACATGTATGAAAGATCACGTAAAATGGGAATAGTTATCCAAAATTAAAATTATATGTTATTAATTAACTTATAGAATATTAAATGTTATTATATATCATTTTTTTCTATATATGATGATGATTCATTAGATAAAATGTTAGTGATAACCATTTAGATTATTTTGGTGTTTCTTCAATCATCACGAACTAGTTTTGATTTATTAATTAATATTATGTATATATAATCATTAAAAACCATTATAAAAGGTATAATATTTATAATAAAAATTTATTTATCCATAATAATAGTTTTATGACCACCCTTGATGATGGTAATGAAAAATGAAATTGTATCACACATGTTGGTGGTAAATCAATAAATCCCAGATGGTGTATTCATTTTTTCAATAAAAGGGAGAGGAGAATGGGTTTGATGATGAATATAACATTATCATAATAAAATAAAATTATATATAATATACTGAAGTTATCATTCATGTTGGGATATAGTAGAAAAGGATATGATAAGAATATAAAAGAAATTTAAAGAAGTTAAAATATAACAAAAGAAGATTTTACCTCTTGAATTATTCTCCTTGAGAACCCCCTTAAAGAGTTTTAAATTGGTCTTTTGGTGAGGAAAAAAGATTATGGATGTGAGATATATACTTAGAAATATTATTGGAAAGAAATATGACAATCTTAAAGTCTTATAATGTGTAAGGATAAGGGGTGGTGAGGGGTGGTATTTATAGTGGTGGAGAGGGTTGTTTTTTATTATTTCATTCATTAGTTTATAATTTTGGATAAATAATATGAATAATATTTATTATCATTACTAAATACCCTTACTTCATCCATACATCATCAATGACTCAACAATTCATGTATTTATCTAATACTTTAAATTATTGTATTTCAAAATTCACAAAAATTCAACTATTTTAAAAAAATAAAAAAAATAACCCTAACCATTTTTTGATGTTTAAAATTCAAAAATGGAATCAATTTTATGAAAATAAATTTATAAATATGATAAATTTAATATTTAATTAAAATCATCATTTATTCAAAAAATACTGATTTTAAAATTATTAATGATTTTATAACACTTTGAGAAATTAATTATTGTCTTATAAAATCATATTATAATCATAATACAATAAAATAATAATTTATGAATCTATTTTAGGAAAATAAACATTCAAATAAATAATTATATTAATTATAAAATTGTAAATAAACATTTACATTTAACAAAAATATCAACACTTGATTTATCATTTTAATACATTTATTTACATATTACATGATATAAATATATTATATTTTCATTCATAAGATGCCTAAATTTTATCTATAAATTCATAGGTAAGTTTACTATTATATTCACTGGTTTACTATTCATAATGGTCCCATAACTATTCAAATGGTTATGTTATAATTTAATAGTATATCACTATTCTTTTAAGTATTGTTTTTTTTTTAAATGAAAGCTATCAAATGAATTGAATTTATTTGGGAATATACATACCATAAAATCTTAGGGTTTTATAATATTCTCTCCTTCAAAAATTTCTTCCTCAAAATGTTTCATGAATCTTACCTTCTAATTAGATGTGGGTGGATTTTCTTCATTACATCCTTAGATTCTCACATTTCTTATTCCATTTTATGATTTCTCTAAAGAAATTTTAGTAGTCAAGTCATTCAATTTCTCAATACTTTCTCTCTTGTTTCAATAATCTTGATAGGATATTCACAGTATTAAAAATCAAGTTCTAGTTATATGTATTTATAAGTGGCTATATGGATTGGGTATTGCATGTAATTGTTTAGAAATGATATGTGGAACACATCATAAACTTTGGAGAGACTTAATGGCATTGCTAATTGGTAATATACATCTCTGATCCTTTTTAGAATTTCAAATTTTATAATGTACTTGGGGATAAATTTCCCTTTCTTACCAAACCTTATGAAATCTTTCTTTCTTAATGAATTGGGTATTGCATGTAATTGTTTAGAAATGATAAAACACCGATATTAACCTACTAAACCAATGAAACTTTGTACATAAGTTATGTTAATTGGTGTAGGACATTCTTGGATTGACATTGTATTCATAGGAACAACTGAAATTCCATACATATAGACAATGTGGCCAAGAAAATAGATTTCCTAAATCCAAAATTCACACTTTCTAAATTTACTATATAACTCTTTCATTCTGAGAGACACAAAAATAATACACAAGTGATTTTCCTGGTCTTCATAGAATTTAAAATACACTAGAATATAATAAATGAATTCCAAAAAAATCATCAATATATTCCTTAAATATTATGTTCATCAGATCCATAAATATAGAGGGTGTATTAGTCAATCCAAAAAGTATTACTATGAACTCATAATGTCCATACCACATTTGAAAATATTTCTACAGAATATCTTCCTTATTTACTCATAATTGATGATGCCCATAATAATGTTTAATCTTAAAAAAAATATTTATTTCTGTGAATTTGATCAAATAAATCATAAATGTGAAGTAGATGATACTTTTTATTTATTATTATAACATTGATTTCTCTATATTAAATGTACCACTTTAGGTATTAATCTTTCTTCTTAATAATGAGAACATAGACTCTCTATGTAGAAACACTAGGTAAGATAAAACCCTTATTACTCTACACCTCTAGTTGTTTCTTCAGATCCACTAATTCCACAATTTCTATTCTATATGTAGTCTTTGATATTGTTCTTGCATCAGGGATTAAATCAATGGTAAACTAAAATTCATGCTTTGGAGGGTGTCTAGGTAATTCCTCAAGAAATACATCAATGTATTCTAGTAAAATTGGTACATACCCAATTTTAAGATGAATTTACTTATCCCTAGATTTCATTTTCTCTTCCTCACCAAGATTTTCATTCAATTAAACTACTAGGGGTGGATCTAGGTAAGAATCAGTTGATGAGGTTTCTGGTCTAAAGATAAGAGATTCTATATCATCCTCACAAATCATAATTTCCTTCTTATTTTAATAATTTATCACATAATATTTTTAAATATAGTTTATTTTGAGGATTATATCAATGTTAACCATGGGTATAATGATAAGGTCAGAAAATAAATCATATTTATATGCCATAATGGAAACTCCCCTTCACATTATTATTTCAATGAGACTTTCCTTATGGTTTTTGACTAAGAACTACCTTATTAAATGAGAAGGAAAATATATAATTTTCTTGGAAAATTGGGTTGATATAAAATAGTGTCATTATCCATAATCAAATAAAGTATTGCATAAATATGAAGATATGATTAGTGTACCTACCACCACATTATTATGCACTTCTACTTTAGTTGTGGTTTTCGAAAAATCATGACCATCTCTGCATGGCCTCTCCTATGGTATATTCCAATGATGATTGGGAAATTTATTTAAATAATTACTTATCTCATTACAATTTAGTCATTGAAAATAATTATTTTTTTTCTTACCTTTTAAAAAAATTTCTCAATGACCCTTTTTTCCACACTTATAAAAAACTTCCATTCCTTTCAATCATTTCCTAGAATTATTCCTTTTATAAATTTCATATAATGTTGATTTTTTTGTTCCCCTCTTCTAATTTTATGCTTTACCTTTCCATGTTTATTCGAAGGCCTATTATTCTATTTATTTCCCTTGAACATATAGGATCTAGAAAATTACATTTACATTTTTATATCACTTAATACTATTTCATCATATGATGAAAATGTTTGAGAAGCTAGTTCCCTTCAGATACTTGCCTAAAGTATTTCAAATAAATGATCAATATTTTCTTCCTAATCACGTATGTAATATATAGAAAACCTTGATAGTCTCTTGAATGTAGACTCATCCTCAGCAATACTCTCTTCTTCCCTTTTCTTTAATCTAAGGAATTTTATCTTCTTTTCAGTTCATTTCTCATTAGGGAATTATTTTTTTATGAATGTTTCTTTAAAATTTCTCCATTAAATTTACTATATTTCATATTCCTCCTTAGTATTTTGGATCAATGACAACCATTGATCAATATCTCCCTTGATACAATATACTTCTAGTACTACCTTTTCATTTTCATTGCATCCCAATGCTAGAAATATCTTTTTATGGGACTTGATCAACTACTTAGCTACAAATATATTAGTAGTCCCACTAAAATATTGGGTCTTCTATATCATGAAACAATCCAATATAGGTGTAGTATGGTTATTTTTTGAAACTTGAGTATACTTTACTAATATGATCCTGATCTTCTCTACTCCAACAGTAACTGTGTTGACTTTCACATTAGGGAAATTGCTATATTGTCCATGGGTATTTATTCATTTCCTTCCATTAGGATCAATCCCCAAATAATGAAAAGCAATAATTTATCTCACAATCATAAAGAGTATTGATCCAAAAATTCACTACAATTAGTTATTATAATTATCTTGTTTATTTAACATCAATTTCTTAATGTTTCTACTAATCTTTATCTAATACCAAATATAACAACCCTGACCCCAGTATCCCAAAGACGGTGGTCATATTATTAAAATAGAATATATAAAAGAGATCACATCACCAAGGATAAATTATTTTTGTAGTATTAAAGAACTAGATATATACATGATTATTTAATTACACTGGTAATTAAACATAAAACACAATAGTGGGAAATAAATCAATTCCTTGACCATTATTCAAAGATTACATCTTCATAACTTAGGGAAGGAAAATAAATAAAGGGTGAGCTAAAATACTCATTAAGGGTTACATGAATAAATAATAAGTGAATAAAATTCAATAAGTCATAAGCATTATGGGAAGGTAAATAACCAAAAAATGTCATCGATAAATTGAGAATGAAAATACATCCGTAGATTTTATCATAATGAAACTATCTGGGAAATTATTAACTGAATAATGAATGTGTAAAATTATTAATCAATGGATGTCATGTATCTGGAACATGAAACATTATAAAGTCAAGATGGTCTAATACTATGGGTAGAAAACCATCATATTATATTTTTAAAAAAACATGAAGTGTTTGTCGCCAACTGTTTTGTCTCACAAGACCAATCGATGCATTGAGGGACTATATAATATCGAGCCCACCTGTCACTATAAGTCCAAATCATTATTAATACATAGATTCAATTCAATAAAAACATTCAAATAAAACATCATATGTAAAAATGGTACTTGTATAAGACAATAATCATATCCATTATACAATAAATATAGATATTTGATGAAATCTTCTATGAATGATGATCATAAATAAAAGGGCAGTATACATACAACGTACACAAGTAATAAGTGGTGAATAATGAATAACCAAAGGGAATATAATAACGGTTCCCATAAAAGAATGTATTTAAATAAAAATTAGAAATTAATAGTAATAAATCATGATAAATAATGTCCAACTAAAAATAAAACATGTAGAAAGTATTTTTATGAAACTTTAGAAATATTCCAATTTAGTGTGGTTTTACGGGAAAATATTTAAGATTATTTAAAACAAAAAAAAGAATAATTGATTTTATAAAAATATAAATGAATGTGGATATTTTTTCATGATAAAAATTTTGAATTCAGAAAAATATTGGTGTCTTAAAATAGATTATAGAGTCCACTTGAAAATAGGGAAGAAATTAGGAAGTTCCCTTTAATCAGGCTTACTTATCTGGAGGAATTGAAAAGGAAACCTTATAAAACATGTATTTAGCCATAAAACAAGGATGAATTGATCTAGATAAATACGTTTGGAACATATAAATATAATTTATAATAATTTTATAAAAATAAATAAGAATTACATTGGGGTAAAGAGAGAGAAAACAAATCTCGAAGGAAAAATGGGGGTTCGAAGAGAATCTCTTACCTTATGTATAAAAGTGTTCTTCACTTGCATGTAGTATCCTGGATAATGAAATTTTATTGATTAATAATTTATTTAATAACCTATTAAACATGTATTTTATTTATTATAATTTTATTAAGTTCATTTTTTCCCTTTTTTATGAGTTATAATATTTAATTTCGTCGTTAAGGAGTGTTTGCTTCATTGGTTTTCATGATTGGCTCACTTGTATATATGTATGAAAAATCATCTAAAATGGGAATAATTATCCCAAATTGAAATTATATGTTATTAATGAACATAAATAATATTAAATGGTATTATATATCATTTTTTATAGATATTATGATTATTTATTAGATAAAACATTAATGATAACCATTTAGATTTTTTTGGTGTTTTATGGATCATCATGAACTAGTTTTGTTTTATTAATTAACATTATTTTTATATAATGGTTCCACACATTTATAAAAATTATAGTATGTATAATAAAATATTATTTAACCATAATAATAGTTTTATGAACAGCATTGAATTTGGTAATTGAAAATGAAAACACATTATCCATGATTGCGGTTAATTGACACATCATGGACGATGTTTTCATTTTTTAAAATAAAAGGGTGAGGATAAGGGATTTGATGATACATATTCCATTAGAATAATAAAATAAAATTATATATAAGATAATTAATTTATGATTTATTTTTTTATAGATGATATAATGATAGTATAATAAACTAAAATAAATTAGAAGAAGTTAAAAGTGTACGAAAGAGGATTTTACCTCTTGAATTCTTCTTCTTAAGAACCTCCTTAAGGTGATTGGGTTGGTCTTTCGGTGAGACCAAAGGATATTTAATGCGTGGGGGAATTGGGAATAGTATTGGGTAGAAATTAGACAATATTTAAGTCTTATAATATGTGAGGATAAGGGGTGGTATTTATAGTGGAGGAGAAGAGTTTTTTTTATTAATTTATTCATTATATTGTTATTTTGGATCAAGACTATGAATATTTTTTGTTCTTATGACTCAATACATTTAATAGATAATGATAGTTTGAGATAATGGTGATTTAATTTTTCATACATCATTAATGACTAAATAATTCATGTATCTATCTAATACCGTAAATTACCGTATTTCACTATTCACAAAAATTCAACTATTTTTGAAAAATTCCAAAAATTCACCCAAACCATTATTCAATGTTTATAATTAAAAAATGAAATATATTTTATGAAAATAATTTTCTATGTATGACAAATTTAATTTTTTAATTAAAAATATCATTTATAAGAAAAATATGATTTTAAAATTATAACTGAATTTATGGCACTTTGAAAAATTAATTATGGTCTCATAAAATCATCTTATAATCATAAGAAAACAAAATATTAATTTCTTAATATACTTTAGGAAAATAAAATTTCTGTTTAACTATTTTATTAATTATTAAATTTTAAATAAACAATTACGTTTCACAAAAATACCAACACTTAATTAATCAATTTTAATACATTTATTTACTTATTTCAGGATATAAATATATAATATTTTCATTAATAAGATACCGAAATTTAATTTAAAATTTCATATGTAAGGTTACTATTTTATTAGTCGATTTACTATTCCTAATAGTCATATTACTATTCCAATGGTCAAGTTAATATTTAATAGTATATCACTATTCATTTATGCTCGATGTTTCGTGAAATGTAAGCTATTAAAAAAATTGAATGTATTTAAGAAGATACATACCATAAAATCTTGGGGGTGTTATAAGGATCTTAATGATGATCTACATAGCAATGAGACTTTATTCTAGGGTCTAGTACAAGAGGTGGTTCCTCTATGTGGTTTTTTTATAAAAACTCAACCCATTACAAAACTGATTATTCTGAAAGTATTAGTAAATGATACACATAGGATTAGTGTAATTTAAGAGTTCCATGTAGAAATAATTCTCCAGTTTCAATGATAGATAGTCACTTCAGAATTAGAGGACTATTTCAAGGTGGTGAAGTGTATTTTCTGCTTTTTTAGGACCCCTCATGGAAAGATGGTGGTTCTAGATGTGAGAGTACTCCATGGACCATCCATGTGATGGTGTGGCTAAGTAATAAATACCCATGATGAGGAAAAACACTCTTGGTAAGTGTTTAAGACCCTATTTAGATTGTAGTTTTATCTAGTGCCTTCGTGAGTAGTATATATCCATTTGATTTTAGAGCTAGAGTGGTATCTATTTATATACCTTCTTATGTCAAGATGTTAAAGCATTCTTTGGTAGGGGAGAGCATCTTGGCTGAGCAGTCACAGACTATTGGTTCTGTAAGCAGATGATCTAGAGATAAGTTTTCAATAGCTTGTAGTTGATAAAATACTTAGTGACCCAGATGCATGAGGTGATCCCAATAGAAGTTTCCAGATATAGTGTCATCTTCTCAGGTATTTCATGGAGGTTCTATTCATCTATGTGAAATGTAGTGTTTCTCATGTGATGGATGAGGAAATATTATGTGAGACTGATCGATCCAACATACATAAAGAAGAGAGTCAGTTTATGGGCCTCAAAAATAGAAGTAGAAACTTTAGAAGGTATGTATAAAGGGTAACATATGTGGTAAATTATCTAGGAGAGTTGTGGGTGGTGGCTGATGTTATGATATTTTGCCTCTTAAAATAACTCTAGGCGGTATACTCTAGGCTCAGGGGGCTGGTAGTTTGGAACATAGAAAACTATAGGTAATGGATGATTATGACCCAAAGGATCTGGTTATGATCCAAGGTATGATCTATGTATTATATACTTTGGTTTTAGTGATATATACATGAGCTATTCATTCCATTCCAAATCCCTTTTCTAACATATAGAGAATCTATTATAGCCTTTGGCTTGAACTTTGTGATTAGAGGCTTCAACTAGGGGAGATTCAACGGTCATATACATCTACTGATAGTGTGACTTGACTATCAGAGGATAGTATTTCTTGTGAGATTTCATCATAGTTGTAATGATACCCTAGGATTCTATTCTTGGTATGGAATGGATCTCTACAGTCAATGCACAAATTAACTATTTCAAGCAGAGGACAAAGTGAATCTTGGTAGGTGGGATGTTTCTTTCCTTTATTGGTGAAAAATGAATATCAATCAGATTAGGGTGGGATCATATGTGGTAAGATATAACTGATTTCTCATTAGTTGTCTCTTTTGACCATTAGAGGTGTTAACATGGTGAGCTTTTAGTTTCCTACAGTAGTGGAGGATAATGAAGATTTCCTCCCTAATAACTTGTCATGATTACCTCCACAATGAGATATCAAATTCTATATATAACTAAACCAAGGGACTAACCTAATATCTATTTCATTATATTTTATGTTCCTTATTGAGCATCGAGAGATAAAGGTGTGGTTGGAAGATCTACAGAGGAAGAAATTTGTTAGACCCAGTGTGTCCCCTGAGAATCCCCAATGTTGTTCTCCAAGAAGGAGTATGAGATCTTGAGGTTATTCATGGATTATCATCATATGAATTAGGTGACTATAAATAAAAAGTATCTAATATCAAGAATCAATGATCTCTTTGACTATATTAAAGGGGTGAAACGGTTCTCTAATATTGACCTCAGGTCAGGTTATCACGATCTCTAAGTCCAATAGAAGGATATACCAAAGATGGTTTTATGATTTATCAATGATCACTATGATTACATGGTGATTCCCTTCATCAAAATAAATCCCAAAGAGTTTTAATGGAATTCATGAACTAGATATATGATCCCTTCCTAGATCAGTTCATGGTGGTATTTATAGATGGAATCCTCATATACTCAACATTAGAGTAGGATAATTCAATACATTTGAGGGTGTTCTTGGACATGTAATAAAGGAAATAAATTTATGGGAATCTCTCAAAGTTCCAGTTCTATATTTTTGTGGTACAATTTTTGGAACATTTCATCTTATAGAAGGGAGTATCAGGGGTCCCAGAAAAGATAGATGTAGTGTTATCTTGGGAGCCACTAAAAGGTGTGAATGTGGTATAAATATTCCTTTTTTGTTAGGAAATTATTGAAGATTATTTCCTGATTTATCAAGTATCATGACACCTTTAACTACCTTGACTTGAAAGTTTCATCCTTTCACATGGTTTATGAAGTGTTAACGGGATTTTAAGGATTCATGATAGAGGATTATGACAACCCCCATCTTAAAACTTCCAGAGAATGGAGCTTATTACAAGATGATTTATGATGTCTCTAGAGATGGTCTTGGATGTGTTATAATGTTGAGGTGTACCATTTTTTCTTAAAATTCTCTAAAACTAATCCCATAATAGAATAATTATGTGACCCACTATCTTGTGCTCGTAGGAGTGGTGTTCACATATAAATCATGGTGGAACTATCTTATGGGAGAGAAATTAATTATCTTTTATGAAAATAAGAGTATTAGGTATGTATTCTCATAAAAATACCATAATCTAAGGTATAGGTGATGACTAAATTACCTATAGAATGATGAAATTAAGATATTCTATACTCTTATAAAGGGTAATATTGTGGAATATTCTCTTAGTAGGAAATCCAATTAAAAATTATAAGGTGAGGTAATAGAGTAGTTGGCATATTTTCAATTGAACCTTATAGATTATGGTAGATAAAATTACCTTTTATTTATGGTGGTTACCCCACCACTTCTTCAATTAGATAAGGAAGAACAACTCAGAGATATTGATTGTGAGGTCTTACAAGATCAGATATTCACATGACAAGATCCTAATAGATTTTATAAAGGTAGGGAGAACATCATACTTTTATAAGGACGGAATACGATACCAGTTACACTGTGGGAGTACTTCATAATATATTTTCATTCATCCAACTTATAAGTACATCCATGATATACAATGTTATACCATGACCATAAACATCAGTTTTTGTGGCTAGAGATGAAGAGGAGTGTTGTGGATTATATCTCTTAATTCCTCACCAATAAAAAAGTGATGTTTGAGCACTAGGTTCCAAAGAGTTTGACCCAAAATATTCTAGTTCAAGAGTGTATGTGGGAAAACATCTCCATATATTTTTGAATGGGGCTTCTACGTTCAAATAGAGGTCACGATAGTATTTGGGTGATCATAAGCCGACTCTCCAAGCCATCCCACTTCCTAAAGACATGAGAGTGATGTTAGTTGGAGTGTTTTGGATGCCTTTATATGAAAGAGATAGTATAAATTCATAGTGTCTCCTTAATGATTGTTTCAGACTATAATTCTTGATTCAAAACATGATTATGGAGTGGATTAACTGTGGCTTTTTTTACTCAATTACGGTTGAACATGAAAATCCACCCCTATACAGGTAACCAAACAGAGTAGAGTATTCATGTTCTATAGGACATACTACAAGATTTCATATTTTATTTTGAACATAGCTAGGTGGATATCCTACCCTTAGTGGTGTTTTCATATAATAATAGTTACCAATCCCTAATTGTTATGGCACCATTCAAGGCCTTGTATGGGAGACCCTATAAATCAACCTCATGTTGAAAAGCTCTAGGAGAGACAACACTTATGGTCCCAGAGTTGGTGAAAGTAATGATAGATAATGTGTATATTATCCAAGACTGGATGAGGACCTCCTAGAGCAGACATAAGACCTATGTGGAATGATGGTGGATTCCTTTAGAGTTTGAATAGGTACACCATATATAATTGAAGGTATCACCTTGATGGGGGACATGAATGTTTAGATGATGTGGAAAGCTATAAAAAAGGTTAATTTTAATTTTTTAGATACTAAATGGAGTTTATGAGGTAGAATACCACTTCATCTTACCACTGTACTTATATTTTGGTGCAGGATATCTTCCACATTTCATAGCTAAGGAGATATGTGCATAACACATTATAATATGTAGATAGGAGTGGGCTAGAAATTGATGGAAGATCTAAATTCTAATATTACATGGTTATGATCGAGGATTGTTATAATAATATACTTCATGGGTGAGCAATTCCCAATGTGAGAATTCTATAGTAAAATGAGGACCTTTAGGAGAGTACATTTGAGTGGGTGAACCAGATGTGAGCTTAGTACCCTCACCTAATTGAGTAGTTTTTCTCTTTTGGGGATGAAAATACCTAATAAATGGGGAATAAAATGACTTTATTATTAATTTTTTATTCATTATAATATTTTAAATGATATTTTTGGAGTAAGGCGCTGAGTAAAAATGTAATTCTGAGCCCCGTGAAGGTTGTTTATGGCTTATGTTTTCTTGGGGTATTTTTTTGTTTAAAACACTGACACCACACCCTAGTGTGAGATTTAATGATTCTATGTGAGACCCTATGGGCCTTGAGAACGAAAAATCTTCCAATCCATCGCTTAACCTTGAGTATGGAGAATTGGAGGAGCTCCTAATGACCATGGACAAGTTGACCTCACAATGCCCATGGTGGAGGCCATGGTGAGGGAAAATGGTCATAAATCTGGACCATTACCATGGAGGCTCTCTATATCATGTGTACTAGATTAGTTTGTTCAATGTAACCATGTTCATGGTGTTGGATGTGGTGATGGTTGATATGAAATTCATAACATCTGATTTGGCTACTGGTCTTCTAGGGAGTTATGAATCTTAATAAATACGCATGAGACCTTCACTATGGGGAGTTTTAATGAATTTAAGGCATCTCATACCATATAAATTTAAAATTAACTATTCCTCTTAGAAATCAATCAAATATTAGTGATTTATTGAATTTTAGATAAACCAAAGTGAGATAAAAATTATATATCGTTATTACTACAAAGGGAGTTCGTCTAACCTAGTTAGAAGATAAAAGCTACGGAGATAGTGGATTGTTTATATTGATATAATATAGATGAAATTTAGGAACCTTGGAGTTAGTAGTGAGAAACAAAGTTCTTATTTTTCACCACTTGTAAACATTTTCTCCTCTAATGATTTGTCAAACCCGATGTAGGGATTTTGTTTTATTGGTTTATTCCCTTTTCTCAATCTCTATTATGAACATGAATTAATTTAATTATAAATTCATTAATGTATCATTATTCATTAATTTTACAATTAAATATTTTATTATACTATAATTAGGGATTTGATATATATTTTATAATTTTTTTATCCACCCCATCCTTCGGATTCCATCCACAATGGCCAAATGAACATGCCTTTAATTTTAGGCTCAATTTTTTGTTTTGTGGCTTTTTCCCCACATTATTCATTAATAAACAGTGATCCATTGGCCATTTATTTAAATATATTTCCATACCCATTTTCTTGTGTCATTTATTTTATGTTTTCATATATTTTTCATACAGTATTAGTGATAGGATTAGAGACATGATATAGGCATGAAGGTGACGATAGAAATCCAACGATGGAATGTGTAATAGTGAGGTTGATACCAATATTATACAAGTACTTATTATGATGGTGTGAAGACATGAAGATTCGTTGAAAAGGTTTTCCAAAATTTTTCCATCAGGTATGACTCTGAAATAGTCCACATAATCCATGGGATTTTTTGACCGAGACCCATGACATAAGTAGAGGATACAATGTCGCTGGTGGAGATGCATGAAATATCTTTAATTTCTAGGAAATTCCAACCTATATGGTGTGAATTTCAGAATAAAACACATTTTTTGGACCCATTCTCCTGATGACTTGATTTCCATGATGAGAAAAGATATCACACGATAATGTTATTTTTATGCATGTCGTGTGACTCCTAGGCTGACATCCGTATTAGCATCGATGTTTTCTATCGAAATAATTTATTTTGGGTGCATCCCCATAGTTCTATTCCCTCTATGGTATGGTGTGTAAACCCATACTAACTATAGTATGAGTGATCCCCTATGTGGTCCAGTTCCATATAGATTCAGGTAGACCTTCGTGCACTTGGGGTGTGATCCTCTATCTCATCATTCCCTCGGTTGTGTTAGGTATCCAGCGACTGACATAAATGATGTGTGATCCCCTTCTTAGTTGATTTTTCTGGATAGGGTTTGTATAGAAACCCAGTCTTATCATATATGGATATTAAATCATTTTAAATTAATATTTAACACATTACAAAAGTAAATGTCTAAGGACTGTAATAGTTTAGTGATTTTGGAAACTTGGAAATATAATATTCAAACTTGGTGAAAGATCTTAAACATCTCCCTTAAATATCTCCCCCTTCATAACTTATACATAAAACCTTTCTTTATAACTTGGGGAAAGGAAACATAAGAAAGGGTGTGCTTAGATTCTCAATAAGGGTAAAAAAAAGGATATATGTAAGCATAATCATGAGAATAAGGGTATGATAACAAGACCATTACATTATAAGATCATACCTAAAATATCAAATATCACAATCAAGAGTCATGGAATAAATATTGGAAGTTCATAAGAAGTGAATCATAAGGTAATCGAGAGAATATTCCATGAAAGGATAATTTATTAATAAGGCATGGAATTTTGTAAGACACATAAGATTATAAAATGATTTCTATAGTAGTCAAGTCTTACTACCAAGTCCATCTTAGTATAATGGATTCACTCTCCAAACCATTATAGTATTCAAGGTTCACTCCCAAGGCCATATTAGTGGAAAAGTTATTTTACTAAACTAAGGTCACTCTCTATTCCATCCATGCCTATATAATGTGATATAAATCATATATAAATTCATTGTAGTATATACACCACACAAAATAAACAAGTGGTGAATAAGGCATAAGTCTCATAGAAATAAAGCGAGACTAGAAATCCAATTACTACTTGTGTAAGTTTTTAATCATGATATCCATGAAATAATAACATAAATTTAAACTTTTATTAAGATTAAATAAATTTATTTCATAATATAAAATTTCATATTGAAGTATATACACCACACAACAATAATAATTGGTTAATATAGCATATATCTCATAGAAATAAAAGTGAGACGAGAAAACCCTTAACTTAAGTCTTGAATTTTTTCATACACATTCAAAATTACTCTATAATAAATATAATTTTATTATAAATATACAAAAGAAAAATATTCCTATAGATCGTACCATATATTATTTTATTATAACTTTATATTACCCATTTATTAACAATTTAATGGTAAAGTTATATTTTGGTTAATAACCACATTTGTTTCTTATATGTTTGACCTGTTATTATTGATACTATTAATTAGATCATGATTTAATTATTTAAAGAATGTAAAATATGATAAATATATAACATATATTCATTATATATTTATATATAATAACATATAAAGGATGGAAATAGAAAATGAGATACATTTTTCATGGAGACACTAGGTCGAACATACACATGAACATTGTTTCTATTTTTTTCGTATTAAATAAAAGAAATTAAATATATATATATATATTATTCTAGAAGAATTTTTATTTCATATATGTATCATATTTTTATTAAACCCATCTGTATTAAATTCCATGTAAAGTTTGAATGAACCACATCACTTTTAGAAGCCAGTAGTCTACACATCCACAAACGATGTTATCATATTATCACAAAATGGAAAGCATGAAGGTATGTGTTATATAATAATTAAAAAAGAAAAAATAGATAATAAATATCATAAATATCCTATAATAATAGTATGTACATTATTATTTTCAACCTCGAGATATTTTAATGGAATAATGAACAACATCAATTCGTGAGGCAGTAGTCCGCAGTACACACGAACAATGATTGCATATCTCATTTGATGGATGTGTATCTGAGTGTATGTAATTAACTTAACATAAAAACATATAAGTATATTGATGATAATGAGGATATTATATAATCATATGATAATAAAAATATAGGGGTGTATAAAGAAATAAAACAAAATAGCTCATTGAAGGATGTTACCTCTTCTTTGGGTAAATTCTTTTGGTTCCACAAAAGGGATTCCTTAGAAGGATTTCTTCCCAAAGGGAGGATTATAATATTAATAGAGTGACTTTTTGATCCAATTTGGTCATGGTTTGTAAGATCCAAATTTCTTGAGGGGTATGAAGAATTGAGGGTGGTGAGTTCCCTTTATATTGGAGGAGTGATATTCTAGTAAATACAAAAAGGAAAACACTATCAAGAGTTATCCCTTAAATCATGTGCCACCAATAATGGTCCATATTTTATAAATTAAGGATATAGTATAAATATTTCCATAAAATACATATTTTTCTTGGTTTTATGTTATTTTCCATCTTAATTTAATGTTTAACCACTAAGTAAACTTCTTATTACAGTAATCACTGTAATTAATTTTAATTACTTTCACTATTAATTTTGGGAAAAAACTAATTTTAACTTACTAGAAATTAAAAATTATCCCTATTCCAAATATGGAACCCATTTTTCTAAATTCTAAAAATTTAAGTGGTATAAATTAATTTTAAATTAATCACACAGAGGAGAAAAGACAATAAGTTTTTAAAGTGAAAATGTTCTAATGTTTGAAATGTTTTTATATCCAGTTTAAATGTGAAATTGATTTAAATGGAATAAAATATGTTAATATTATTATAATTCATGTAAATATATTTTAAAAACAATTACTTATAATTTACATTTATAAATAAATTATTCAAAAATGATATTATCAATTTAAATTGAGTGTTTTTTACTATTCATTAAAAAATCAAACTTCTCATAAAAATACCAAACATCAACCCAAAGTAAAATTTTATATTCATATTGAAAAAATTAATTTTATTTTTTCAAATAAAAAATTATTAAAATTTCCAAAATTATTTTTAAAACAATTCTTCCATTAAAAGGTGGTAAAACTGCCTTTTAGAATAATACAACTTTTTATGACTAAAAGGTAAATTTGTTCTTATTTTATGAAAATAAAGAATATTGGATGAATTTAAATTCATTTGGTTGAATTTATACTATATAAATTACATTAATATCTCCCACTAATTCATATTAACAATATTTATTAAGATAAATTACCTTTGTGGGAATAAAAATATTTTCTTCACATAACACATATTTTATATTCAATTGTTTTTTTCATTTCTAATTAATTGATAACCAAATAATTAATTTTATAAACATGTGTAAACCAAAGATTCATAATTTAGTTAATGTTATTCATAATAGATATATGATAACTATAAAAATATTTTAATAATAATACTAATTGTATATTGTAGTTTGGTAAAACTCGGTCTAGCATGTAACACAAGCTATTGAAGAGACTCAGTGTTATGTGTAACACAAGGAAAACATAGTATTGTATCTAGAGCAATCTTAACTTTTTGTACAATGCAATTCAATCCATACATAGTGTTTTTAGAAGCTATCTTCAGTGTTTCGTAAAATTAATAATATTGAATATTCTAAATTAATTCATAAAAATAATTCCCAAAATATCATGGTGTTACATTCTACCACCATTAAAATGAATTTATCACTTGAAATTAATTTATGGCATTAAAGGTTTAATACATGAAAGTTACTTTCATATAAACCCATATTTTAAAAATGAATACTAAAACATCCTTTAAAATAAAAATTTGTAAACATAACGGTTACCCAAAGTAACACATAATTGGGTTTCCACATAAGATAATATTTAGACATAGAGAAAAACATAAATGAATATAGAGAGTGATAAATATAACTAATCAAAAAAGATTTGTGATCTAGAGAAAGTTAACAAGAACAAAACCATGAACCAAATATGAATAAAGATGTCATTTATATAATAAAAAATGATGATATCAGGACATATTTTATTACAATATCATTTTTATAAAATAGAAGAATTTTCCCAAGAAGATATACTTATTTTATTTCACTCCATAAGCATAATGTCACTCTTTAGTTGTTCCTAGATAAAATTACACTTCATCTCTTAATCCAAGAAATAAAGGTTAGTTTGTTATTCATGAAGAACTAATTTATTAGATAATCCAAAAATATAATAATAATTCTTTTCATCTTTCATAAAAAAAAGGTTAGTGTATGTTATCATTATGAATAAATCCTCATATGGTGAGATAATACATTAATCTCTAAAACCTCGTATGATGTTTAAAATAAACCATTCCATAAATGGTTTAACTTATAACTCTTCTGAAATATGAAAGTACACAATTTTATAAATAATTTCACTAAATTTGTAAAAATAATCTCAAAATTGATCCCCCATATATCATAAAGTATCTCTTGGTTGTCACATACTAAATTGGTTAATACCTTCATCATATATTCTCTTATAACATGGTAATAACCTAAATTACCATAAATACAATTGAAAAACGTGCTTTCCTCATTATTCCAAACATTATTTTATATATTAATTAAATCTAAAAATACAATAATCTCAATCCATGATAGCATGAATCACTTTTTCAATAAATCATTAATCTATTTTCTAGGTAATCAACACTATGAAATTTTCTTTATTCATATCAAATATCACTTTATCCAAACTAAACACCATTTTCTCAACATTAGTAACATGTTAATTGTCATCTTCCTTTACATTTATATCACCCTTCCATTAAATCTCTTTTGTATTACATCTGAACCATTCAACGTATGATTATAAATAATAAATATAAATATAAATTAAACTATCCTTATATATTTCCCAATTAAAATAACATAAATATTGATTTTAAATACATAAGCACTTCGATTATTTCACTTCATATATAATACGCTAATAAGAATTCATCATCCTATTCTTTAATACCTATTTTATTTCACATTTTACATGTAGTCACATCATCACCAACAATATGACCATTACCCATAAAACCTTGAAGATTCTCTTCAGGAGCTTTCTACTTAGGAAATCGATTTTCATAATTCCCATTCACTCCATACTTAAAGAATCTAACCATCAATGATGTCTTAGGGAAGCTATTTTTTTCATTCATTTCATTAATATAACATTTCAGTTTCCCTTTTATGTTACTTTTTGGTATCATTCTTTTCCACAATCAAAACATATTTATGTTCCTCTAAGACACTCACTTTGGCTCTTATTTCCACATTCTTGACACAAAAGAAACTAAATCTTATTTCCTTCATAGTCTCCATTACCAGAACACTCAGAAAACTCTTTCCTTATCATATTTGATGAGTCTAAGAGTTGGTTAAGGTACTCATTGTTAATCGTGTTCATTTAAAATTGATTAGGCATAATCACAATGACCTTTACTCTAGTGATCATCCCATTTGAACTATCATAATAAAATTTTCTATCACATTAAACGTTAACCCAGTTTGTTCCATCTCCCGCTATTGATTAAACACATAAAGTATAGTTTGAGAAACAATTATATCAGAAAAAATCATATATTCATGAAAAATTACGCATATAATGTCTTAATCATGAAACCTTATTTTAAATATATGAAACCATGCGCTTATCCTTAGATATGTCACTAGACATATCCATAGATATATCCCAAGGTATATCACTAAATATTTCTCATCCATGTTTCCAAAGGTTCACTAAACATTTCCTTTGATACCAACTATAGTGACCTAAGCTTGACAAATATGGATATTACATCATTTTAGATGAATATTGAGCTCATTAAAAAAGTAAATGCTCATGGACCATAATAGTTTTGTGTATTTGGAAACATGAAAACATAATCTTGTAACTTGGTGAAGGATCTTCAACATATTACTTAAAGATAGTACCCTTTAGTACTTTTACTTAAAAAAATTATATATAACATTAGGAAAAGAAACATAAGAAAGGGTGAGATCAGATGTTAAGTTAGGGTAATCAAGGGAGATATTTAAGCATAATTATGATCATAAGTGTATGAAAACAAGATCATAAAATTAAAATATAATACCATGCAAATCAAAGATCATAATCAAGAGTCATAAAATAAATATTGGTAGTTCATAATACATGATCATAAAGGAATCAAGAAGAATAAGACATTAAATCATAACATAAGAATAATACATGGAATTGGGGAAGAAACATAATTATATAAAATTATTTCCATAATAGTAATGGATTATTACCATGGTCATCTTATTTTAATGGGTTCACTCCCCAATTCATATTAGTAGTCATGGTTCACTCCCAAGACTATATTAGAGGATAAAGTACTTTACTAAACTGATTTCCCTACCCATTCCAGCCATGTCTATAACATGAGATATAAATCCTTACCCAATACATTAGAGGTAGATATAGGTCCCACCCATCTCCTAATGAATTCATAAATATATCTTCCATAAGATCATATAAATTCATCATATAATAACCCATGAAATGAAATGGGTATCATAAACATGTCATCACGTCAAAACCTAAAAAAATAGATAGTTTTCATAATAATTTCATCAAAGAATAACTCGTCAGAGGAAGTGGGTTTCATTACTAAATAACCCGTGGAAGAGAAATATATTTCATAAACAACTTTTCATTATAAAAATAAAAAATTCAAAAAAAACAATAATAATTATTTCCTTGGATCAAATTCCTAGTAAATCAAAACATATATAAAAGGATGTAATCTTAGTCAAAGAAGGATTTTAAAAAATCAATTAGAGAATTCATTATGGAAAATAAAAAATTTTAAAAATAATTTTTTATACATAAAACATTTTTAAAATCCTTTTCTTTGTAAAAAACTTTGAAAACATATGATTTAAGCTTTAAAAACTATTTAAAATATTTATTTAGGAAAATATCTTTTCTTCTTTAAGAAACACTTTTTAAATCATAAAACTCTTTGAAGACATTTTTCATTTAAAATAATCTTTTAAAATTGTAAAGTAATATTTCAAAATCATTTAAAACCCTTTTTATACATAAAAACTTTTTTAAAACTGTTTTATTTAAAAATTAACTTACAAATATAAAGGAATCATTAAAAATCATTTAAAATACTTTTTAAAAATAAAACCATTTAGAAAACCTTTTTCTTTGAAAATAACCTTGTAAAATTATAAAGGATGATTTTAAAATAATTTTAAATACTTTTATAAAAATAAAAAAAATTGAAAAAAAATTCTATGAAAATAAAAATGAAAAAAAAATATAAAGGAAGAATTGAAAATCCTTTAAAACACTTTTAAACATAAAATATTTTTGAAAAAAAAATAAAGGAATATGTATTTGAAAAATTATAAAGGAATATTTGAAAATAATTGAAATACATTTTTAAAATAATCTTAAAATTTCATTTAAAACCATTTTTGAAATAATTTTTTAGAAACATGCTTTTGGGAGAGAAAAACATTCCGACAGAAGAGAGAAATGAAGTCCGATTTTCTTAAAAATAATTTATTAATTATCTTAAATACCAAATAGATGAAAAATATTATAATTACATGAATATATCATGAATTACCAAAGGATAAGAAATTTCATGGGACTTCTTGAAAGATTGATCATAATATTTCACGAATGGATGCTTAATCATAAACAATCCTGATAAGTGGAGAGCTTATAGTAACATACTTTTACAACTTTGGTAACATTTGATTTTAATCACCATGAAATAATAAAATTAAGAAATGATTAAAATATCATTAAAATAATTAGATTCGTGATATAAAAATTCAAAGTTTTGCGTATACACCATGTAAAATAATATATGTGCATAACAAAATATATGCCTCCAAGAAAGAAGATTGAGAAAAAATTACCTTACCAATTTGGTAACTTTTGAACTATAAGACCGATGAAAGAGAGTTCATATAATTTATATGAAAATATAAATAAATATAAGTGAAATATTCATATATTAATTTTATGGTTGGTATATACACCACACAAAATAAACGAGTTCTGAATAAGGAATAAGTCTCGTGGAAATAAATCTGAGACTTGAAATCCCCTTACAACTTGATTAACTCTTGAATCATGAGATTCAGAAAATAATAACAGTAATTAAAACATTTAATATAATTAACTAAATTATATTAATGATATAATATTTCATAGGAATGTATATACATCACACAACAAGATTAATTAGTGAATATAGTATATATTTCACAAAAATAAAAGTGAGATGAGAAAATAATTACCATATGTCTTAACTTTCTTCATACATGTTAAAACCTCATGTATAATAAATATAAGAATATTTTAAATTTACCAAATAACCATATTATTATATATCATACTGTATATGGTTTTATTATGACTTTATATTACCGTTTATTAACAATTTCATGTTAAAGTTACGTTTTGGTTCTTTATTTTTTGTATATGTGTTGATTTTTTTTCTTGATCCTATTACATGGATCATGATTTAATTATTTAAAGAATTTTAAAAATGATATAAATATCATATATATTTAGTATATATTTATTTATACTAATCAATTAAATATTGAAATAGAAAACCAGATTCAATATTTATAGAGACGGTAGGCCGTATGCACGCATAAAAGATATTTATGTTTTCTTATAATACTGAAAGATAAAAATTTCATGAAATATATATATATATATATATATATATTATAATTATAAAATCATTATAATGCCTTATATGTCACATATGTTTGTTAAACTCATCCTTAATACATTCCATGTTAAGTTTGAACGAATCAGATCCCTTTAAGGAGGCGATAGTCCACATTTCCACAAACGATGTTATCATATTCTCACAAAATGGAAATCATAAAGTTATATGTTATATAAAAATTTAAGAATAATAAATTAATCATAAATATCATAAAAATAATAAAAAATTAGTATGTCTATCATTATTGTGATCCATGAAAGGTGGTAATGTAAGTACGAATGACTTTGGTTCACAAGATGGTAGTCTTCTGTACACACAAACAATGATTGTTTATCCCATTTGACTGAAGTGTGTGTGAGTGTATGTAACACAATTATCATAAATAATATTTATATTTATTATACTGATGTTATTATATAATCATGGAATAATAATAATTGAGTGAAGAGAAAGAAATAGGACAAAAGTGCTTGTTGAAGGATGTTACCTCTTCTTTGGATAACTCCTTTTGGTTTTCACCAAAGGGATTAATTGGCAGGGTTTATTACCAAAGGGAGGATTCTATGATTATAGGACGGAATATTGGAGACTATTTGGGTAGGTTTTCTATGATCCAAAGGGATTTAGCGGTGTAAAGAGGTGAGGGGGTGAATGGCCTTTTATAGTGGAGGAGTAGCATTCTTGTATATATATAAAATAAAATACTATTGATAGGTATCCCTTATACATTATGCCTCCAATAATGGTCCATTTTTTATAAAAGGAAGTATATCGTTGAAATATGTCCAGAAAATTTCTTTTTGTCATGTTTCTAGGTTATTTTTCTATTTATGTTATAGTTTAACAACTATGTAAAATCAATTTTACCTTAATCACTTTTATTAATTTTAATTAATGTCACTAATAATTTTGGTAAAAACCTAAGTTAAAATTAAATTAAATTGTTAATTATTCTAATCAAAAATATGGAATCCATTTTTTTATTCTAAACATAGAAGTGGGAGAAATTATTTTAAAATTAATCCCATAGACGATATGAGACAACAAGTTTATAAATTGAAAATGTTCAAAAGTTTGGAATGTTTTTATATCCAATTTCAATGTTATATTTATTGAAATTAAATAAATTGTATTATTATATGTATAATTGATCTAAATATACATTAAAACCATTTTAAAATATAATTTTATTAAATAAATTAATCACATGGAATTGAAGTTTTCATTTAAAATTTAATATTTTTCATTATTCATCAAAACATAAAACTTCTCAAAAAAGGCCAAAAATTCACCCAAAGTAAAATTATAAATTAAAATTTCAAAATTGAATTTAATTTTTTCAAATAAAAATTATAAAACTATAAAAAAATGAGTTTTAAAACAAGTCATCCATTAAAAGGATGTAAAAGTACATTTCATAATAATATAAATTTTTAGGCCTACAACAGAAATTTGTTCTAATTTTATTCTTATCAAAATTATTGGATGAATATCAAAAAATTTGTTTTAATTTATAATATATAAATTTCATTAATATGTCTCACTAATAGATATTAATTTAATTTATTAAGATAAAACACCTTTGTGGACATAAATATAGATTTTTCATAAAAACATATCCTTTATATTCAATTGGTTTTAATCTTTATTTCTAATTAACTGATAACTAAATAATCAAGTTTATAAACATGTGTAATCCACAGTTTAATAATTTAGTTAATCTTATTCATAAACTCTATAAGTAAATTCCATTAAACATAATATAATCTTAATTTTAATTCATGAAATTACATTATTTCACATGGAGGATCATTTTAGTGTTATATTTTTTGATAATTAGCCCATAACTCATACATAACAAAATCATAAAAGAAAAAATGGTCACTTACAATCATCATAAATTTTTACCATAATATAAAAATTTCAAAATAAATATATATTTATTTCATTTAAAATCTCCACAACTTTTAACTTGACTCCTTTATTTCCTTTACCAATCCTTATCCTATTAAAAAAATTAAAAATGCGATAAGCACAAAAATCTCAGTAAGAGATACACAAGGAAAAATGTTAGTCCTGTGAAAACATAAAAAACTATGAAAACATTATTCTAACATTATAATTTTTACCCTTAATAAGTATTAAATACTTTCATTTAAAAATCAACTCATTTATTGCTATTTTTTATAATCAGAAGATTAACATAAAACCTATTACAAGCCTAGATAAAACATATTATTATCTTGGGAAATAATTATACTTGTCACTATTAAATGGAATAACCATGTGTTTGACTTTCATACATTTCACTCTTATAAATTTAATATCCATATGACCATATTCAACACCTAATACATTGTAGGGCTATCACAAACCCACCCATTGTTCATTTATCATAGAACTACCCATCATTGGTCTATCACAAAACCACCTGGAAAATGTCCAAGTACCATTATATAATAATAAAAAATAAAATAAGTCAATTTTCAACATTTTACTCAAAATATTTCATTTTCAATCATAATAAAATGTTTCAAGTTATTTAAATAATAAATCCTTTTTCAAAACCCAATTTCAATAACAAAAATACCCAAAAAAGAAAAAAAATAGGGGGTTACTTTTCTTTAAAAAACATGAAGAATTTTAAAGGAAATTAAATATAAAAAATTAAATATATTTTACTTTATAATAATTTTATATCCATATAAATAAATATGTAAAATAATATCAAAAATATTGGCGTGGAGAAAAATATTTTGAAATTAAATTTAAAACATTCAAAGTGTCCCACACCACATTGAACATGTAAGTCATAAGACCCGTGATAGAATAAAATTTAACCAAAAAATTAAATAATAATATAATAAGTAAATTAATTATAGGATATTTAAAAGGGGATATAAATACACCTTATATAAGAAGGTGGGTGTATAACATCAAAATATTACTCAATGAAAGGAGATTGAGACGAAATCCCTTACCTTGAGTCTAACTTGTATTGTGTCTTTGTATTACTAAATAATAAAATTATATTAATTATTTAATTTATGGAAAAAAATTCATGTTTATTATTAATTTTATTTCAATTATTACAATGTTTTATAAAACTACACAAACAATTAAGTTTACATTGGGTGTGTTGACCATGTTCGGTTTATGTGTCAAAAACGACTAAGGTTGGATGACTATGGTCAAGGAGGTAATTACATAAAAATATCCAGAATAATAATAATGAAATAATTATTAAATTTATAAATAAATAATACTTTTAAAACCTATCATGTAATATTTTTATGACAAATGAACCAACGTTAAAATCATGGAGACGGTTGGTCATACGTACCCATGAATAACGTTCCCATTTTTCAATGATCATTTATGAAAGATGGTAAGTAAAATTATTCATGAAATAATTGTAATTATATTATAAATAACATATAATTTAATAATATATGGTTATATATATAATTATTGTGATTTAAAAGTAATCACATCACTTAGAGGAGGCGGCAGTCCACATGTCCACGAATGACATTATCATTTTTTCGGTGTGTTAAAAGGGCAATAAGAAAAATAATATATTATATCTGAAAAAAGTTAATTATGTCATGAATATAAAATATATGTTATCTATATCACATATTTTTATTAAACTCATCCTTAATACATTCCATGTAAAGTGTGAATGAATCATATCACATTGAGGAGGCAGTAGTCCACACGTCCAAAAATGATGTTATCATATTCTCACAAAATAAAGAGAATGAATGTATGTGTTATATAAAAATTATATAATTATTAAGACATTATAAATATTATATAAATCATTTAAAAATATTATTTCCACCATAATTCCCAACTATGAGTGGTGGTAAAGAAAAAACGATCAACATCATTTCACAAGGCAGTAGTCTGCTATACACACGAACGGTGAGTTTATTACCCATTTAATAGAATCATGCATAGATGTAGGTAGAAAATTTATAATATAAAAATATTATTATATTTAGGATACTTATTTTATTATATGATAATTCAATAAGAATAATTTATTGGATGGATAATGAAATAAAAGAAAAATGCACGTTGAAGAACATGACCTCTTTTTTGGGTAACTCTTATTGGTTTGAAACAAAGGGCTTCCTTGTTAGGATTTCTCCCAAAATTGATGATTATAGAATTATGGGATGGACTTTGGAAATATATTTTGGAGGGGTCTGTATGATACCAAGGTTCATTAGAGGTATGAATAAATGGGGTAGGGTGAGTACCTTTTTATCGTGGAGGAGGAGTGGCATTCTTGTAAATATAAAAAGGTAAATAATATTTGGAGGTCTCCCTTACTTAATGTGACTAAAATAATGATCGAAATATTATACAAGATGGGATATGGTATAATAATTTCCATAAAATGGGTTTTGGAAAAATTTCTAGGTCATTTGAACTCTTAATATTAATTTTTAACCACTAAGTAAACACATTTTTACCTTAATCGCTTAAAGTAATTTTAATTGATTACAATAATATTTTTGGTAAAAAAATATGTAGAACTTTTTATAAATTATATTTATTATTATTAAAAATATGGAATCTATTTTTCCAAATTCCAATCATATAATTGGTAGAAATTAATTTAAATTTAATCCCATAGATGAGAAGATAATGAGGGGTTTCAAAGTGAATATGTTCAAAAGTTTTCTAGGATTTTATATCCAATTTCAATGTGAAAATGATCCCAATAACCTAAATTGGGTTAATATATGTACAATTTAACAAATTATATATTAAATAAAATTTAAAAAATAACTCAACTATATAAATAAATTAGGTGAAAATGCAGTTTTCCATTAAAAACATTATTTTTTACTATTCATCAAAATATGAAACTTCTAAGAAAAATACCAAAAATTCACCCAAATTAAATTTTTATATTATAATTTAAAAATGATTTTTATTTATAAAAATTATAAATGTGTCAAAAAATATATTTAAAACATGTGTTTCATTAAAAGGTGGTAAAAAATCATGTAAAATAATAATATTAATAGTATATTATTGTTTGTTATAACTCATTATTGTATGAAACAAAAGATTGAGAAGAAAATAATTGTTTTATTTTATGTATTATATTTTTCATAGTATCCATTTTTTTAAATTAATATATAATTCATAAATTTTAATAAATATTAAAAATACTTAATCTATCATCACCTCAGTTGTTACATTATTCCCCTATTTTAGAAATCGCATTGTCATAATTTTATTCACTTAAAAAAGTGGGGGTATATTTCCCTCATAGCATTTTAAAATTACCAAATTGCTTGTTCAACCATATTATTGTTTCATAAAATCTTAACCAAGTGAATTACTTTCTTCTACCATATTTGATCTCTATGGTCAAAATCTGAACCGGTTTTTCCTCATAAGAAAGGTTCTCTTCCACCTAAACCACTTCATGGATCAAAACAATAGATGAATCTAGTACTTAATTCCATAACATTGAAACATTAAATATGTTGTGTACCTAATATAAACTCATAGGTAAACCCACTTGGTAAAAAACTGATTAAATTTTCTCTAGGACTTCATAAAGTCCAATAAACTGTTGAATCATCTTTCCCTTCTTACCAAAATGCATGACACAATTCCATGGAAGAACATGTAAAAATACATGATCACTTACCTCAAAAAAAAATATTTTCTATTGTTATCCATATTACCTTTCATCCTACTTTATGTTTTTCTCGTGTTTCATGGAATCAATTGAAATTTATTTTCCATTTACTCTACCATCTCAAAACCCATCAACTTTTTTTCTCATACATAATCCAAAAAATATTGTGTTCCACACTACTTTATATATAATGAATTGAAATGTGCCATTTGAAAACTAAAATGAAACTAATTTTAAAATAAAAGTCAACCAATGAAATATTTTGATCCCAACTTCTATGGTAATGCACAGAGAAAGAATGAAGCACGTTATTCAAGGTTTGAATTTTTCACTCAGACTATCCCTTAGATTGAGGATGAAAATATATACTAAAATTTAATTAATTACCCAATGAATTATGAAGTCCTTTACAAAAATCAGATGTGAACTCAGGATCACATTCTGATACAATGGAGAGAGGCACTCCATGTAACCTGAAAATATATTTTATATAAAGTTTTGAAATATAATCTAAAGACATTATATCTCTAATTGGAAGAAAATGTGTAGATTTGGTTAATCAATCAACAATAAAACTAATTACATTATTACTTTGATAAGTATTTGTAAATCCTTCCACAAAACCCATTAATATGTTCTCCCATTTTCACTCTGGCACTACAAAATGTTGAAGCATACTCCTAACTAATTTCTATTATACTTTAACCTATTTACAAGCCAATCACTACATGGTAAATTTAGCAATTTTTCTTTTTATTCCACCCCACAATTAATACTCTCAAAGGTCTCGGTACATCTTAGTATTTCCCATATGAATGGAAAACAGGGAAATATGAGCTTCAGTCAAAAACTCTTTCCACAACTAGGAATAAAAAGTAACACATAATATTTTTACAAACATTGGACACCTTATTCATCAATATTAAAATCATGATACTTACCCCTCCTAATATATTCCAACATTTCATGATAATATTGATTCATCTTCTAAGATCTTTTAATTATTTCAAACAAAGTTGACTAGAAAGAAACCTAAAAAACAGATGATGTCTCTAAATACACAACTTCTAGGCCAAAATTCATCAAATTATTAACCAAAGGGTCGCATTCCAAATGTAACATGGTTAATGTTTATGTAATTATTTGACTCAATGAATCATACACCATGTTTTCTTTTTCAAGATAATAATGAATCATGAAATAACAATCCCCTATAATTTCTCGCCATCTTATTTGAATCATGTTCAACTCTTTCTAAGTAAATATATACTTATAACTCTAGTGATCAGTATATATTTTATAGTTCACTCCACAAAAATGATGCCTCTAAAATTTTAATGAAAAAAAATTAGCTAATTCCAAATGATGTATAGGGTAATTTAACTCATGATTTTTCAACTGGTGTGAAGCATAATCAATTTACTTATCATTTTGAATCAGGATGCAAAAAATTCCTTTGAACTAAGAATCACTATTGATGAAGAATCTACCATTTCTGGAAGGTAGGTCCAAAACTGGAGCATTTACCAATCTTCTTTTATATTCCTAAAAATAAAAAACACATTATCCTATCTAGATGAACCAAAATCCATTTAGTGTTATCCTAGTTATGGGTATAGAAAACCAATAAATTTTTTCAAAAAGTAGTATGTAATTACCCACTAATATAAGAAAAATGTGAATCTCTATAACATTGGTAGGTCTTGTCTATTATTAAAAGAATTTTTTTAGTGGGGTCAACAATCATTCCATATTTAGAAGAAATATTTCTGAGGAATGAAATTTACTGCAACCAAAATTCACACTTAGGGAACATTCCATATTGTTTCTTTTCTTGTATGGTTTTCAAAATAACCCTTATGTTTATTTCATGTTCCTCTTGGATTTTAAAATATATGAAAATATCATCTTTAAACACAAACACAAACTGATCCAAAAACTGATGGATGACTCTATTAATAATATCCATAAATACACAAGGTACATTAGATAACCAAAATGGAATAACTACAAACTCATAATGCCCATATCTTATTAGAAACATTGTCTTCAAATTGTTATCCTCTTTCACCTTATGCAGACTATACCTGGACCGTTGATCAATCTTTGAAAAATAATGAGCTCCCTAGAGCTAGTCAAACAAATCATTAATATAGGGAAAAATATACTTTTTCTTAACACTAATATTTTTCAAGGTGTTATAATCAATGTAAATTATCCTGGAACCATATTTCTTTTTCATAAATAAAAAAGAATCACCCCATGGTAAATTTTTAGGTTAAATTAAACCTTTATCAAGAAATTATTGAAACTATTTTTTCAATACCACATGTTCTACAAGAACTATTTGATAAGGGGGTTTCAAAACAGACTTAGTATCAAACACTGAATCAACAGTAAATTTTTCTTCCCGATTGGGAACAATTTCCTATAAGCATCCTTAAATTCATTCGTTACATGGATTTACTAATGATAATTACTTCTTTATTTTCAAAATAATTATCTAGATAACCTTTAATGAAATATTTAATAAGTTTCTTTGCTTCTTGGTATGTTATCATAGGTATTAAATCATTGAATAACACTTATACACTTTTTAATATATTTTATAAGAATAAACTAAAATCCAATGCATACCCAAAATGATATCAAAATCCACTATGGTAATTTCAATAATATTTATAGTAAATACTATCCAACTAATTATAATAGAAATATTCCAATAAATTTTGATTTCTATAATATTCCCACCCAAAGTTATCACCGAAAGTTCTATCTTACTTTCATGAGGTGATATTATAAATTAAATAGAAAATTTATAAAAATTGAAAGAATTAAAATATCTATAATCAAGAATAGAATATGAATAATTCAAATAAACCAGTAATATACTTTTCACCATTTAATATGATGGACAACATCAACCGCAGTAGTAGAAAAACAAAATTCAACACATTTTCATTCAATATTGATGGTCTCCACCCTTGGTAATCAACTTTGGATATACATTGTCATAATAACAAAACTCATTAACACTAAAACATATTACAATTAGATTGATATCCGTTATATATATTTTGGATTATTTAGAACTGTTTATTTGTAGTCATGAAACTTGTGACCCAAATTACCACACCAGTATCAAACTCTATATCCTGACATAAATTCCCTTAAATATATGTTTCTAAAAATGGAAAATGTTTGGGGATTATTTCTAGGATTATTAATTGTTTTATTCCATATTTTCATCCATGTTAACCATTTCTTACTCTTATCGTCTCGTGGAACATACTTTTTAGAAAACTCCATCTCAAGATGCTGTTTTGGAAAGACATTTTGCTCTCAGTTCTTTCCCACTATAACATCCTTGTTTTCTCTATGGAAAACCATTCTGAATGAAAATGCATTAAAAGAAGCGGCATGGTAATCATTAAATTATATATAATTTTAACTTAACCATAAAGTAAAATCTTTTAATGGAATTTTTTTAAAACTATATTAACCTCTAATGTTATTTAAAATTTTTCTCTAATACCAACTACAAGGATCTAACCTTAAATATAACATAATCATGATTTTAAGTCAACAAATTACATTATTTCACATTGAAGATCATTTCAGGTTTATAGTTTTATATAATTAAACCTTAACTCATTTATAAAAAGCCCTAAAATAATAAGTGGACACTTTCAATCAATATCTATTTTTCATATAATATAAAACTTTCAAAAAAATAAATATTTATTTAATAGAAAATATCCAGGAATTTCAACATGACTTCTTCCCTTCCATTTCCCATCCTTAAATCCTATGAAAAACATTTAAAAATTTGGTATGATCAAAAATATCTTAGTAAGGGATACACAAATAAGGAAAACTATTAGTCCTGTGAAAACAAGAAAAAACATGATAAATTAATCATAAATTAATAAATTTACCCTTAAGAATTAGTGAATACTTTCCTTTGAAAATAATCTCATTTGTTTTTCATTTTTTGTAATCACTAGATTACATTAAAACCCATAAAATCATAGATAAAACATAATATTATCTTGAGACATAATTATACTTGTCACTCTTATAAATAGAATAACCATGCAGTTAGATTCCATTCATGTAACTATTACAAATGGAATATCCATATGACTGACTTCCATAACCAATACATTTGAGGGGCATCATAGACAAACCCATCATTGTTTTATCACTAAATAACCAATCATTGCTTTATTATGGAACCACCCATAAATTTTCCAAGTACTATTATATAATCATTACACATAAAAAAATGAAATTTTTAACATTTATCTCCTAATATTTCATTTTCACCCATAATTAAATATTTCATTTTATTGAAATAATCAATCCTTTTTTAAAACCAATTTTAAATAACAAAAATACCCAAAATTTAATAAAAGAGGGGTTTTATTTTTATTTTAAAAACATGACGGATTGTAGAGGAATCCAAATATAAAAATAAACATATATTTTCTTTCATAATGATTTTATGACCATATAAATTAATATTTAAAATAATATTATGAATATTTACATGGAAAAATATTTTGAAATTAAATATTTAAACATTCAAAGTGTAACATACCACGTTGAACATTTAAATAATAATCCCCATGAAAGAATAAAATTTAAACTAAACATTAAGTAACATGAGAATAATTAAATTCATTATAGTATATTTCAAAGGGGAGGTATAGACACCTCATAAAATAATTTGGGTTTATAACATCAAAATATTTCTCAACAAAAGGATATTGAGATGAAACCCTTTACATTGACTTTGACTTGTCATGTACGTCTTTATCATCCTAAATAATAAAATTATGTTAATTATATACTTTATTGATAATATTTTTCAATTTTACTATTAATTTTATTTCATTTATTACAATTTTTTATATAACTACTTAAAAAATTAAGTTTATGTCATGTGTCTTGACCATATTCGGTTTATGTGTCAAAAACAATAAATGTTGGTTGATTATGATCAATAAGGTCATTATGTAAACATAACCATAATAAAAATAATTAAATAATTATAATATTTATTCTTCAATTATAATTTTAAAACCAATCATGAATTATGGTTATAAAAAATGAACCAACGTTACAATCGTTGAGACAGTAGACCGTACGTACTCATGAGTAACGTTCCCATTTTTCAATGATTGTTATGGAAGGAATGTAAGAAAAATTCATCATTAAAAATGATAATTATATCCTAAATAACACATTATTTAATCATATATACTTATATATATCATACTTTTTGTTTAAAAGGAATCACTTTACTTTAAGGATGTGGGAGTCCACATATCCACGAACGACGTTATCACCTTTTCCTTATGTGAAATGGGTAATAAAAAAAATGATATAATATATTCCAAAAAATGTAATTATGTCATTAATATCATATATATTATTTATACCACAATTTTTTTTAATTTCTTCTAATACACTCCATGTAAAGCGTGAACGAATCAAATCTCCTTGAGGAAGCAGTAGTCCACATGTCCCCAAACGATGTTATCGTATTCTCAGAAAATAGAAAACATGATGGTATGTGTTATATATAAATTAAAGAAGCATAAATATATCATTAATATCATTTATATCATATAAAAATAGTATTTCAAACATAATTCCTAACCATGAGAGGTGCTAAAAGAAAAATGAAGGACAACGTTTCGTGAGGCGATAGTCTGTGATACACACAAACAGTAAGTTCATTACAAATTTGATTATAGTTTGTGTAGGTGTAGGTTTAACCATTATAATAAAAACATATCAGTATATTTAGGATAATTATTTTATTATATAATCATAAAATAATAATAGTTTAATTGAAATATAAAGAAATAAAATAGAAATGCACGTTGAAAAACGTTTCCGCTTCTTTGGGTAACTAATTTTGGTTAGAAACAAAGGGATTACTTGGTTGGATTTATACAAAAAGTTAGGATTCTATGATATTGGTAGGTTTTTTTGGAGGATATTTTGGATTATTTTTTATGAGATAAAAGGTATCTAGTGGTGTGATGAAATGTGGAAGGGTAAGTGCATTTTTATGGTAAATGATAAGGGGTATTCTTGTAAATATAAAAAGGTAAACACTATTGGGAGGTCTCCCATACAATATGTGATTTTAATAATGATAAAAATTAGATCCAAGATGGTATATAGTTGAATCATTTCCATCAAATAATTTTTGGACAAATTTCAATTTCAATTGGACTCTTAAGAATAAATTTTAACTACTAAGTAAATCCATCTTTACCTTAATCGCTGTAATTAATTTTAATTGATTTTACTATTATTTTTGGACAAAAACTAATTTGACCCTATTATAAATTATAAATTATTCTTACTAAAAATATGGAATTCATTTTTCCAAATTTCAATCACATAAGTGTAATAAATTAATTTAAAATTAATCTCGCAGATGGGATGACAAAGCGGATTTTTAAAGTGAATATGTTCAAAGTATTGCTATGTTTTTATATCTAATTTCAATGTTAAAGTGATATCAATGAACTAAATTTGATTTATATATGTATAAATAAACTAATTATACTATAAAAACAATTCAAACATAATTTATATATACAAATAAATTAGCAAAAAATGGAGTTTTCAATTATAATTCATTATTTTTCAACATTCATCAAAATATGAAACTTATTAGAAAAAATAAAAAAATCCCCAAAAGTTTATTTTTATATTAAAATTTCAAAAATTATGTTTTAATTTTTCATATAAAACTAAAAAATATCCAAAAATTATATTTATAACATGTGTTCCATTAAAAGGTGGTAAAAATTCGGTATTAAATAGTAATATTAATAATATATTATTTTTTGGTATAATTCAATCTTTCATGAAATGAAAGATTTCAAAAAAAATAATTATTTTATGTAATATAATCTATTGGACATAAAATCCCGTTTATTTTAAAATTACTATATAATTTATAAATATTAATAAATATGAAAAACAATTATTCTACCATTACTTGGGTTGTCATAATGGTTAGGTGATAACTATAATAATATTTTAATTATAATATTAATAGTATATTGTAGTTTGGTAAAACTCGGTTATTCATGTAATTAAAGATATCGAAGGTACTCAACATTGTTTGTAACACAAGACAAGCATAGTGTTGTGTGTAGTGAAATATTAACTTGGTGTAGCACGCAACACAATCCAAAATCAACTCTTTCATATAACACAATATATATTTAGTGTTTCATGAAATTAAAAATATCAAAAAAATTAAATTAATTCAACCAAATCCTATGGTGTTGTATTCAGTTATCACCCATAGGACCTGGGCATGATCTCCTACCAAATTGTATTTTTCTTGTGGGTGTCTTCAATGTTGAAAACCCCCCATGGACCTAGTTCTCTTAGACAAGTGTTACATTACAACTTCGAGAAGAATCCATAGGCTGGTAGTTAATAAAGACCTCACAATGGGACTTTGAGTCTGATATTATGTATATCTAGGATTATATTATTTACCCCCTTGATATTTTTGATATAGAGATGAAACCCTCTTTAATGTTTTGTGTTTTTTGGTTTTGGGGTATCCTACTGAGTATAATTATACGGACACATGTATGGACTCTTCCCACATATTTCATGTATTATATAGCTAAAATTCTTTTAATTGGAGTCCTAGGTGGACTAAGAGATATTCAAGCTTTGTTAGGCTACATTGACCATAGACAGATCCCAGAGTTTTTTTAAGTTTCATTTTCCATTTGTTAGTAGGTTATACTTATTTACAGTTTTGTTGGATTGTATTTGAACCTTTGTATCTATCCATATTCTTTTTTTTTCACACTCTGATGTGGGATTATTTGTTATACATGCATTAATTATACCAACTATTTAACTTTCTACATTATACTGGTGATTGGGTGTGTGTATGTGTGTGTGCAGGTACTTTAGGATAAGGCCTTACATATGTGTGAGTGGCATGCCTACTCGATGCTAGTCTATAGTTCATAGATTATTGTAGGTGCTATTAGGGGGTTACTCTCATTTTAACTCTAATAGGTAGGATCTAGTGGTTTGGGCTATGACACAAGGCATATTATAAAGTGTGGGAGAATATTATGAATATCTATAAATTTAATTTATAAGTCTAGGAATAAAAAATACAAGTCTCGGGGAAGAAGTATGGATATTTAAGAATGATACCAAATGAGGTATTTAATGAATTTTTTGATCGAATATGTATTCTTATCGAAGATATCCTGGTCTTATGTAAATTATTGATTAAGTGATAATTGTTAAAGAATCCTCAGAAAAAACATAATACATAACATTGGATATCATATGTAGCACTCTTATTGCTTTTGAGATGAGGAAAAATGAAAATGAATTAGTTTTAAAGGAAGAACCTTGGGAGAAAATATTCAAGGATATTAAAAAACACTCAATCAAGAAAGAACCATATGTAAAAAAAATTTATGAAATAATTTCATTTAATTCCTCTATTCACAAAATGGGAAAGGTAAGTTTAAGACTAATTACTTGTTTTTAATGTGGAAATGTAAGACATCTTTCTACTTTACATCCCAATAAATTTTTGGATGACAATGAGTAAGAATAACCCAAAAGAAATCCATTCAAAGGTAGAAACAACAAGTCAAAATTCATGTAGAAATTTTTCAAGAAAAAAACCTTATATATAAATAATAGTGGAGGCTCATCAAACATATTTTCTTTTCATGTGGAACATAAAAATTCTAAAGAGGCTTCTAGAGAATAATAATGGTTAAATTATATAAATAAATATCTTGACCAAATTTAAAGGAACCAAACATTTGAAGTTATTAAAAGGCTACAATACAAGAATGTGATCAAAACCAAATTGTTCATTCTGAAAATAGAATGAATGGGATAAGGCGTCTCAGAATAATACATGATTATTTTGAAAAAGGATATTCCCAAATAGAATGTATTGATATGGATGAAAAAATTTCACTAGTTTCCCAATTGAAAACCATAATATTATTTCTATCTATTTCAGTGTAAAGAGTTTTTAAATTCTATCAGATGGATGTGAAAACGACATTCCTAAATGAAGTTCTTGAAGAGTAGGTTCACATTGAAAATATTTATTGGTTTTTTATTTATAAAAATTATTATAAAATTTACTAGCTGAATTAGGAATTATATAGATTAAATTAAGAAATAAGGTTCTAGAACTCATGGATTGATCAATATCTGAAAAATACTAGATTTTATATATATATATAGTTGATCAAAATCTCTATATAAAGAAGAAAAATAATGAAAAGATGTTTGTGCTCATTTATATGGATGACATAATTTCTAAAAGATCAAATAAATAACAATGAAAGTTAATTTTATATTACAAGAGATATTAATTTGAGATTTCTTTTATTTGAAATATATTAATCTTCTTTGGATTAAAGTAGATTCAATGGAAGAAATTAAAATTTATTTCTCAAAAAAAAATTATGAAAATTTTATCCTCAAAAGGTTTTATATATTATATTTGCATCCAATTATGACTTAGAAGGAGACAAATATCAAATTATCTAAGGTTAAGTATGTAAAATAGATGAATGTGAAAATTTGTTGGTAGATCATTTGGAGTTTTCCATATTTAATATTAACTCAACATATACTATTTTTTCTACTTTCCAAATTTGTTTCTACCAAATCTACCCCCAATGAAAGTCATAAGAAATTTTTTAAATGAATACTTTTGTGTATTAGTCACATAGTAGAGTTTAAGGTGTTTTATTACAATATTTAACAGAAGTACTTATTAGGTTATAGAGATTTAGATTTGGTAGATTTAATAGATGAATAAAATTTAACTTATAGAGTTGTATTATATCTTGAAAATTTATGAATTTATTATTTAGAAAAAGAATACATAATTTATCTATTTAGTAATGACATAGGATGAACATTGAGTAGCCACTAATGCTTATACTCTGTTAATATGGATGAGAAAATAACTTAAAAACATATATTTAGAATTATTCTTTGATATTCCCATCAAGTGTGACAACACGAGTGCCATAAATCTTAGAAAATATTTTATTCCTCATTGGAAGATAAAACATATTGACATAAAATATTATTTTCTCAAGGAGAATCTTTATCAATGAGTAATAAGGTTAGAGTATGTGTCCAATAAATATAAAATCATATATTTAATGACATGGGATATACTCACGAAGGATTATGGAAGGGATCAGTTAGATCTTGACATCTAACTAAATCCCTCTAATTAGATGATGAAAGGACCAATTAGGATCTGTCTTATCACTAAGAGGTAAAGGGAGTGAATCGTGGATCTTATATTTTTATGTTTTATTAATTTTTTAAACAAAATTCACCTCTATTTAAATATTTTTGAATTTGATGAAAACAAGAACATAAGTATAATCCATAATAATACCAATATTTATAAAGTTAACTACTCAATAATAGTATATAGTCCTCGGAATGGTTTAAAAATAATCCAATACAATAAAATCACATATAAAATGATCCTTTTATGTGGTTATAGTATCTAGTTAATATCCTTATACTTGTGTCTCACTATAATCAAGAAATATATAAAATATGTAACAATGATTTTGTAACAACTACTATAAACCTTCACTAATAGGTTCAGTATGATTTCACTGTACTTCTTGTACATTCTTCACTCTTTAACTTCTTTTAAAAACATCTCATTTACTTTCTTTACCAATAAAAGAAAAGAAATTTTCCCTTAAAATTCATTATAAAAATCATTCAATTCCATTTTTTTTCTAGTTTCTCTTACTGATTATCCTTATGAGAAACATCTTCCAGTGCCTTATGAAAACTGATAAAAATTTCTTACACCTTATATGAATGTTCACATATACACACAATATATGTAATCCCAAATTATATGAAAACTTTTTCTGGTGTATTATATCTGATTCCTTTGATATTAACTCCATGATCTCAAAGAAACTTCTTCGTCAACCAATAGAAACCCAAGTTAAAAACTTCATGCTCAAACATTGGATTTCTGAATTCCATCTGGTATCACAAAATGGTATTATTTCTACATCACATTATCTTTTACATTCATGAATAGTACATATATTTATATTTTATATGAACTGTATTTATATATGTGTGAGTTGGAGAAATAGAATAATTCCAATTTAACTTTCCCACTTAATGAAAAACTCATATACAAAACCCCCACACATAAAAATTCATTTGGATGATCATTAAGGATTATAGAGTATTCATGAACATTATCACATATTTGAACAAAAAATATCATCAACAAACTTCCTTTTACTCAGTGAGAATCATAAATATTCCTCTCATGATATTTGGAACATTAAAATATTAAATTTTCATCATCACATTTAAATTTCATTTATTAATTCATTGTAAAGACTTTTGTACTAGTAAAACATTATACCTCATAATTATCTAGTAATAATGTTATATAATTTCTTCCTTCATTTGGAACTCCATATGATAATTACTATAAAACATTCATACAAACTTCTGGGAATCTTTACTAGACACTTCATATATCCATTGAATTGTATTAGAGATCTTTGTCCATTGCCTCCACATGCCATACTATTACCCATGATCTTCATAAAAAACATTTGTTTGATTTTTTTAGAAAAAAATTCTATCTGATGACTCAGAGTCATCGGCCTCATATTCAGTTCATCCAATAGACTCTATTCAATGATATATAATGAAATATTATTAAAGTATTCATCCAATTTTAGTTTATATGTTTAGACTTCATTTGATTAGGACTTCATCCAATGATATTTCTCTATATTCCAGGTATAGTGGAGGCTCTATATGGGCCATTCGCAATTTTGTTTTCAAATCAATGATTAATTTTTGATTTACATTGAAGGAAACATCATGACCAATAGAATTAAATCAAATAGTAATTTACATGAGAGTGCCAAAAAAAGAATTCAAAATCATTTCACAATATTTATAATTTATTTATTTAATTAATGAATTGCTTTATAGTGAATTATTTCTTTTTTAATGAATCTAAAAATGTAAAGACCCCAATTCATGTAGCCCAAATTCTGTGGTCACTTTATGACATTGGAACTAGATACATGGAATCACATCATGAATAACTTAATAATTTAGTAGTCTTGGTAAAATAGATATATAATTGAATTTCTCATTATAATTGAAAACATAAAATAAATAAATTGTTATCCTTGATAATTCCATATTCCCCTTATCATATCCCTACATATCAATCAAAAAACACTTCTTAATATTCTGCAGGAAATGAAACATAATAAAGGGGTGAGATCATATTCATAGTAAGGGTATGCGTACAACAAAAGGAATCATAAATAAACAAGACTAACAAAATATGGAAAGTTATATAACTAAAACACATTCCATTTAAATAATAACTTCAGAATAACATGGTAGTAATAAAGGATGATCAAATATAACATATAAAAAATCAAATGATCTCATAACTTATCCAGGTATATTCTATCCAATTTAATAATCATATGGACATAAATAAATGAATTTGTAATAATGGGATGCATAGTATTGGCTATCTGAAACATATGACAAAGGCTTCTAAAAAATATGCAAATACCTTCAAGGCCTTGTTCCATGACATTTTAATAAGTGGGTAAGGCCCCAACCAAAACCCTCATTGGTTTGTCTCATGATACCTACCGATGTATTGAGGGGATATAACAGGGCCACCCATCACATAATAAGTCTAATGCATTACTCATATGAATGGTATAAAACATAATATTAGTAAACATTCATATTGAAACTAACATATGAAATATTAATAATTTCCTCAATCAATAACCATAATCATAAACCATCCAAATTAATATGGAGAATGATATCAAAATATTATATCCCCAGTCAAACAAATTATAAACCATTTGAGAAATAATAGAGATGGTGTCATCATAACATATCCCCAGTGGATTATAATAAAAATAATATTTATTTTCATTAATTAATATAAATACCATAAAATGAATTTTAAAAATATTCTTTTGTAAAATAATCTTTTCACTTTGAAAATCACTTATGTTTTTAAAAAAACTATGCAATTACGAATGAAAACATTTTATTTAAAAATTACCTTGTAAACTTGTTAAGGAATATTTAAAGAAAATATTAGTCATCATGGTGGAAAAATCTATTAATGTTTTTTAGAAGAGTCGAAAAACACCTCATTCAGAAAATAATAATAATGTTCCTTTCACATCATTTTTTAAAAATAAAGCATGGGTAAAAATAACTTTAAAAACCTTTGGAGAGTATTAAAAATAATATTTAAATTTTTTTATTGAAATATGTATATGGAATAAAAATATTCTATAGTAGAGAATTAATCATGACAATCCCCAATTTTGATGAGATTGTGAATTAAACCCTTAACACTTGGTATTTTTTTAATCATAAGCCCCATGAAAGAAATAACTTTAAATTAATATTAAATACAATTAATAAAAATTGATTCATAATATAATATATAAAAGGAAAAATATATACACCACAAAAAATAAATAAGTAGTGAATATTTCATATGTCTCATTTGATGTAAAAGTGAGATGAGAATCCTTTTCCCCAGGTTTGATTTCCTTTTTACGTGTTGGAATCGCCTCTTCTTCAATGGAATCCTTTTATATATATTCTTAAGGGACCAAGGGTTGCTATTTTGAAATGGATAAAACCTAAAGAACATGGGTAAGGATTTTAATAAGAGGAATGGGTAGGGTTTGGTCTCGCTAGATGGCTCAAAGTTGTGTGTCCTTTTATAACTAAGGGGAGAAGTATTCTTGGAATTTCTTAAAATTTAACAAAAATATAATTTATTTATCATTCAAAAATAGATAAAAATTTATATAATAAAAATATAAGCTTATGATAAGTCAAAATAGCATAATCAAATAATTTTTGAATAATTTTTGGATATGTTTTACCCTTATTTTTAACCCTTAACTCCCAATGACCCTTTTGGAAATTACAGCACTATCAAAATTTTCTACTCTCTAAGGGTAAGTTATATAAATATATAATTGCAAAAGACATGTAGATAGAAAATTGTAGATTTCATTAAAAATATTATATTCATTTGAATGAATGTATTATTTCTAGGAATTTATATCATTTAATGAGTTATTATTTAATATAAAATAAAAACATTGTCAATATTTAGAACTATTCATTACTTTGACAATAATAATATCAAGGAAACACTTGGAATTAAAGACAAATTTTATATTATATCCCTAAAATTTCATGGTAATCTAGAAAATTATTTTATAACATCATTTATCTCAAATTATATTACTTTTAATTTTTTAAATATCATTTATTTTATAGTTCAATTGATTGAATAATTATCACGTCAACATTATGTAAAAATTTAAGACAATTATTTCTTCAAAAAAATTAAAAATAAATTAACATGATGAATATAAATCTTTTTTATATTAAAATTCTATTTATAGTCAAACATACCCTCTGGATTACCCCATGTTTAAAATATTATAGTTATTAAAAACAAGAGTGTGACATGTTTTACTTTTCTTGGAATAAAATAATATAAAGAAAATAATATCATCCAAATGGAAAAAAATGAAATATAACCGAATATTGGATGATTATGGATTAAATTGAAACTTAAAATATGATAATGTAAATATGTAGTGTCATTTTATTGTCCTTATAATTTTATTTTTATCTTTAATTACTCGATTTACCTGTTACCATGGTAACAAAAAACTAAGGTTACAATTAATATTGACCAAAAAAATGGAACTATTTAATAAATTTTGAACTCTTGAATAAGAATATTTAACCCATTTTTTAAAATTAAAAACATAGAAGTGGCAGAATTTAATTTAAAATCGAACCAAAAAACACAATGAAAAATAGTTCAGAAAAATTTCATTTTAAGGTTTAATTTTTTTTATGAAATTTAAAAATAAAATTGATTCCAATTAACATTATTGTATTATTAATAATATAATATAGCTAATGTTTATAAACCATTTTAAAATAAAATGGAACTCTAGAAATTGTTGAAACAAATATACAATTTTTAATAAAAAAACATTATTTTTCACTATTCAATAGAAAATAAATCTTTCCAGAAAAATCTAAATATTTCACCCCAATATAATTTAAATATGATTATTTGAAAAATGATATTTTTTAATAATAAATAATTTACAAAAAATGTAAAAATATATTATAATATTTTCTCTTTAAAAATCATTTTTGAATAAAATTTATTTTTAATGAAAAAAATAACTTTAGTGAAAACTGTGTACTTATTTCATATGAATTAATAAATAAATATTTACTTATTAGGTCATTTATATATATATATATATATATATTATAATTCAGTTAATACTATTCACACCTACCAATTTAACGGTATGTTATAGAGTTATATTTATATAATATTTTGTAGTTCATTGAAGATCGATGTTGAGTGTTGTACATGCTATCAATCATAGTTTTATTTTAAAATATCAAGGTTTCATGCATCGAAAGATTTAAAATAGATTAAATTTATTTTAAAAACATACTATTAAATCTTTGGTTGTTACATTCTCTTCTAATCTTGGTGTTTCATGTCATATACGCTATTAAATATGATTTTCCCCTTTTAAAATAACAGGTTGTTACATTTTACCCCCTTAAATAAATTTCACCCTCACAATTTAATCTTGATCTCAATAATCAATGGTCTGACATTTGAAATTACCCCTCTTGAAATCCCACATCGTGAGAAGGTCTAATAAAACATCCTCTTGATAAGAGATAAAGGGATTTGTGAAGGTGATCTTAAATAATCACATAACTAGGTTTCAGAGTTTGAGAACATAGATGGGAAGTGAAGATATAGACATGGAAGAAAAGTGTAATGCCAAAATCATGATAAAGGGTGATATAGGTCATTGATCATAAGAAATTGAATGATTAAAAGAAATTTAAAAACTATAAAACCATTAATCCATGATGAGTCAAAAGACCATTGATTAATTAGATAAGAATGTAATAGGATTACATTTTTTTAAAGATATTTTTCTTATATTTGTGGAATTACTTTCCAATTATACTAAGAAAAAATGAATTTTTTTGACTTGATATCTTTCTATTTAAAGGGAACAATTTAATCCTTTGGACATGCTTCCATAAATTTCTACTTAATATCTTACTCCCTAAAATTAATATCTGATGGGAATTTTTATTCCTGAATCACTAAAATTGTCACTTAACAGACCATTAGCTCAATAAAATAATGACTAGTCATCCCTCTTATATCAAGATATTATCCACGACCAAAATTGATAACATAAGTTATCCAAAAACACCCATATTTCAACTTAATCAATTCTATAAACAGTTAACCTTAAGACTCATCCAAAATACATCTTTCTAAATTCAATGTCTAAAAATTTATAAGGAAGGTCGCCAAATTTCCAAAGTCAACTAAACATTAGATTACCCAAACAACATAATGTAGCTCTTAATTTCACATACCAAATATGTGAATACCATGATCACCTTAATACCTTAAAGAAAACATGAATGCTTCCAAAAATAAAATATCAGGTTGTCAAATATATTCCCCAAATCCAGACATGTAGTGAACTCCAAAAAAGATAACATAAACCATCAAATCACAAAAAAACTTCATGATCAAAAAACCTATATAATAAAAATATCTTTATCATTATTATCTCAATATCTAGAACATATTAAGATTTATCTTCACTAAATAATGTGTTTTCTAAAATGATCAATATTAAATTGAATCACATTTCTTAGATATCGATACCATTCAACCTATATTGTCAAATCCTTAATGAAATAGCATTCCAGTACAATCCTTTTACATTTAAAATTTATTATAACCAAAATTTCATTGATAAAATACTTTTATAACATATTTACTAAATCAAAACACAAAAAAATATCATTCCACTTCATTATTAAACCATTAACTAGGATTTAAAATCTTATTCTTCAATACCTTCTTCCTTTCATATGTCATTTGTAGTCTCTTAATCATCATCATAAATATAACCATTAATCATAAAACCTTACTGATTATCTTCATGAGATTTTTCCCCAGGATATAAATTAACTTAATTCTGATATTTTTTACATTTAAAGCATACAACCACCTATAATACATTAGGTATGACAATATTCTTATCCATTATGTTAACTGAACATTTCACTTTTTCTCAGCAATTACTTTATTTCAATCCTTATTTTTTACACGTAAAATATTTTCTTGTTCTTTTTAGATAGTCTCCTGGGTATTTATTTCCACATTTCCATTATAGAAGAAAATAATAATAATTTCCTCTATGGACTCCACAATTGATGTTCTTATTGGACTACATTCTTCTCTTCTTTGGTGAGTTTAAGAGATGGTACATGTTGTTAATCATATATAATGATAATATGTTTGGAATAATCAAGATATCTTTCTCCCCAATCATTATCCAATTGGTTTCTCATTAACACATTTCCTATCACATTAAATGTTAAATGAGTTAATTCATGTTCCACCCATTTACCAAAAGAAAAAAGCACAGTGTGAGAAACACCAGTCATAATGGGAAATAACAATCATGGAGAGTCATTTATAGGATTCCTAAATCATGATAAAAAAATTCAATATATTTCACATTAGGTTTAATGTATAATATTCATGGTCATAAAATATTCAAATACTTCATGATGGTTCATAAATAAAATGTGAATTAACTGATTCATATCCCTTAAGAGTGTTAGATTAGGAGCACAATATGGTTTATTATCGTGTTCCAGGTAATTATTGAGCCAATAATCATTTTCCTTTATCAAAGTTATCAACCCTAAGTAAATATGTTCCATAAATATATACACTTTTAGTATCCATACATGGATTTATTTTAAAGTAAAACTACATAATATCTATCTTACCAAGACTTTAGGATGTTTTCTGTACTTATCATCAATATTTATCATAGGGTTATGTTCCCTAATATATTTTTTCTTTAATATATTTCCCAATTTTTCTACTAAAAAATCTATGATACCAAATATAAAGGCCCTAATTCTAGTATCCTAGATTCTATGTTTACTTTATTATAATGGAACTAGATAAAAATAATCAAATCCTAAAGGTTTGACTAGTTTAGAAATCTTGGTAAACAAGATAAATAATTTAATTTCATATTAAAATTAAAAATATGAAATAAAAAAGTTTCATCCTTGATAACTCCATAACTCTTATTAAAATATCCATATATATCAATCAAAAAATACTTCTTGATATCCTTGGGGTAAATTAAACATAAGAAAGGGGTGATCATATATGCTCAATAAGGGTATGCGTACAAAAGTAGATATCATTAATAAATAAGTAGAAAAATTTAGAAAGGTAAATAACTAAAACACATGGAATTTTATCAATAACTTGATCATAATAATATAGAAATAATGGATGATAAAATAAGGAACACAAATGATCACATGAGCTCATAAATTATCCATGGATATTTTAAGTAGTCGAATAATCACATGGATATCAATAACTGAATTTACATTGATAAAATTCATAATTAAGGAAAACTAAAACATACCATCAAGGCCTTATTCAAGATATATGAAAATACTATCAAGTACTTTTCCCATGATATCTAAACAAATGGGTAAGTCCTCGGCCAAATCTGAAGCTAGTTTGTCTCATTAGACTTATCGATGCATTGAGGAACTATAACTGGCCCCACCATTAACTTACTAAGTCCAATGCATTCCCTATATGAAATGAGCGAAACAAAATCTATATAATCATTCATAGAGAAAATAACATATGAAATGTTAATAATTTCACCAATCAATAAACATAATCATAAACCATACAACATAATATGGAAAATTGTATCGAAATAGTGCATCCCCGGTCAAACAGATCTTAAACCATCTAGATAAACAATAAGGATGGAATAATCATAACATATCCATAGTAAATCATAAATAAAATAAGGTTTTTTCATTTATAAATATAAATACCAAAATTTTATTTTAAAAAAATTCTTGCTTAAAATAACCTTTTCACTTTAAAAATCACTTATTTAAAAAATAACTATACAATTATGAAGGAATAAGTTTTCTTTAAAAATAACCTTGTAAACCTATAAAGTAAGATTTAAAGAAAATATATTAATTATGGAAAAAAACCATTCATTCCATATAAGTTAAAAAACATTTCTTTCAAATTTTTTCTCTAAAATTAAAAAAGTGCCACTTTTGGAAAATGAAAAGAGAATTTCTTTCAAAATATTTTGTAAAAAATCACACATAGATGAAAATTAATTTAAATGATCATAATAGAGTATCAAAAATAATATTTAAAATATCTTATGGAAACATGGATATGGAAACGAAATTCTCCAATAGAGACTTAAATGTAACAATCTGGAATTTTGATGAGATTGTGAAATAAACCCTTACCAATTGGGTTTCTTTTGAATCATAATTTCCATGTAAGAAATAAATTCAAATGAAATGTTAGTTACCATGATGATAAGGATACTAATTATATAATATATCAATGGGGAAGTATATAAACCACTCAAAAGAAATAAGTGGTTAATATGAAATATGTCTTATATAAGTAAAAGTGAGATAAGAAACCCTTACATTAGGTTTGATTTCCTTTGTATATTCATGATACTCCTCTTTCTTGGTAGACTCTATTTATATATCTTCTTAAGGGTTCTAGGGTAACTAATATAGAAGGGATAGACCCTCAAGAAGTTGTGGAAGGGTATTAATAATAATAATGGGAATTGGATGGTAATGATATATCGATCAAAATTGTGTTAATAAGTTAGGTTAGGGGTTCCCTTTTATAATTGAGTTGAAGGGAATTCATGGAATTTCATAAAATATTAAATTAATATAAATTATTTCACTTGTATAAATGAATATAAATTGATATAATTATAATATAAGGAGAATATAAGTTGATATATTTTTACTTAATAAAAAATTGGAGATTTTTTGGATATATTTTAACCTTTATCTTTTAGTGTCAACACCTATTAATCATTTCAAGAATTATTGTAATATTGAAATGTTTTACTCTATAAGGGTCAATAATGTTACTATAAACCACTAGAATACCCATAAATGGAAAATAGTAAATTTAATTTACCTTATAACATTAATTTGGTTGAATTAAATATTTAAAATAATTTTATATCAATTAATAACATAATATTTATTATAAAATATCAATATTGTCATTTTTAGAAAAATACATTACTTTGAAATTAATAATATCAAGAAATCACTTATAATCCAAACCATGTTTTTATTATATAATAAAAATTTCATGTCCATCTATAAAATTAATTGATCATAATATTTATCTCAAATTATGTTACTTTTAATATTTTAAATATAATTTATTTTATTCTTCCATTAATTGACTAATTACTGCATCAGTGTTGAATAAGCATTTAAGATAATTATTTATTAAATAAATATTAAAAATAAATTACCAAGATGAATATAAATATTTTTTATTTAATAATAATACTTATATTAAAAAAACCATTTGGATAACCCCTTATTAAAAATATTATAGTCATTAAAAATAAGAGTGTGACATGCTTGAATTTTATTGAAATAAAATACTGTAAATTTAATAATCTCATAAAATGGATATAAAATTTCATATAGATGAAGATTGTTTGAATTTGGACAAAATAGACTCATATAATAAGACTAAGTTATGAATTAGGGTTTTTTTCTAGTCCTTGTCATTTTATTTTTAACTTTAATTACCTGATTTACCCACTATAGTGGTAATAGAAATTACTATGGTTAATATTCATATTGAAAAAAATAAAAGTGAAATATTTAATAAATTTGGACCACCTGAATAAAAATATGTAATTCATTTTTAAAAATTCAATACACATAAATGGATTAATGTAATTTAAAATAAAATTGAAAAACACAACGAAAAACATCTTTTTAGACAAATTCCCTTTTAAGCATAAAAATGTTTTTATACCAAATTAAAAAATAAAATTGATTCTAATGAATTTAATTAGATCATTCACATTATAATATAACTAATTTTATTTTGAATCCATTTTAAAATTTAATGGAAATTTTATAATGGTTGAAACAATAATATTTTTTTCAATAGTGGTGGTGGAGGAGGATTACTCTTTGTTCTTGAGAGTGTTCTATGAGAATGGATCTCTCTAGAGCCTTTAGAGAAGAATAAAAATGTTTTTGTGAACAAAAAAAAATTAAAACCTCATAATGAAATAATATAATTTGATTTATATACTTTCAGGGTTAGAAAATAATAAATACTTCTGCACCCTAATTATTTCCCTAATCTCCTCGGAACCCCATGTCTATGATAATAATATTATGATTTTTATTTGTTGAGATGCATAAAACATATAAATTAATTAAATTTTATTTATTAAAGTAATATCTCATACCATTAAAATTAGTGCTTCATTCCTCCACGGTATATATAAGACTGTGAATAATGATCACTTATTTAATAATTAAATATCACTCCATTATTTTCTAATAAATAAGTAAATAATATATTCACCCAATAGAAAATGAATTTTTATTTAATATTTTTATAACAAAATTGTCCCTCAAATAACCAGTGAAAAAAATAGATTAAGAAAACATGAATAACTATTAAACCAAATGCGGGAAGGATATTTATTTTCATCATGTTAAATATTAAATAATGTTTATTATTTAACTGAGCTTCTCGGTACACTTAGTGTGTAACATTCTAGGCCACTTTCTTAGAAAAATTAGAAAAAGAAACCCAAAGTCCATTCTTAGCATCTAGAAACATGTTAAAGAAACTATAATGAAAGACATTAATTCCACAATGACATAAAACCTCATATAGAGATTTACTATGTAATATAATCCCTTTATCACAACATCTCTAATTAAGTAGGTTGCATGTTGGTTCCATCAACCTATTTTCTAAATATATATTTCTTTAAATATATGAAAATTGAGATTTCCTATAGTACACCATGACCCAAGATTTATTTAGACTATATCATTTCCATTAAAGCACCTGAGATATCAACTTTCATTACAGAATATTAGGGAAACTCCTTTATCTCATTATTCGTCAATGAATTAATACTCATGACACACCCAACGTATCATGAATCACTATGAACATATGTCATCATGGTTTTTCTAAATACATTAAATTATATTACTCTTAATATCCATTAATAATAATATTAATATATAAGGATAAATAGACACATCTGTAGATAAGAACATCCAATGACACATATAAATGTGGATTTCCTACTGGTGAGACTCGTTCTCTTAATCTCTTATACTAGAAATTACCAAAGGAGTTCACTATTAAAAGGTGCCTCAATGTATTATGAGTTTTTTCCCCAATATCTTGTATCATTTATGTCCTTAAAATTATTTCATCTAACTATAGAATATGTATTTAATAATGATGTCATGGCACTTATGGGTACTCATCATAGTAGGGGAATTATGTAACCTTTTAATGTGATTATTACACTTAGGACATTATCACATATTATGTCAATCAGAAGAAAAATAATGATGTGATAATTAGTTTATTAATATTAAAAACTATGAATATAGGTCATTATAAATTACATAGAATTGATTTCTAGTGTTCCAACTTCAAAAGGCACTCAATTTCACTATATCCAATTTCCAAGAAACCTTAGTCTGCTAGCTCTATTATGATACTTGTGCTTCTGTGGAGACAATGTTTTAGTCAAGGGGACTACTATGTTTTTATCAATGATAACAATTCTTAATAAAACATCACACTTCTATGAAAAATACTTCAAGAGATGATACTTTTGGAGTAAGTACTTTGTCTATTGGTGTGATGTTGGTTCCTTTAAAAGATCCACCACTATAGTATTATCACAATATAAGGTGATAGGTTCTCTAATTATATATACCACATAAAGATCTTGGATGAATTTTCATATCCAAATAACTTATTTAGCTATATCAAAAGCCAGTATATACTTGGACTCTACTATTGATTCAATGAGAACCGGTTGCTTTGAATTATTCCAACTCCAAAATCCTCTATTGAGAGAAAAAACATATCCTAATTGTGACTTAAGAACATTCTAATATATATGAAAATAATCATTGGTATAACCCCTGATGACTAGATCCTCATCTCCTCAAAACACCCAGAATATATCCTTAGTTCTTCTTAGATACTTAAGGATATCTTTAAAAGAAGACTAATATTGTTCACTTGGATAATATTGATATTTTCCTACTATAATCAAATAATATGCAACATCAAGTATATTACATACTATGGGATACATTATTGATCCTGTAATCAAATCATATGTGATCTTACTCATTATCTATTGATCTAGTTGTGTCTGAGGACACATTTTCTTAGAAAGATATATATCATGTGGTACTATAACCAATCCCCTATTATATTGCTCCATACTAAATCTATATACTATCTGGTCAATGTATGTACCTTGAATTAGTCTGAGGAGCCTCTTAGGTCTATCATGATTGATCTTAATCCCTATAATTTTGGCTACTTCACCTAAGTCCTTCATAGATAATCATTTTTTTAATTAATCCATAACAAACTATATGAATGGTAGGTAGTTTCCAATAAGAAAAATGTCATCAACTTATACTAATATGATAATAAATATATTCAAACTAAAATTATTTTAAACATCTGGTTCATATTTTTTCTTAATGAAAACAAATTCTATTATAGCTTCATTGATATAATATCTCAAACTTTTTAAAGGTATGAACCTTAATAAATTTTGGTTTCAATCTCTTGTTTTGGGATAATGAGATGTTTCTTGAGAGTATGAGGGACCTCGAGGGTGTTCTGGGGGTTTAGGACATGATAAAATGGAAAATTTCTCAAAACTATGTTATTTGCACGATTGGCACAAGGTTGGAACATGATTATGTAAACCATACAAGGTGGTAATAATTTTGGGAGAGTGTCATATCTCACGGTTGAAACACGGTTTATAAAACCATGCATCTCAAATAGTGGAACGTGTATGATTTTTTCACAGTTTGGAAAATCTTGTGGGTAAACCGTGCACCCCTATAAAAGTTTAAAAATTACAAAATTCACATTATGGGATTTTAAATATTCACCCAATTTTCTCCCCTCATTTCCTCCATTGAACCCTAGTAAAAAATTAACTATAAATGGATTCCAAGGGTGATTATCCTTCATCTATAGGAAATTTGGAGTGTCATCAGTTAGGGATTCAAGCCCTGAGTAAGTATAATCCATCCCTTTATTCTCTTTTAAGTTTAGGGTTTGCATCTTACTATTATCTCCATATGAAACTCTAAAACTCCATTTTTTTGTGATATTTAGGTTAAGGTATCAAAGGATGTTGGAATTAGAACTAAGTATACAATTAAGGGGGTGTTCGTCAATGGATTTGATGTATGCAGTCTACAAGTTATATTCCATAGTTTCATTTTAGATTTGTTCATATTTTGTTTTGTTCTTGGTAACTTCTTGTTGTGATTTCCATCCCTTTGGTGAATTTTGGAGTAAATCATGTAAAAATGATTAGTATAAACCCTCATTGTTCCCATGGGATAAATCGGGGATGATTTTACTTAATTAGGGCCACCCATTAGGTGCACTAATATTCCCCAACCTATAATTTATCCAAGTAAGTGCAAGGTCGTTGTGCGGTAATGTGGATCCCTTATTGAGTATGTCAAGGTGATTAATGGAAGTGAAAATGGGATATTAGTAATGTTTATAGACAAGATAATGGTGTAAAGGGTTGTTTTAATGACACATAAATGGGTTAATTTGGTCTATGTCATGTATCTTATGAATTATATTAGAAATGCTTAAGAGAGTAGGACTTATGAATTGGTGAATATGTTAATTTGAAAGGTTATGTGAAATGAAGAACATGTTAAATGGGATTTAATAAGGTAAATTGATAAATATGTTAAATTGAATGAATTAGGGGAAACATTGAATGTGCATAGTGAGATAGTCATGAAAATTAGAATTTGGTAAAGTAATGCAAATGGAAAATGTGTTAATGGCTTATAGCATAATATTAGATACTTATTGGTTGTTTTGGATTATGATTGTGATATATATTAGTTTTTTTGGTTATGGTATGGTTTGTATGTGATGAATGGATGAATAAGCATGTGAACATGGCTTGAGGTGTGAGAATAAGGATTGAGACTCCTCCCATAGGTCAAGTTGGACTAATTCTCTAACCCCACCCACAATGCATAGGTTAGGGAAGGGGATGATGTTCTATTCCCCAAATGAGTTTATTCCACCTGGACTAAGTCTTTGAGGTGAGGAAATTGTGATGTTGTGATGTATTATTATCCCTAGTGAGGTTGGTACTTGACTTATTCCCTTATGCATAATGGTAAAGTCCAGGAACCATTGTGTGAATGAAGTTAATGTATAACCCATGGATTATATGCTGATGATAAATTAAGTAATGAGGAAGGTACACATAAGGAGTTTTGGAACTGAGGTTAGTAATATCTAAGTAGAGTTCATTGGTGAGCCCCCACAAAAAATATTTATTTATTTTTCAATTATTTAATACTTGCATGCATTATCTATTTATTGGATATATTTTAGAGATCTTTGGTGGTGGCCTACTGAGTTGTACTCACACTCTGCTCAAGTTTCGTTGGGTACCCGATCGAATTTCATGGTTGCATGATAGGACAAGGGAAATCTTCCTATGCTAGTAAGTTGAGTTGGTCATGGGAAATGCATGGATGAGGTTCCATACTTGGATTTAGGAACATTTTGGGGATTTATCTATTTATCTTTAGCTTGGATTTGTTCACATTAGTATTGTTAGAATGATATACCATGTTTATTGTTAGTTTTTGTTGTACCCGGTTTTGTGGTATGTTTGTTATGAATGTTTATTGGTTATTACATATTTTTTTTACTATTTATCTTGTTATCATCTATGTATTTTTCTTGTAATGAGTTTATAGTCTCCCCATGTGACTTATGTTAGGTCCACAAGGCTGAATACCCTGAGAGGGGGGGTGAATCAGGGTATGACTAATTTAAAATTAAATCTCGTTCTGATCTTGTTTTGATGTTAAGAAAAACACTCTTATCTCTCTCTCCTATTGCATGATATAAGCAGAAATTAAAGCAAGCACAGGACACAGCAATTTTACTTGGTTCACTGATAAGGGCTACGTCCAAGGAGTATACACCGATAGGTTGTCGATCGTACCAAATTCCACTAAACTTCACTAGCTGTGGATTACAAGGTTTGGGCACAGTCACTCTGTCCCAGGATCACTACCTTTAAAATGTTTAGGGTCAGCTCACTGCTTTCCCAAGGGTCACTCCCTGTTTCTCTCTCTCTGGCTCACTGCCGGTGGAGAGGATCACCTTGTTCCTCTTCCTTCGCTCACTGCCTTGGAAAGGATCCACTCACAGTTTATAGACCTTTAGATCTCTTCATTTGAATGAAGGAATACATACTCTATTATATGTGGATGCTCTGTTGAAGTCCAACTTTCACCCATAGATGAATACCTCTTTGCACCAAAGGTATCGGGCAAACTTCCAGCTTCCACGCAGCCCGAAAATAACTGCCAGAAATAAACCTTACTTGGCACGCAAGTCTATCTCGGCGTGCAAGTACCAGCGTGCAAGTCACAACTAGCACACAATTCCACCTCACACACTTGCGCGACACATGCTTATTCAACTCCAAACTTGTGTGACACACTTCCTTTTACACCCAAACCAATATTGGCGTGCAACTACCAACAATCACCCTTTTTCAAATCTAGCGCGCAAGTCCCACTTGCGCGACACACTACCACTTGCATGACTTTCACACCAGCGCAACGGGAGCTCTAATTTCTCAAAGTGTTGAACTCCGGTGACAAATGAGGAGGGGTGGTCCAGTATTTATAGGCAATTTGACCACCCTGCATGACGGTGCGCAAGTCTCCCTTCAGCGCGCAAGTCTCGGCGCACAGGTCTCTTCCCCTGCAAGTCACTTGCGCAACCCAATTCCAAACTTGCGCGAACCTCTTTCCTTTGCCATATTTTTATCTTTTGATCTTGAAAAACCATAGGCGTGCAAGTTATAAATCTTCCAAGGAATCGGTGTGGAAGTCTCTCTCATGGTGTGCAAGTCACTTGTGCGACACCACCAATACTTGCGCGACACTTATCCCTTTGCCATATTTTGATGATCTGATTTTGAAAAATATATGGCATGCAAGTTTCTAAGCCTTCATGTACACGGCGCACAAGTCCCTTTTCCAAAAACCACTTTTCTTCATTTGTCGATTTTCAGGCCCAAAAATTTGGCAAACACTAGAAAATGGCTCCACCTAAGATCTTTTCTTTTTATACCGCCTCCAGATCATCCATTCCTTTGTCAACGTTCTTGAATCAAACATGGATCATTGACCACAGCTCTTGAACTCAACATTCCACCATGAAATACCCTTTGTCAACAAATTTTTATGTCATGGTTTACTTTATCAACAATCACATCACAGATGTCCACTTTGTCAACAAATAAAATCACCTCAAAAATGATTCAATGATACCTTGAGGGATTTTTTCCCAACAATATCCCCCTTTGGGTTTATTGACAACTCTTCCATAAAATGATATAGCATTAATTCTTCATCCACCATTCACCTTTTCGATTCCTGATAGCGATCAAGGATTTACTCAACACGAACTCTAAGCCCACATGAGAAACGCTCGGCGTGAGAAACAAGAGTAAATGAAAAGGTCATCAATGAATCACTTCATCTCTGACACCCACTATTGACACCAATTTTTACCAAAATGATACCATTTTTTGGAAATCTTTTTACCACATTCCAACATCTCTATTTTTCTTTTATCACGATCATCAGCTATCGTGATATCTAATCTTTGATTAATCACTTCTAGCATCGTCTAATTTGAAATGCTTCCCCTTTATATTCACAGCTTCAACCCCTGTCAGCTACAAAACCTCTTTAGCCCTATTTCCTGTGTTGTCCAAGCTAAGGTCTAGCTAATCAGATTCAACAAGCTTCAACTCCCCCTACACGTTCAACAAGCTTCAACTCCCCCTATCTGGATGCTCTACCTGTCAGCTTCTCCCCATATCATTCATGATTTATCAAATCTCCACACTGTCTCCCCCTTGAACAATCATTATTTTCTACCCTTTGTCAATGAACCCAAAGGTCACTCCTTTGCAGTCTGTAACAGGGTAGAGAACATATCAGAACATTAGGGAAAAACACATCATACATCAGGGATAGAGGGTAGGGGTCCACATCCACATTATTTTAAGTGCGGGGAGTCGACTGAACTCCCAGAGCCAGTCGATGTCTCTCAAAAGCTTCTTTGGGTAAGGCCTTTGTTAGAATGTCTGCAACCTGTAGTTCTGTAGGCACATACTCCAATTTCACAATTCCTTGCTCAACCTTCTCCTTAATGAAATTATATTTGATCTCAATGTGTTTGTTCCTTGAGTGATAGACAGGATTTTTGCTAAGATTGATAGCACTTGAGTTATCGCACTGGATTCCGATCGGAGACTTCACTTCAACTCCCATATCTTCAAGCTGCTGCTTCATCCACAATAACTGTGTGCATACTTGAGTGGCCTCAATATACTCAGCTTCCGTGGTGCTCAAAGAAATTCAATCTTGCTTCTTGCTAAGCCAAGAAATACACAATCCACCAAGATAGAATGCACCACCTGACGTTGATTTTCTATCATCCGCTGAACTGGCCCAGTCTGCATCAGTATATCCTAATAACTCTATCTGGGATTTGTCAGTATATGTCAAGCCGAAATCCATTGTTCCCTGGATATACTGAAGTATTCTTTTCACTGCAAGCATGTGACTTTCCTTGGGATTACTCTAATATCTCGCTGCTTGGCATGTGGAAAAAACAATATCAGGTCTTGTCGCAGTCAAGTATAAAAAACTTCCAATAATTTTCCTGTATTATATGATATTAACTGTCTTGCCATCCTCATCTTTTGATAATTTTATCCGGGTAGTAACCGTAGTTTTCATATCCTTGGAATTTTCCATTCCAAATCTTCTCAAAACCTCCTTAGCATAATTTTATTGAGAAATGAATGTTCCATTCCTTCCTTGTGTCACCTGAAGACCAAGGAAAAATGTTATCTCTCCAATCATTGACATTTCAAACTCATTTTTCATGAATTTGGAAAACTTTCTACACTGAGCTTCATCTAATCCACCAAATATTATGTCATCGGCATAAATTAGCACCATTATCCTTTGATTACTATTGTTGTTGAAATAGAGATTGTAATCAAATCCCCCTCACTGGAAACCAATCTTCTTCAAGTACTGATCAAGCCATGAGTACCATGCCCTTGGTGCTTGTTTCAACCCATACAATGCCTTCTTCAGCCTGCAAACTTTGATCTCATCCTCATGAATGAAAAAACCATCTGGCTGCTCAATATAAACCTCCTATTCCAGAACACCATTCAAGAATACGGATTTAACATCCATCTAGAACACTTTGAACTTTCTTTGCACTGCTATGGCCAAAAATAATCTAATTGTCTCCAGCCTTGAAACTGGTGCAAATGTCTCATCAACATCTATTCCCTCTATCTGGGAGTATCCCTTGCACACTAGACATGCTTTTTTCCGAATCACTATGACATCTTCATTCATATTGTTGTGATAGACCCATTTAGTCCCGATGACATTCTTGTCTATTGGCCTCGAAACAATCTCTCGTGTCTGGTTCTTCTCAATCTGATCAAGCTCTTAATTCATAGCCTAAACCTAGTTTTCATCTTCAGCTGCATCGGAAAAACATTTTGGCTCCACCTGAGATAAAAAAGATGTTTTCTGTAATGATTTAATTCTTCGAGTCTGAACTGGAGTTGTCTGATCACCAATGATATTCTTCCTATCAATTTCCTCTCGACTCTTTGTCTCCCTTGAAGACACAGACTTTGTTTCCTCTTTCTCATCATCAATATCTTCTTCTGAGTCATCTTTTGCCACTTCTAATCCCCATGTGTTTCTTACCTCATCATCACTTTCATCCAGAAACTGTTCACTGGGTCGTTGATTATTTTGTTCATTTTCAATGATAGTGACAGCATTGCTCTCAACAATTTTTCCCAGCCTTTTGTTGAAACATTTATATGATTTTCTTTTTCCTGAGTATCCAAGGAATATTCCCTCATCTCCTCGTGACTCAAACTTCCTGTGATTTTATTTTTTGAGAATGAAACACTTACTTCCAAAGATTCGAAAGTATTTCAATGTTGTCTTCTTTCCATACCACATTTCATACGGAGTCTTCCCTTACTTCAGATATAATAGAGACCTATTCGAAATATAGACCGATGTCAAAAGTGCTTCCTTCCAAAATTTCTCTGGTAGGTCCTTTTCAATAAGCATTGTTATGGTCATGTTGTTGATGATATGATTTCTCCTTTCAAAAAATCCATTCTATTGGTGAGTTCTTACTGATGAAACTTGATGCCTTATCCCGTGTTTCTTGAGATATTATTCCACTTGACTGTTTTTGAATTTTGTACCATTATCTATACGAAATTTCAAAATTTTCTGCCCAAGCATCCTTTCTGATTCCCTCCTGTACTGCTTTATGCAACTGAACACCTCTATCTTATGGGTAATGACAAATACCCAGGCCATTCTGCTATAATCATCAATGAAAAGAACATAGTACCTTTTCCCATTTATAGCTTGTGGTGAGATAGTTCCAAATACATTAGCATGCACCAATTCAAGCACTCTAGTTGATTTCTATTCCTTTGGCCTATATGTCTTTTTGATGATCTTCCCTTATTAGAAAGAATCACACATATGAGTGATATCATGTGATAGTTTGGGAAGGTCTCTAGTAGCATCACATTTTACCAGATCTTCCATAGATGGTTGACATATGTGACCAGGTCGCTTATGCCACAGCTGGTTTTCTTCCTCTTTGGATAAAAGGTACATATCTTCTTCCCCACTTACAAGGTAAAGATTTCCCTTTTTCCTTTTTCCTTGTAGAACAACTGCTCCATCTTTTTCTTTCACAATACACATCTTCTTGGTAAATCAGATAGTGTGACCAGAGTCACATAGTTGACTGACACTGAGAAAGTTATGACTAAGACCCTCTACTACCAATACATCATCACATCTCATTTCTTTGCCCCCAAACTTGGATTTACCTGAGCCAACAATCTTCAGGCCTTCATCATTTCCAAATTTGACAACTCCTTCTTTGTCATATTTTATTCTTGTAACAAGATCCTTATTACCCGTCATGTGGGATGTGCAACCACTATCAAGGATCCACACACCAGATCGATCTGATGCTTTAAGGGAAATCTCTACCACCACATCCTTCTCATTTTTCTTCTTCTTGGTCCATACTTTTTACTTCACACTCGTCACGGATTGAGGCTTTTGTTCTTTCTTAGAGTACGATGGATCAGCTTCATCTTGCAGAGCCACAAATCTATTCTGCATTTTTAACTCACCTGTTAGTTTATTGATCTGATGCCTGTGTACATTTTGATTTCGCTTTGTCACATTTCTCTGAATGGTCGAAGTGCAGTACCTAGCCATGTGCCCAAATCCTCCGCACCAAAAACAGTGTCCTTCGAAATATGTTCTGGAAAACTGTTCTCTGTTTGGCTGCCACCATTGTTCTTGTTCCCTTCTATATCTCTTGGATATGGAACACACATACTATGAATGTCCCATCCTCCCACAACAATAACACCTGATATAAGGTGCATTCCTTCGTGTTACTTAAGCACAATAAATTTTCCTCTAGGATCTCTGAATATTCTGATTTTTCATTGTGCCCAAATCAACCTTCAAATTCGAGACTAGTGCTTGTGGTCTGACCTCAATTATCACAGATTTTTTTTTCTGATTAAGCCCTGAAACAACCTTAACTTCGGAGATCAATTGTTGCTTCTTCCCTGCTGAACTACTAGGCTCCTCTTTCATCTTTTCAGTCTTCGTAACAACCTGCCTTCCCAGGAATGTGTTAGGAATCAATGGTTTTTCCTGGTCTTTGACTTTTCTCCGTAGACCGACAACTTCCTCTTCAAGATCTTCGATACACTTGACGTGATCTTTCAATTTTTCGTTCAAGCCATTGATCTCCCTTTTCTGTTCTTCAATCTTGAGCTTATGCTCATCAACCTTTTTCGTGACCTCTGGCCTTGAAGACTTAAGGTTTTCTATTTATTTTACAAGATCAGACTTCTCATCTTCCTACTGTTGCATGTAGAGTTTGGCATCATGTACCACCTTATTGGATTTCTTTGTTTTTGCTCTCCAAATATCTATCTCTTCAAGAGCTGCTTCCAATTCATCTTCCATGTCAACTCTACCTTCAATTTATTATTCTTCTTCAATAGTGTTGGTTTCTTCCATTTCTTGAGCACTACCGACAATAGCCACCATTGCATTTTGTCCATGATCTTTACAATTTTCAAACTCCTCAAACCTCTTCATCCTCAGACTCATCTGAACTGTCTATTTCTTGTGAAAGAAGATTCTTCTTCTTGAAGAAATTTATCTTGAATTGTTTCTTCCCTTTCACAAATACTAAAGACTTCTTCTTGGGAATTTTGACTTCATCATCATCATTATCGTTATCTTGAAAATTTTGGGGCACCTTGCCACAAGATGACCAACCTTTCCAAATCGAAAGCATGCTAGTGGAAGTTTCCATTTAAACTTTCCTTTTCCTCTTTGAAGATTTGAAGAAATGAATGACATCACCTCATTTGTCTCTTCTTCTTACTGAGAATCTTCAATGGTGAGCTTCTTCATGGTCTTAAATTCCATCTCTTTGGATTTCCCCTTTTTCACAGCCTCATTATCATCATTCCTCATCTCATATGCAACCAAGGTACTGTGCAAATTGTCCAATGTCAGCTCTTTGGGATCTTTATCTTCTAGTACTGAAACATTCAGATTGAACCGAGGTGGAAGCTTCCTCAAGATGCGCTTAATGATCTTTATGTCTTCAATGACTTCACCAAGTCCTCGCATATCTTCCACAACAATATTTACCATGTTAAAGAATGCATCAACAGACTCATTCGGGTTCATCTTCAGATCTTCATACTTATTCCACAGCAATTGCAGCTTTGCCTCTCTGACCTTTGTATCTCCTTCATATATATTCAATAGTTTTTCCCACATGGAATGTGACGTTTTTCATTACATCACCTTTGTGTATATGGGATTGGAAAGGGCTCCCCATAAGGCATTGATTGCTTTTGCATCAGCATCCAACTCTCTATGATCAGCTTCTGATAATGCACCAATATTAATATCAGCTATGATACTATGCATAACTGCTGAAAACACATCCATTCCCAAAGATCGGAAATAGTGTTGCATTTGATTCTACCATATCTGAAAATTAAATCCATCGAAGATCGGAATCTCTTTATGATTAGTGACCTCCATTGAGAGAAGAACAAATATCAACCTTTTTCTCTGATACCAATTGTTAGGTCCACAAGGCTAAATACCCTGAGAGGGGGGGTGAATCAGGGTATGACTAATTTAAAATTAAATCATGTTCTGATCTTGTTTCGCTGTTAATCAAAACACTCTTCTCTCTCTCTCATGTTTCACGATATAAGCAGAAAGTAAAGAAAGCACAAGACACAGCAATTTTACTTGGTTCACCGCTAAGGGATACGTCCAAGGAGCATACGCCGACAGGTAGTCGGTCATACCAAATTCCACTAAACTTCACTAGCTGTGGATTATAAGGTTAGGGAACAGTCACTCTGTCCCAGGCTCACTGCCTTTACAATGTTTAGGGTCAGCTCACTGCTTTCCCAAGGGTCACTCCTTGTTTCTCTCTCTCTGGCTCACTGCCGGTGGAGAGCATCACCTTCTTCCTCTTCCTTCACTCACTGCCTTGGAAAGGATCCACTCAGAGTTTATAGACTTGTAGGTCTCTTCATTTGCATGAAGGAATGTATCCTCTATTGTATGTGGATGCTCTGTTGAATTCCAACTTTCACTCGTAGATGAATACCTCTTTGCACCAAAGGTATCGGGAAAACTTCAAACTTCCACGCAGCTCAAAAATAACTTCCAGAAATAAACCTTACTTGGCGTGAAAGTCTATCTCGGCACTCAAGTACCGGTGCGCAAGTCACAACTGGCGCGCAAGTCCACCTCACATACTTGCGCGACACAAGCTTCTTCAAATCCAAAATTGCACGACACACTTCCTTTTACGCCCAAACTAATATTGGAGTGTAACTACCAACAATCACCCTTCTTCAAATCTGGCATGCAAGTCCCACTTGCGTGACACACTACCACTTGTGCGACTTCCACACCAGCGTGACGGGAGCTCTGATTTCTAAAAGTGTTTGTTGACCTCACCTATTTTGAAAATCCCAATTATACTTTCATATACTTGGATAATCTCAATCTAATGTTTTTCTATACATTAATTTTTTCAATCTGTGATCAAGATGATAATAATATTAAAATAATCTATGATATAAGTTAATCCATGTCTATCTATGTTTATATGAGTTCTGAAGTTCTTCTAACCCATTCGGATATGCTTTGCATAAAACAGACAAGTGTTAAGTCACTGATCTAGGTATAGCTATTGATATAGAGCTACTAGTACTCAGTCTACCAATAGATAGAGTCACCGATAAGCTAAGGTCACCGATACGCAGAGCTACCAATATGAATAGAGCTACCGATAAGCATATACCAATTCTACCAATAGAAAAGAATGGAGCTACCGATGTGCATGATCTACTGATAACAAGATCTACCGATACAAGTGAAAACAGCTACCAATGCAAGGAGCTACTGACACAGTCTATCGATACAAGTACAGGGTCACCGATAGAATGAAGTCACTGATAGAACAAGTATATAGAGCTACTGATAGAGTAAGTCTACTGATAGAAGGAGTTACCGATACCTAGATCTACTGATACCAACAAGCTACCAATGAAAGTTCAAAGAGATACCGATGGAAGGTTCTGCTACACAAAAGACCACCGTACACATTTACTAATACGAGCTACTATTGATTGACCAACCAGTAAAACTCTATACTCTCAATAATATTTATTTATTAAGCCAACGGTTATATGGGATGTTTTTAATGCAGTTAATGTTATTTAATGATCTCTGTTTCCATGTCAGGGAACCATACCTAGTACCCATGCAAAAGGTAATCATTCCCATTTTTCGAAGCTGAAAGCTATAAAAGGGAAGATAAAGACCTAGTTGAATACGAGAGAAAGAGCATGAGAAGTAGAGAACACTATGTGTGCATACGACAAGCATCAAGGAACTAATAAGGCACACGGGTGAAAAGGAAAAGTGGTGAACATCATTCAAACATGGTGCATTCATGAAAGGCTAAATCCATACTCCAAAAACATTGGACAGACACTAAGCTACTCATTTTTTTAAAGATAAAACAAGCTGCATCTTGAGTGAAGAACTACCAAGAACACTTCATGAACTCAAGATGACAAGATGGACCAAGAATCAAAGAAGAAAACGACAATCTGTTTTCTGAGCAGAAACCAGAGAAGGACTTAGAAGTTTTTCTGACCAACCAAACGAGTCTAGAGCTACACTGCCAATCACTAAAGCTTTTCTAAACTCTTTCTAACTTTCTTTAGTGATTCTATCTTTACATTTTGAGAAGTGTGTTTACCTTGTTTATTTTACACACACACTGTCTCCTAAGCTAAACTGGAGGATTCTTAAATCCTCACTCAAACTTCATAACCCTTTGTTTCCCACTATGGATAGTGGTAGAGGTTGAGTAAGACCTGGACAGCCTATGTGATGTTGTTTGTGTTTCCCACGTAGAACTGTGGTAGAGGTCTTTGGACCTGGACAGTAGTGTACTGTTGTTTACCCCCGATCCAGGGTGTGGATCAATTTATATAAATTGTTGAGAGGACTAAGTCTCGGCTTGAGACTAAACCTCTTAGTTATCTCTGATGTGTTTTTTAGTTTAAGTCATAAGCATACTATATATATTTATTTCATAATCCGCTGTTATTACTTTGAAATATAAAACTATTTTAAAGCTACTTTGATAGTTAAATTAGCAAGTGTTTATACTTATTGTAAACCAGTAAGTTAGTTTCAAAAGTTAATTTAATCTTCATATTATGTCAACTGAGACCTAATAATATTTGAGAAACTGATTTAACATTTACACTCTGTATAGATTCACTACAGTTTAACTTTGTTTTTTAATTGGTGGATTTTAAGAGAAATATTTTTAACAGAAATTTATATTGAAACTCAATTAACCCCCCCTCTTAAGTATCCACTCTGACCAACATTTGGTATCATAGGTTTGTTTTTGTTAAAATATTGTTGACATACTCTGTTTTTAAACTGTGATTTTAGTTTCATCTTTAAATATCTTAAATTTCTGTTAGTTCTAAATTTTATCTTTTTAAAATTTATTTTATAAAATCTATTTATGGACAATAGACTAGAGGGTGCTTCTTCTAACAAACCGCTTTTATTTAATGGCACAAACTATGCTCAGTGGAAACTTAAGATGAAAATACATTTGGAAAGTATGGGTTTTGATATCTGGACTGCTATAGAGTCTCAATATAAAATTCCAGAAACTCAAAGAACAACTCGGGACAAACCTACAAAGACTACTTACAATAATAATTGTAAAGGTATAAATGACCTATACATAGGACACTGCAACATCTATTCACTTAGAAATCTGACTAAGAAAAACTTGGTTAGAGACCTAACTAAACTTGAATTCCCAAATGACAAAGTTTGTAATCCCTGCCAAAAGGGAAAGCAACATAAAGTTTATTTTAAATCAATTAAAGAAGGTTCAACTTCTCAACCTCTCTAGTTGGTTCACATGGACTTGTTTGGACCTTCAAGAGTTTCTAGTTTAAATGGGAAGCACTATGTCTATGTCCTAGTAGATGACTTTTCTAGATATACTTGGGTATACTTCTTATCTCACAAAAGTGAAGCTTGCTCTTACTTTGTTAAATACTCTAAGTCTGTAGAAAACCTTAGTGGACTTAAGATTAAAACCCAGAGAAGTGATCATGGCCGTGAGTTTAAAAATCAAGAGTTTGAATCTTATTGCTCACACAATGGCTATAGTCATAATTTTTCTTCTCCTAGAACACCTTAGCATAATGGTGTAGTAGAAAGAAGGAATAGAACCCTTCAAGAAATATCTAGAACCATGATTAATGAGTATAATCTGCCTATTTAATTTTGGGATGAAGCTGTGAATACAGCTTGCTATATTATCAATAGAGTCTTAATTAGACCAGTTCTCCAGAATACCCCATATAAACTATGGAACAATAGAAAACCTAAAGTGAGTTACTTTAGAGTATTTGGCTGCAAAGTTTTTATTCTTAATACAAAGGATAATCTGGACAAGTTTTCTTCTAAGAGTGATGAAGGAATTTTTCTTGGTTACTCTTTAACTAGCAAAGTATATAGAGTCTTTAATAAAAGAACCAAATTTGTGGAAGAATCTGTTCACATCAAGTTTGATGAAACTGATCCACATGAGCCTAAAACCTCTCTTGAAAATCTTGAAGAAGATTTGAGTGTTCTGGACCTTAATGATAAATCTAAAGAACCTGCTATAAAAATATCCAGTTCTGGACATATTCTAGAATCTACTTCTGTTGAACCCGAACTTGGAAATGAACCTGAAATTTCTAGTCCTACCTTTACTAGATCAACAAGGATTCTAAAGAATCATCCTTTATATGATATTGTTGGTAATCTTGATAGAGGGACACAAACTAGAGATTCTCTAAGAAACCAGGTTGAACATCAAGACTTTATTTCATAGCTAGAACCTAAAAATATCAATGATCCTATCAATGATGAATTTTGGGTAATGGCTATGCAAGAAGAGTTAAATCAATTTGAAAGAAATAAAGTCTGGGAATTAGTTGACAGATCTAAGGACAATTTAACAATAGGCACTAAATGAGCCTTTAGAAACAAAGTTGATGAATCTGGAAACATAGTTAGAAACAAATCTAGGCTAGTTGCACAAGGATATAGTCAAGAAGAAGGTATAGACTATGAGGAAACCTTTGCACTTGTAGCTATATTAGAAGCTATTAGGATCTTACTTTCCTATGCTGCTCATCTGAATTTCAAGTTATATCAAATGGATGTTAAAAGTGCTTTTCTAAATGGTTTTATTGTTGAATATGTTTTTGTTGAACAACCACCTGGATTTACTAATCCACATTTTCCAAATCAATTTTTTAAACTTTATAAAGCTTTATATGGAATCTCCAAGAGCTTGGTATGATAGACTTAGTAATTTTCTTATTTCAAAAAGTTTTACTAAAGGGATTGCTGATCCAACTCTTTTTATTAAAAGAATTTATAAAGATGTTTTAATAGTTCAAATCTATGTTTATGATATTATTTTTGGATCTTCTAAACACACTTTACGTACTGATTTTTCAAAGAGTATGCAAAATGAGTTTGAAATGAGTTTAATGGGAGAACTTAAATATTTTCTTGGATTTCAAGTTTTCCAAAATAAAAATGGTATTATTTTGAATCAAAGTAAATATGCAAAGGATCTTTTAAAATGTTTTCATTTAGATAATATTAAGGAAAGTGATACTCCTATGAGTACTGTTTGTAAATTGTATGCAGATGAAACTGGGAAACTAGAGGATCAAACCAATTATAGAGGTATGATTGGAAGCTTACTTTACCTTACTGTTAGTCGACCAGATATTATGTTTAGTGTGTGTATGTGTGCAAGATTTCAAGCTAATCCAAAAGAATCTCATTTACTTGTTGTTAAAAAAAAATTTAAGTACCTTAAACACATTGTAAACTTAGGTTTGTTTTACCCAAAAAGACAACCCTTTGAGTTAATGAGTTATTCAGATGCTGATTTTACTGGTTGCAAGTTAGATAGAAAACGCACATAAGGAAAATGTAATCTATTGGGAAAATCCTTAGTATATTTTGTAGTAAAAATCAGAGTTCTGTAGCATTTTCCACTACCGAAGAAGAGTACATAGCTGCTGTTAGTTGCTGTGCACAAATTCTGTGGATGAAACACACTCTTCTAGACTATGGATATGACTTTAAACACGTGTAAATCAACTGTGACAACACTAGTGAAATAAATATCTCGAAGAACACTGTGTCTCACTCTAGGACCAAACACATTGATGTAAGGCACCATTTCTTGAGAGATCATTATCAAAAGGGTGATATTATTCTTGAGTTTATTGGTACTGAACATCAATTAGCTGACGTTTTCACTAAACCTTTGAGTTCAGAAAGGTTAAGTTACATTAGACATGAGTTAGGTACGTTTAACCTTTATCGGTATCTAACCTCACCGATGTAAAATTCTCACCGATGTAAAATCCTCACCGATGTAAAATTATCACCAATGTAAAATTCTCACCGATGAAAAATTATCACCGATGTAAAATTCTCACCGATGTGAAACTCTCACTGATGTAACCTCACTGATAGGAATTCTCACTGATAGACCCTACTGATAGATTGTGCTATTTTAAACTTCTATCTGCCGCCAGAATCTGAATCTTTTTTGAGTTATTTCATTTTTTTATTTATTTTATGATTCCTAAATGATAAAAACAAAGCCCTAGGTACTTCTAAATCCACCGAGCCTCAAACCTTAGCTCCCGAATCCTTAAATAACCCTAAATCCCTTGAATCTGAGATAGAAAAAACCAAACTCCCTTCTGTTAGAGATGTCTCTGATGATCCGAAAGCAAAGAAGCAAAATTCTGTGCCAGAAGAAAGTGGAAGTTCTAGCAGGACAAGATCAGGAAGACAACCAATAAATCCTAAAATGAAAAATCGAGTTATTGTGATTGAAAAGGAGTTGTGTGTAGAATGACTGCTGCCTAGAAAATCCTTAGTGCTCTAAGTAATTGAAGATAAAAAATGGGTGGAGTGTTTTTTGAACAACAATGGTCCCTATTTTCCAAAGTTAGTGAAACAATTTTATGAGTTTGTAACCTTTGAGAAATCTGAGAATGAAAATCGAGTAACCTCTTTTGTGAATGGAAAGGAGATGTCGTTTTCATCTGTTGAATGGGTTGAGTACTTAAAAGTTCTGCATAAAGGGGTATCTGGATATGTATCGAGATCCATGCCACCTACCAATGATATTTTCGACTATGAGACTGCTTTGGAAGAGCTGACTGGTGATGGAAGTCAAAGACAAGTAGTTGCTGCAACAATGGATGGAGAGAACAGATTTTTGTTCAAATTCGTTCAACATGTCTTGATACCAAGGAGAGGAGACTTTTCCAATTTGAGATATCAGGATATCTATCTTCTGCATCTCTTAAGACATTGTGTAAAAGTTAATTTGTGCAGATTACTGATGATCTAAATGGAAGACATGACAAGGCCGAAATCAAAGACAAATTCCCTATTCTTTGCTAAGTTAATTTCTGTGATGATCAAGGTAAAGGGGGTAGATGAGTCTCAAGATGAGACAGTGGTAGTGAATAATAACTTTTGTATCACATCAACAGTGTGCAAATACATGAGGATAAATTGGAACCCTTGGAAAGGAGAATGGGTCAATGATGACCAGAAGGTATATGAAAAATTTAATCCTGTGGATCATCCTTCAAGACCAAAGGATGTGAGGGATCTAGGTCTGGGACCTGATGAAGAGGATCCAGAATATAGTGATGATTGAGAAGAGGAAGAGTCCTATGCTGATGAATAAGGAGACCGTGACTTACCTCCTAGCCCAACTCCTGAAGATCAAGATCAACATAAATCAGATAAGGAAGAAGCTGCTTTAGAGGATGTTGAATTGGCTGATGTAGAGAATGAAGAATATGTTCATGAAAGTGAAGCATCTCTGTCAGCTGACTTGAGTCTGAGTCCAGTTATTGGACAATCCTTAGTGCCTACTATGGATGAAAATGAATTTGAAATACCCTTACCTAATTCAAAGGACCCGCCTACTATTGCTGAGAAAGAATTAATAGTGTAAGATTCTCCTGAGAAAGGAAGACCTGTTGAGAATGTTTTTATCTTAATTGAGGATGCACCAGTTGAGGGGGAGCATAAAACCAATGTTGGAAGTATTAAAGTGGCTGCTGGAATTGAAGATTGGGCAGGAGACCCAGGTTTTGTAGTCTGTGGTTTAGACTATCCTGATTCTGACAATGAAGTATCTCTCAATAGACCTAAGATTACTTATGATGTTGAGATTGAGTTGCTACCTGAAGATGTGGTCAGAATGCATGACCTGGATACTTTAAAGAAAAAGCTTAAGGACAGTTTTGTGGAAGAGGTAAAGAAGATGGAAGTTTCTCTGGTCTCTTCAATTCAATCGATCATGACTGACTCAGTGGTCATTTTAGCATCTAAAAGAGTACCCACTGCAGTTTCACCTGCTGATATGATCACTAGGGATGATCTGGAATCCTTGAAGGATGAACTGAAAGAATCTTTTAATGAATCAGTTGCTGAGATGAATCTTTTTTTCTGAAGAGATGAGGATGTTGGAAGGATCATTTGAACTCTCTCTAGGTTGTAATTTATAAACCTTCATGGAAGAAATAGTGGAAGAAGTTAAATACTTCCAGACTCAAGTTTCTAAACTTGAAGTAGATCTTGAAGCTCTAAAGGCATATGTTGTTTCTTTAGACTCTTACATGAGCTCAAAATCTCAAGCATACAAGGACTTAGCCTATGTAAAGAGTGTGGTAAGTCAGATGGTTTCAGTGTTTGAAGGTTTTAAAACTTCCATGAAAGATCATGTTAAAACCCAGGACTCTCAAGTTCATAATATTATCAGTGGGTTGACCAAGAAATTCAAGGAAACAGTAACCTTTTCTATTGGTTCTGTTGCATCTAAACCCTCCATAGATCTGAATCAAATTCGAGCTGTGATGAAGGAGGAGCTTGTTCAAGCTTCAATCAGTGGCTCTGTGGACTCATCTGAGATGAGCAGAGTTGTGATTTCTACCAAATATTCATCTAGAGAAATAATGAAGATAGTCCAAGACTATATGATAGAAGCTTCTACATCTCAGAAAGAATTGAAATATAAGGTGGACTCCTATTTCTCTAAGATTTTCACTAAGAATCAACTCAACAATCACTTCAAACTTCTGTTGGAAAATATGAAGCTGCCTCCTGTCAATCAAGATTTCAGAGATAAAGTTAAAAAGATAAGAGAATTGAATCAGTCGTTGGAAAATTTTATGGAGAACAAGGATGACTTCATATCCACTATGGAGAGAGGAAGATGAATAATTATGGATTTCAGAAATCCGTTGCTGCCTTTTCTGCATGTTGATGCTAGGCCAGTGATTGTCCCTCCTGCCTTACCAGCCTCTGCCTCTACTACTTCTCCAGTTCAGATGACTCCTGCTCAAGCAATTCGAAGCCTCACTCCTATGATCACACAAAGGACTCCTTAGTACAAACCAGGAACAGTTTCTGTGGCTCAGCCTCCAATGATCATTTCTGGGATTCCTAAGCCTTCACCTCCAACCACTTCACCTGAATCCTCTTCTGCTCACAAAGGCAAATCTCACATTGAGGATGTGGATTGAACAAGTGGATAGACTGTTTGATAGTAATCCATTATATTTTGTTTATTTCTTTGAACCTTATCTGGAACATGAAATGAAACTGGTTTTTATCTCTTTTCTCATTTTTTTATTTTTATTCCTCTTCTCTTTGGCTTCCCACTTTTTGATTATCATAAAGGGGGAGAAATATTTTACCAAAATTTTACAAAGGGGGAGAAATACTCCCTGAGTATCAAAGAGGGAGAAATATTCACCCAGGGGGATAAATTTTATCTAAGGACAAGCTGTCATGATTTACACCTCTGATACTGTTACATTTCATTCTCTGCTATCATTTTCTCTAACTCTCTGATGCCACTAAATTTTACTTTTGATATCATTGCATTTAATTTTATCTTTGATACTATCACATTTTCTTCCAACTCTGATCCATTATGTTCTATAACATACTGTTTCTCTGAGATAATTGCATTTAATGATATATCCTCTGATACAACTACTCACTATTTTAAAATGATAATATCATAGGTTGTGATTATCAAAAAGGGGGAGATTGTTGACCTCACCTGTTTTGATAATCCCAATTATACTTTCATATACTTTGATAATCTCAATATAATGTTTTTATATACATTAATTCTTTCAATATGTGATCAAGATGATAATAATATTAAAATAATCCCTAAGATATGTTAATACATGCCTATCTATGTTTATATGAGTTCTAAAGTTCTTCTAACCCATTCGGATATGCTTTGTATAAAACAGACAAGTGTTAAGTCACTGATATGGGTATAGCTACTGATATAGAGCTACCGGTACTCAGTCTACCGATAGATAGAGTCACCGATAAGCTAAGGTCACCGATATGCAGAGCTACCGATATGAACAGAGCTACCGGTAAGCATATACCAAGTCTACCGATAGAACAGAATGGATCTACCGATGTGCACAAGCTACTAATAACAATATCTACCGATACAAGTGCAAACAGCTACCGATGCAAGGATCTACTGACACAGTCTACTGATACAAGTACAGATTCACCGATAGAACAAGTATATAGAGCTACAGATAGAGTAAGTCTACTGATAAAATAAGTTACCGATACCTAGAGCTACTGATACCAACAAGCTACCGATGCAAGTTCAAAGAGCTACCGAGGGAAGGTCCTGCTACATAAAAGACCACCGTACACATTTACCAACACGAGCTACTATTGATTGACCAACCAGTAAAACTCTATACTCTAAATACTATTTATTTATTAAGCCAACGGTTACATGGGATGTTTTTAATGCAGTTAATGTTATTTAAGGATCTCTATTGCCATGTCAGGGAACCGTACCTAGTACCCATGAAAAAGGTAATCATTCCCATTTTCCGGATCTGAAGGCTATAAAAGGTAAGATAAAGACCTAGCTAAATACGAGGGAAAGAGAATGAGAAGTAGAGAACACTGTGTGTGCATACGACAAGCATCAAGGAACTAAGAAGGCACACGGGTGAAAAAGAAAAGTGTTGAACATTATTCAAACATGGTGCATTTGTGAAAGGCTAAATCCATACTCCAAGAACACTGGACAGACACGAATCTACTCATTTTTTTTAAAGAGAAAACAAGCCGCATCTTGAGTGAAGAACTATCAAGAACACTTCATGCACTCAAGCTGACAAGTTGGACCAAGAATCAAAGAATAAAACGACACTCTGTTTTCTGAGCAGAAACTAGAGAAGGACTCAGAAGTTTTTATGACCAACCAAATGAGTCCAGAGTTGCACTTCCAATCACTAAAGATTTTCTAAATTCTTTCTCACTTTCTTTAGTGATTCTATCTTTATATTTAGAGCAGTGTGTGTACCCTATTTATTTTACACACACACTGTCTCCTAAGCTAAACTGGAGGATTCTTAAATCCTCACTCAAACTTCATAACCCTTTGTTTCCCACTTTGGATAGTGGTAGAGTTCGAGTAAGACCTGGAAAGCCTATGTGTTGTTGTTTGTGTTTCCCATGTAGAACTGTGGTAGAGGTCTTTGGACCTGGACAGTAGTATACTGTTGTTTACCCCCGATCCAGAGTGTGGATCAATTTATATAAATTGTTGAGAGGACTAAGTCTCATCTTGAGACTGAACCTCTTGGTTTTCTCTGCTATGTTTTTTAGTTTAAGTCATAAGCATACTATATATATTTATTTCATAATCCGCTTCTATTACTTTGAAATACAAAACTATTTTAAAGCTACTTTGATAGTTAAATTAGCAAGTGTCTATACTTATTTTAAACCAGTAAGTTAGTTTAAAAAGATAATTTAATCTTCAGATTAAGTCAACTGAGACCTAATCAATCTTTGAGAAACTGATTGAACATTTACACTCTGTATAGATTCACTACAGCTTAACTTTGTTTTTAAATTGGGGAATTTTAAGAGAAATATTTTTAACAGAAATTTTTATTGGAACTCAATTCACCCCCCACTTGAGTATCCACTCCGGACAACAGTTTTGAACTCCGGTGAGAAATGAGGAGGGGTAGTCCAGTATTTATAGGCAATTTGACCACCCTGTGCGACGGCGCGCAAGTCTCCCTTCGGCGTGCAAGTCTCGGCGCGCAGGTCTCTTCCCCTGCAAGTCACTTGCGCGACCCAATTCAAAACTTGCGCAAACCTCTTTCCTTTTCCATATTTTTATCTTCTGATCTTGAAAAACCATAGGTGTGCAAGTTCTAAATCTTCCAAGGCATCGGTGTGCAAGTCTCTCCCACGGCGCGCAAGTCACTTGGACGACACCACCAATAATTGTGTGACACTTATCCCTTTTCCATATTTTGATGATCTAATCTTGAAAAACATATGGCGTATAAGTTTCCAAGACTTCATGTACATGGTGCACAAGTCCCTTTTCCAAAAACCACTTTTCTTCATTTGTTGATTTTCAGGCCCAAAAATTTGGCAAACACTGGAAAACGGCGCCACCTAAGATCTGTTCTTTTTGTACCGCCTCCAGATCATCCATTCCTTTATCGACATTCTTGAATCAAACATGGATCATTGACCATGTCTCTTGAACTAGACATTCCACCATGAAATCCCCTTTGTCAACAAATTTGTATGTCACGGTTTTCTTTGTCAACAATCACAGCACAGATGTCCACTTTGTCAACAAACACAATCACCTCAAAAATGCTTCAATGATACCTTGAGGGATTTTTTCCCAACAACTTATCTACACCTTCACTACTATTCAGAAACCTCTGTTGTATGGGGAGGTGTGTTTGAGGTCATACGACGACCCAGATTAGGGCACCAGTTTAGTGGCTCCCGGGTTGGGGTCATTACAAAGTGGTATGAGGGGAGGTCTTTTCTATGACTTACTAATTTTGAATGGTATACATGAGGTTGGGAAGGTTATGTGACTTAGCAATGAGCTCAATCTTGAGAGTACTTAAACCAAGTACAAGGGAAAACCCAAGTCACCCATGGTGGGAATTATTGTTCTTGTTGTGTGTTGTTACATTTGATGGTATTTCACAGTCTGGTGATGCACTTGTTATGTGATGTGATAGTTTTATGATATTTTTATCACAAACAGAATGGAATAAAGTTTTATATTCATTCATCATTCTAGGAACCTATGTATATAGGTGACATCCATCATGGTAGGCACAGACACATGACTGGTGTGTGGGACATAAAGGGGGAGGATGTATTTGATTTCTTGAAAATGACGGAAATGGTGACTAATAAAACAATAAAAATGGGTAAAAAGGGATGTAAAATGATAAATAATAATTAATTATTGTTCTTGATAATGGGTGTTAAGTTAATTAAAGTATTTTTGAAGTAATTAGTGATATGAGGATATTTTTTAAATGGTGTAGAATATAAGACTTATAACCATGTGATTTAGTTACCCCATATTAGCCATGTCCTCGATAAGGATGGTCGAGCATAGTGTTCTGGTTATGATAAGGCTCAGTTTGATGGTGAATGTGGAATGGTTTTTTATGGCTAGGTAGGGGCCTTTATTTATATTTTTTGAAAGATTTATGTTTTGTGTTCTAAAGCTCTTATTTGGCATTGTAGAGGAATTCCACCACGAATACATGTTCTAGTTGAGTGACAAGATGAAATTTATGAGAATTATCCCCTAGTAGTGGAGTAAGAAGGTCTAGTGGTTCAAGATGATAAGTAATATTAGTTCAATGATAACTTCACTCATTTTATGCAGATGATGGAATGGGACCTAGGGTGGATTTCACCGAGTATGTTCGAGCTAACCATGGATTTTCAACTGAATCACCCTCCTAACATTATTGGATAGGGTGGGATAGAGGCGGATGAGTTTTGTATAGAGTCTATCCAGATGATTGTTGATCACCTGGATACTCCTCCCACGAATTGATTCAAGTTAGAATCCTACGTGTTACAGGGATAGGTAATGTGTTGGAGGGACATTATGGCTCATACAGATCATGGTGAAGGAATGATATGGAAGGATTTTTAGGAAATGTTTTTAGGACACTAATACTTGGAAACCTAGAGGTAGGAGAAGGGTTTGGAGTTTGTGATTTTGACTCAGGGGGTCGAGTCCGTGATATATTATGCTGGTTGTTTCACTGATCTGTGCCACTTTTTCCAACATTGGAAGGAGATGGGGTAACTATGGAGAAACACATCCAGGAAGGGATTAGGAATGAAAGTAGGTTTCAGGTGATTATATTCCATCTGACGAGGTTTACATAGGTAGCGTTCCATGCTATTATATCTGAAGGGAACTTGAAGGGAGCTTCTGGTAGTGGGATTTTTTCACTAGCTGGGCAGACAGGTGGTACAACTTTCAAGGGTATGAAGTGTTATTTTGGGAATTTCCCATTGTGAAAAAGTGAAAAAAAGTGGTTAGTAGAATGGGACAGTCCCTCTGGGTGGTGATCAGGTGCTCTGTTACTAGTGTGGTAGGCTGGGGAACATGCGCAGTTAGTGTCCATGACCACCAATCGAGTTTCGATCATCTAAAAGGTTGTGACATATACAAAGGTTCAGTAATAACTCTCAGCATCCAGGAACATATAGAGGTTGGAGGAAAATGTTGAGTGTGGTCAAGGGGTCGATCAACCGATATCATACATGTAGTTGGAGATACACAGGTCATACCGGTATGGGTAGTGGATGTGGAAATTTGGGGTGAGACCAACCATTCCAAGAGGGTAGTGTAGTGTTGGGTACTCGGGTTGGAACCTATGGTAAAGGGGCAGGTCATCTTCACATAGTTCATTCTACAGCTGGAGGTTGTGATACTAGACCATCTACCATTTTAGGTATGATACTTGTAGCTTCGACACTCATTAATTCTCTATTTGACACAAGTTCCACACATTCTTTTATCTCTCCATAGTTAGTATTTTTGTTGGGCCTAACTGTGGAGTAGGTGTGTGGGGTTATTTTAATTGATACTCAGTTGTTGGTGCAAGTTGAGTATATCAGACAGCGTAAAGATTTTTCATTATAGGTTTGTGGTTATTATTTTATGGGGAACCTGTTTATCCCCAAGATGTCAGGTTTTGACCTAATTCTAGGAATATATAGGCTGGTGTTATACCAATCCCACATCTATTTTTACCATCCTAGTATAAGGACCCGCACTTATTTCATACATAATCTTGAATTTATTTAAGAAAACACTTCATTATACATTGAGAATCTTTTCAAGTTTAGATATTTAGAGAATTAAGACAAAACATTCATAACATAACACATTGTTACATAGTGGATACCATAAAATCAGTTTCCATTATCCTCAGAATATTAAACATTAAATCACAAAACAAGACTCCTTGACAATTCTTCAACATTTAACATGTCTTCCTTCCTTTTATTACTCATCATTAACCTGTGAAAAATCATTTAAAAACTTGGGATGAGCACAAAATCTCAGTAAGGTATGAAAAAGAAGGAAAAATCACATTAGTCCATGAATACGCATGACGTATGAAAACATTTTCAAAAGACATGCTTTCCACCCATAAAATCTTACTTAGCGTAACATGAGATTTACACAAGATCCACACAAACATAATTATAATCATATAGGTATATTGGGGCATTACTTACATAATCTTGTAACCATCTTGGCTACCTTAAAATTCGTAACCCTCACGGCTACCTTACTTTGTGTAACCATCGCAGTTACACTTGGAGTAACCATACGGCCGACCTCCAACTTAATCATACCCAATGCATTGGAGGGAAATATAGGTCCCACCCTTCATCATAAACAATTCCCAATAACCAAAACATAATCATACAACATAAACAATAGCATAAAAACATTGCCTTTGAATCTTATAAAACAGAATTTTAAAAAAAAAAGATTTTGGAAGAAAAGTCCCTTATAAACATCATATACTTGAAGTGAGACTTAATTGAGTGGATGGAATATGTATATACTCTGTAAATACACATAATTAAACATAATATAAACAGAACCCATCACACAAACAATTTAAATAGCACATAAATTATAAAGTAGAAGGTTAACCCAAAGAATGGAAATCGGGTTAAGAATTCCCTTACCTTGGGCTTGTCTTACTTCAAAATTGTTTAAACCTCCTGTATAATGGTCAAAAGGGTGTTATTAGTATTTTAAAGAAACATGTTCATGTTTATAACATCTTATATGTTCATTTCATAACCTCATTTCATCCCTTATTTGTTAGTATTTGGTTCCTTGCATTATTTTGGGTGAGTTCTTTTGTGATTTTCACAATCGGTTCATGATGAATCGTTCTTGTTGATTGGAAGTGAAACTCCAGAATTGGAATGGAGTAGTATTTACATATTTACAGTACCATAAATGATACCATTTATCACTTTGATGCTTTATATGATGATGATTTATAAGTTAAAACATTAATTATGTTCGTTTAGATCATTTAAGTGGTTCCTTGATAATTACAACCTCATTTAGTCTAATAAATTTGAATCATGAGTACAAAAGAATTCCAGAACCTTATATGATTCATAAAACATATATTATAACCTGGTTCAACCATATAAATGGTTTCATGACCAGACTTGAAAGAATTAATGGAGATTGAAAATACATCGTCCACGATATCGGTAATTCGACACAAATGGACAATGTTTTTTTTATTCTTTAAATAAGTGAGAGAGGAGAGGAATAATGATTTGTAATTTTCCATAAACATGAAAACATACAGAATATACATGATTCTGTATATTTCATGCCTCTTGGATAAGAGGGGGTGAAGGAAGAAGAAAAGGAATCATGAAATAAAGAAAAATTGAGAAATTTCTTACGGAAATTCGGCAGCCTAACGGCGTCTCTTAAAATTTCATAAAAACAAGATTGATGAGAGGAATGGAATATCTCATCATCAAACAAACTTTGGATAGTAAGGGGAAATATTTAATGAAATATCCCAACAAAATACAAAGGGAAAGGAATAGAATAACATAAAATGGAAGAAAAGAATGAAAATGAAAGAGGATGTTTACCTCTTGATCTCTTCTCCTTGAGATCCTTCTTAAGGGCTTTGATTTTGGTCTTTTGGTGAGACCAGAAGCTCTAGGACGTGGGGAAGAAGATTGGGGAGGGAATTTGGCAGAAATTAGACAATGCTCAAGGCTTGAGAGGTGTGGGAGGAAGAGGGGAGCGAGGGTGATATTTATAGTGGAGGAGGGGAGGTATTTTAGATTATTTTAATTATTATTATAATATTTTTATCAAGACTATGAATAATCTCAAATCAAGTGGCCTTAATTAGTGAAAATATCAAGTGAGTTCGAGGCAAGTGGCCTTTCATCACTTATGATGTCATAAATAGTGCATATTTACCGATAAATTGATTATATGGTATTTTATCGTATTTCACTATTCACTGAAAATTCAAGAGTTTCAGAAAAATACCAAAAATTTACCCCAACCATTTTTCGATGTGTAGAATTCAAAAATGAACTCCATTTTTCAAAAAAAAAATTCTAAATATTATTAATTTAATTTTTTAAATAAGGTCACAGTTAATTCGAAAAATAACAATATTTAAGTGCAACTAGTTTTATGTGACATTGGAAAATTAATTAAGATCCCATTATCCTATTGACATGGGAAAATAAAATAATATTATTATTTACTATTCATGAGGTCATATTACTATTCATATTACTATTATTATTATTATTCATAAGGGCATGTTACTATTCACCAAAAAAAACAAGTTTGTTCCATCAGACTCAAAATAACATACTGAACACAATTGTAGATGACAGTTTCTTGAAATTCAAAACATAGAAGAAATAAAATTATGTTTAAAGGATACTTATAAATATATACCTTAAACAAAATTTCAAGCATTTTCAATTTATTTTTAGAAAACCTTGGGATGTTACATTATCCCCACCTTCTTGAAATTGCGTCCTCGCAATTTTATTTACTTATTAAACAACTGAGGGTATTTTTCCCTCATAGCATTTTCAGACTCCCATGTTGCTTCTTCAACCATGTGGTTTCTCCACAAAACCTTTACCTGGTGGATTACCTTATTCCGCAAAACCTGTTCTCTTCGATCAAGAATCTGAACCGGTTTTTCTTCATAAGAAAGGTTCTCTGCTAGCTGAACTTCTTCCGGCCTCAAGACATGTGATGAATCTGGAACATACTTTCTCAACATCGAAACATGAAAAACATTGTGTACCTGAAACAAGCTCGGAGGCAAAGCTACGCAGTACGCAACTGTTCCAACTTTATCCAAGATTTCAAAAGGACCGATGAACCGTGGACTTAGTTTCCCTTTCTTGCCGAAACGCATCACACTTTTCCAAGGAGATATTTTAAGGAAAACATGGTCACCTACCTTGAAAGAGAAGTCTTTCCTTCTGTTATTTGCATAACTTTTCTGCCTGCTCTGAGCTGTCCTCATGTGTTGCTGGATCATCCTCACTTTCTCAGCCACTTCTTCTACTAATTCTGGCCCCATCAACTTTCTTTCACTGACTTCATCCCAAAATGCAGGAGTCCGACACCGCTTTCCATACAAGGCCTCAAAAGGTGCCATCTGAATACTGGAATAGAAACTGTTATTATAAGAAAACTCAACTAGTGAAAGATGTTGATCCCAACTTCCCTGATAGTCCATTGAACAAGCTCGAAGCATATCCTCCAAAGTTTGAATCGTTCGTTCTGACTGCCCATCTGATTGAGGATGAAAAGCTGTACTGAAATTCAACTCTGTGCCCAAAGACTTCTGAAGTCCCTTCCAAAATTTAGAAGTGAACCTGGGATCTCGGTCAGACACAATGGAAAGAGGAACTCCATGTAACCTGACAATCTCTTTGAGGTACAAATGAGAAAGCTGATCTAATGTCATTGTATCTCGAATAGAAAGAAAATGAGAAGACTTTGTTAGCCGATCAACAATAACCCATATCGCATTGTTACCTCGAGAAGTCTTTGGTAGTCCCACCACAAAATCCATGGATATATTCTCCCATTTCCATTCTGGCACTGGCAAAGGTTGAATCATCCCCTTCGGTAACTGTCGCTCTGCTTTAACCTGCTGACATGTCAAACATTTCATTGTAAAATCAGCAATATCTCTTTTCATCCCATTCCACCAGTAATACTCCCGAAGGTCTCTGTACATCTTAGTACTTCCAGGATGAACAGAAAATGGAGAACTATGAGCTTCACACAATAATTCTTTCTTCAGCTGGGAATCACAAGGCACACACAACCTTTTTCCAAGACTTAAAACACAATCTTTATCAAGATTAAATTCTGGAAACTTACCCATTTTAACCAATTCTACCTTTTTCTGTAGCTCACGGTCTTCCCTCTGCGCTTTCATAATTCTGTCTGACAACGAAGACTGCACTGAAACCTGAAACAAAACAGATATATTCCCTGCACCAACAACTTCTAAGCCAAAATTTATCAAATCATCAATCAAGGGATCACGTTCCAAACGTAGCATGGTTAATGATGCATGATTTTTCCGACTTAAGGCATCCGCTACTTTGTTTGCTTTTCCAGGATGGTAATTAATCGTGCAGTCATAATCCTTTATCAGTTCTAGCCATCTTCTCTGCCTCATGTTTAATTCCTTCTGAGTGAATATATACTTAAGACTTTTATGGTCAGTATATATTTGGTATTTGGTTCCATATAGATGATGCCTCCATATTTTCAAAGAAAAAACCACAGCTACCAATTCCAAATCATGTGTGGGATAATTCATCTCATGAGGTTTAAGTTGTCTCGAAGCATAGGCAATTACCTGATCATTCTGCATCAAAACACAACCAAGTCCCTTCAAAGAAGCATCACTCTAGATGACAAACTCACCATTCCGGGAAGGTAAGGCCAAAACTGGAGCATTCACCAATCTCTTCTTTAGTTCCTGAAAACAAACATCACATTCTTCTGTCCAAAAAAATTTAACCCCTTTCCGTGTTAACTTAGTTATTGGCCTAGATAACCGTGCAAAGTTCTTAACAAAGCGTCGGTAATAACTTGCTAAGACCAGAAAACTACGAATCTCTGTAACATTTGTGGGTCTTGGCCATTCATCAACTAATTTTGTTTTGGCAGGATCAACTGTTATTCCATCCTTATTTACAATGTGCCCAAGAAAAGAAATCTTTTGCAACCAAAAATCACACTTGCTGAATTTTCCATATAGTTTCTTTTCTTTTAAAGTTTGTAAAACAACCCTTAGATGTTTTTCATGCTCCTCTTTATTTTTAGAAAAAACCAGAATGTCATCAATAAATACAACCACAAACTTATCCAAGAACTCATGAAATACTCTATTCATAAGATTCATGAATACAGCAGGTGCATTAGTTAACCCAAATGGCATAACAACAAATTCATAATGCCCATATCTAGTACGAAAGGCTGTTTTCGGGATGTCATCCTCCTTCACCTTCAGCTGATGGTATCCAGATCTCAAGTCAATCTTGGAAAAGTACTGAGCTCCCTGGAGCTGATCAAACAAGTCATCAATATGAGGCAAAGGATACTTGTTTTTAACAGTGATGTTATTCAAAGCTCTATAATCAATACAAAGTCTCATGGAACCATCTTTCTTTTTAACAAACAAAACAGGGGCTCCCCATGGTGAAGTACTGGGACGAATTAAGCCTTTGACAAGCAAATCCTGCAACTAATTTTTCAATTCAAGAAGTTCTATTGGAGCCATACGATATGGAGGTTTTGAAATTGGCTTAGCATCAGGAACTAAGTCAATTGTGAATTCGACTTCTCGTTTAGGTATGACACTGGGTAACTCCTCAGGAAAAACATCAAGGTATTCATTTACCACTGGCACATCATTGATTTGAATAGTTCCCTTGTTTTCAACAATATGAGCCAGATAACTTTCATTTCCATCTTTCAGTAGTTTCTCAGCTTCTTGATATGTTATCAATTGTATGGGTTCATTCTTGTATACAAACTGAAACTCTTTCTGAAAAACAACTTCTTTAGCTCTACAGTCAATCTTAGCATGATAATCAGAAAGCCAGTCCATCCCCAGAATAACTTCAAACTCGACTAAGGGTAAAACAACAAGGTTTGCAGGTAAAGTCTTTCCACATACCACAATAGAAATATTCTTATAATTCCTCTTTGCTATAACATTTCCCCCTGGTGTTTTAACAACAAGTTCAGGTATCATTTGTTGAGGTGATATTTCCAAGTCACTAGAAAATTTCTCAGAGATGAAGGAATGTGTAGACCCCGTATCAAACAAAACTTTAGAAAAATCTGAGTGAACAAACAAAGTACCTGATACAACTTCATTGGATGGCCCAACATCTGCTGACGTAGTTGTAAAGGATCTCACTACACCTTTCTGCTTGTAGTCTGGCTTCTTTGCATCATTTGGATCCCTCTTTGGACAGGTATTTGCATAGTGACCCATCTCACCACATTTAAAACACTTTACAGTTTGCTTATCAGGATTAGTCTTTGGATCATTTTCATTGAAATCTCGGGCCATATGTCCAAACTTACCACATTTAAAACACTTCCCAGTTTTGATAAGACATTCCCCAGGGTGCTTCTTGCCACACTTTTCACAAACTGGAAACTGTATTTTCTTACCATCAGATTTCATTGGTTGATTCTTACCCATTGCTTTCCAATTTGACCTCTTCTTCTCTTTGTTTCCAAATTGCATGTGATCGTCAGAAAACTCCATCTCTACCCTCTCAGCACATCGGACAAGTTTCTCGTAACTTTTGAATTCATGGGAGGCCAACGCCCTTCGATACCTTGGCTTCAATCGTGAGTAAAAGCGGTTGATTTTGCTATCGAGATCCAGAATAAGATTCGGAGCATACCTCGCCAGTCGGGTGAAGTTCGCCTCATACATAGCCACTGAATCTTCCTCCTTTTGTTTCAGTTCAAGGAATTGTTTCTCCATTCTAAGTCGCACCACCTTAGGAAAATATTTTTCAAGAAAAAGACTTTTAAATTCATCCCATACTAAGGCATCAAAATCCTCTCTACCCCTGATATTCCTTACCATTGACCACCACTGATCAGCTTCCCCTTCAAAACGATAAATGGCAAGACTTACCTTTTGATTCTCTGAACATCCCATAACATCAAATATCTTTTCAAGGGCTTTAATCCATCCTTCTGCTGCCACTGGGTTAGAAGATCCACTGAATGCATGAGGATGTTGTCTCATAAAATGTTCCACCACTGTCATGTTTCGTTGGGGTACTTCTATTTGTCCTCTTGCATGGATGCCACCACCATTTATTGCCTGTGTTAGCTGAGCCATTACTGTCACAAACTGCTCGGTTCCAATCCCTACCATTCCGGGCTGTTGATCAGGAAGGATGTCATTCTGTCGGTGCCTATCCTCTTCAGAATCCATGTTCCTTCTGCGGACAACCATTCTAAACAAACATTTCTTAGATGAAGCAACATGGTAATCTTTAAATGCTATAACAAATTAAACATAGGGTGAGAATTATTTATGGTATTCTATTAGCATCACCTTAACCCCTAAAGTTATCTAAACCATCCTTTGATACCAACTATAAGGACCCGCACTTATTTCATACATAATCTTGAATTTATTTAAGAAAACACTTCATTATACATTGAGGATCTTTTCAAGTTTAGAGCTTTATAGAATTAAGACAAAACATTCATAACATAACACATTGTTACATAGTGGATACCATAAAATCAGTTTCCATTATCCTCAGAATATTAAACATTAAATCACAAAACAAGACTCCTTGACAATTCTTCAACATTTAACATGTCTTCCTTCCTTGTATTACTCATCATTAACCTGTGAAAAATCATTTAAAAACTTGGGATGAGCACAAAATCTCAGTAAGGTATGAAAAAGAAGGAAAAATCACATTAGTCCATGAATACGCATGACGTATGAAAACATTTTCAAAATACATGCTTTCCACCCATAAAATCTTACTTAGCGTAACATGAGATTTACACAAGATCCACACAAACATAATTATAATCATATAGGTATATTGGGGCATTACTTACATAATCTTGTAACCATCTTGGCTACCTTAAAATTTGTAACCCTCACGGCTACCTTACTTTGTGTAACCATCGCAGTTACACTTGGAGTAACCATACGGCCGACCTCCAACTTAATCATACCCAATGAATTGGAGGGAAATATAGGTCCCACCCTTCATCATAAACAATGCCCAATAACCAAAACATAATCATACAACATAAACAATAGCATAAAAACATTGCCTTTGAATCTTATAAAACAGAATTTTAAAAAAAAGGATTTTGGAAGAAAAGTCCCTTATAAACATCATATACTTGAAGTGAGACTTAATTGAGTGGATGGAATATGTATATACTCTGTAAATACACATAATTAAACATAATATAAACATAACCCATCACACAAACAATTTAAATAGCACATAAATTATAAAGTAGAAGGTTAAACCAAAGAATGGAAATCGGGTTAAGAATTCCCTTACCTTGGGCTTGTCTTACTTAAAAATTGTTTAAACCTCCTGTATAATGGTCAAAAGGGTGTTATTAGTATTTTACAGAAAAATGTTCATGTTTATAACATCTTATATGTTCATTTCATAACCTCATTTCATCCCTTATTTGTTAGTATTTGGTTCCTTGCATTATTTTGGGTGAGTTCTTTTGTGATTTTCACAATCGGTTCATGGTGAATCGTTCTTGTTGATTGGAAGTGAAACTCCAGAATTGGAATGGAGTAGTATTTACATATTTACAGTATCATAAATGATACCATTTATCACTTTGATTCTTTATATGATGATGATTTATATGTTAAAACATTAATTATGTTCGTTTAGATCATTTAAGTGGTTCCTTGATAATTACAACCTCATTTAGTCTAATAAATTTGAATCATGAGTACAAAAGAATTCCAGAACCTTATATGATTCATAAGACATATATTATAACCTGGTTCAACCATATAAATGGTTTCATGACCAGACTTGAAAGAATTAATGGAGATTGAAAATACATCGTCCACGATATCGGTAATTCGACACAAATGGAAGATGTTTTTTTTATTCTTTAAATAAGTGAGAGAGGAGAGGAATAATGATTTGTAATTTTCCATAAACATGAAAACATACAGAATATACATGATTCTGGATATTTCATGCCTCTTGGATAAGAGGGGGTGAAGTAAGAAGAAAAGGAATCATGAAATAAAGAAAAATTGAGAAATTTCTTACGGAAATTCGGCAGCCTAACGGCGTCTCTTAAAATTTCATAAAAACAAGATTGATGAGAGGAATGGAATATCTCATCATCATACAAACTTTGGATAGTAAGGGGAAATATTTAATGAAATATCCCAACAAAATACAAAGGGAAAGGAAGATAATAACATAAAATGGAAGAAAAGAATGAAAATGAAAGAGGATGTTTACCTCTTGATCTCTTCTCCTTGAGATCCTTCTTAAGGGCTTTGATTTTGGTCTTTTGGTGAGACCAGAAGCTCTAGGACGTGGGGAAGAAGATTAGGGAGGAAATTTGGCAGAAATTAGACAATTCTCAAGGCTTGAGAGGTGTGGGAGGAAGAGGGGAGTGAGGGTGATATTTATAGTGGAGGAGGGGAGGTATTTTAGATTATTTTAATTATTATTATAATATTTTTATCAAGACTATGAATAATCTCAAATCAAGTGGCCTTAATTAGTGAAAATATCAAGTTAGTTCGAGGAAAGTGTCCTTTCATCACTTATGAAGTCATAAATAGTGCATATTTACCGATAAATTGATTATACGGTATTTTATCATATTTCACTATTCACTGAAAATTCAAGAGTTTCAGAAAAATAACAAAAATTTACCCCAACCATTTTTCGATGTGTAGAATTCAAAAATGAACTCCATTTTTCAAAAATAATTTTCTAAATATTGTTAATTTAATTTTTTAAATAAGGTCACAGTTAATTGGAAAAATAACAATATTTAAGTGCAACTAGTTTTATATGACATTGGAAAATTAATTAAGATCAGATTATCCTATTGACATGGGAAAATAAAATAATAATATTATTTAATATTCATGAGGTCATATTACTATTCATGTTACTATTCATATTACTATTCATAAGGGCATGTTACTATTCACCAAAAAAAACAAGTTTGTTCCATCAGACTCAAAATAACATACTGAACACAATTGTAGATGACAGTTTCTTGAAATTCAAAACATAGAAGAAATAAAATTATGTTTAAAGGATACTTATAAATATATACCTTAAACAAAATTTCAAGCATTTTCAATTTATTTTTAGAAAACCTTGGGATGTTACATTATCCCCACCTTCTTGAAATTGCGTCCTCGCAATTTTATTTACTTATTAAACAACTGAGGGTATTTTTCCCTCATAGCATTTTCAGACTCCCATGTTGCTTCTTCAACCATGTGGTTTCTCCACAAAACCTTTACCTGGTGGATTACCTTATTCCGCAAAACCTGTTCTCTTCGATCAAGAATCTGAACCGGTTTTTCTTCATAAGAAAGGTTCTCTGCTAGCTGAACTTCTTCCGGCCTCAAGACATGTGATGAATCTGGAACATACTTTCTCAACATCGAAACATGAAAAACATTGTGTACCTGAAACAAGCTCGGAGGCAAAGCTACGCGGTACGCAACTGTTCCAACTTTATCCAAGATTTCAAAAGGACCGATGAACCGTGGACTTAGTTTCCATTTCTTGCCGAAACGCATCACACTTTTCCAAGGAGATATTTTAAGGAAACCATGGTCACCTACCTTGAAAGAGAAGTCTTTCCTTCTGTTATTTGCATAACTTTTCTGCCTGCTCTGAGCTGTCCTCATGTGTTGCTGGATCATCCTCACTTTCTCAGCCACTTCTTCTACTAATTCTGGCCCCATCAACTTTCTTTCACCGACTTCATCCCAAAATGCAGGAGTCCGACACCGCTTTCCATACAAGGCCTCAAAAGGTGCCATCTGAATACTGGAATGGAAACTGTTATTATAAGAAAACTCAACTAGTGAAAGATGTTGATCCCAACTTCCCTGATAGTCCATTGAACAAGCTCGAAGCATATCCTCCAAAGTTTGAATCGTTCGTTCTGACTGCCCATCTGATTGAGGATGAAAAGCTGTACTGAAATTCAACTCTGTGCCCAAAGACTTCTGAAGTCCCTTCCAAAATTTAGAAGTGAACCTGGGATCTCGGTCAGACACAATGGAAAGAGGAACTCCATGTAACCTGACAATCTCTTTGAGGTACAAACGATAAAGCTGATCTAATGTCATTGTATCTCGAATAGAAAGAAAATGAGCAGACTTTGTTAGCCGATCAACAATAACCCATATCGCATTGTTACCTCGAGAAGTCTTTGGTAGTCCCACCACAAAATCCATGGATATATTCTCCCATTTCCATTCTGGCACTGGAAAAGGCTGAAGCATCCCCTTCGGTAACTGTCACTCTGCTTTAACCTGCTGACATGTCAAACATTTCATTGTAAAATCAGCAATATCACTTTTCATCCCATTCCACCAGTAATACTCCCGAAGGTCTCTGTACATCTTAGTACTTCCAGGATGAACAGAAAATGGAGAACTATGAGCTTCACACAATAATTCTTTCTTCAGCTGGGAATCACAAGGCACACACAACCTTTTTCCAAGCCTTAAAACACAATCTTTATCAAGATTAAATTCTGGAAACTTACCCATTTTAACCAATTCTACCTTTTTCTGTAGCTCACGGTCTTCCCTCTGCACTTTCATAATTCTGTCTGACAACGAAGACTGCATTGAAACCTGAAACAAAACAGATATATTCCCTGCACCAACAACTTCTAAGCCAAAATTTATCAAATCATCAATCAAGGGATCACGTTCCAAACGTAGCATGGTTAATGATGCATGATTTTTCCGACTTAAGGCATCCGCTACTTTGTTTGCTTTTCCAGGATGGTAATTAATCGTGCAGTCATAATCCTTTATCAGTTCTAGCCATCTTCTCTGCCTCATGTTTAATTCCTTCTGAGTGAATATATACTTAAGACTTTTATGGTCAGTATATATTTGGCATTTGGTTCCGTATAGATGATGCCTCCATATTTTCAAAGAAAAAACCACAGCTGCCAATTCCAAATCATGTGTGGGATAATTCAGCTCATGAGGTTTAAGTTGTCTCGAAGCATAGGCAATTACCTGATCATTCTGCATCAAAACACAACCAAGTCCCTTCAAAGAAGCATCACTGTAGACGACAAACTCACCATTCCGGGAAGGTAAGGCCAAAACTGGAGCATTCACCAATCTCTTCTTTAGTTCCTGAAAACAAACATCACATTCTTCTGTCCAAACAAATTTAACACCTTCCCGTGTTAACTTAGTTATTGGGCTAGATAACCGTGCAAAGTTCTTAACAAAGCGTCGGTAATAACTTGCTAAGCCCAGAAAACTACGAATCTCTGTAACATTTGTGGGTCTTGTCCATTCATCAACTACTTTTGTTTTGGCAGGATCAACTGTTATTCCATCTTTATTTACAATGTGCCCAAGAAAAGAAATCTGTTGCAACCAAAAATCACACTTGCTGAATTTTCCATATAGTTTCTTTTCTTTTAAAGTTTTTAAAACAACCCTTAGATGTTTTTCATGCTCCTATTTATTTTTAGAAAAAAACCAGAATGTCATTAATAAATACAACCACAAACTTATCCAAGAACTCATGAAATACTCTATTCATAAGATTCATGAATACAGTAGGTGCATTAGTTAACCCAAATGGCATAACAACAAATTCATAATGCCCATATCTAGTACGAAAGGCTGTTTTCAGGATGTCATCCTCCTTCACCTTCAGCTGATGGTATCCAGATCTCAAGTCAATCTTAGAAAAGTACTGAGCTCCCTGGATCTGATCAAACAAGTCATCAATATGAGGCAAAGGATACTTGTTTTTAACAGTGATGTTATTCAAAGCTCTATAATCAATACAAAGTCTCATGGAACCATCTTTCTTTTTAACAAACAAAACAGGGGGCTCCCCATGGTGAAGTACTGGGACGAATGAAGCCTTTGACAAGCAAATCATGCAACTGATTTTTCAATTCAAGAAGTTTCTATTGGAGCCATACGATATGGAGGTTTTGAAATTGGATTAGCATCAGGAACTAAGTCAATTGTGAATTCGACTTCTCGTTTAGGTATGACACTGGGTAACTCCTCAGGAAAAACATCAAGGTATTCATTTACCACTGGCACATCATTGATTTGAATAGTTCCCTTGTTTTCAACAATATGAGCCAGATAACTTTCATTTCCATCTTTCAGTAGTTTCTCAGCTTCTTGATATGTTATCAATTGTATGGGTTCATTCTTGTATACAAACTGAAACTCTTTCTGAAAAAAAAACTTCTTTAGCTCTACAGTCAATCTTAGAATGATAATCAGAAAGCCAGTCCATCCCCAGAATAACTTCAAACTCGACTAAGGGTAAAACAACAAGGTTTGCAGGTAAAGTCTTTCCACATACCACAATAGAAATATTCTTATAATTCCTCTTTGCTATAACATTTCCCCCTGGTGTTTTAACAACAAGTTCAGGTATCATTTGTTGAGGTGATATTTCCAAGTCACTAGAAAATTTCTCAGAGATGAAGGAATGTGTAGACCCCGTATCAAACAAAACTTTAGAAAAATCTGAGTGAACAAACAAAGTACCTGATACAACTTCATTGGATGGCCCAACATCTGCTGACGTAGTCGCAAAGGATCTCACTACACCTTTCTGCTTGTAGTCTGGCTTCTTTGCATCATTTGGATCCCTCTTTGGACAGGTATTTGCATAGTGACCCATCTCACCACATTTAAAACACTTTACAGTTTTCTTATCAGGATTAGTCTTTGGATCATTTTCATTGCAATCTCGGGCCATATGTCCAAACTTACCACATTTAAAACACTTCCCAGTTTTGATAAGACATTCCCCAGGGTGCTTCTTGCCACACTTTTCACAAACTGGAAACTGTATTTTCTTACCATCAGATTTCATTGGTTGATTCTTACCCATTTCTTTCCAATTTGACCTCTTCTTCTCTTTGTTTCCAAATTGCATGTGATCGTCAGCAAACTCCATCTCTACCCTCTCAGCACATCGGACAAGTTTCTCGTAACTTTTGAATTCACGGGAGGCCAACGCCCTTCGATACCTTGGCTTCAATCCTGAGTAAAAGCGGTTTATTTTTCTATCGAGATCCAGAATAAGATTCGGAGCATACCTCGCCAGTCGGGTGAAGTTCGCCTCATACATAGCCACTGAATCTTCCTCCTTTTGTTTCAGTTCAAGGAATTGTTTCTCCATTCTAAGTCGCACCACCTTAGGAAAATATTTTTCAAGAAAAAGACTTTTAAATTCATCCCATACTAAGGCATCAAAATCCTCTCTACCCCTGATATTCCTTACCATTGACCACCACTGATCAGCTTCCCCTTCAAAACGATAAATGGAAAGACTTACCTTTTGATTGTCTGAACATCCCATAACATCAAATATCTTTTCAAGGGATTTAATCCATCCTTCTGCTGCCACTGGGTCAGAAGATCCACTGAATGCAGGAGGATGTTGTCTCATAAAATGTTCCACCACTGTCATGTTCCGTTGGGGTACTTCTATTTGTCCTCTTGCATGGATGCCACCACCATTTATTGCCTGTGTTAGCTGATCCATTACTGTCACAAACTGCTCGGTTCCAATCCCTACCATTCCAGGCTTTTGATCAGGAAGGATGTCATTCTGTCGGTGCCTATCCTCTTCAGCATCCATGTTCCTTCTGCGGACAACCATTCTAAACAAACATTTCTTAGATGAAGCTACATGGTAATCTTTAAATGCTATAACAAATTAAACATAGGGTGAGAATTATTTATGGTATTCTATTAGCATCACCTTAACCCCTAAAGTTATCTAAACCATCCTTTGATACCAACTATAAGGACCCGCACTTATTTCATACATAATCTTGAATTTATTTAAGAAAACACTTCATTATATATTGAGGATCTTTTCAAGTTTAGAGCTTTAGAGAATTAAGACAAAACATTCATAACATAACACATTGTTACATAGTGGATACCATAAAATCAGTTTCCATTATCCTCAGAATATTAAACATTAAATCACAAAACAAGACTCCTTGACAATTCTTGAACATTTAACATGTCTTCCTTCCTTGTATTACTCATCATTAACCTGTGAAAAATCATTTAAAAACTTGGGATGAGCACAAAAGCTTAGTAAGGTATGAAAAAGAAGGAAAAATCACATTAGTCCATGAATACGCATGACGTATGAAAACATTTTCAAAAGACATGCTTTCCACCCATAAAATCTTACTTAGCGTAACATGAGATTTACACAAGATCCACACAAACATAATTATAATCATATAGGTATATTGGGGCATTACTTACATAATCTTGTAACCATCTTGGCTACCTTAAAATTTGTAACCCTCACGGCTACCTTACTTTGTGTAACCATCGCAGTTACACTTGGAGTAACCATACGGCCGACCTCCAACTTAATCATACCCAATGCATTGGAGGGAAATATAGGTCCCACCCTTCATCATAAACAATGCCCAATAACCAAAACATAATCATACAACATAAACAATAGCATAAAAACATTTCCTTTGAATCTTATAAAACAGAATTTTAAAAAAAAGGATTTTGGAAGAAAAGTCCCTTATAAACATCATATACTTGAAGTGAGACTTAATTGAGTGGATGGAATATGTATATACTCTGTAAATACACATAATTAAACATAATATAAACAGAACCCATCACACAAACAATTTAAATAGCACATAAATTATAAAGTAGAAGGTTAACCCAAAGAATGGAAATCGGGTTAAGAATTCCCTTACCTTGGGCTTGTCTTACTTCAAAATTGTTTAAACCTCCTGTATAATGGTCAAAAGGGTGTTATTAGTATTTTACAAAAACATGTTCATGTTTATAACATCTTATATGTTCATTTCATAACCTCATTTCATCCCTTATTTGTTAGTATTTGGTTCCTTGCATTATTTTGGGTGAGTTCTTTTGTGATTTTCACAATCGGTTCATGGTGAATCGTTCTTGTTGATTGGAAGTGAAACTCCAGAATTGGAATGGAGTAGTATTTACATATTTACAGTACCATAAATGATAACATTTATCACTTTTATGATTTATATGATGATGATTTATATGTTAAAACATTAATTATGTTCGTTTAGATCATTTAAGTGGTTCCTTGATAATTACAACCTCATTTAGTCTAATAAATTTGAATCATGAGTACAAAAGAATTCCAGAACCTTATATGATTCATAAAACATATATTATAACCTGGTTCAATCATATAAATGGTTTCATGACCAGACTTGAAAGAATTAATGGAGATTGAAAATACATCGTCCACGATATCGGTAATTCGACACAAATGGACAATGTTTTTTTTTATTCTTTAAATAAGTGAGAGAGGAGAGGAATAATGATTTGTAATTTTCCATAAACATGAAAACATACAGAATATACATGATTCTGGAGATTTCATGCCTCTTGGATAAGAGGGGGTGAAGGAAGAAGAAAAGTAATCATGAAATAAAGAAAAATTGAGAAATTTCTTACGGAAATTCGGCAGCCTAACGGCGTCTCTTAAAATTTCATAAAAACAAGATTGATGAGAGGAATGGAATATATCATCATCATACAAACTTTGGACAGTAAGGGGAAATATTTAATGAAATATCCCAACAAAAGACAAAGGGAAAGGAATATAATAACATAAAATGGAAGAAAAGAATGAAAATGAAAGAGGATGTTTACATCTTGATCTCTTCTCCTTGAGATCCTTCTTAAGGGCTTTGATTTTGGTCTTTTGGTGAGACCAGCAGCTCTAGGACGTGGGGAAGAAGATTGGGGAGGAAATTTGGCAGAAATTAGACAATTCTCAAGGCTTGAGAGGTGTGGGAGGAAGAGGGGAGTGAGGGTGATATTTATAGTGGAGGAGGGGAGGTATTTTAGATTATTTTAATTATTATTATAATATTTTTATCAAGACTATGAATAATCTCAAATCAAGTGGCCTTAATTAGTGAAAATATCAAGTGAGTTCGCGGAAAGTGGCCTTTAATCACTTATGATGTCATAAATAGTGCATATTTACCGATAAATTGATTATACGGTATTTTATCGTATTTCACTATTCACTGAAAATTCAAGAGTTTCAGAAAAATACCAAAAATTTACCCCAACCATTTTTCGATGTGTAGAATTAAAAAATGAACTCCATTTTTCAAAAATAATTTTCTAAATATTATTAATTTAATTTTTTAAATAAGGTCACAGTTAATTCGAAAAATAACAATATTTAAGTGCAACTAGTTTTATGTGACATTGGAAAATTAATTAAGATCTCATTATCCTATTGACATGGGAAAATAAAATAATATTATTATTTACTATTCATGAGTTCATATTACTATTCATGTTACTATTCATATTACTATTCATAAGGGAATGTTACTATTCACCAAAAAAACAAGTTTGTTCCATCAAACTCAAAATAACATACTGAACACAATTGTAGATGACAGTTTCTTGAAATTCAAAACATAGAAGAAATAAAATTATGTTTAAAGGATACTTATAAATATATACCTTAAACAAAATTTCAAGCATTTTCAATTTATTTTTAGAAAACCTTGGGATGTTACACCTAGGGCAACATTTACATCTCTTAATGAAGATACTTATATCCTTCAAGGCGAGTGGGATGTCTAGGAGATTCGAACAGAGCTAGTTTTCCAGTAGTTTGGGTAAATCACAGCCCTATTGGAATGCCTTATTCCTGCTAATGGATGAGTGGAACAATATGCCTTTACTTATTTGGTGGATTAGTTTTAATATGTGTTTCCTAAGGATTTATAAAGACTGTCACCCGAGATGAATGTAGATTTCACGATCGAGTTGCTGCCAGGGGAAGAACCAGTTTTCTTTCCACCATTTCAAATGGTGCTGAATGAAATCTAGGAACTGAAAATTCAGCTAGAATATTTGGAGAAAATAGATTAATCCTTCCTAGTACATCGCTAGGGGGATCACTCATGATGTTTTCCAAGAAGGCTGACGGGTCATTGAGATTATGCATACATTACAGGAAGCTTAATCAAATGACCATTAAGAAACGATACCCGCTTCCTAGAATTGATGATCGGTTTGACCAACTGAGTGGTGCCTCAGTGTTCTCATTGATCAATTTGAGATCAGGTTACTATTAGTTGAGGTTGATACCTTCTAACATACCATAGAAATATTTCCAGAGTAGGTATGGGTTGTATGAGTTTATGGTGATTCCATTTGGATTAACCAACACACTAATTGTGTTCATAGATTTAATGAATAGATTATTTCACCCATATCAAGATTAGTTCATGGTTTTATTTGCTAATGACATCTTATTGTACTCAAGAATTATTGATGATCATGCCAAACATCTTGATATAATCCAGAGTACACTAAGAGAGCGTAGTATTTCTACCAATCTATCAATATTTTAGTTATTTATTGATAAGGTTCATTTATAGCGACACATTATTTCTAAGTCATGTGTGTCAGTGGATCGAGATAAGGTGTTGGTTGTGGTGTCTTGGTAGAATACCATGAATTTTTCTAATGTCCAAAGTTTTTTGGGTTTGACACGTTTTTAATGAAGGTTCATCGGGGATTTATCTCATTTGGAAGCACCACTCTCAGGATTAACCATGAAGGGGGTTAAGTTTGAGTGGGCAGATTCATGGAATAATTCTTTTGAAGAACTAAATATGTGGTTAAATACCACACTGATTTTGATCTTACCCGAACATGGTAATAGGTACACTTTGTTTAGTGATGCATCTGGTGTCAGCCCAGTGTTAATGAGGGATTATTGGGTTGTATCATATATGTCATGAAAGTTGAGAAAACATGGAATAAATTACCCTACCTGTGATCTTGAGCTAGTTGGTGTGGTTTATGTCTTAATGTTTTGGAGGCATTAATTTTTGGGAGAGTGATTCATAGTGTTTACTAATCATAAAATCCTTAATTACATCTTCTATCAGAGGTATTTGAACCTTTGGTAGCGGTGGTGGATCGAGTACCTATAATCCTTTGATTTTGAGATGGTTTACACACCAGGGAAAGGGAATAGTGTTCCGGATTCTCTAAACTAGAAGATGCAGAATCAGGTAGTTTGTGAATCCATCTTTGAGTAGATAATGATGGAATTTTTTGTTGATATGCACCTATATGTATAAGATATAAAAGGGAAAATGACCCTTGTGTCTATAAGAGTTGAGTATATAGTTTCGAGTCAGGTCAAGGAGAATCGGCTGGTGGATCTGGAGTGTTTGGCTATGAAGGAATGTCTTGAAGGTGGTGAGTCACTTTCTAGTTGGGATGTTGGTGCTGATATGACAGGTGTGAGAGAAGAGTAGATACATGAGTTACATGCATAAAAGTGAGCAGTATATCATGTTTTGACTATAATGTATTATGATATTCGTCAATAGTATTTGTGTCTGGGAATTAAGAAAGAGGTTTTGGGTTTTGTGGTGTGATTCCTTACCAGTCAAAAGGTGAAGTCCGAACATCAACACCTCGGTGGGTTGCTACAATCATTTCACATCCCAAATTGTAAGTGTAATGATGTAACAATGGAATTCATAGTGGTTATTACAAGGATGACTTAGAAAAATGATGTGCTTTTGGTAGTTGTAGATCTATTGATGAAGGTGGCTCATATCTTGCTGATCCAAGAAACTTACACAATTGATCAATTGGGTGAGTTATATGTTTGATAGATAGTTCGAATGAATGGTGCACTGAGAACTATAGATTTAGATTCCTGATCTATGTTTCACATCATGTTTCTAGAAGGGGTTATAGAAGGAACTTGGTACCCAAGTGTTTTTGGGTATGACCAATCACCCACATATGTATGAGAAATCAGATCATATAACTTAGGTATTCAAGGATATGTTGAGATCTTGTGTTCTAGATTTTGGTGGTTCATGGGAAAATCACTTGTATCTTGTTGAGTTTTCCTACAAAAATAGTTTTTAGGCTACGATTAGATGGATCCTTTTGATTCACTCTATAAGATACCATGTTGATCTTAGTTTTGTTAGTTAGAAGCTGGGATTCTGAGCTGTTAGGATCTAGTTTCATGCCAGAGACATAGGAAAAGGTTCAATTGATTCAAAAGCACATGATAATGGATCGGAGTAGACAGAAGTCATATGAATATCGACATCATAGAAATCTTGATTTTATGGTGGGAGATAGTTTGTTTCTTCGGGTGTCTCCAAGGTTGGGTCACTATTAGATTCAGAAATAGGACAAGTTGGCTCCCCGGTGTGTGGGGCCATTTGAGATTGGGAAGAGGATCAGAATGGTGGATTAATGATTGGCTATTCTATAATTATATAGAGGGATGCAATACTTTTTTCATGTTTCACAACCCTGATATTATCACCCTGATCCATTTCATGTGATTGATACTGAATATGTTGATCTTAAGGTTGGTGTATCCTTTGAGGAGCATCAAGTTTGTATAGTGAACCGTAGTGAGAAATTCTTGTAGGGAAAGTTTTTGCCCTTGGTTCAAATTTTATGGCAACACGGGAAGAAGCATGAATAAAATTAGAATTGATAATCATATATGTGGGCCCAATCGCTTGATCTCTTTTCTTTGTAAACTCAATAACGCTAAAAAAGAGCAACTCAAGGATGAGTCATCATAAGGTGGGGAGGTTGTAATATCCCAGACATTGTGGGGGTATGTCCCTATTTAAATTTTGGTTTCAATCTATTTTTTAGGTTAATGAGATGTTTCTTTAGAGTATAAGGGGCCTCAAGGGTGTTTTGGGGGTTCAAAACAAGAAATAAAGGAAAATCGGGCCAAACTGTAATATTTTCATGGTTAAGTAAACCATACGAGGTGGGAGGGGGAAGAATGAACATAGTAAGAGCTCGCATTCCGAAGAGCTCGACGAACCCTATCCTGCTGAAAACCCTTCAAAGTCCTTTGTCTTCCCCTTGATTTGATTCACTATGGCTGGTTTTGATCCTAGTTGGGAACTCGCTGAGGTTCTTCAAAAGCAGAATGTAAAGGAAAGCTCAAATCTGGAAGATTTAGACCCGGGGAACGCCCTTCTGGATTCTGGATCTAATCCTCCAATAAGTGGAGCCCCGCGAGGTATTTCCTTTCTCAAAGCTCTTAAAGGATCACATGATTCCTCTTCTATAGGTACAAAACCTATCTCGACCATTAAGTGATTGGATGATGGAGGTTTTGCTATTGAGGCAGATCCTGAAGCGATTGTACAGTGCCAAAACCTCTGTAAGTTTTCTTTAATGGGACGTGTCTCATATGCTAAAGGAGACAAACCCTGGTCCTTTATTGAACTGAAACAAAGAATCTTAATTTTCTGGGGCATAACAAATTGGAAATTGATCCCTTTGGGAAAATTTTTTTTTCATATGCTACTTTACACTCAGTAGGATCTTAATTGTGTTTGGAAGATAGGTAATTTAATGTTGAAGCCTGGATTTCTGAGACTTTCGGATTGGGATTTTTCTTTCAATCTGAATACACACAGAGGAAAATCTGCACAAGTTTGGGTTAGGTTCCACAACTTGAATTGGTTTTTTTGGCACCCTAGGATACTTAATGACCTATCATCCTGCATTGGAACCCCTCTAAAAATTGATCAAAGGACCATTAATGTTGACTTGGGTATGTATGCAAGGGTTTTAGTGGATGAAAATCTTGAAAATAAACCTCCTAAAACTATCTCTTTTCATGCAAAAGATTACAAGTCTATTATTGACCTTGAGTATAAAAATCTGCCTTCCTTTTGTGACTTTTGTAAAATTGTGGGACATTCTGTTCATGTTTGTCGAATGGTTCATAGAGCCCCCAATCATCATAATCCCAATGATTGGACTGAAGTCAGAACAAAGAAGAAGGAAAGAGTCCCCTTCCCTGATAAAGTTGAACCTCCCCAAGTCAAAACAGGAAAATGGATTCCTAAATCCATGAAAGAGCCTGGGGTATCTTGGGCTGACCAGGTGGAGAAACAAGATCATGAATTAGAGGATCATGACATCAAGGAAAAACTGGAAAATGAAGATAATCGGATTAATCATAACCCCTTGATTGAGTCTCACTCCAAAGCTGGCCTGGAGTCTTCCCTAACCTTGGGACATGGCATTATTCCTGAAGATTCTCCTCTGGTTTCTGATTCTCATACTTGCATTCATAAGGGTGAGTCTTCCTTGACCAGTAGTGTGGCTGGCCCATCTCCTGGAACCCAGCTCACACTCCCCTCTGTTTCAGACTGTTCACCTGCATGTTTTCAAAATTCACCCAGTCCTGATAAAATGGTTTTCAATAGACAAGATACCACTTCAATTCCTTGTGTTGTCCCCACTGCTCCTTTGGTTAAAAACAGACCCTCCTCTCCACTTAGCCTCTCTGCTTCTCCTATTAACCAGCCTGCTTTATCTTCAGGTTGTTCTAACACTGTTTCAATACAGACTTCTCCCCCTGTTTTGGTTGATACCATTATTTCAGCCTCCAAACCCCTTGAAACTGATTCAGTTTCAAGGGATTTACCCAGTTTTTCTGAGTCTGAGGCCCTCCATCAGGGGGTTTCTGTTTTGGTTGATGGAAATCCCCCCGCTCTGGTTGATGCCACAGTTTCAGATTTGGGTCCCTTAGATACAGCCCCTATTTGCAATCCTGCCTTCTTGTTGACTAATTGTGAAATAATTGATTCAAAGGTAGGAAGCAACATTGTTAAACCTGTGTCTCCCACAGGTAAAAAGGATAAAATCTATACTTCCAACAAGAACACTTCCCCTAGTAAAACTAGAGGTTAAATTCTAGAAATAAAAAAGAAAGGGGGGTCAAACCCCAAGGGTAAATAATAATACATATTCTCTACTGGAATTGTCAGGGGATTGTAAACCCTGACACCCTTAATGTTTTGAAATGTTTTATTATTACCCATCATCCTATGCTGCTTTCCATTGCTGAACCCAAAGTTATCTTTTCCTATAGATTCATGCATCTGTGCAATCTAGGTTTTTCTTTCTTGGGTTCTTGTAACAATGGTTATGTTGATTCTCTCTGGATTTTTTATCACTCTTCACTACAAAATGTCAACATTTTTAGTCTCTCTGATCAAGCTCTGACGTGTGATTACTACCTGGATAGCACTCACATTTTCAATACTTTTTTTATGCCAAAAACAATTACCTGTATCAAAGATCTCTTTGGAAGGAGATTTCAGACATCAATGCCAAGATTCAAGACCCTTGGGTCTTGGTTGGTGACTTTAATGCTATTTTTTCGCCCTCTGAAAAAATTGGCCATTATTTCTCCTCAATCTCTGCTAGAGAATTCAATGCTACCATAGAAGACAATAATCTTATTGAGATTAACCTTACAGGTTCCCAATTTACTTGGTATAGACATCATTACAACCGGGTGGTGGAAAGTAAACTCAATAGATCTTTCATTAATGAGCCTGCCCTTGATAAATGGAACCAGATCTTGTGTGCTACCCTCACTAAACCTGCTTCTGATCATCATCTGATCTTAGGCAGCATCCCTCAAAACTTTCGAAAACTTTCTTTTCCTTTCAGATTTAATTTGGCGTGGTATTTGGACCCGGATTGTGTTTCTCTTATCAATTCTTCCTGGACTAATATGGATAACCACAATGACGCCTTTTCTTGCACCACTAAGTTGAAAAACCTTAAAATCATTCTTAAAAAGTGGTGTGCTACTAAATCTGCTTTAATTGATAAAGATATTCAGGATTTTGAGAAGGAGTTGACTCTCATTCAAAATAATAACAGCATATCCAGTTTCAATACTGATCCCCAGGAAGAAATAAACATCTCTACTAAATTGATCTCTCTTCTTAACTTTAAAGATAATCTAAATAAGAAAATCTTCAAAACAAAATGGCTCAATGATGGTGATAGAAACACCAAATTTTACAAATCTCTTCAGGGTGTTAGGAAAGCTTGTAAGCCACTCTCTTGCCTAAGAGTTGAGGGTAAACTCATCGATTCGGAGGAACAAATTGCTAATCATGTTGTTTCCTACTTCACTGAAATTTTCAACGGTCCTAACATTAACAAAGATATCCTGCCGGACATTATCCCATGCATGGTTACTTCAGAGGATAATCGTTTACTCAACAGAATCCCCCTTGATTCGGAAATTAAAGACACTATTTTCGGTCTTAATCCAAACATTGCTCTAGGTCCTGATGGTTTTAACAATGGATTTTATCAAAAACACTGGGATGTCCTTCAAAAAGACGTCTGTAATTTAATTAAATCTTTCTTTGAAAAAGGGGTTCTCCCCCATGCTCTCAACTCTCAATTCCTCACGTTAATTCCTAAAGTTGAAAATGCAGACGAAATTCACCTTTTCCGACCCATCGCCCTCTTAAATTCTCTCTTTAAAATTATTACGAAGATCCTAGCTAATAGTCTCTCTAATATCAGCAACAAAATTGTTTCCTGGAACCAATTTGGCTTTATTAAAGGAATATCTATACAATATTTCATTTTCCTTGCCTTGGAATACACTAATTTATTGAATAGAAACACTATAGGTGGAAATGTTGCTCTTAAGTTGGACATCACTAAAGCCTTTGACACGATTGACTGGACCTTCATCTTTAAAGTTTTCTCTAGTTTTGTCTTTAATGATTCCTTTGTCAGTAAAATGAAAAACATCTTCAACTTAGCCAATATCTCTATCCTTATTAATGGTTCGCCTAGGGGATACTTCAAATGATCTAAAGGAGTCAGACAAGGTGACCTGCTCTCTGCTATCATCTTTTCTATTGCTGAAGACTACCTTAGCAGACTGCTCTCCCTCAACGTTGAGCAAGGCAGAATCAAACCTATTATTGCTTCTAGAAATCTTCATGCTCCCTCACATCTTCTCTATACCGATGATATTATTCTCTTCCTCCAAGGAGATAAAAGAAATATCAATAAACTTAAATCCATCATTTCACACTATGAGGAGGTCTCTGGCCAGTGTATTAACTGGAAAATTATTTTATTTACGTTGGTAAAAATTTACCATCTAATAAGAAAAATCTTATCACCAATGTCTTAGGGGTTAAGGAAGGCACCTTAGCTTTCACTTACCTTGGTGTCCCCATCTTATGGGGTCGTCCCAAAGCTTGTTATTTTCAACACATTGTAGATCAAATACAAAAGCAATTTTCTTCCTAGAAAGGAAAATCACTTTCAATGGCTGGAAGAATTTGCCTTGTCAAATCCACCATTTTCTCTAAGCTGGTTTATTCCATGATGGTCTACAAATGGCCTTTGGGCCTGATTAAATGGTTAAATACTGATATAAGAAACTTCATCTAGAGTGGAAGTACTATGGATAGAAAATTGGTTACGGACTCTTGGTCCACTTGTTGTAAACCCATTGAAAACGGAGGCATTGGTATTAAGAATCTTAAAACCTTTAATGAGGCCCTTCAAGCCAAACTCACGTGGTCTCTCATACATAATAACTCTCTTTCCATGAGATTCCTCAAAACTCGTTTCCTTTATAAGTTTAAATCTGGTTTTTTTCATTACATGACTTCTTCTATCTGGCCATCGATCAAAGCTTCTTTTCAATCTATCTTGGAAAATTCTAGATGGCTTGTTAATAAGAATTCTTCTTTAAATTTCTGGTTTGATAAATGGACTGGCTCCCCCCTCATATCGGAGATTCCTAATACTTTCTCCCCTAATCCCACGAACTGCTCTATCAGGGATATGATCAATTCCTCTGGTTCTCAACTCCCAGATCCTATCAAGGAGATTGTTGATAATTATTATTTCACTACCAATGAGGATTTTCTGGTTTGGGAACCTGCTCATAATGGCCATTTGGATTCTCAAAAATATTATTACCATCAATTCCCAAATGAGGATGAAAATTTTAATTGGATTTCCAAATTCAATAAGGCCTAGATCAAGCCCTCTCGTCTTACACTCATGTGGCGTATTTCTCATCAAAAAATCCCAACTGAAGTTTGCCTACAATCTTATGGCTTCTATCTTTGTTCTAAATGTCAATTTTTCAATCAACATAGAGAGGACATTAATCATCTTTTTTTATCTTGTGATACTGCTATGGCCCTTTGTCATTACATCTTTGACCTTTTTGAGTGCAGATGGCTTTTGGACACTTTTATTTTCTCACAATTGAAAAGAACGTTGGAGTTTCTGAGGTCTCCCCAAATCAAGAATCTCTTTCTTACTACTGTCGCGGAGCTTCTGCATATTCTATGGTATGGTAGAAACGATTCTTTTTTCAAAAATAACTCTTTTAATATTAATGTAGGTAAAATATTGATTCTTCTTGCTATAAAAGAGGCAGCCACAATCCAAAAGAGGCGGCCACACTACACTATTGAAGTCTTCTAGAAGGAACCTCCACCTGGATGGATTAAAGTTAATGTGGACAGACCCTCAAAAGGAAACCCTGGACTTTCGGGATGCAGAGGAATTTTTCGAGACCATCAGGATCGAATCCTCGGATGCTTCTATGGAAGCTGCGGCATTGCTTCTGCGCTGGAGATAGAAATGCTTGCTACCATCCATTCCATCTCCTATGAAAAGCTTTTCAACTGGAATAATATATGGAATGAGAGCGACTCCACTACTATTGTGCAATCCATCTGGAAGGGTGATGTTCATCTTGCTTGGTCTCTCACCCCCCGTTGGATGGACTGCCTCACCGCGCTCAATGGCCTCAACTTTATTTCCACTCATACCTATCATGAGTCTAATATGATTTCTGATGGGCTTTCCAACATGTGTGTCTCACATGAGATCACTTGGAGGAATGAACTCCCTCCGGAGTTGACACCTTTTTTCATTAAGGACTCTAGAAAATTTCCCTCTTTCTGTCTCATGTAATTTGTATGCTTCTCTTTCCTTTTAAATAAATCTTTAAGTTCTGGCCTTTTGACCAGAACTCACCCTTTAAAAAAATGCGAGGTGGGAGAAATTTTGGGATAGTGGCATATCACATGATAAGTGCACGGTTTATCAAACCATGCAGCCTACCTAGGTAACTGTGTAAACCATCTCCCATTTAATATTGGTATGTTCATGGTTTGAGAATTATTTTTAAAACGATGTGGGTAAACCATACACCCCTATAAAAGTTGGAAAAATTAAAAACTTTACATTATGGGATTTTAAATCTCCACCCAATTTTCTCCCCTCATTTCCTCTATTATACCCTAGTGATGAAAAATAACTCTCCAAGGTTTCCATGGGTGATTCTACTTCATCTCTAGGTCATTTGGAGTGCCTTCAATAGTGGATCAAATCCTCAGGTAATTCTAATCCCTCTCATGCTTCTCTTTAGGGTTTAGGGTTTGCATCTTCCTCTACTCTCCATATAAATCTCTAAAACCCCATTTTTCTGGTGATATCTAGTTTGAGGCTTCAATGTATGGATGAATTAGATATAAGGCTACGATTAAGAGGGAATTCATCAACAGATTTTAGGTTGGTGGTCTGCAAGTTATATACCATATTTTCATTTTAGATTTCTGAATGTTTGGTTTTGATCTCGGTTACTTATTATTGTTATTTTGATCCCTTTGGTGATGTTTGGTATAAAGGGTGTCTAAATGATGATTATAAACCCACATGGTCCCCATGGGAAGCATCGAGGATGATTTGACATATTTAGGGCCACCCATGAGGTGCGCCAAAATTCCCGAACCTAAAATTTAGACAAGTAAGTGCTGGGTCATTGTGAGGTAATTTGGATCCCTTGTTGATTATGTCAAGGTGATTAATGGAAGTGAAAATGGGATAATGGTAATGTGTATATAAATGATAATGGATTAAATGGTTCTTTTAATGACACATAAATGGGTTAATTTGGTTATTTTGGATTATTCCATGTGGCTTATGAATTATATTAGAAATTCCTAAGAGGGTAGGGCATATGAATTGAGGAATATGTTAATTGGAAAGGGTATTTGAAATGAAGAATGTGATAAATGGGATTTAATAAAGGAAATTGATAAATATGTGAAATGGGATGAATTAAGGGAAACATTGTACGTGTTTAGTAATCTATGCATGAAAATTGGAATTTGGTGAAGTAATGAAAATGGAAAATGTGTTAATGAGTTATAGAATAAAATTAGTTCCCTTATTTATTGTTTTGGATTATTATTATGATGTGTATTGGTTTCATTTGGTTTTGGTATAGTTTATATGTGATTAATGGATGAATATGCATGTGGACATGTCTTGAGGTGTGGGATAAAGGACTAAGGATCCTCCCATGGGTTGAGTTGGACTGATGCTCAAACTCTACCCATAATGCATGGGTTAGGGAAGGGGATGAAGCTCTATTCCCCTAATAGTTTCATTACACATGGACTAAGGCTTCAAGGTGAGGACATTATGATTTTGCGATGTATTATTATCCCTAGTTAGTTAGGGACTTGACTTATTCCCTTATGCAGAATAATACAGGTCGGGAACCATTATGTGAATAACATTAATGTCTATCCCATGGATTATATGTTGATGTTAAATTATGTAATGAATAATGTTCACATAATGAATTTCAGCACTATGGTTAGTAATAGATAAGTTGATATCATTGGCTAGGGGCCCCCAAAATATCTTTATTTATTTTTCAATTATTGAATACTTTCATCCACTATCTATTTACTGGATATTTTGTAGACTATGTTGGTGGTGTCCTACTATGTTGTACTCACACCCTACTCAAGGGACATTAGGTACCCGAGCATATTTCATGGTTGCAGTTCAGGAAAAAATAAAGGGCCATGTGATAGGGAGTTGATTTGGGCATGGGACATGCTTGGATAAGGTTCTATACTTGGAGTCAGAACCATTTTGGGGATTCCTCTATTTATATTTAGTTTGTATTTATTTTACTTTAGACCTATTATCAGGACATACCATGATTATTGTTGGTTGTTGTTGTACCCAGTTTTGGGAGATTTTTTCTATGCATGTTTATTGTTTATTTCATATTGTTTCTTCTATTTATCTTTTTATATGTTGCGGATTATTATAGTAACAAGTGTATAGTCTCTCAAGGTGAATTATATACACCATAATTTCTAGTCAGAAACCTCTTGTGTATGGGGAGGTTCCCTTGAGTCCATGTGAAAATTGGGGCACCCTTTTAGTGGCTCCTAGGTCGGGGATGTTACAATCAAACAGAATGTTCCATGATCTAGATGCTTACTTCAATCCATAAATGGATCTCAGTAACTTTCATATTATTTTGGTATCACCTAGAGTCACAAAACCTTTTGGTTGTTTCATATAAAAATCTTCCCTAAGGTTCCAATTAAGGAAAGTTGTTTTGAAATTCATCTATAAAATTTCACAACCAAGGTAATCTGATATAACCAGTATAATTTTGATGGATTTAAACATGGAAGCTGGAGAAAAGTTTTCCTTTTAATGAATTACTTAGTGTTTTTAAACCCTTTAGACACTAGCCTTGTTTTATAAGTATTTAATTTACCTTTCATGTCTATTTTTCTATTGAATACCAATTTTTCCCCAACATGATTTACATAAATTGACAGATCAACTAGAACCCAGACGTGGTTCTAATACATAGAATTTATTTTAGAATTTATGGATTCTTTTTTTCTTGAATATTTTAAGCTCTTTACTACCTATTTATAGGAGAGAGTTTCATTATGGGAAATCAATAATGAGTTGTCAACTTTTATGAATAGAAAAACATATCTCTCTATTTCTCAAACATAAATGGTGCTCTAATATATTACTTTTGTTTTAGGAACACCTTCTTCCATAATGACCTGTGGAATCTGTTCTTGTACCAACTCTTGTGCATATTTAGCATCAACTTCATCAAATTCAATCTTTCTCCCAGTATCCTTATTTAGGATGTTCTCCCTCTCAATAATAATGGCTTGTCTAGTGATAATTAATTTCCTATCTGAGGGGTGGTATACAAAATATCCCCTTTTCCCTTAGGATTAATTATAAAGATAAACTTTTTCCCTATGGTGAATGTTTTTTTCCTAATATGGCCTTAAAAAATTACTTATAATCCCATACATGTGTATGTGACAAAATAGAGTTATTTCCACTCCATAACTCAAAGGGATCTTCATTTTACACTTTAGTTGGTACTCGGTTTAGTGTGCATGCCACAGTTTGTAATGAATATCCCCAAAAGGATAATACAAGATCTAAATGACTCATCATCAACCATACCATGTATATAAAGGTACAGTTCCTCCAGTCATTAACACCATTCCACTATAGTGGGTAAAGTGGAGTGATTTTAAAAAGAATCCCAAAAAACCATAAAAAATGATAAACTATCGGTTAAGTTATTCACCACCATGATTAGATCAAGGCTTATTTATCTTCTATCCTAGTGGATTCTATAATTCATTCTTGAATTATTTGAATTTATTAAAGGATGTAGACTTATACCTCATCATGTAGACATATACATATCAACTCAAGTCATCATTATAATTTATTATGTAAGAATTCCCACTTCTAGATTCTACTATAAATGGATCACACATATTAGTGTGTACCATCCTAGAATCTATGTGGACCTCTCGTCTTAAACATAGAATGGTGGTTTAGTAATTTTTACTTGGAAACAATCATGACATCTTTCAATTTTTTTTATATCAAAAGAGTCTCAATAACCATCTTGACAGAGCTTTTCCAAATGCCTCTAATTTACATGTTCAATATGGTGATGCAAAAAACTTGATTTTACATGAGTCATGTGAACATGATTTGTTATCAATTTATAATAAATTGTTCATAATTTATTACATAAATACTATTATTTAAATTTTCCATATAAAAACAAATACTATATTTATAAAAGAAACAACTTTTATTACCATAACTGAAAACAAAACCATCTAAATATAATAATTATACATAAATTATTTTTTAGGTAATAGTCGATACATAATTAAAATATATTAAAACCAATATCATTAATGTTGGTAATAAAAGGTGGTTGTCCCTAATGGATCGAGAAGTTAGCCTCACACCACTGGTAGCCCAAAAATCCACCTCCATACTAGAAATATTTGGAAATCTACTTCATTCATCCATTTGGATCCATATGTGAGAACCAAAAGTTGTATTTAATACCAAATGTTTAGATATTGAAATATTAGAGTCAATAATAGATGGACCTTTATCTTACTGTTTTATGTTGGTGTAGTTCCTCTTCTAGTGGCCATACTTTTCACTTGCAAAACATAATTCTTCATTTTCCTTTATTTACCTCTAGATATTTCTCTTCGTGAAAGGGTGGTGCTCTGGAGATTAAGAATTGATTTAAGTATTTGGACCCTTTTCCTTGTTCTATATTTTCTTATTCACCATAAGCACTATAGTTTTTTCACACCCCATGTTCTTTTACACTTCATAAATCTGAGTAAGAAGTTACAAAATACTCTTCTCATTATTTTGAGGCTATAATTATCAATAAAAATGGATATATACTAGGGTACTGAAGAAAGAATGGGATATATGCACAACTCATCATTAAATTTAATCTCCACGATGCATAAGTGTTTTATGTAGCCAATAATCATGACTAAATATAGCCTACATGGTTCCAAATCTCAAAGACTTCATAAAAATAAATCATTATAGATCTCAAATATATCTTTTATTTCCTTATATTGATAGAGAACCCTATTTCGATACATCACACTATACACATACATGCCCTCATATTAATTTAGAATATCATTAGTCATGGATGATAACAAGAAAAATTGAACATATTTGGCATCATTCAAATGTTTCTCATAGAGAGTAAACTCTTACTCACTAGTTGTTTGTCCAGGTGCTTCGGGAATAGGTTATTCCAGCACATATAATTCCCTTTCATGGAATAGGATAACTCATATGTTTATTTTACATTATTGAAAGTTAATGCTGGTGAAAGGGTTATTATTAAAAATTTTGGATCCTGGTGATAGGTTTAAATTAATATTTATTATCATTTCTACAATTAATAATAGAATAATTTTAATACTTTATCTTGTAAAATTAGATAATAAATATTATATTATATCTATTAATATCTAACTATTTTATCAAAAACTCAATAGACCTCATCGTTAAATTTCTAATATCGTGTTTCTTGTATATTTTATTGGTAGGGAACCATATTATACTTCTCATAACCTAGACGTGGTCTTGACATGTTATTTAAAGGGTTTTAGATTGGCATAAAATTCCCAACTACATTAACTCATAGTTCATTGATCTATTGAATAAACTCCCCAATCCTAAAATATTTAAATTTGATTTCCTCAACCTTTGCCTCTTAGTTACACTAAGTAAAACTTGGGAATTCAACCATTGATGTTAACTAAGTTAAGTCAACCAAAAATATTATGTTATAGTTCCTTGATTACTGAAAGCACACTAACATGGCTTAGTTAATCACTTTGAACTATGGTTTGATGATAAATTAAGTAATGGAATGATATACTGACTTAATATATATATATATATATGAGGGATTTTAATATATATTTTTAAATCGACTATTTATTCATTTTTACATGTTTTTTAATATTAAGTGTATTTACATAAGTGATTAACTATATCTTGGATAAAGTTTACGCATAATCTAATTTATTTTAGTTCTATGTTACATGATCGTTAATTAATTAATTCATGTGAGTTGAAAAAAATCCATAATTAAATTAACCATGAAACATTACATGAATAAAATAATAAAGTTGTATGATCATGATATTTTATAGATGGTTAGTTTATCTAGTAGAGGGTCAATTATTCACCATCCTATAGGAAAACACCTAGAACCATGAAATGGATTGTGTACATGTCCACCCAGGTATCTACTAGATTGGTTTTACCTCAAATTCAAGATTAAATTGCCTCCATTTTTCTGGGATCTTCATCTATTACATAATATTTTACTCATACATTGGTGAGGGGAACCAAAATATTAGTTATGGGGTTTAAAGAAAATAAACAGTGGGTATGAAGGCTCTTACATAATAGGAGGGATGACTTTTAATACAAAAATTTAATTTAATTTAACAAATTAAAAGTAAACGATTAAAAATAAATATCTAGTCTATGCTCATGATCATCCACATACATTCAATGAATTATACATTTAATAAAAATAATATTCAATTCTAATCATTCTTTATTTATAATAAATCACATTTGAATCAATTAATTATCTTCTTTAATTAATAATTTTTTTATATTAATTTTCATTCAAACATTCTTGAGATTCCCATCCAATTTTTTTAAAATAAATTAAATTTATTTATTTAAAAATAACTATGTACAAAACATGCACCTTGGTGGAAACATGGTGAGAACCCATCCAAAAAACCCAACATGTATTATATTTGTATATTATTTACTTATGCAGGATATGAAATACAAGAATTATCTCATAATTTCAGGGAATACACATTGTAAAATACATTACAGGTGTAACACATAGTATTAATTTAGAATTTTATGTTACGATGCATGTATAATAATCATTTTATTGTGTCTTATATGTGATATGTAGTTCAAAACATTACTAAAAAATTAATTAGATATTTAATATATATATATATATAACCAATCACATGGAATGTACATTTTCAAATAAATGACACACAAATCACATGATGGTAAGGTTTCAATATAATAATAAATTAATTTTTAATTTTATATAATTCTCTAATATACACGGTGTGTATTTTCTAGCTACAAGACATGTATATTTCTCACCATCGATCCTTGGAACATGCTTAGGGACTTGATGTGTAATTGTTCCACCAAAAATAATAATGTACATGTAATATACATGTCTTACATGTCATGTGGCCTCTGAGTTACATTGATACCAATCATATAGGTTGTATAAGAAAAGTATGGCCCATTTTTACTAAAGTACTACACATCGTGTATGAATGTAACACGCCCCGCAATCTAGTTTAACATGCACCAACATGGCCTAGTCAACACACAATGTATTTAAATACACACCACATGTAATAAATGTACACATATTGAATTAATTCAAGATTAATTCATGGTGCAATAAACATGGGTACACGGAATGTACAAATGGGCTACACAACATGTACTCTTATTTTATTAAACTAGAATCCTCAGCACCTCTATATGAGTTCTTCAAATATTTTTTATTCATAAAATTAATTGATTTTGATTATATTTTTGAGAAGGAAGAGAAAGAAGATAATATCTCATGATTAGGATTAAATAATTATTAATAAAAAATTGAAAACCAATTATTAATGCTCAAATAAATCAATGAACATTAAATAATTAAAAATAAATATGTTATTCCTCTAATACCATTTGAAAGTTCCAGGTATAGAAGAAAAAAAGGATGGGGCATGCCTAACCTAGTTTTTATCTTATTTTATGATTAATTTGAGATGTACATCAATGATAAAGGCTACGACCAACATAATTGAATCAAATATTAATTGATGTAAGAATTCCAAAAACAGAAAACATGATCACTAAATTTAATTTATAATGAATTTATAGAATTAAATAATTACCTTATGATGGATAGTTTCTTCATTTTTGAATCTGAAAATGTATTTACATTTTACCACCATTGCATTATAGGAATCAAGTGTATATTCCTTCTAGTGGTGATACACAATTTCTCTAAGAACCTTTGAATATCAAATTAGGAATCTTTTTGTGCAATCTTGGTAGATACTAAAGCATGATTCATTCATCTTTGATCTCCTAGAGAATCACTACAAGAATTATTCTCCTTGATATCAATATAATTGAGAGTGGTGTTGGAGGTGGATCACTCTTTGTTCATGAGAGAATACTAGGAGAAGGGATATCTCTAAGGAATTGAGGGAAATATCTGAATTTTTTTGTGTGCATAATCCAAATGAATTAAAAGCCCAAAAGAAAATAATGTAATTAGGTTTATATACTGCAAGGTTTAGAAAATAACAATTGCATGTGCTCCCTTATTATTTTGTTAAATCTAGTAAAACCCCGTGTATATAATTATAACAATAATATTATTATTGTTTTTTATTGACAGATACAAAACTCATTAATTAATTAAATATTATTTATTCAAATAACTTCAATATATATTATTTCTCACTTGATCATTAGAATTAGTGTTCTATTCGTCAAAAATATTTATTAGACCTTGAATAATGGATATTTATTTAATCAATAAATATCACTCCATTATTCACCAGTAAATAAATAAATATTTTATTCATTAATTAGAAAAAAAATATTTATTAAATATTCTTCTCATAAAATATTCTCTCAAATTACCAGTGATGAAAAATATGAAATCAAGAAAACTTGAATCATTACTAAACCATGAAAAATAAAAATATTTATTCAACATGTTAAATAATAAATTGTAACACCCCAATATTTCATGGTACATTATCTTTAATATCTTGTGTTGCACGCAACACTGACTTGTCTTGTGTAACACGTAAGATTGAGTTTCTACGAAACAACAATTTAATGTTAAAATTACTTAAATGATATATTTATAACTTTTCCATTAAATATAGTAACATAAATATTAATAAATAATTATGAAATTTTATTTATAATTTTTTCAAATAAATAACACATATTAAAAATTAAATGTATAAGCTTCGGTAAAATAGATATATGTTTAGAAATGCTATTTTCTTAATGAAACTGCTTTTTATGTCCTTTTGTGAAAAATAATAGAATTAATTTTAGACACTATTAGAAATTTAATTATGTAAAATAGACTTCAATTTTTAATTCATAAATTCAAAATTATCTTAGGGTGAGTTTTTTGTATTTTTCTGAAAACTTCCAATTTTTGATGAATAGTGAAAGCATTGCATTATTGTTAAATACCTAACTTTTCATTTAAATAATTATTTTAATTTAAATTTATTTTAAAGTCACAAAAGATAAATAATACATATATTATCCCTATTTAGTTCATTGTAATAATTTTTATAATAGAATTAGATATAAATTTTAATTGAACTTTTTTAACATCTTTTTACTCGCATTCTAGCCGCATTTGTGGATTAGCATTAAATGTAATTTTACTGCTTAGATGAATTTAATTTCAAAAAATATATATACATGGTTTTAATATGCATGAAAATTTACTATAACTCATAGAAATCATAAGACATAAAGGTAACTTGAGGCATTCATAACATTCTTACGTAGGGAGTAACCCTCATGGTTACGTTTGGAATACCCATCACAGTATATTACCTAAATCTCTTCGGAAAAACCTTAACGTTTAACTCCTTCACGTTACCCAATGCATTGGAGAGCTATATCGGGCTCACCCATCCTAAGTTTATCACGGAACCACCCGTCTTCATAAATAATGCCCAAGAACCATAACATAATCACATCACATAACTTAAGCATAAAGTAAAGATAACATTCCCACATTTCAATAACAATATAACCTTTTAAGATATTGAAATAATGAATCCATTCTAAAAAACCATTTTCAAAACCATTTAAAACCATTTAATAAAGAGATTTTTGAATCAAAGTGTCCCATACCAGTTTAAAGATTTTAACATTTTAAACCATTAATATCCATATAAATAAATCCTTAAAACCATTTTGAAAACATGGATATTAATGAGAAATATTTATAAGAATAAATCATTAAAACATTTTAAATGATATTTTAGTTAAAGGGTTTTTAACAAAATGAGAGACACTTGAATACAATAATTGAGGAATAACATTTAATCAGAACTTTATAATATCATGAGAATAAAGGGATTGATGATATAATATTCCAAAGGATAGTATATACACCATATAAGAGTTAACTGGTGCATAACAACAATGAAGTCTCAATAGAAATGTAAAATGAGATGAAATCCATTATAAAGAAGGTATCCTTAAATTAAGGATAAATAAATCTCATAATTATGTGTGACAAATATAAATAAACCCAATATAAGTGGATATTAAGTGTAAAACAATCAGATGTCATTCACACATATTCAAAGGATGACATATTCAATAACTACATGTTGAACCCAAAGAAATCAAAATTGGGTTAAGAAGTTCCCTTGGTAAAATTCATAAAATTAGTTGTTGAGATAGAAAATGGTATCTCATCACTTGGAACAAAAATTTATATCAATAAGGATATATAATAACATATCCCAACATAAAAATATGTAAATTAAAATACATAACAAAATAAGTCTTTTAAAAATAGGAGGGTGAAAGGTTCCCTTACTGATTTGGGTAACTTTCGAAACGTTCACCCCATGAAAGAAGGACCGTACAACGTTGATGTTAACACAAACAAAAGAAATTATATTACACAACGAGTAGAATAATGGGAAGTACATACACCACTCAAAACAAATAGTGGAAAATGTAGCATAAATCTCACGGGAATAAAAGTGAGATGAAAAATCCCTTACGAAAACTTGGCAGTCTAATGGCGCCGCTTAAAACTTCCAAAAAAAATGGATTGATTAAATAAAATATGGTCTCTCATCATCTTAACATATAAAGTAAAGAAATAGGAATATAAAAGAAAAACCCCCAACATAAGAAATAGGAGCTTAAAGTAAGTTACATAAAAAAGAGTACTTAAAAAGAAAGAGAGAGGTAGGATCCCTTACCTCAAGTCCGACTTGTCTTGTTCGTTTCTTTATATTCTTGAATAATAAACTTTTTTCAATTTATAATTTATTAAGGACATCCCTTAAATTTTATTATTCAATTCATATCACATATTATAATGTTATAATAATTAGATAATTATGTGAGTTCATATCAAATGTTTTTGGTCGATGTTTGGTACATGAGTTAAAAATGAACTTGTTTGAAAAGAATCGTCCATGTAGTTATAAGTACATCATCTCCAGAATAGTATTAATGATTTAAATATAATATATATCCAGTAAATATTCATTTTATACTATTCCATAACATTTGGAGATAAAAAGAAATGAAATGCACCGTTCATGGAGACGGTAGGTCGTACGTACGCATGAACGCTACTTTCATTTATTTGTCATATTAATGGAATTAAAAATAATTAAGAGATATATATATATATATTATAATTACAGTATAATATATATGTTATATAGGTCACATAAGTTCATTAATTTCATTCTTTATACATTCCATGTATTGCATGAACGAGTCACATCACTTGAGGGGGTGGTAGTCCGCACTTCCTCATATGAAATTATCGCATTTGCACAACATGAAAAGAATAAAGGTATGATTTAAATACAAAATACAGAATCATATATAAAACATAAATACCATATATATAATATATAAAATATAGTGACATCATAATGGCCACCATAAAAGGTGTTAATAGAAGATTGAACAATCATCGTTTCGTGAGGCAGTAATTATCCATCCACAGAAATAGTATGTTCTTTAACCATTAGATGGAGGTGTGTGTAAGTGTAGCTATAATACTTCACATAAAAACATACTAGTATGTTTAAGATACTGGTGTTACAAAATAAAGTAATAAAAAGAGTTTAGGGTTTTGGAGAATCAAAATAAAACAAAAGAACACAAGTGAAGACATTACCTTTAAATCGGGTAACTCCCTTTGGTTTGAACCGAAAGGGTTTCTTGAAGAGATTTCTGCCTAAGATGAGGCTTCAATGATGAAGATAGGGATGTGGAGAGATGAAATGGGCAGGTTTTTTCAGATACAAAGGCTTGAGATGTGTGGGTAAAGAGGTAGAGGTGGGGGCCTTTTATAAGAGGAGAGGAGGGGCAGTCATGGAAAGTCAAGAAATGTTACTTTATTTTAAAAAGCGTTTCAGATTTTAAAGGTCCCAAATTGATATATTTCGAGGATGAGATGATAAGGGTTCGAAATATACTCATCCAATAGGTTTTTTCCAAGTTAAAGTCTTATATTTTACATTTTATTTTCATTTTATTTAAATCGTTCATTAATGAGGTAATCGCTGCATCATCATGATGTCATAAATAATTTAATTTATTTAATGTCTAAAAATTATAAAAAAAATACTATGATGTATAAAATAGTTTTATCTTTCCAATGACTATTTATAGTCTAAGATATCGTTTATGTAGACAAAATTAAAATTATTTTACTTAGGTGTTACACACTTTGGTTACATTTTCCTTTCTTTAAAAAAAATATGATAAAAGGTCATTATCACACTAAAGTGATTCCATGGGGTCCCAAGGTTGTCACAAGGCATAAAATGGTCGTACAAGACACCACCAATATCATTATGACCCATTTTTTGGTCATTTTATATTTTTATGATATTATTTTCTTACCCTTAATTACCCGATTACTAATTAAACACGATAATTAAAGATAATTACCGTCGTTACTATTCATAATGTCCAAAAACAAAAGAGTATTAATTAAATAATTTGGAAATTCTGATTCAAAATATGGAATCTATTTTATCAAATTAAAAACACATAAATTGTAGTAATTAATTTAAAAGTAAATCCCATTGTCAAAACAAAAGATGGGTTTTTAAGAAGTGAAATTTATCAAAAGATTGACTTGTTTTTACATCCAATTGAAAAATGAAATTACTTCCAATGACCAAAATTGTATTAAGTTATAAAAACATAATTCAATTATACTTTAAAAACAATTAAAATGACAATCTAAATATATAAATAAATTAGATGAAAAGGCAGTTTTGAATTAAAAACTGTATTTTTCACTATTCATTAAAAAAACGTTATCAGAGAAATACCAAAAATTAACCCTAAGATATATTTGATATTTAAAATTAAGAAATTATTTCCATTTTACCAAATTAAAAACATAGAAGTTTCATTAATAAATCATATAGTTAATTCCCGCTGTCAAAACAAATAGCGGGTTTTTTGGAAGCAATATCTATGAAAAGTTTGGCACTTATTTATGTCCATTTTCAAAGTGAAATTAATTATAATGACCACCATTTAATTAAATTGAAAAAAATATATTCTAATTGAACTTTAAAACCAATTAAAAATATAATCTAACCATATATTTAAATTAGATGAAAAAGTAGTTTTGATGTAAAATGCAATATTTTTCACTATTCATTAAAAAAATGAACATTGTCAGAAACATACCAAAAATTTATTCAAAGTAAATTTCAATTTACCAATCATAAAGAATAAGTTTATTTTGACAAATAGAGCTTATAAAATTGTCAAAAGTTAGATTTAAAAAAGTTTCTCCATCAAAAGGCGGTAAAACAATCTTTTAAAAATATTAGAATATTTATTCTTAAAATTGGATTAATTTGGGTTTTAAGCCTCTAACATTTATTGGATAAATGTAAAAATATTTAAAAAACATATGTAATCATTTTGTAGTTATTTCTGTTCATTCTCTCCATTACAACGGCTAGACATTAACTATGATAATATTATTATATTATTAGTGTACAATGTAAGATTTCAAAGAAACTCGTTGTTGCGTATTGGGTACGCCATTGAGCATAGAATTAACTTTAAAGTAATATTAACATTTTATTCAAAAAAATTTATAAACCTTAGAATTTAATATTATTTATTTACCTGGGATGTTACATCCTTTCCCCCTTTTGAGAATTGTGTCTTCACAATTTCAAAATTGGGCTTGGAAACTTCATTGAAAGTCCCACATCGGAACAAGAGTCAGTAAAACTATCACTTTAAAAGAAAGGGAGAGAAGTACAAAGGTCACCTGAGTTAACCCATACTAGGATTACAAGTATGAAAATATGGATATGGAGGAGAAAAAAAAGGGTCATGTTCTGATGGAGAGTGATAGTAAACATGTCTAGGAGAAAGTTAACCACAAGAAAATCAAAAACTTGTGATGGGTTAAACGGTATTCGATTCCCCAGTAGGAAAAGTTAACAGGAAAATTTTTTGTTTTAAGTTACTCTTTATTGAGGAATTTATTTTTGAGCTTAACTAAATCATAATGAAACATACTTGTCACGTAGACTTTCAACTTTTACAAGATTCCTTAATCAAACTCATATTTTCTCCAAAAGACGAGTATTTAGGAAGACTTGTTCACATTAAGAGTACTATAATAAACTTCTTTAGAATCACCTAATCCACAAAAGAGAACTATATATTTCCCATGTATTTAGATCTCAACCAAAACCAAACCAAAAAGTTTAGTATGAGATCAGATAATACCCAAAAAGGATATTTTTTTTTACAAAAAGAAAAACTACTCCTAATCTCCAAAAAATTTCAAACAAAACCCAAAGTTCAACAAATACCATTCAATAAACATATATCCATAAAATTCTTCAAAGTAAACCAAACTAAGATTGAAACCAAAATATTTGAAGGATTTAATCATAGTCTCCCAAGGTACAAATTAACATTTATCTCCAAATAACATCAGTTGCTCTTAAAGTCTCATACTGAAAAGTAATTAACCTAATCACATATCCTCCATGATAGGTTAATAATTTCCATAGATAACCCAAAATCAACCTTCTCTTGATTCATAAAATAATCTAACTAAAAAAATAATTAGTCAAACTAACTAGGGACTTCACGTAGTCCAGTGGTAGGCGATAAATACCAGTCGCACTTTGGTTGTGGGTTCGATTCTCGCAGCTTTGTCCGACGCGACAGGTTGTCACACGGTCTTCGTGTTGTCCTTTTTCCAAAACTATATAATTCTTAAAACATTCCCCAAAACGAGATAAAATCTTCAAAAATAACCCTAACATAATTTAACCTCAAGTTTATCTCATGTCGTTCATATTCCATCATAACGTATAGTAACCCATAATTACCTCAAAAGTAAGGATCATATAAACCCTAATGGTTACCTTTATAATTATTACCTGAACTTCCATGTCGAGTTGGTTCTCTCGTACATGATGCATTAGAGAACTCACCAAGGTTCAAGTGGATGATCATGACTCCTGATAGTTGGTTTAGAATAACCATGAGATTTCTCATTGAATCCCCCATTTCATCCAGTCACTTAATCAGAGAACCACCACGGTTTCCTTCAAACCCATTGTCACTTTGGTGCCTGCTAGATCCATCCATTTACTAAAATCAGAAATGTCAGTGTGAGTATATCAACAAAATCATTATGTACTAAAGAGGAAGATAAACAATAAGGTATACTTATCCAAGTTATCTCAAACTCATTCCAACCTTCAAAAATAACAATGACTCCATCTAGTATACTAACCATTGTGGTTACACACAACTTTTCACTTTTTATTAAACAAAACTCTAACCTCTAAAGTTATCTAAACCGACCTTTTATACCAACTATAAGGACCCGGGCTTAAACATTACTTATTATTGAATTAAATGAATAATTCACATTGAGGATCTTTTCAGTTTTAGAGTTTTAGAGAATTAGGACATAACTATTGCATCTCAAAGGTTACAAAGTAGACACATCTACTCAGCTTCCATTTTTTCGCAAAAATAAAAACTCTAGAACAAAAGAGTCATGTCTAGTTCCTTATTTTAGACAGCCTGACATTTCCTTGCTCCCATCCTTGACCCTATTCAACTTTATGTCCTATGAAAAACATTTCAAAAAAACTTGGGATGAGCATAAAAAGCTCAGTAAGGGTTATAAAAATACAGAAATAAAACATTAGTCCATGTATACATAAGAATAAATGAAATCATACTTTACTCATAAAGCATAATAAATTTAACGTACCTCATGAAATCATAAGATTTACGAATAACTCATAGAAATCATAAGACATAAAGGTAACTTGAGGCATTCATAACATTCTTAGGTAGGGATTAACCCTCACGGTTACATTTGGAATACCCATCACAGTATATTCCCTAAATCTCTTCTTAGAAACCTTAACGTTTAACTACTTCTCATTACCCAATGCATTGGAGAGCTATATCAGGCTCACCCGCCATAAGTTTATCACGGAACCACCCGTCTTCATAAAAAATGCCCAAGAACCATAACATAATCACATCACATAACTTAAGAAAAAAGGAAAGATAACATTCCCATGTTGAAATAACAATATAACCTTTTAAGATATTTAAACAATGAATTCATTCTAAAAAACCATTTTCAAAACCATTTAAAACCATTTAATAAAGATATTTTTGAATCAAAGTGTTGCATACCACTTTGAAGATTTTAACATTTTAAACCATTAATATCCATATAAATAAATCCTTAAAACCATTTTTAAAACATGGATATTAATGAGAAATATTTATAATAATAAATCATTAAAACATTTTAAATGATATTTTAGTTAAAGGGTTTTTAACAAAATGAGAGACACTTGAATACAATAATTGAGGAATAACATTTAATCAGAAATTTATAATATCATGAGAATAAAGGGATTCATGATATAATATTCCAAAGGATAGTATATACACCATATAAGAGTGAACTAGTTAATAACAACAATGAAGTCTCAATAGAAATGTAAAATGATATGAAATCCATTATAAAGAAGGTATCCTTAAATTAAGGATAAATCAATCTCATAATTATGTGTGAAAAATATAAATACACCCAATATAAGTGGATATTAAGTGTAAAACAATCAAAGGTCATTCACACATATTCAAAGGATTACATATTCAATAAATACATGTTGAACCCAAAGAAATCGAAATTGGGTTAAGAAGTTCCCTTGGTAAAATTCGACAGCCTAACGGCGTCACTTTAAAATTCATAAAATTAGTTGATAAGAGAGAAAATGGTATCTCATCACTTGGACATAAAATTTACATCAATAAGGATATATAATAACATATACCAACATAAAAATATATAAATTAAAAAAATAACAAAATAAGTCTTTTAAAAATAAGAGGGTGAAAGGTTCCCTTACCGATTTGGGTAACTTTCGAAACGTTCACCCCATGAAAGAACGACCGTACAACGTTGATGTAAACACCCAAAAAAATATATATTACACAACAAGTACAATAATGGGAATTAAATACACCACTCAAAACAAATAGTGGCAAATTTAGCATAAATCTCACGGGAATAAAAGTGAGATGAAAAATCTCTTACGAAAACTCGTCAGTCTAACGGCGCCACTTAAAACTTCCAAAAACAATGGATTGATGAAATAAAATATGGTATCTCATAATATGAACATATAAATTACATAAATAGGAATATAAAATAACAACCCCCAACATAATAAATAGGAGCTTAAAGTAAGTTACATAAAAATAGTACTTAAAAAGAAAGAAAGAGGTAGGATCCTTTACCTCAAGTCCGACTTGTCTTGTTCATTTCTTTATATTCTTGACTAATAAACTTTTCAAAATTTATAATTTATTAAGGACCTATTTTAAAGTTTATTATTCAATTCATATCACATATTATAATGTTATAATAATTAGTTAATAATGTGAGTTCATATCAAATGTTTTTGGTCGATGTTTAGTACATGAGTCAAAAATGAACTTGTTTGAAAAGAATCGTCCAAGTAGTTATAAGTACATCATCTCCAGAATAGTATTAATGATTTAAATATCATATATATCCAGTACATATTCATTTTATACTATTCCATAACATTTGGAGACAAAAAGAAATGAAATGCACCGTTCATGGAGACGGTAGGCCGTATGTACGCATGAACGCTACTTTCATTTCTTTGTCATATTAATGGAATTAAAAATAATTGAGATATATATATATATATATATTATAATTACATTATAATATATATGTTATATAGGTCACATAAGTTCATTAATTTCATTATTTATACATTCCATGTATTTCATGAACGAGTCACGTCACTTGAGGGGGCGGTAGTCCACACTTCCTCATATGAAATTATCGCATTTGCACAATATGCAAAGAATAAAGGTTAGATTTAAATATAAAATACATAAGCATATATAAAACATAAATACTATATATATCATATATAAAATATAGTGACATCATAACGGCCACCATAAAAGGTGTTAAGAGAAGATTGAACAATCATTGTTTCATGAGGCAGTAATTCACCATCCACAGAAACAGTATGTTTTTTAACCATTAGACGAAGGTGTGTGTAAGTGTAGCTCTAATAATTCACATAACAACATCCTGGTATATTTAAGATATTGTTGTTGTTATAAAAGAAAGGAATAAAAATAGTTTATGGGTTTGGAGAATCAAAATAAAACAAAAGAACACAAGTGAATACATTACCTTTAAATTGGGTAACTCCCTTTGGTTTGAACCAAAAGGGTTCCTTGAAGAGATTTATGCCTAAGGTGAGGCTTCAATGATGAATAGAGGGATGTGGATAGATTAAATGTGCAGTGTTTGGCTGATAAAAAGGCTTGATAGGTGTGGTTAAGGAGGTATAGGTGGGGGCCTTTTATAAGAGGAGAGGAGGGGCACTCATGGAAAGTCAATAAATGTTACTTTATTTTAAAAAGATTTTCGGATTTTAAAGGTCCCACATTGATATATTTAGAGGATAAGGTGATACGGGTTCGAAATATAGTCATACAATAGGTTTTTTATAAGTGTAAGTTTTAGATTTTACATTATATTTTCATTTTATTTAAATCGTTCATTAATGAGGTAATCGCTGCATCATCATGATGTCATAAATAATTTAATTTATTTAATGTCTAAAAATTATAAAAAAAATACTATGATTTAGGAAATATTTTTATATTTCCATTTAATATTTATATTCTAAGAGATCGTTTATGTAGACAAAATTAAAATTATTTTACTTAGGTGTTACATACTTTGGTTACATTTTCCTTTCTTTAAAAAAAATATGATAAAAGGTCACTATCACACTAAAGTGATTCCATGGGGTCCCAAGGTTGGAACAAGGCATCCCATGGTCTTCCAAGACACTAAAAATATAATTAGGACACATGTTGGGTTCATTTTATATTTTTTTGATATTATTTTCTTACCCTTAATTACCCGATTACTAATTAAACACGATAATTAAAGATAATTACCGTCGTTACTATTCATAATGTCCAAAAACAAAAGAGTATTAATTACATAATTTGGACCTTATGATTCCAAATATGGAATCCATTTTATCAAATTCAAAACACATTAATTGTAGAAATTAATTTAAAAGTAAATCTCGTTGTCAAAACAAAAGACGGGTTTTTAAGAAGTAAAATTTATCAAAAGATTGACTTGTTTTTACATCCAATTGAACAGGGAAATTACTTCCAATGAAAAAAATTGTATTAAGTGATAAAAAATAATTCAATTATAATTTAAAAACAATTAAAATTACAATCTAAATATATAAATAAATTGGATGAAAAGGCAGTTTTGAATTAAAAACTGTATTTTTCACTATTCATTAAAAAAAGAATTATCAGAAAAATACCAAAAATTAACTATAATATATATTTGATATTTCAAATTCAGAAATGATTTCCATTTTACCAAATTCAAAACATAGAAGTTTCATTAATAAATCATATAGTTAATTCCCGCTGTCAAAACTAATAGCGGATTTTTTGGAAGCAATATCTATGAAAAGTTTGGCACTTGTTTATGTCCATTTTCAAAGTGAAATTAATTATAATGACCAAAATTTAATTAAATTGTAAAAATATATTCTAACTAAACTTTAAAACCAATTAAAAAGATAATCTAACCATATATTTAAATTATATGAAAAATTAGTTTTGATGTAAAATGCAATATTTTTCACTATTCATTAAAAAAAATGAACATTGTCAGAAACATACCAAAAATTTATCCAAAGTAAATTTCAATGTCCCAATCATAAATAATAAGTTTATTTTGAAAAATATAGCTTATAAAATTGTCAAAAGTTATATTTAAAAAAGGTTCTCCATCAAAAGGCGGTAAAACAATCTTTTAAAAATATTAGAGTATTTATTCTTAAAATTGGATTCAGTTGGATTTTAAGCCTCTAAAATTTATTGGATAAATGTAAAAATATTTAACAAACATATATAATCATTTTGTAGTTATTTCTGTTCATTCCTTCTATTACAACGGCTAGGCGTTAACTATTATAATATTATTATATTATTAGTGTGCAACGTAAGATTTCAAAGAAACTCGTTGTTGCGTATTGGGTACGCCATCAAGCTAGCATTACCTTTAAAGTAATATTAAAATTTTATTCAAAAATATTGATAATACTTAGAATGTAATATTATTTACTTACTTGGGATGTTACAGAAAGCTATCCTAAGGAGTCTATTTGTGAAAATCAAAAGGAGATACCTGAAAAAGAGGTTATTGTTTTATCACCTCTTTCAAAGTTATTTTCTTCTTCTACTTCATATTTCTATGTTTTTTCCAAACAAAAGTAATAAATTAGGTATAATAAATATACTTATATGTTATTATAATCATTGTATAACCATATTTCTCATTTTATCCATCCTATGAATAACAATATCACTATGTGTGCGTGCGTACGGCTTACCATCTCCACGCCGTGGAGTAATTTTTTATTCAAAACTAATTTTTTGTAATGGATATGATGATGAGTATAATGGATATAAATAATAAATATAAAATGATAATTATTATTTATAATTAATATACCACCCAATTTCATACCATTTAACCATCAAGGGAATGATATCATCCCTCGTGTGTACATACAGCTTATCATCTCCCTGACGTGATGATATTAATTTTCCACATTAACCATTCAAGAATGATTATAAAAATATATATAATGAATAAGTATAAAATATATTACATTATAATTCTAATGTAATTATATATATATATATATATTTTTTATTTACTTCCATTCAATATGATAAGAAAATAAAAAATAGTGTTCATGCGTACGTATGACATACCATCTCCATGAAAACTGTGTTACATTTCATTTATCTATCTATTATATGTATTTATATTCTCAATATATATGATATATAAATCATGTTTTATATTTTAGAATTAATTAAATTATTATATAAGTAATAATATCAATAATAAAAAGTCAAAACATGTACGGTAAACAAAGCAATTATTACCCAAAATGTTTCTTTAACTTGGAAATTATTAAAAAAATGCATAATATAAAGTCATAAATGAATCATATATGATATCATAAATAGTATTGTGGTTATTTTAGAAGTTAATAATATGTTTAAAAACATTGTACAAGAGTTTTTGACACGTACAGAGAGTATCTGACCTAAGGTAAGGGAAATTTTAACACAATTTCCATTCAATGAGTTAAACATCTATGTACTTGGTTATGTTCTTCAAGAATATGTGTTAATGAAGCCTAATTTTTTTATAATTAATATCCAATTTTATTGGGTGGATTTCTATATTTAAAACATAATTATTTCATGGATTTACCCTCACTCTAATGATGCGATCTTTGTAAGGGAATTTTGTCTCAATTTTAATTTTTGTGAGATATAATCCATGTTCACCACCTATTTCTTGTCTGTGGTGTATGTATTGCCCATATTATATTTCATATCAGGGATAAATTATATCCATGTTATTTAAATATTCATATGAAGGTATCAGGATTATGATTTAAATGTTCAAATTGGTATGGGACACTTTGAATGTTTAAATAATTAATCCTTTCTCCATTTCATTATTATTGATATTATTTTACATAAATAGTTATATTCATATAAAAGGATTATAAAAGAAATTTTATGTATATTTTTAATTTAATTCTAATTTTTTAAAAAATAAATCATTTAAAGGTTTTATGTAAGGGCTAATTTTACAATCTCCTTATTATCTGAGATTGTTTATACATAAGTATCTACTGGGACATTTTTATCGTCAATGTACATGTTTCATAATAATGTATTTTGAAATGTTGTTAATATTCCTCAAGAATTGATTAAATTCTTTTTTACTCATGTTTTACTTTTTATAAGACATTTTGAAATAAATATTTCTTTCTTGTTCCAAATGAGGTACTTTATGTCCTTTTCAAAAAATTAAGGAAAGAATGTTTCTTAACTTATACGATGTGAGCGGCTACTTTCCTCTATTATGACACATTAGCATTTTGAAGGTTCCATTAAAATATTACAAGGTTATTTTTAAAATGAAATTTTTCTTTAATTGTAAATATTTTAATTGATTTAAAATTAAAAATGGTATATCTCTCTCAAAGAGTTTTAATGATTATTATTTTCATCTATGTAAACATCCTTGTTGGATTTTATACTTAATTGTGGTTGATTTATTATGATACAATATTACATATTGTATTGAAGGTTCAATGCTATTTTTGAATATGGATGTGCTATTATGATACCATTCATTGTTTATCGTTAAATTATTAACATTCCATATGCTAGTTTTAATATGATTTTTTATGTTGGCAATGCTTCACCCTTTTCATATGAGGAATGCATTAGACTTAGTAAGTGATGGGTTGGGACCGCTTAATGAAAGCTCTATGGGTTGGAGACTGATTAATGAAATCCCCATGATGCATCAATAAAACTCATGATACAAATTATTTTGGGTTTTGACTAACGTCCTACCTGCCTATGTATGGTCTTGGAATGAGGCCGTGAAAAAGTGGTTATGATGTCCAGCATTATGCATTACCTCATTATGAGATTAGTTATTGATATTATATGTGATTATTCGACTAGTAAAATTTCCATTTGAATGTTTAAATGGAATTATTTGATTTATTATTTCCATATTATGTTGAAGATTATGTTTATAAGGCTTTCGTTTCAGTTTTATACTCGGCTTAAAATTTTATGATTATTTATGAAATCTTCTATTGTATTGTTTAACCTTACTGAGCATCTGAGATCACCTATTTATTATGTTTTATTTTTCTATTATTCTAATAAGTGTTTTATGATTAATAATTAGGGTTAATCTAGGATAATAATGGTGTTCTCAAAGAATTATTCATGTTGCATTTTATGCTTTTAATTGTAATGTAAAGTTCATGTATGTAATCTATTTTCCATGACTACTAAATTGATCGTTCCTTTAGGATTTGATTCATTATAATAATTCCATTGTATTAAAATAATGCACTGGGTCCAAGTATCTGGGTTCGGGGCATTACAGAAATAATTATATTTTTTAACTAAGGTTCTGTAGACACTTTGTGTGTGATCCTCCATGTCACTTTCTCAGTGGCATTAGGAAAAGCTTCTTAAAGTCCAAAGATAGTGTCTTGAAACACACAAAGAAAATAATATGTAAATAATTTAAAACCAAAATAATATAAAACATAATATATAATCTTACCATGTAATATAGTACAATTATCTTTATATCTCTAATAAAATAGGTTTTATGTTGGTGACATCAACTTGCGTATTGGATGTCTCTTTCTTTGACTTTATAGAGATTGAACATTCATACATTACCCCATGGAAATTAATTTATTTAGGATATATCATTTAAAATGAAGTTTCTAAGATATAAACTTTTTTTAACCAACAAATGGGACAAATTCTTTCTCTCATTATTCATTAATGAAACATTACTCATTATGCACCCAACATATCCTACTTCATCATGGCCATATGTCGTCATAGTTTTCTTCAGTAAATTAAAGCTCATGACTCATAATATAAATTAATAATAATATTTATGTTTTAGGATCAATAAAAACATCCACATATAGGAACATCCAATGACACATGTAAATATGGATTTTTTTACATGCATGTCTTGTTCTCATAATCTACTACACTAGAAATCACAAAGGGTGTCCACCATGATAAGGCGCCTCAATGTAATATGAGTCTATGATCCTGATAGAATTTATCATTAGTCTCCCTAAAATTATTACATATGACTATACAATATATATTTAATAATGTTGGTGTGGAATTAATGGGTTCTCATCATAGGGGGGAACTTCTATGACCTTTCAGTGTGACAATTTCTCTTATGAAATTACCACCTACTATGTCATGAAGAAGAAAAATCATGATGTGATAAATAGTTTATAAAAATACAAAACCATGAATACAGGTTTTCAAAATGTATATAGAAGTTGGTTCAAGGGTACAAACTCCAAAAAATACTCAATAAATTCTATTTGATCTTCTGCAATAACCATAACTTTATAAAATCTGAATAAAAAATCTTCTCATCCAAACCACATTTTATTTACCTCTTTCAGGTGAACTTCCTCATGAAATAATATTATGATCTTTTTCCATAAAAAATGAATCCCTACCTTATAAAAATTATTAGATCATGATTTATTTTTTAACTCATGATGTTGGAAACATTTAAAATAGCAAATCATCTCCATATTTTGTACATCATCAAAAAACTATCTGATGAACAATGTATGTAACATAAAATAATATTCAGATTAAAAACTTTGTCCAAGAATAATAGTCAATAATTATATGTCCAATGGATTTTTAACAACTATTATAAACCTTCACCAATATGTTGAGTATATTATAAATATTGTACATGTTCACTCTTCACTCTTTCATTTATTTAAAATATTCTTCTCCAATTTTTTTTCTAGAGGTTGGAAAGAAATTATTACATGGAATTATATTCGAAATTCCATATATTACACTATTTTCCTAGTTCACTATTCCATAATCTATCCAAAAAAACTATGTAGAATGCCTTTTAAAAACTGAGACAATATTCTTATACTATGTTTGTCTATTCACCTATGAAAAAAGTCTATCCAATTCTACCTAATATTAAACTTCATCTAGTTTCATTCTTCCAGATCCATTGATCTCAACTCCCCTCTTTTATAATAACTTCTTATTTAACTAATATATTCCCTAGTTGGAAACTTGTTGCTCACACATTGGCTATTATAATTTCATACGGTGTCACTATCTGATACTATTTATAAATAACTTCATCTTGTACATGTGTGAACAATACATATAACCATATTGGACTTTCACCCTATTTGTATACGTTTTATTATAGGAAATTTTGGGATTCCAATTTAACTTCCCTACTCAATAAAAAACTCAATTTTGAAACTCCCTCTCATAATAATTTACTTGGATTCTTCTCAAGGCATCTAGAGTATTCTTGAATATTCTCACAAATTCGAACATCCAATACATTAAACAAATTCCTTTTACCTCATTGGGAATGAAAAATATTCCTCTTGTGATATTTGGAATATTGAAATATATTTTCTTCATCATCACATTTTATTTCTTTATGATAGTTTCATAAAGATTGTTTAATCGATAAAGCATTATACTACTTAATTGTCCAGTAAAAAATTTATAGAAATTATTTCATCCATTGATAATCCATCCTATTATTCCTATAAAAGATTCATAGGAACATCTTATAAGTCTTTCTCAGACACTTCCTCTATCTAGTGAATTGCATAAAAACTCTCCATAGGTTACCTTCATACATTTACCTTTGTCTAATAATAATAATAAAAAATATATTTATGATATTTTAATAAAATATTTATGTATGATGAATCAGAGTCTTCTATACTATCTTCAGTGATTCTGACATACATCATCTAGTGGACTTCATCCAATGAAATCCATATGATAAAATCCAACTGATGACATTATGAGAGATCATATGAATGTTTTCATCAAATCTGACTTCATATGTTTGGAATTCATCCATTTGGACTTCATCCAATTTGGAATTTTTCTGATTAAATTGCTCATAAGATTTACCTAAAAGTTTCATAAAAACTAGTACTTTATAGACTTCAAATAAAAACTCTTATCAACAAAACCTCTATCTATTTATCTTTATCTGATGAACTTATATAGAATATCCTTGTATAAAAATTTTAAATAAAATTAATTTTATCCCCTTCTTATAAAATTCCGGATCATAAGTTCTTATATAACTTATGATTTAGGAAACATTTAGAACAAAAAATCATCACCATATTTTGTACTTCACTGTAAATATAGTCTGATGAAAATTTTAAGTAATATAAAATAATCATTCAGAATAAACACTTTTTCCAAATATCTTAGTCTAGAATAGTCCATCTGATGATTTTTTTTGGAAAACATACTCTGGTATTCTCTATCCATTCAACAATTGTAAAATGTTTTAACAAGGTTATAAATTTTTTTATAAGAAAACAAAATACAAAACATGTAGACCACTACCTTTAGCTAAACTAAATTCCTCTAGAAATCTTCCAACTTCTTTAAAACACCTCCAAACTTAATGGTTCTAATAGATGAGCTAGACCTGATACCCTTATCCCTATGGAATTTTTATTTAGATCAAGAAATGTTTTCTCTCTTGTGTTTACCATGTGAAATTCTAATTATATATTATGAAATTTTAGAGTAATATTCTATGGGTTCATTGAAATATGGTGATAAGTAGTAACTCAATATATTGAAAATGGGGATAAGTACATGTTTGTTTCAGAAGGGGGATATTCTCTTAATGCTTTATCTGGGGGAGTGTTTTTGAATGAAAGGTACTAATTTCTTATGTCTATAAAAATATATTCATTAAACTCTTATTTCCCACACCAATCATGGATCGAGTGGGATTATAGTTGGTGATTAGTGAACAACCCGTACACACCTAAAAGGAACGTAGTTCAACTATGTATGTTAATTTCACATCTAGTTTTTTAAAATTTTATCAGTTTATGTAGTTGAATCATAGGTTAAAGTGTGTTGGAATTTTTAAACCACCCAAAAGTGGATATTATTATAAAAAATCATCAATGTGTGATTCTAGGTTGTTTTTATTAACAATTAAGTGGAATAAAAATTTATTGTGTGCAATATAGTTTTTTTGAGTTATTTTCTTGAAGTTTGGAAGTGTTTTGGATCAACTATATATTGGTTTTAATATTTTTTATAAAATATATTTTTTTTTACAACTATTTTATTTTTTTGGAAAAGTTCCTAGAGTAAGACTTAATGAGAACATATGAATCTAGAATAATATTAATTTAAAATTATTATAGTGAGGATTTAATATGAATTAAGGGAGAATAAGTGAATAGGGAGGGATTTTTCTTTTCTCACTAGTAATAACATTAAGGTTTATAATTTTCTCTCACCTAAAATCTTCTATTATTTCTATCATTGATGGTGGAAGAGTTGTTAATTATATATCCATTTTTTTCTCAAACTCAAAACTTCCTATATTAGTGTGGAAATTTTATTCTTATTTCCATAATTATCATTATGTAGAATAGTATTTTTAACATTATCCATCAGGGAAAATGTATTATCTTGTGTTTTAATCAGTTTTTTAGTAAACTCTTTTTGAACTAGTAGAATGACTATACAATATTTCATAACATGTCTATAAGGTTTACACCTTAATTAAAAATTATCTTGTTCTGTTGGGTTTTCAATTTTATACATCCTCTCAGGAAATTTGATCTCTTTATGTGAAATCAATTTTTCCCTTTAACATTAGAATCTGCTTATTCCTTCTCCATTTTTCAATCCATTTCCAAATTCTATAGGAAAAATAGTTAGGCTCTATATCTTGATATAATAAAATTTCATGGAGTTTTCACATGTTGTATTCATAAATTTTTTGTTATAGTTTTTATTAAAAAAATCAACTCTTAATCTGGAATTTCTTTAATCAATAAAATCATCATGTTTCGCCCCTAAGGTGATTCCATTTTGAGATTAAGATTACTTTATTTAATTATGATATCCAAGGCCTATTTTTAGTTATCATTAATGTGGTCTATTTCCAAAATATAATCACCAAAAATTTCAATACAATGACTTTTCATATTTTCTTTAAACTACTTGTGATTTCCTTTTACATATTTCTTATTTTTTTGAATACCATTATTCACTTTGTTTTCTCTCAAGAAATATTAATCTTTCTTTCTAAATTTTTTGTCACTTTTTTAGATTCCTTTTTTCCATCATCATATGACCTGTGATAGGTTGGTATATACCAACACTCTGAAGTACCCCCAGACACCCTGAGAGGGGAGGGGTGAATCAGGGTGAAAAAAAATTATTTTAATGTGATGGATCTTGTTCCAATGTTGGTAGGAACTCGTTGAACCTGTATGATGAAAATGATCAGAAAGCAAACATTCACATGCATAGAGAAGACACAACACTTTTTACTTGGTTCATCACTAAGGGCTACGTCCAAGGAGCATATGCCGATAAGTTTTCGGTCGTACCAAATTCCACTAATCTTCACTATCTGTGGATAACAAAGGTTCGGGCACAGTCACTCTGTCCCAGGATCACTGCCTTTATAGAAGTTCAGGGATAGATCACAGCGTCCCTCGGGTCACTCCCGTTGACTCCCCCTAGCTCACTTCCCTTGGTGAAGTCACACTCAGTTTATAGACGTGAAGGTCTCTTCATCATTGCAAAATAATTAATCCTATATTGAATGTAGATTCTCTATTGAAGTCCAACTTTAACTCTTATAGTAATCCCCCTTTTCACCAAAGGTATCGGGTAATCCTCCAGTTTTCGTGCAGCTTTAAAAGGACCGGCGTACAACAACCTCACCTGGCATGCTTCTCCAAGACCGGTGCGCAAGTTTCAAGAATAGTGCGCAAGTCACTTGCGTGGTACAAAATTGGCACGCAGGTGACACCAACACACTTGCGCGACACTACCTCCTTCAACTCCAAACTTGCACGGCTCTGCACCTTTAACTCCCAAACCGCCTTGGTCACGCAGCCAACAACCGGCGCGCAGCCTCTACTTGCACGACCCAACAACCACTTTCACGACTCAACCACTTTCATGACGAGAGCTCGAAAAATCTCTAAGTCTTGAATTTCATTCCAAATGAGGAGGGGGTCCTCTATTTATAGGCAAACTAGACCCCCTGTGCGGCGGCTCGCAAGTCTTCCCTCGGCGCGCAGGTTCCGGCGCGCAGCTCATCCACCCTTGCCTCTATCGCGCAACTCACTTGCGCGAACACACCAATACTTGCGCGACCTACTTTCCTTAGCCATATTTTGAAATTATTATCATGAAGAACAACCGGTGCGCAATTTTCCAAACCTCCTAGACATCGGCGAGCAAGTCTTTTTCTCAGCGCGCAGGTCACTTGCGCGACCAGCCCAAAACTTGCGCAGCACTTAACCCTTTGACATTTTTTCATGTTATGATCTTGAAAAGCACATGACGTGAAATTTTACTCTCCTTCAAGTACAAGGAACGCAAGTCTCTTTTCCAAAAACACTTTTCTCCATTTTTTGATTTTCAGGCCCAAAAATTTGGCAAACACTGGGAAACAACACCACCTTCAATACTATTGTCTGCTTGAACTGTATGATCTCTTTGCTGGTACACATTCTGAACTTCCAATGAGGATTGAAAAAAAAACACAAACCATACTCCAAATCATTCATAGAAGACCATGGTTCCAACAATCTCCCCCTTTGGGTTTGTTGGCAATCAAAAAATAAATTCAATAGATCTCCATCCATGTGTAAACCAAAAACGCAAGAATCAACTCAACCAACACTCTAAGTCTACGTGAGCAATGCTCGGTGTAGAAAACAAGAGAGGAAGCATGAATTGGGTTCCCATGTTTTGTAATTCTCAATGACGAATGACGCCCAAGAAGCATTACATGACCAATGTATACCAATGTTTTCCTTCTCATTCTTCCCATCACAGAAGAATTACTTGCCTGAATTTATTCCTTTCTCCCCCATTGACAATAAATCCAAAGACCGGTAATTTGTTCAATGTTCAGCTCAAACCATACTCCCCCTGGATAGTATCTCCCCCATAAACCTGTATCGCATCCATAAATAGATAAAAATAGTTATCACAAATGGGGAGAAGGGATTTTCGTAACCTCCTTATGCACTGGGAGGTGGCCGAACACTAAGGTTCAATCGATGTTTCTCAAACACTGCTGCTGATAGTGGCTTGGTTAGAATATCAGCCACTTGCTCATCATTTCCCACATGGTCCATTCTAATCACTCCTTTCTCAACTTTTTATTTTATAAAATGATACCTGATTTCAATATGTTTTGTACGAGAGTGTTGAACATGATTCTTCATAAGATCAATTGTGCTCTTGTTATCATAGTAAATAACCATTGGTTGCTTCATCTCATCACCAATGTCTATTAGTTGTTGCTTCATCCATAGCAGTTGATTGCATTCCTTTATGGCAGAGATGTATTCAGATTCAGCAGTACTAAGAGAATTACTTTCTTGTTTCTTTCTTAACCAGCCAACACATTTATTCCCAATATAGAATGCTCCACCACTGGTGGACTTTCTGTCCACTACATCACCAGCCCAGTCAGCATCAGAAAATGATGATAGTTCATTGTCTCTTCCTGCAGCAAAGTATAAGCCACAATTGTGAGTACCTTGAATATACCTCATGATTCTTTTTACTGTTGCCATATGTTCCTCTTTTGGATTACTCTGAAAGCGGGATGCAAGACATGTGGCAAAGACAATATCTGTCTGTGTCACTGTTAGGTATAGTAAGATTCCAATGATCCTTCTGTACATGGTGGGATCTACAGAGGTCCCATACTCATGCTTTCCAATTTTAGTTCCAACTACAATCAGAGTTGACATTGGTTTGGAGTCTTGCATATTAAACTTATTCAACAGCTCTCTTGCATACTTTTCCTGAGAAATGAAAGTGTATTCCTTCTTTTGAATCACCTACAGCCCCAAGAAATATGTGAGCTCCCCAATCATAGGCATTTCAAATTCTGATTTCATGTGATTGGAAAATTCGTCCACTGATTTATGCCTGCTGCCACCAAATATGATATCATCAACATAGACTAGAACCATGAATTGATCTTTTTGAGAATTCTTCACATAGAGATTGTGATCTACTCCTCCTCTTTTGAAATCTAGCTTCTTGAGATACGAATCCAGTCGCGAGTACCACGCCTGTGGTGCCTACTTCAAACCATATAGAGCTTTCTTCAGTTTTCAGACCTTTGTTTCATCAGTACCTAAAACAAAACCCACTGGTTGTTCAATGTAGACTTCTTCTTCGAGTACACCATTCAAGAATGTTGTCTTGACATCCATTTGATATACTTTATATCCTCTTTGGAGTTCCATAGAAAGGAAAATCCTGATTGACTCCAGTCTAGCCACTAGATCAAAGGTTTCTTCAACATCAATGTCTTCAATCTGGAAGTATCATTTATATACCAGTTGTGCCTTGTTTATGATGACACTTCCATGCTCATCAAACTTATTTTTGAAGATCCATTTGGTACCAATCACATTGTGACCTTCAGGTCTCTGGACAAGATCCCATGTCTGATTCTTTTCAGTCTGATCTAATTCTTCATTCATTGATTTCACCCAAGATTCATCTTTTACAGCTTCTTCGAATGAGGATGGTTCCACAACTGATAGAAATATAGATTGTGCGTTATTCCTCATCCTTCTTGTTTGAGTGGCTACATTTCTGTCCCCAATTATGTTGGATGGATCAATCTCAGCTCTTCGATTTATCCTACGAGGTTCAGTTGCATTCTCTTCATCCATAGTTTCTTTTTCAGATTCTTCTTCTGAGTCAACATCATGATGTGACTGCTGAGTGTTTTGTACAACTCCTTCTATTTCTGTATTTGTGTTTTCTCCATGTTCACTTTATTCCTCACTTTGTATCACATCAGCATATGACGTCCTTGAAGCATTTGTGGTTTTCTCTTCAATTATCTTAACATCACTGCTTTCCACAATCCTTCCTAAATGCTTTTTGAAACATTTATAGGCTTTTCTATTCATTGAGTAACTGAGGAAAATTACTTCATCTGCATTGTCTCCATACTTCCCTTGATTTCCTTCTTTTTTCATGATGAAGCATTTACTTCCAAAGACATGAATGTATTTTAAAGAGGGCTTCCTTACATGCCACAATTCATATGGGGTCTTCGTCTCACCTATATAAAGTCATGTTTGATTCTGAATATACACTGCAGCTTGAACAGCCTCTTTCCAGTAATATCGTGGAATATGACTCTCAATCAGCATAGTTCGTTCCATGTTGTTCACCTGTCGGTTCCTACATTTAAAAAATCCATTTTGTTGTGGATTTCTCACAGCAGCTACCTCATGTTGTATCCCATGCTTCTCCAGATAATTTTCAAATTCAATGGATGTGTATTCTCCTCCATTATCAGATCGCAACACTTTGATTGTTCGTCTGGTATCATTCTCAGCGATTCGCCGATATGTTTTCATGCAGTCAAGGACTTGTCGTTTCCTATGAATGACCATCACACATGTCATTCTACTATAATCATCTATGAAAAGGACAAAGTACCTTTCTCTATGACTTCTAGCAACATTTATCGTCCCACATACATATGTATGAATCAGATCAAGAAGGTGAGATGCCCTTTTTTTCTTTGGCCGATATGAATTGCAGACCAGCTTCCCATGAATGCAAGCATCAAAAGATTTTTCACGCTCATGCTTCAGGTTGGGAATGTCCATGACAATTCTCAATTTTGATATTTTCTCCATGTCTTGTTTATTGATGTGTTCCATTCTCCGATGCCACAAATTTTTTTCTTCTTCAACAGTCATGTAACAGACATTTTCTTCACTATCAACCTGATACAAGTTGCCTTTTGTTCTGCATCCCTTCATAAGTGAATTGCATGTCTTTCCCTTGATAGTGCATCCTTTCTGATTAAAAGTAACTATAAGTCCCGAGTCACAGAGTTGACTCACGCTAAGTAGATTATGACATAGGCCATCTACATAAAGGACTTCAGCCTTCTTTAGTTCTCCATTAGCTAATTAGGTACTTCCACTCCCTTTGATTTTCAGAGCTCCATCATTACCAAATCATACTATACCAACAACCTTCTTTTTGATATCCGTTAACAGGATGTAATTACCTATCATATGATATGAACAACTGCTATCTAGAATCCAGGTACTATTGTTCTTTTTAGCTTTGAGGGCCACCTCTGCAAGGTTGGATTTCTCAATCTGGTTCCTTTCCTTCCATGAGACATTGGATTGAGTAAATAGTACTGATGGCCTTTCAATTATCTGTTCCGCGTACCCAGGTTCTTCATAGTCAAAATCTTAATTGAGAATAGAAAACCTATTTGAAAGAGAAACAGTGTCTTACTGATGAGACTTTACTTGTCTTGAACTTTTGTATGAGGTGTCCATGTCCCTTCTTTGCCTTCAATTAGCAGCCTTATGACCAAAGTTAGAACAAAGAAAACAATATCCATAGAAATTTTTTCTTCTATAAGAATTAGGATATGAATTTTTTCTCCTTTGTTGAACTCCTATATCTTCTCTATTCAGATAGATTCTTGCCTCTTTTCAATAAGACATGGTATGGTCCAGATAGCCACAGAACTGACACTTCAAGAGAGGAAATTTCTTCTCACTTGAATTTCTCCTCATACCTTCTTCCTTGGGAGAAAAGTTAGACTGTCTTTCATTTCTGAATGTTTGAGGATAATTTTCAGTTCTCCTTTTAGTTTGGATTTAGGGTTCCTTTCTCAGCACTTTAGGAAACATTTCAAATTTTCAACTTTCATCTTATCTTTCTTTTGGATCCTTTCACTTCCAGCAGTTGATGTCTCAGCTTCACAGCCAATTCCACTCTTTCCCATGCAAGCGGGTCTTTGATCACTCAAGATTTTTCCAACCCCATCTGAACCACATTTGGCTCTTTCCAATAATTCTGCATCTGAGAATATTCCAAACTGTATTTTATTCCTTGATTCTTTTGGAATTGATTCAGTCTCAAGTTTACTCCTAAGATTAACAACTTCCTCCTCAAGACCCTCAGTAGTCTTGGATTTTTCCTCTAGTCTGGAGGTGAGGTCATTGATGACCTTTTCTTGCTCTTCAATTCTCATCTTCAGATCCACAACATCATCATTGCTTTCAATTATTTTAGACTGTACCTTCACAAATTCTTTTAGCCATTCAATTTTAGCTTTAAGTTGATCAACGTATTCAGTTGATTCTTCTACAATTTATTTCCACTTATTACAACTCTTACATTTAGTCTTAAGCTTACTAACAGCATCCTTAAGTTTCATCTAGGGATCTACAAAAGTTTCCAACTGTTTTTCTCCACCAGTATCTTCTGACTTTTCAATAGTGGCCATCATGGAAGCATGGTTCCCAATTTTGAATTTTGGTTCTTCTTCATCACAGAATTCATTATCATCTTCTTCCTCTTCACAGAAAAAACTCTTCCTTTTCATTTTCTTTCCATATTTGAAGTCTCCCTTTTTGAAAAACCTTCTCTGAGGATTCTCGAATCTTTCATCTTCACTATCTTCATCATTGATCTTTATTATGAACTGAGAGGCAATGTGCCCAACTTTTCCACAGTGAAAACATGCGAGAGGTAGCTTCCCTTTGAATTTCCATTTTCCCTTCTGGAACTTCTTTGCAATGAGAGAAATATTTTATTTTTCTACGTCATATTATCCACTACTATCTTTTGTTATTTTTAGTTTATCCATGGCCTTAAATTCCATTTCCTTTCTCACACGAGTCGTGGCATCTTCTGGTTTGATTCTCATTTCATATGCTACCAAGCTGCTTAGAAGGTCATCCAGAGAAAGCTTTGAATGATATCTTTCCTCAAGGGATGATACCTTTGCATTGTACATGGGTGGAAGTCTTCTCAGTATTTTCTTCACAATGTCAACATCTTTGATCTCTTATCCTAGGCCCCGAATTGCTCCAACTACTTGAGTGATTCGATTAAATAAGGAGTCTGCATTCTCCTCAGGATGCATCTTCAAATCATCGAACATATTATGCAGCACTTGTAGTTTTTCCTCCTTTACTTTGCTATCTCCTTCATAAATATTCTTGAGTTTATACCTCATGGATTTTGATGAGGTGAAATTCATCACCTTTAGGTATATCTGATCAGAAAGGGCTACGGTGAGTGCGTTTTGTGCTTTAGCATCTACATCAAGAATTTTCCTGTTTGTGTCTGTCATAGCCAGGCCTGTTGGATCAGTGACTTGTATTCATTGCATAGTAGAAAAATGAACTTTCATTCCAAGAGATCTTAGATGAGATCTCATTCTGTTCTTCCAGATCTAGAAATTACTTCCATCGAAGTGAGGGACTCCCCGGACATTGACTGCATTCTCCATGACGACAAAGGACAGGTTCAACACCAGCAACCTTTACCCTCTAATACCACTTGAAGGACCCCCGGACACCCTGAGAGCGGAGGGGTGAATCAGGGTGACAACTTTTTATTTTAATGTGGAGGATCTTGTTCCCACATTGGTAGGAACTCGTTGAACCTGTATGATGAAAATGATCAGAAAGCAAACATTCACATGCATAGAGAAGACACAGCACTTTTTACTTGGTTCACCACTAAGGGCTACGTCCAAGGAGCATACACCGAAAAGTTTTCGGTCGTACCAAATTCCACTAATCTTCAATAACTATGGATTACAAAGGTTTGGGCACAGTCACTCTGTCCTAGGCTCACTGCCTTTACAAAAGTTCAGGGATAGCTCATAGCGTCCCTCGGGTCACTCCCATTGACTCCCCCTAGCTCACTGCCCTTGGTGAAGTCACACTCAGTTTATAGACGTGAAGGTCTCTTCATCATTGCAAAAGAATGCATCTTCTATTGAATGTAGATGATATGTTGAAGTCCAACTTTAACTCGTATACTAATCCCCCTTTTAACTGAAGGTATCGGGCAATCCTCCAGTTTTCGTGCAGCTTTAAAAGGACCGGCGTACAACAACCTCACCTGGAGTGCTTCTCCAAGACCGACGCGCAAGTTTCAAGAATGGTGCGCAAGTCACTTGCGCGGTACAAAATTGGCGTGCAGGTGGCACCAACACACTTGTGCGACACTTCCTCCTTTAACTCCAAACTTTCATGGCTCTGCACCTTTAACTCCCAAACCGCCTTGGTCGCGCAGCCAACAACCGGTGTGAATCCTCTACTTGCGCGACCCAACAACCACTTGCGTGACTCAACCACTTGCGCGACGAGAGCTCCAAAAATCTCAAAGTATTTAATTTCGTTCCAAATGAGGAGGGGGTCCTCTATTTATAGGCAAACTGGACCCCCTGTGCGGTGGCGCACAAGTCTTCCCTCGGCACGCAGGTTCCGGCGCGCAGCTCATCCGCCCTTTCCTTTGTCGCGTAACTCACTTGCGCGAACACACCAATACTTGCGCGACCTACTTTCCTTAGCCATATTTTGAAGTTATGATCATGAAGAACAACCAACGCGCAAGTTTCCAAACCTCTTTGACATCAGCGCGCAAGTCTTTTTCTCAGCGTGCAGGTCACTTGCACAACCAGCCCAAAACTTGCGCGTCCCTTAACCCTTTGCCATTTTTTCATGTTCTGATCTTGAAAAACACATGATGCAAAATTTTACTCTCCTTCATGTACAAGGCGCGCAAGTCTCTTTTCCAAAAATACTTTTCTCCATTTGTCGATTTTCAGGCCCAAAAATTTGGCAAACACTGGGAAACAGCGCCACCTTCAATATTGTTGTCTGCTTAAACTCTATGATCTCTTTGTTGGTACACATTCTGAACTTCCACTGAGGATTGACAACAAACACAAACCATACTCCAAATCATGCATAGAAGACCATGTTTCCAACACACTCATCCTAATTATGTCCACATGTGTTTCAATAATCACAAAATATTTCAAAGATCTGGAATCTATTCTTGGTGAACTAGATTTTTATTTTCTTTCAATCTTTACACTTCTCAGTTGGTCTTCTACTTTCTCCAAAAATTCTATCCCTTACACTAGCCCATAAAATTCTCAATATTGTGAGAAATTACTCCAAAACTCAATGTATCTATTCCTAAACATCCATTAACACCAATGATAACCAATAACCCCTACCTAGATAAGTCATCGATATAGATTTAATTATATACCTTTTTTTTAGTGAAAACTCCACCCTTTTGGATCTTTATAGGGGGTAATTTTCTTGGATATTCCAACACCCACTCTTGATGTGTTGGTATAAATTTTAAAATTTTTAACTATTAAAAGTTTTATAGGTTTATATTTAACATTTTCATAAGTATATATAACTGTATCAGTATAGAAACTTTCATCTAGAATTTGATTTATCTTTTCAAAAGAGATTATTATAGGTCGTCTAGGGGATTATTCCATATTTTTCAATCTCACCTTATATTAGAGACACTTAATGTTGAGATATTTCCTGATATGCTCAACTAATATTAAACTTCTTCCCAATATTTATCTAACTTATTATCATATTCTTCATGAAATTTTCTTGATTCTTAAACAAATATATAAATCTATTTTAATCTTTTTTCTCTACCTCTATCGAAAAATATTTAACATTTATGGTGGTTTTTTAAAATTTTAAATATTCAAGGTAAACTTCCACAAATATTATTTTAGAAACTAATTTTTTAAAAATATTACTTTATAATTGTTCTTAAACTAAGAAAAACTTTTTATTTCCAACTGATATCAATTGTTCTTTTTCTTCTATAAGGTATATGAGATAAATTCACTTTCAGAACATCTTATATAGTGTATCCTCAATTTCTTCAACTTTCTCTTTCAGTTATACCTTTTTATCATGGATTTCCTTGATAAAATCAAATATAAAGGTGTATAATTATTTATGAACATTCTTAAGATGGCCTTTAATGTTAGGTTAGAGGTCTTAAACATTCATTCTATACTCATATTACTCACAATTTCCCTAGATTGAACATTTTTAAATGGATCATTCTCAATAAACATGTTAAATGAATAGTTATTTTGACTCCCTAAATATGAACCCTTGAATCCAGATCCATAAAACCATAATTTATACATTTAAATTGATACCATATATAAATGTAACACCCCAATAATATATAATTTATTTCATTTTAAATAAATTTAATCTGTTTGATATATTTTGACACACACAACCCTGATCCTAAATTAACTATAATATATTATATCATTATAACCTAGCCATTAAATTAAAAGGTATGAATAAGACAAAACATATTATGAAAAATATATGGTTTACCCATATATTAAATACACTTTTGGGTCATCAATTGATTATAAATGAAAATATAAATCATTAGAAAGAAAATTAATTTTTTTTCTTAAAAACTATTTTTATGTGCGCAATGTGTTTTTATCTTAATAAATTAAATTAATCATTATTAGTTAATAACTCCAATTAAATTCATATATTATATATTAAATATGTTTTTACCATTTATCTTGTATTTCTTCTATGCATGAGATAAGAATAAATCCAATATTTTGTGTAAAAACAGTATTCTTCTAAAAAGCATTTCATATCAGTTTGATCAAATATATTAAATTAATTTTTTATATTTTTAGAATATATATTTAAAATAATGAAATTTATTTTTGGGGTCAAAATTTCCAAAATTATCTTATAGTGATTTTTTATAATTTCCTAAAAATATCAATCATTAGATTAATAGTGAAAAGGCTGATTTTTATTAAACAATTATGCTTTTTGTTTAAATAATTAACAAAGTAACCTTTCTTAACTTGTTTTAAAAGTATAATTAGTTAAATTATATTATTAATAATCCAATTTAGATAAATATATTAAATTTTATATTTAAATTTGATATAAAAAACTTTTTATACTTAAGAAAATGTTTTCTTGGGAAAACTACATTTTGTCACGGTTATAAGTTTGATTTCAAATTAAATCAATACAATTATGTGAATTGAATTTGGTAAAATATATTACATATTTATAATAAAAAAATTATATTAGGTAATAATGTGTAATTAACTTTTGGTCTTAATAAATAGTAGAAACATTAAAAGTTAATTATTGTTGTTAAGGTTAAAAAAAGGTTTTGTGCATCACATGCGCTTGTATTAAATTTAATTTTCCACACAAAAAATAATTCTATTTATAAATTTAATTTATTATTTATAATCAGTTTCTCCAAATTATCTAATAATTCTTGTTTTGTTTTTTTTTTCTTAAAGGATAATTTACCTATATAAAAAAACTAGTTACCATGGTGAAAATTAAAATAGAAAAATTGAGTAACCTTATAAGTTAAGTGAATAAAATGTTTACAAACGTTTATTTTTAGTTTTGAAGGTGTGTATCGACCATATATTCACTCCACTAAATTATTTATCAATTTTTTGGGCACTTAAGTTGATACTGACTTTCCACTATTTAATAGATTTTAGTATTTACAAAAATATCCCTCTTCAATTATAAAAGGATACCTCCTCCACTCACTTTTTCACACCTATTAAGCCATTTAGATTTGAAAACCCTTAAAAACTATATCATAAAAAACATTATAAACTTTTTTTAGATACCCTTCTTTCCAAAAATACCAACACTAGGAACCTTAATAAGAGATCCAAATGAGGTTTTTCTTAGCAAATGTTATTCTCTTCACTAATCTCTTTCTTTTTTACTTATTCTATTACCACATTCATTAATTTATTAATAATTAAAATATAATAAATCTAGTATATAACATATACTAATATTTAATTGTTTTTATTTCATAACCTATATACATCTCCTCTACCATAAAATGGGAAATAAAACCGTCAATCGTGTCTGTGGCGGATTACCACCTCACGAAATGACGTATTTTGTTTCCTTTCACCACCTATCACATCTAGACATAATGATGGATTTTTTATATATATATATGATATTCATAACATATTTTTCATTATAAAATGATAATATATGATTTACATTCTTACCTTTTCATTCACTTAAAAATGATAACATCATTCGTGTGTACGTGTGGAATACCACCTCCCTGAAGTGATGTGATTTGTTCAATATTACCAAATAATATGGATAATATATATAATTATATTCAAATAAATAACATGGTATTTATTATGTAAATCAAAATTTTATAATGTTAAAATAATTCTTACCATCTTTACATAATGTTCATTGAAAAATGGAAATGTTACTCATGCATACGTGCAACTTACCATCTTCGTAATTGTAACATAGTTAATTTACCATAAAATTATATCATGGTTGGTTTAAAAATTATAATTTTTGTATAAAAATTATAATTATTTCATGATTATTATACTATATATGATGTTTCAATGACCTATTTTACCGTAGTCAACTTATCATAGTTATTTTGGATGTATGAATCGAATATCATCAAAACATCTGATGTGAAGTTAATTGATTAAGTAATTAAATATAACATGGTAAAAATATAATAAAAGAAATAATAAATATGAAAAATATTTTTATGAAAGAAAATAATTAACATGATTTTATTATTCAATAAGATAAATAACATATGCGATAAGTTGGACCTGAGGTATGGGATTCTGTCTCAATTTCCTTTCATTGAGTAAAATTTAAATGTTATGAACAAATTTATTTTATATGGTATATATCCTACGTATTTACATCTTATATCATGAATAATTAATAAATCATTGTATTTTAATTTATAATTGAAAATACTTCTTCTAAGGGGGTTTGACTTAAAAGTTACCAAGTGGTAAAGGGTTTAATAACTCAATTTACTTTTTTTGGGTTATATGACATCTTCATTGTCCTTGATATTATAAGATTATATGAATAATTAATTTTTATTATTTTATACTACATTAATTTTTTATGTTAATTTATAATTGTAACATATAATCAATTTATTTATTTGTTCTCTCTTCTAAATAATGATCATTGTAAGGGTTATTCGCCTCAAATTGTTTTCCTTGGGACATATCTTATGTTATACACCTATCTAATTTTATGAGGTTTATCAATTAAACCATTTATATGTTATATCATAAATCTATTTACACACATGTTTTTTAATTTTTTATATGAAGTTATTTATTTCATTGGGTTTATTATTTATAAGTTACTAAAGTGGTAATGGATTATTTCACAATCCCGTCATTATTTAGGATTGTTTATGTTTATGTATCTGGTGGGGGAATTAATGATATTTCTATATTAAAACCAATATATTTTCTTATCCCCTATTTTTTTTAAATTATATGTTTTCTTTTCATTTTCCTATTTTATATACTCAAATGTTCAAAAAATGTTTTAAAGAAAAACTGTCTTTATTTCCTCTTTAGTCATGAATTTTACCTTCCATGTCCATTTTCTCTAAAAATATTTTCAATAATTTTTTTAATATTCTCTAATTATTTATTAAATATATTTTTACCCATGTTTTAATTATAAAAAATAGTTTCAAATAGATCTTCCTATCATTTTCCAAATGAGGTAATTTTTTACTTTTCTTACAAAAATGTGAAAGGAATATTTTATTTAACGTACTAGGTATGAATAGAATTTCCCACGAACATGACCTCCAAATATAATGACTCTTCCTTTACAAGTCAACAATGTTCTTTTACAAGAATTTTTTTTCCTAATATTCTCTTAATTTTTTGTTTTTAAAAATTATTTTCAAATTAAAATGTGTATTTTACTCAAGAATTATTTTAATGATCTTTTTATGAAATTTCTATTCATTAATGACTAAAACCATTTATTTTACATATAATCCAATGGTAATATTTTCTAATAATATCATCCTTATTCTTTCTCTGGATGATTTATGATAATTTTTATTGGTGGAAATATTAAAAAAATTTATTCTTGTTTTCCATACGAGTGTTTATGTTGATTATATATTGAATTTTTATTCTCCCTTTTCATACGAGGAATGAATTAGACATATTAAGTGATGTGTGAGGCCCTATATATCCCCTCAATTCAATGGTAGGTCTCATGAGGCAAAATAGTTTGAATATTTGGCTAAGGCCGGACCCATTTATGTAATATGTCTTATCATAAGGCCATGAATGTATGTTTATGATGTCCAATATTATACATTCCATAATTATGAAATTAGTTATTTATGTCCATGTGATTATTTGTATAATTATTTTATCCATGGATAAGTTTCAACCTCACATTATTAGTTTTATAGAATTATTTGATTGCATTCCTTATATATTATTATTCATGCTCAATTTATTGATTAAATTGTATGTGTTTTTATTTATTTACATTTTTATATTTGTTATGATCTATTTTATCAATATATATTCCACTGTACGTAACCCTTATTGAGAATTTTAGATCACTCCTTATTTTATTTCCTTTCCCAGGAAATAAAGAATGAATATTCAAATGAGTTTAAGGATGCATAATATTTTCTTCCACTATATTTTATTTTTATGTTTCAAATTTAATGTGAGATTATAGTATGTATATAATTTATAAAGACTACTAAACTATTATGTACTTTGGGATGTGATCACATGTATTAAATTTCAATGTAATAAAGAAACCAATGACTCTATCCTATTGGGGTCAGTGTATTTATAGTAAAATCCTAGATATAACCTTCCATAATTACATAATAAAAAATTATTATTGAATATATTATATTTAAAGGATTTTTTCAGGTTTAAAACTTTATATAATTAAAAACATTATACACTAATAGAGACCATGTTATTTGTATCAAATAAGCTTTTTCCCCACTATATATACAAAATCACTTAATCCATAATGTGTCTTCAACATCTAAAATAAATTTTTTTACTTGTGGTATCCTTATAAACATGTAAAATATACCAATTTTCGTCATAGTATAGGGAAATGGAAACATAATATGGGGTGATCTCAAATGATTAACAAGGGAAGCATATAACTAAATCATTAATGGTATAAACATGGTATAAATGTTATGGCAGGAATAGTTAAACAACATAATGCAATAATAAAATTGAAATTGGGATCATGTTATATCCATGAAAATAAATAAATACATGGATATAAATAATACTAATCTCATAATAATGGAATGAATAATTCCACATGTCAAAAACTTGCAGCCAAGTTCTTGTGGAAAGACACATTACTTTTCATCAAGATAGAAGTCAAGAAATCTTGTTGAATTGGGATGGTATAAACCAAATAAAAAAAATTATTTTATCTCATGGTACCTGTTGATGAATCAAGAGGATATATAATTATGGGCCCCACCCATCACCTAACTAAGTCCAGTGAATTCACCATAAGATTCACCAAGACCTTTCATACCATTCCCTGGGGAACATTTAATTTAATATAACATGGATCTCCATAACATGAGGAATAAAAAAATAAATACTTAACAAATGTAAATTAGATGTAAAAATCATCATGAATGTGAATACTTTTCCCATTTTAATAAAATGGATAAGATGATCATAACTCATCCATATAAAGAAGGTGGATGGTCAAACAAAACATATTCAACTTGTTAATAATTGTCCATATTTGAATAACAGTATAACGAATGCCAATAATTTTCCCCATTTTAATATAATAACAAAATTTATATATTAAAAACATAAAATATGAATTATATAAAATTTTATGTTCACACCATATAGAGTACTAGTTATATGACTAAGTTAGTACTCGAATGACATGATCATATGCCATCCAAATACTGAAATTTGATGGTTTCAAAAGAACATATCCCATGATGTGAGAAATATTTTTGAAAGGATTAATGTGGTAGGAATTTATTCCCCCTAAAAATTTGATAGAACAAAAAAAAATATAATCAATGGGAATAATGTACCCAAATTATATGAAATAAGTTCAAAGAATGATCATAACTTAATGAACAAAAAAAAAATTACCAAAAATCTTTAATATCAGTGAAAAAAATAAATCAATAGAAACTTCAATAAGGGAACATGATTTAGATATTAAATACCAGGAAATTTTTGGAAATAAATTATAGAAAATTCATGATATAGTAAATAAATAGAACATCATATAAATAGAACAGGGTGCATAACATGTAACATGTCTCGATGAATCATATTTGAGGTAATGAAAACCTATACAACATGAGTATCATTTTAATAAACAATAAATGAAGTATATGGATTTTAATTAAATATAAAATACTATTATTAAGTGAAAATTCATGAAATTTTATCAAAAATAGATATTATATACACCAAAAAATGGAATTAGGTACATAATACAAAAAATATCTCAAAATGAGGAATTTGAGATGAAACACCCTTACCTTTTATTAAGGACTTACACAAATATAATTTAACAAAATACATAAAAAATATCAATCTTAATAACTTAATTAATAACCTTACTCATATCTATTTTCATTTATACTCTTCTTAAATATTTATTATCTATATGAATTCAATCGATTTTCCACATCGTGTGTTTATATTTTTGATCATTTGTACAAGTTTTATAATAGTGATCTTTGTGTTAATTATTATTTAAATTTACAGAATTTCATGGTCATTAAACTTAATATTAGGGATTATTAATAATTACTTATGATTTTACAAACTTGTTTTATTAGTGTATTAGTCTTTATACTTGAAGATGAAATCGATAAAAATCATGTTTTTATGATTATTAATGATCTAAGTGTGTTTTCATATCTAATGAATTAAATATTGATATAAAATATTTAGAACCAGAAAATAATAATTATTTGAAAAATTATATAATATTATATCATTAATTATTTTTTCATAGTAATTCATGACATAAATTCATATTATTGTTCAATTAGTTGGTTAAACTGACCCAAACATGAAAAAACCCTAATTTAGTAAATGATTACGAGGTGGTTTTTTGTAATATCATTATAATAGAAAAATAATGATATTATTTATTATTTACTTGTGTTATATATCATAGTTTAAATTATTTATAAAATTTATTAATGTATATGGAAATATTACACAATTTAATAACAAGTTATCCTCTTAGTACAATTACTTTAAATGATTAAATTAACGATGACCATTTTTTGATAATATCATTAATAATTTATTATATTTTTCATAGCATAACTTTAATTATACCATGAAAATAATTTTTTTAATAACATCATTGTATTCATAATTATAAGGTGGTAATGGAAAACTAAACATGTTACATCATTGAGGCGGTCTCCTACACAATGCATGAATGATGATTTTGAATTTCTTAATGGATGGGGTATATGAATAACCAATGATAATAAAATTATTATAGTAACATTAAAGTATATAAATGATACTAATATCATTATATTACTGTGGATATAATTAATTTTATAGAATTTAATTATGGAGAAACGCTAAGTGGTTGATAATACTCATATCGAAGACTTGACTTTTCCTTGGTAGTATCATTGGAAATTAAGGCCTCATGATAACTACTGGTTACCAGAAGATTTTGAAAGTTGAAGAGGGTTAGAAGAGGATAAATTTTGAATATTAAATAGAGTAAATTATAAGGAATAGTGTGTCTTGAAGTGGTAAATATGTTACACTTTTATAAGTGAAATGAAGGGTATTTTTGTGAGTATCCATTACATTTTCAATAATGTAAGGTTAATATTCAAGTGAAAAAGGAAAAAAATGGAAAAAATAAGAGATAAAAATGATTGTGGTAAAAAATCAACTTAACAACTCCGTATTTAGAAAATTTTGAGTGTTTTAAGGCCTTTTTTAACTTCTTTTTTTCCCTAATTTGTTTTACTGTGGTAACTAATTTCTATCCATAGTAATTAATTTTAATAAAAAATATTATGATTTAACATTTTAAATAATTTTATACTTATAATTTCATATTTTAAAATAATTTTATCCAATTAAATTTTTAAATGTGTGAAAATTTATTTTTAAACTAAACAAACATAATGATGTAAAAATAAGTTTTTAGAGAAATAATATTTTTATGATTTAAATTTGTATATAAGATAAAATTATATTGGATACTGATTTTAGTGAAATAAATTTATTTATTATTAAAAAATAAAGTATATTAGTATTATAAGGCAAAGGGAAATTTAATCACCCTTAAAAAATTCTTTACTCATTAAAAATATTGAAAACAATATTTATATTAAAGTAACATTTTAATTATTTATAAAACATTTTCCCATAAGATTTCTAATTTAAATAAATCTTTTAAAATGAATAATTTTATTCCAAAAAAATATTATTTTATTACCTAAAAGAATTTATTAATTTATAGGTTATTTTCATATAATGGTAAATCCCTAAAAATTATAACCTTCATGTAAACTGTATTGTTTTACTAAAAATCGACAATTTCAATAAAAGCTCAGAAATTAATACTAAGAAAATTTTTATATGAGGAAGTAAAAAATTAATTTAAATTTAACAAATTTAGAAATTAAAATTCATTATTTTTTTTGAATAAAACCATAAAATAAAAAGAAAACCATTTTTTATTAGAAAATGACATTTTAAAATTTTTAATTTTTTTATTAATTTTTCTTATGATTTAAAAAATAAATTGGTGTTAACCAATTATTAACATCAAACATAATTTATTATTAATTATTTGTTTTTTTAAATAGAAATGTGCATTAAGTAAAAGTTAATTTTTATAAAAAATACTCTTTTAAATAATAAAAAAAATATTATTTGTCATTTTTTGTAAACTAATTTAATTTTATTTATATTTAAAGTAGCCTTTATTTTATATGTACATGTAATTCATAAAATGGTTAATCTTATTCATTACTGATAATTAAATTGCTAGGTTTTTAGTGGTTACACTTAACTACTTATAATTTATCTAAATATATCATGGCTTTATTTAGGTTTGGTGCTGTGTGAAGAGAAATCTATAAGAAAAATTGAATTATTTAAAGGTTATAATATATTATAATTTTATGTAGTTACATTCTCCTTACCTTAAATAATTTTCACCCATACAATTTGACTCATAAGATTAGATCAATTTATATAGGGAACTCATAATTAAACATACATGACTAGATAATCATGGATTTATTTAGGATGTGGAATTATATTTATTTATATGAAAAATTATTATAAGTGCTTTATAAAGGGAGATAACCATTTCCAAATCTCACATAGAATTATACTAAGGTATATTGATCAAGATATATATAGAATAACTTCCCAAAATCTCTAAAAATGATTTATATGATTATCATACCATTAAGTGTTTTTATTTATACCCAGTATCCAGCAGTTGGTGAAAACTTACCTGAAATAGGACTATAAAATTTAGAGGGAAAACTCATTATCAGATTTATTAGTGGTATTTTCATTGGTATTTACTTGTCTACGTGGTTATTGGTGACTATCTCCCTTATTAACCCTTGAATCGGTACATTGAGTTGTATAGTTCCCAACAATATTTCAATTAAATTAACATATTTTTGTAGCTTCTCTCTTTCCATTGAACTTGTGAGTCTAATAATCTTCAACTACACATTTATAGCACTTACATGTCCCTTTAAGACAATATCTTCCATGATTATTCCCACATTTGTAACAAATAGGAAATTGAATCCTCATTCCTTAATCATATTTTTCAATTGATCTTTCATGAGAATCTATATTTATCTTCCTTACCGTGTTTGGGACATCAATTGTGTTCGTATTGTTAATCGTATTTCGTGATATCTGGTTTGGCATAATCACAGGGTTTCTCACTCCATCTCTCATTCGGATGGGTCGTTCATTAAGGTAATCTCTACATTATTCCTCACACCCATGTTTCCTTCTAGTTATATCCATTACTAAAACCAAAAGAGAAAACATGAGTGTTGAAATTTATAAGTGAATTATTATAAATAAACACACAAGAATTTAACCTCAAAATGTCTCACTTTATAACACTATCATATTATCCTATCATTCTTATTTTTATACTTGTATCATACTCTATTAAACCTATATAAATCTAAAATTAACATATATCATTATTGGTTTAACCTAGGTTACTTTTATTTGGGTTATGTCGTACTTATTAACATAATCTTTAAAATAGAGATCCCAAATTACCATGAACAATATTAAAATATTCTAAACACATTAATCATTGAAATCAATGCTCGTAAAATCCAACTTATCTTTCTTCAAACAATATTATTCATTCCTACAATATTATAACCAAGTATATAGATACCCTAATTATATACTCTCAATACCATTCATTTCTCAAAACCTATTATAATATCAATGAAATCAAACCATAATGATATTATATATTCCTCAAAAATTAACTTTATATTTAACCATCATATGGTGTTAAACATTAGTTCATAAGGTCACACACTAGTCCCTACATATAATAATCTCAAAAAAGAGATTAACTTCTCCAAAAATATTATAAATCAATTATCAATCCCATGGTTACCAATTACTATCTAATTTAATTCTTCAAAAACAAACAACTCTTTATTACATGAACATCAGGCATATTTTCATCAAAATATTTATTCATCCATCAATCATGTGTTCTCTAATAGTTTTCCACAAAATATAACCTTGCTAAAAAATCACTTTTCAATATTATTGATACCATTTAATATATTTTTCTAAACCATTAAATAATAACTACTAAATAAAAATCATTATATGATTCATATCATCCTCAATAACATTTAGAATATACCAAAATGTCATCGATAAATATCACTTCACTAATTAAAATAGATAAGAGTATGAAGAATTAATTTCTATTACAATATCAACCTCACCACCATATATAGGACTAGGATATTCACATTTTCCATCCTAACTAGTATAAAATAAGTTTCTAAACTATTTAAGTACACTCCCTTCTATGATCATAAGATCTAGTGATTTATAGGTAAAAACCTTTCTCAGCTTAATTTTATTTTTCCTATTTCATCTAAATACTAAAATAAAAATGGTTATTGAAATATATAAAATATTTATATGAAAACATAAATCTGAATATTTCTTCCCTTATAATACCTTTTTTTAACATATGATACTTTTGGATAAATTTATGACTCTCTTTTTTCAAACCTTGGTTATCCATGGTACTTATTATACTAGGTTATCTAACTTAATTAGTTAAAATATTTCTTGAATCCTTTATAATGTTTTATAAATTGAATGTGATTAACCAAATAACATCCCCCAGTAGGTTCTCTCCATGAATGAAGACTTAGGTCCACTCATTGTGCATTAGAGTGATGATTGATTCAATTATTAACTAACCATTTTTAGGGTTGTTGTACCTAGGTTCATTTTTGTAACACCCCAGAATGATAAAGGGTTAAATTACAATTTAATATGACTCATGTCAACAAGGTGAACCTTTCTTTTTGGGACCCTACTTGATTATAACTCCACAGTTATTCATGTTTTTCATGGAGTAATGATCGGGATGGTTTACCTCATAGGATTTTTCTTAGGGTGCATGTGAGTAAGCATAAAGTACATTGGAAAGAACATGTGTTGGCCTATGGGGACAGTCATTATTTTGATGACGCACTTTGAAATGTGGGTGGGACCCATAGAGGGGACTACGTGTTTGTGGGTAAAATGGTGGTGCCTGGCATGCCAAGACATGATATCTATGTTAAAGTGGGGTGTCTATTCTATCAATGGGCCTAATTGTTACATTAGTATCAGAGTAGGACCAACCCTTAAGTGTAGTGGCACTACCTATGTTGACATGTAGGGTCAACAATGAGGAAGTTGTTCTCTAAATGGGGGAGTGAATGTAGCACCCCAAAATGATAAAGTGTTAAATTACTAAATGATATAAATCATTTCAAAAAGGTGTGCATTTATTTTTAGGAGCCTACCATATTAGAAATCCACAGTTAAGCATGCTTATCCTAGAATAATGATCAGTATGGGTGACATCATTGGATGTTTCTCAAGGTGTGTGTGAGTGAGGACAAAGGAAATTGGAAAATAAATTTACTATTATGTGGGGACATTCAATAGTCTGATTACCTGTTCAGTCATGTGGGTGGGACACAGGGAGAGGAATACGTGTCTTTGGGGAAAATGGTGGTACCAGAAGGGTCAGGACATAATTTCCATATTAAGGATGGTTTCCTATACTCTCAATGGGGCCCAGTTGTCACATTGGTATCAGAGTAGGAACCCAGTCTTAAGTGTGGTGGCACTACCTGGGTTAAGATGTAGGGCCTACAAAGAGGATGTTGTTATCTAGGGGATATGTAACAACCCATAATGATAAAGGGTTAAATGAATAAATTATATGACTCATGTCAACAATGTTTACCTTTTTTCAAGAGCCTACCTGATTAGAAATCAATAGTTAAGCATACTTAGACTGGAGTAAAGATCATGATGGGTGACCTCATGGGAATTTTCTCAAGGTGGGTATGAGTGAGGAGAAATCACACTATAAAGAACATGTGTTGGTATGTGGGTATGTTCATTAGTCGGATAGACCATTCAAGGACATGGGTGGACCCTAGAGAGGGGACCATATGTCTAGGGGGGAACTAGTGGTACCTGGCAGGCCAGGGCCTGAATACCATGTTTTGGTGGGGTGTTTGTGCTATCAGTGGGGCATGGTTGTTACAATTTGTGCCATTACTACATCCACATTTCAGTATCTAGACAAGGATGTATTTCTTGGAAAAACCACTTAATCTCTACTTTACCCAGGGATCAGGATGATATCAAATACCTAAACTTATTCTTATGGTTTTCATTGATGGTTTCTTATACTAATCCCCAAAAACAATTATCATTATTGTCATAAAATTAAATCATATACTAATCCTAAAGGGTTATCTATAAATTTTGACTTATGATAAACCCTAACTTGTCAACCTTTAAATCAACCTCAATAAACATCCTAATATACAAAGTTATCTAAACCTTTCCACTGATACTAATTATTATGTCCCAATCCCACACTCCTCGATCTGATTATATAAACACATACTTTACATATTCACTTTGATACCACCAATAAAATCATGGGTATAACCATCCATTATTTCAAATTGAATAACGATTATTGAATATCATACATATGAAGTATTTTTTTAGGTATAGATATTTAGATAATTAGGAAACATCATAAACCAATAAATCCTTTTTTCTTTTTATAGAATTGGAATTTTTTCTACTATATATATGAAACCACTTAATCGATAATGTGTTTTCAATATCTCCCATAAATTCTTTCACATGTTCTATCCTTATGAAAATGACTTATGTATTAATTTTATTCATAATAAGGGTAAATGGAAACATAATAGTGGTGATATCAATCACTTAGTAAGGGAATTATATAACTAAATCAATCATGGCCTAAAAATGGAATAAATATTACGGAAGTTATAGTTAAAAAACATAAATCTATAATCATCTTGAAGTTGGGAGCATAATAGATCAATGAAAATACATGAAAGAATGGATATTAAGAATACTAATCTTATAATAATGAAATGTAGAATTATATACATAAAAAAACTATTGTCTATTCCTGGTTCTAAGATTCTTTACTTATCATTGAGACCGTAGTAAATATGTTTTGTTGAATTGGGTAGGCATACAAAAAATACCCAAACCTATTTTGTCTCAGGATACATTTAATTTCATTGAGGATATATATAATTAATAGATCCACCCAACACCCAATTACGTATAATTAATTTACTATAAGAGTCATCAAGACCATTCATACCATTCCCTAAAAAACCTCTTACTGAATAAAACTTGGCTCTCCATATAATGAGGAATATATAAACCAATATATAATCAACCTACATTTTCAGTCAATAATCATCATGAATTTTAAAAAAAAATCCCACATCAATAAAATAGATAACCAACTCATAACTCACCTATAGGAAGAAGGTTAATAATCAAATAATACATATTCAACTTTCCAATAATTGTCCATATCAAAATAAATACAAATAAAACACCAATAATTTTCCCCATTTTAATAGAATAAAATATATTCTTGGTTAACATCTTGCAATCAAAAATATGTAAAATATAATGTTAACTCCACATACATAAATGAGTATATTAATATGTCAATATAGAATAATGTGATCATAAACCATTCAAAAAAATAATGTTGATGGTTTCAAAGGAACATATCATATGAAGTGATAAATATTTTTCCAATGGTTTTGTGGTAGGAATTTATATCAATATAAAATAATTAATATAATACCACAAAATTTAATCAAAGCAAAGAATTTACCCAGGGCAATTCAAAGCTATTTGCCTAGCCAAGGAATGTGCGGTGCGCTATGGGCATAGCGAAGCCCCCCAGTGGGAGGTGAGCGTTACCCTTACACACGAGCTCATGTGGTGTTAGCTGAGTGGTACCCACTGGTTGTACCCCTCGCTCTCTAGGGAAATTATCCCATGCTCAAGTCCCGCCAGACTCGGACACTGTGCATATTATACCCAGGGCGCTTCAAATCCATTTTCCTATTCAGGGAACGTGCGGCATGCTATGGGCATGGTGGAGCCCCCCAGTAGGAGGCAAGAATTACCCTTACATATGTTTGTAGTTGGGGTTTGTCTTAGTGGTAATCACCCCGTAATCCTACATGAAAAAATGAGTGTTCAAAACCCATTGGGTGAAGTATTATAGTAGTACTATAGACGTACTATAGCAGTGGAGGTACTGTAATAATGGAGGTCACTATAGCAGTAGAAAAAACTGTAGTGGTATTGAGTATTGTGCGGGTACTATAATAGGTGGGCACTGTAGTATTATAATTCACAGAATGGGCCTTAGGCCAAAAAAATCGGGCCTACGGGCCATGCAATGGGATACATTCCCACTAGGCCTTCAGGATATGTAATGGGTCTCCCTCTACCCAGTAAAAATTGGTATTTGATTTTCTTTAATAATAAAATGAGGTTTTGACCCCAACTTTTAAAAAAATAGTTATTATCTATATGAAACCTGTTGATTTTCCACTTAGGATGTTTATAGTTTTGACCATTTGTACTAGTTTCCAAGTAGTGGTGTCGATGCTTATTCTTATTTAAAATATAATAATTATTTAACCATTTAAAATATTTTAGGGATTATTTATAATTATTAATGATGTTTCAAACTCCTTTCATTAGTTTATTATTCTTTATCTTTTAAGATGAAGTTCATAACATGCATGTTTCGATGATTCTTAATGATAGAAGTATGTTTCATTAATTAATGAATTAAATATAGATATAACATGTACAAATACAAAAAAAATAATTATTTACAAATTTATATCACATTATATCAATAATTATTCTCCCATATTCATTCATTATATAAATTGATAGTATTGTTTCATTAGGTGGTTAAACAGACCCAAACATGAACATACCATGATTTAGGAAATGATTATGAGGTGGTTTTGTGGTAATATAATTATACCAAATAATAATGATATTATTTAGTGTTTATTAGTATGTTATATTATAATTATAAGTATTTATAAAATTAATTAATGGATATGGATATATAACACAACTTTATTTAAATATTATCCTCTTAATACGCTTATTTTAAATGATTAAATTAACGATGGTCGTTTTTGGATCATATTAATAATAAGTTCTTATATTTTTCATTAAATAACCTTGATGATATCATAAAAATCATATTTAACCATTAATATAATCCTTATATCAAACCATGTAATATGGTAATGGAAAACTAAACATGTTCCATCCTGGAGGTGGTAGTCTGCACAACGCACAAACAATAGTTTTTTTCTTAATGGGTAGGGTATATGAATAAAAATGATAATAAAGTTAATATAATAAAATTAAATTATTTAAATGATATTAATATAATTATATTAGTGTTTATAGAATAAATTTAAACTAAGATAATGAAGGGGTAAATCTAATTAGTTGATAATACTCACCTCAAGGACTTGAAATTTTATTGGGAAGCTCCTTAGAAATGAAGTCTTTATGCTAAATAGTGGTAACCAAAAGAATTAAGTAGAAGAGGGAACTAGGATAAGAAAATATACATAAAATTAAGTGGTAATTTTAATTAATGGTGTTTCTTGAAGGGGTAAAGATGTTACCTTTTTATAAGTGAAGGAAATAGTAGTTTTGGGAGTTACTGTTACATTTTCAATAATATAAGGTTACTATTCATGTTTAAAAGGAAAAAATGGGGAAAAATTTGAGATTACAATGAGTGTGGGTATAAAATCACATAAAATATCTTTTTTGAGAAAATATTGAGTGTTTTAAGGCTTTTTTAGCCTTTTTTCTTTTACTAAAGTTTACTTTTACCTTAGTAGTTAATTTATAATCTTAGAAATCAATTTTAATGATAAATATTAAGATTGAAATTTTCACCTAATTGGATAATTATAATTTAAAATTTAAAAATAATTGTATCAAATGTTTTTTAAAATGTGTAAAAGTTTAATTTTAATCTAAAAATAGTTAATCACATATATTAAAAGTTTTTAGATATGTCACATTTTTAAGTTTTAAATTTACATAAGATAAAAATTATCTTTTATGCTAATTTTAATGATATAAATTTATTTATTATAAAAAATAAATTATATGAGGATTAAAAGTCTAGAAAAAACTTAATCACACTTTAAAAATACTTAATTCAAATAAGTGACAAAATATAATATTTATATTAAAGTAACATATTAATTAGTTATAAAAAAATTTCCCATAGGTTTTATAAGTTCAAAGAATATTTTAAAATGAATAATTATGTTCCTAAAATTCATATTTTATTACTTGAGAGTATTTCAAAATTTCTTAGTCATTCTTACATAATGGTAAATTTGTAGAAACTACAAGTTTCAGGAAAACAATATTTTTTAAATAAAACTAGCATTTTAAAAAAAATCAAAAATACATACTAATTCAATTTTAATATGAACAATTAAAAATTGGTGTTCATTAATATTTATTAAAATTTTAAAATATATAAATTAATTTTTTAAATAAGATCAAAAAATATAATGAAAATCTATTTTTATTAGAAAATGACATTTTTCAATTATTAATTTTCATTATTCTTATTTATTATCACTTAATAATAAAATTGGTGTAAACTTATTATTAATATATAAAAAATATAATTAATAATTTTTTCCCTGAAATATAAATGTGTATATCCTAAAAGGATATTTAAAAAATATGATTTTATAAACAATAAATGATATTATTACTAATTTTAGTTAAACTAATTGAATTTCATTAATATTAAATGTAGAATTTATTTTCTATGTATATGTAATTCATTAAGAGGTTGATCTTATTCATTCATGTTAATTTAATTGGTATGTTTTTATAGGTTATACATAAATATTTATATTTTATCTAAATATACCGCTATTTTTTCTAATTTAACTATTTCATGAAGAGAAAAGCATTAAACAAATTTACTTTTTTGAAGATAATAATATAGTAGAATTTATGGGTGTTATAGTTATCACATTAAGAAATATATATTAGTGGTTGAATATTATTATGCTTAGAAGTATTTTCTATATCATTACCTCCCATTTCTTCTTGTTCTTCAATGTTTTGGTTAAAACCTTTATTCCAGCATTGGTAGGTATAGAGATTGAATTATACATGTTTATCACTTTTGGATTTTCTTTAAATGTGTACTTCATGTGAGTCCTATAAAATCAACTAGGTCAGAATAGTAGATCTAATTGGAGGATACCAAAAAGATCTGATACTAATATAAGTTCCTAGGTTTATTTGATTACTGGTGGTGAATTAGTGATCTATTTTTATGATTTTTCCTCTTTAATTAATCCTCTTAGACTGATTAAAGTCACTATCCACTCTTCTTATGTCTCTCAATCATACCAGAATAATGTAGAAAATAAAAGGAAAATGAATCATGGATTTTTACAAGGTTTAGTCCTGATATCATACTCCTTTACAGGATTGTTTAGACTCCTCAATTATAAATTATTACACATTTAATATAAACAGTGAAACAACATAGTATACTACCATTCTTATATGATATCTCATAATGTGTTGTAATATCCCACTATATGGTATTTATATTGAATAACATAGTTCCCATATCACCACCAGTTCTTTTTATCTTACTCAACTCAGTCATTGCAACTGAATTGAGTTCCTCACATAGTTAGTGAATAGATATTTTCATGAACATTCGAGTATGATTTCAACTGATCCTTATTTCTGGTAAAAAAACATGTCATCCTTGCACTTATTCTCTCTCTACTGTATAATACCTCATATTATTTCCTTATATGATATATTTATATCATTGGCCTCATTCTTCTTCTTATTTCATACTATTAGATGTTCTCTTTTGATTGTCATATTGTGTTCACCTTTTTCCACTTGAATGTGTTTCTTCAAGTAATAAAAATGTTATAGCCTACTCATCTTCTTCTATATGTTCTCTTATTTATATCCATAGAATCATGAATATTTTTTCATATTTTATTTGGAATATTTTTAATCTTCAACATTATAATAAATTATCATAATTAAAAAAAATTAAAACATGTTTAAGTCTTCAAAAAAACCTCTTTAAAAATAAAAATAGTTCCTTCTTTTATTCACCACAAAACCCATGTATTTAAATCTTTTTAAATAATCATCCTTGTGATCATGGAATCATATAGTATGACATGAAACATAAATTTGAAACATGGAACTCATCTCAATATCTAGATTTATTTATTATCACTATATGATTCACAATCCATTTGGATGATCATGATTTTAAAACCCATGAATAAAGACTCTTTAGAATCATCAGATTTTGATTACCCTTTTCTTCAGAATATTAATTTTGAATTTAACATATTATTTCATATCAATAATCCTAGAATTTAACTAAGTAAATGAATCATATGGTTCATTCATATGATTCATACATAGGTCATAAATAACCAATACACAATTTATAATCACTCATACACAGATATCATTTACTCAGAGGTGGCTCATACAGAGTCTGGAATGCACTGTACACAAATTTCCCTATCTTTATAATTGAATCATATAGAGAGTTTAGGTATTATTCATACTTTCAACAACCACTAAAATTATATATTTTCTTTAATTAATCTCATATCCTTCAGTATACTCATTGGCTAGCTTCTCAAATTTCAAAAAACTATTTTAGATGGTGATTTTCATCCAAAAAAACATGTCCTTGATTTCCATAAAGATTATATCCACAACCATCACATATAAAAGGGATAATCCTTAAAAATATCAATTATAAACAAATAAAATTATCATTTTCCATTTATGATGGAAAAAACTAACACATCTCTTCACAACATCCCAACACATATTGACAACTCCTTATAACCATAAGAGCCTTAATTATTGACATAAAAAATAATATTCATTTGGTATCATCAATATCTCCAATTGAATTTATTATAAATAACATTAGAACTCTTGGTCAATATGTTTTCTTCAATGAAATATTTTCTTCTCCCCCTTATTTAAAATTAATGTAAATTAATATAGGTATATATATCTCACTCATCATCAATCATTTTATATGATTCTCAAAAAAAATTCCTCTCCTTCGTCTATCTATAGTTGCAACTTGATATTATTTTGAGAGAAGGTTAGAACCACACATTTCTTTGTTATTGGATTTTAGTTAGTAAACTCTATGTCTTCATGGGTTATCCTGGTATCGAAAAAATGGTAGATTTAAACAATACATCAAGGCTATCAATAATCTAATCCATCATGTCATACCATTAAAAATTTCTCATTTAAAGGGATGTTTGAAAAAATTTATAAGGAAATACAACATCATGAAATCATCTAAATAAACATATCGAAATATTTTAATTGTATGATATATAAATTCCCCTATCTCTTAATTTTTCATCAACTAACACCCCCCTTTATAAACATGTTTGATACAATAAAAAGGGATTTAATTTGTTATTGGGATAACACTCTATAACTCTTATCTATACATTTTATAAAATCCATATTTGTAAAAAAAATACCTATGGTGGACATAACTTTTGTTGGATCCTTATTAATTGATAATCCTCACTAATTATTCATCCTGGAAGTTAAATTTTACCCTGATGGACTTTTTTTATTACTATATACAGTGATTATAACACTCCCCAACCCACTCTTTAGATTTTCTCCATCAATTACCTACATTTTAGTAAAAACAAAATAAAATTTTAAGGGAATCATAAGGGGGTTTTCATTAATCTTCAATAATAGTAGTAAGGTTGAGAACTATCTATCATCCAAGATCTTCTATTCTTTCCAACATTTACATTAAGATCGTACTTCATGATAGATCCACTTATTTTTTCAGATCTAAAATTATTATGGTAGTATATACATATTCTTATTTATTTAGGATTACTCATTATATGTAATGATATTTTTAACATTATCTATAAGGGAAAATGTATTACCTGGTGTTAGTATAATTTTTAAAATCAACTATTTTTTAGCCAGTGGAATAGATATATAATCTTTAATACCATTTCTATATTGTTCAAACCTTCTATAAATATTCTCTTGAGTCTTTGGGATATCATTCTTAGAAAAACAATCTTGGAATTTGATCTCTTAATTTGAAACCACTTGTTTTCCTTTAGCTCTATAATCTCTTTATTATTTCTCCATCAATCATTCCATTTCTAACTGATATGGAAAAACCATTCGACACTCCTTGAAATACCAAGATTTCCTAGAGTTTTCACTTGGTTTCAACATAAATTTTCTGTTATGTTTATTGTAAATGCCTTAATTTATTCACCTAGAATGTCTTAAACCAATCTAATCTTCTTGTTTCTCACATAGTTTGATTTCATTTTCTGATTCATATTGCTTCCTTCAAATTTTATCTCCAAGGCTTTTTATAGAGATCTATGGTGTGGCCCTCTAAAAAAAGTATAACAACCTCTATTTGTGATTGAAATCCTTTTCATATTTTCTTTTAGGACTCTTGGGATTTCCTTTCTTTCCTTTATTCTTTCTTAGAATACCTTCCTTCACTTTATTTTCCTCCAAAGTAAAATTCATCTTTCATTCTAACATGATTTTATATCTACTATGGATTTCTTTTTTCTATCGACATATGACTTATATTGGTTAGAATTATCATAGAAATTTTCTAAGCTCTCAAATATGATATTGGTGAATAGAATTTTCTTTTTTATGAGGATTTTGATACATATCAGCTAATATTCTTCTTTCTTACCCTTACTCTTGGACTTCTACACACTCCAGATAGTGGAAAATTGTGCCAAATCTTGATTAATCTCTACACAATACTCCAGTATCAACATAAATTTCCCATAAACCACATATTTCTTTCTTGTAGATGTAGTCTATCCAAATTTAATTACTTTAAATTTTTGGGTGGACATACCAACCTTTTGGGATCTTCTTAGGTGGATAATTTTATAAGATATGCCAATATCTAACCTTAATGTGATTGTAAACCTTTTTTAATATTTATCCACATAAACTTATCGTAATGAATATTTTACACATGAATTATTTGAAAAAACTATATTAATACAATCAGATTCATCTAGGGTTTGGGTTTCCTTTTTCCAGGAGATTAATGTAGGTTGATCTATGGATGGTTCTATATCTTTAAATTTCACATTAATTTTTATACACTTAATGTTTAGGAAGTTCCTATCATCCTCATATTATCTCAAACTTTCATCCTAGCACTTCTTTAACTTAATTTTATGTTCTTCATACATTTTTATTGATTTGTGTAATGTTTTATCAAGTTTTTTTATTATTTTAACTTTAAAATTTATCATAACACCTTTATAATTCATAGGGGTTTTGAAAAAAAATTAAAATTCATGGATAACTTCCACAAATATTATTTTAGATTCCACTTTAACTCAAAAATAACTTTGTAGTTCCTATTTGATTAAGGAAAATATTTTATAGCAATGTGATGTCAATTTTTATTTTACTTCTACAAGGTCTATGAGAGATATTAAATTTTGAAACTTCTTACCTAATTTATCCTCCATTTAATAAAATTTGTTTTATAGGTATTCCTTTTCATCATGAAGTTACATGATAATAGAAAATATTTAAGTGACTACTTCTTGAAGAACATTATTTAGATGACCATTAACTTTAGAGTAGAGATCTTCAATTACATCAATAGACTCACCTTCCTTATACTCTTCATAAAATTAAATTTATTATTAAAAAAATATCATTATTAATGGATTTATAAGATAAAAAATTATCACTTTGATAAAAACCAATTAGCAGTTGATACTTCTTATCCTTAGATTCCTGTTTTTGTTTTGTTGCCCCTCATTTTTTCATGTTCATTAATATTTTATAAAAAACTATTTCAGTATTGTCTAGGATAGAGATTTAGTTATCTATCTAAGACATTACTAAATTTTCATTAAATATATACTTCATGTAAGTCCAATAAAATGATTGGGTGAGAATAGTATATTCAATCAGAGGATACCTTGTAACCTATAATGCCAATTTAAGTGCCCATGTTTGGTTTATCACTAGAGGGGGTAGTGAATCAATGATCTCTTTTTATGAATAATCATTTTATATTCATCCTCTTGGATAGGTTAATTTATCAATCCACCATTATTATGTCTTTTATCCTTACCAGAATGGTGTTTAAAATAAAATGATAAAGAACATAAAAATATTTACAAGGTTTAGGATTAATATTTTGTTCATTTTCTTGATAAGTTTGATAACCCAACCAAAAAAAATTTCTCTACTAATTCAAGTGGTTACATGAAATAGTATCCTAGAAATATTACATGAAATTCCATAATGTTCACCAAAATACCTCTAGAGAGTAGTTATACTATATAACACAGTTCCCAAATTTCCAAATGTTTTTTATATCACACAGCTTGGTCCTTGAAATCGGATTGAATTCCTCACTCAGTTACAAAATAAATACTTTCATAAACCATTTAGTGGGACATTTAATGCTCCTTATTCCGGGTGTTAAACACATCAACCTTACTCTTCTTCTAAGTCTTCTTTGTAATACATCAATAGATCACCTTTTACAATATATTTATATTATATGACACTTTTTTATCCTTTTTTGATACCAATAGGTGTTCTCTTTTGAATGCAATGTCAGGTTCACATTCTTCATCTTGAATGTGTTTCCTCAAGTAACAATAGTTTCAAAGCATAATCATCTTCTTCTCCTCATTTTCTTTTTATATTAATTGAATCATGAATATTCTGCTTCTTTATTTTATTTGAAAAATCCATAATCCTCAGAAATAGTAAATATTATCATAATTGAAACTTATTATTAACCATAATAAATACTTCCACAAAATCTACCATAAGATTAAAAATATTACATTATTTTAATTTCCACAAAATGTGTATATTGGAATCTTTTTATATATTTATCAATTTATACATGGACTCTTGCAGTGAAACACAGAACTTCCCTTTGAGATGTTGAACTCATCTCAATATTTATCTTGATTCATTATCTATCCTTGAATCGTGGTCCATTTGAATGATCGTGATTTTAAAATTCATGAAGCATAATACTTGAGCATTGTCTGATTTTACTTTCCTATTTCTAAAAAATATTAATTCTGACTATCATAGATTATTTCATCATAATGATCTTATAATTTCACTAATTAAATGACTCACTCATAGTCCATAGACAACTCATACACAAATTAAAATATCTCATATGCATCCTTTAAATGACATGTACACAGTTATAATCACTTGTACATAGATTAAATGACTCATACATGGATTCATAATTACTCATACAAAGTTTATATGACTCGTATATTGGTCTAGAATGACCCATACATTGTTTTAAATCACTCATATACATATTTCATTTATTATAAGATAACTCCTGCAAATTTTTTAATGATTCTTACACAAATGTACTTCTTCTTAGAATTTAATAATACCCAAAGTTTGGGACTTATTCATATTTTCAATAACCACTAAAAATTCAATAATTTCATTACTTAATCATTGATCCTTCAAACTCCTCAGTGGATATAATACTAAATTTTAAAAAAAATTATAGATAGTGTTTTTTATCCTATAAAAAGTTTCATTGAATTCTCTGAAGATTATCACAACAATAATCATATGTAAAAGGTATGGTCCTTAAACCTATCCAGTCAGATCTTCCAAGATATATAAATTCCAAATTCTACTTATCCATTTTTGATGGAACCCACATATTCATCTCTTCATGACTTCCCAAAACATAATGGAATCTCTTTAACATAAAATAATTCATTATTAACCATGAATAAAATCACTACTTTGTCTCTACAAATATGATAAAACACTTACTTAAAAAACATATCAAAATAATGACAACATTCACCAATAATAATGATATTCATTATAAAACACCACTTATTTTTAAATGAATTTATTTTTTAGAAAAAGGATGACACCACTAATGTTTTTCTGGGATGACCAGAAAAAATATATTATACTTGGTATCTCTTACTAACATTTATTTAATTCTATAAGATCCCACATCTTTTGAATTTTTGTTTACTATATGGGTAACATTTTGGAACATGATTTGAAATGGAATTTTGAGTGTTGGAATGTTTCAAAGTAGTGTTTTAAGATAAGGAATGACACATGGAGGGTAGTTCGGGTGTTCATATGATATTTAGAGGATTTTGGTTATGTTTTGGGAGTTTTGGAGTTATCTTTCCAGGGTGAATTTTTTAGTGTGAATGGTTTGGTTGAAACCATGGGACATATTGATGATTAGGATGTTTTTAGATCATTTTAAATTAAGAATGGTTATGGTGTATGGTTACCACATGGTTAAGTAAAAACCATGCAAGGTTCAAGGAAAACCCATATATGGATGAGAAGGTATTAATAAATGGTTCATGAACTATAAATGGTTTCAGAAAAATAGTGCACCTTGTTACAAAAGGGATCCAGTGGGGCATGAATGGTTAGCGTATGGTGTGGCCAACCATGTGGGTTGTTTGATTTTATAATTCTTACTACATGGTTGATACATAGTTTGGAAAACCATGTAGAAAAAATATGTGGTTATCCCAAATTTCATTAAAAGGGGAATTTTATAAAAATACCCCTTAGGGTTTTTAGTTATTACACCCCATTTCTCCCCCATTTAGTGTACAAGAACAAGGGGGATCCCAACACTCTTCATCCTTCTCCAACCCCTTGAGTCGGGGTGTGTTATTGGTGATTCCATGGTGTTTCAAGATATTTCATGTCCTTTTGTAACTTATTATCCTTCAACCATTCCTTCTTTATAATTGTATAGTTCTATATTTTAGGTTTTTTGGGTGATTACACCGAATCATGGTGGAATTATCCAAGGATGAAGTGAATTTTTTGTCATCATATATAGAACAGATCTGAAGCTGAATTCTGCATGTTGTTTCACGATGTTTTATTAAGGTAAGAGACCATGATTAATTTTCTTAGGTTTTTTCTAATGTATTTAATTGAATTAATTGTTTTAATGGTATCTCCTCTTAGTTATTTACCTAGTATTGTTGTTGGGATTCCATTGTGGGCCTCTCGTGGTAGTTTTATGAACTTTTAATAAGAGGTAATCACCTAGTGAGTTATATGGAATTATGACAAGATGGTTATTGGATAATTAATTGATAATATTAGTTATAATTAATTAATTTTTTATGTTTGGAAAGTGGTTAGAGAATAGGGGGTTGAGATGAGCTCGCTTGGATACATAAGAGTCTAGATGAGATTTGGATGAACCTTAGAAAGGATTTTGGACTTTGGAATGGTTATAGAAAGATTCATTGATGAGGTTAGTGGCCTAAAATTTTTACCCATAATTTTGTTAATTCATTTACATGTCTACATGTTATGTAATTTAGAGCCCATGAATTGTGTAATTGTATCCTTGGTTTGAGTAAGTTTATTTTATATTTAAATGGATGCTTTATACCTTCTATGAAACTCATTTTTTCCACTGGTGTTTATGAATGCCAAAACATATGGTCACCCATGGTGTGTTTCATTTCTTGGAAATGATAAACTACGATTGGAAAGGCATAAAACATGTGGGTTATTATCTTAACCTAATTTAGATCAATGGTTACCTTAATTGATTGGTTGAGGACTATTTGGGGTGACATTGGGATAAATGTTTTATAATATCTCTAAGGGATGATAGGAATGCTTGTATATGACAAGATCTTACATAATACCAATTAGGAAATATCCTTTTGGGGTTTTATCCCTTATATGCTTATGATGCCTTAAGTTCTTAGGCATAGGGTCATGGGCTTCATGAACTCCAAGAGATAGGTGTTGACCCAAGAGTTTGACGTGACCATGGATTGTAATAGGGATGCCTCTATTTATGCATTGAACCAGAGGACTAAGTGGGGTACTGATTGATAGACCGATTATGAGTGGGTGTGGGTGTTGGATAGTAATGGTTACATGTGTTTCTATGGGGCCATAATTGATGTATGATCTGATTGGGCTAATATGTTTATGAATATTATGGGAATTCATCCAACCATTGATATGTTTTCCCTTGTTTTTAGGGTTGAAACTTAGTTTATGCCCATAGAGATGTTATGATATGATATGGGGTTCCATTATTGAGAGAGTTGGATATGATGGTCTAAATGTGTGGTTCTTGATATCCGTTGTTGAGAAAAATAGACATTGTGAACTACATATGTGGTTGAGATATCACACTAATGAAAAGGGCAGGTATAGTATCATATATGGAATGGTGAAAAAATGGGGCTCTAAAAACTGATAGTATACTTTATATTCTATGTTCCAAACTGGTTCTCTAGGTACCATGGTATGGGGATGGTGGACTAATGCTCTACATATGTGGTTTAGATGCCATACTAGCACTCTAGGAACCATGGTTTGGGTGCCATACTTATTCTATAGGAACCATTGTTTAGGTACCAGACTGATTCTCTATACATCATGTATTACATACGGTTTGGTAATGTTATAATGATGCTCTGTATCCACGGTTTAGGTGTTAGAATAATGCCCTAGGCACCATGTATTATATATTTTATGGGGATGGTAAAATAATGTGTTACAACTCTGATTTATGTGTTAGGATGATGCATTGAGGTACCAAAAAAGAGATAGAGAGTAATGGTGTGAGGTTTGGATACAAAATACATGGTTGTAGTGAACACATGTTAATTGGGAGGCATGGTTGTCGAGACATGTTCAGTTATTTGGGAAGTGTTGGTGATGGCGTTCTGTGGTGTTTTGGATGGTTTTTTTCCCTTTTATGCATTTGTGCGGCTCCTAGTTGGATATGTCTTATTTAATGGTTCATTGGTGGCAGTGTTTTTGGTTTTTTTATTATTGTATTTTTTATGGGGCTGTGTTTGAGGTGGTGGTGATGTGAGGGTGGTGTTGAGGTGATGGGATTTAGGGTTTGTGACATAAGGTGTCGCAGAACCCAAGGAGTTGATAATGGGAACTAGGCTTAATGTTGGATCATTCTCTTCACATTTTGATGTTTGAATTTGAATTTAATTCTTGGTTTTTATTTTTATAGTGTTTTAATTTTTTCTTATTTCATGGATGGTTCTAGTATCAAACATGATTGTAAGGGTTCCCATTTATCCCTAAAAATGTATTATTCAAAAATAGAAAAAAAAAATAGATTTGGTGGAGACATGTTTAGAGACACCCCAACATTGGATGAAGCATGTATGGTTGATTAGATTCATAGATTTAAGGATTGATGGTGGTTTTATCTATATTTATTTCATTTATATTTTGGATAGGTTGAGAATATTTCTTGAGCATACACTTATGGTAGAAGGTTGACGGTTCACCATTGTGGTGACGTAGTGAGATTAATTTCTCACCCCTTGTACATGAACCTCAATGTGCATGTAGACTTTATGTCTACATTCAGGTTGATCCTTGATACATGATGGAAATAGTTAAGTCCCATCATTTTAGGGTTGATTGAGTTTCTCTTGTAGATTCTGATGATATAGCTAGAGCCACTCAACCAGGTACTAGAGATTAGGTATGTTATATGGCTAAGAGTTGTCATTAGAGACTAATGTATTTATTTTTCATTTTTTATTTTTTATATGTGATTAACCCCATGGGTGATCAGTGTTTTATGTTTTGGGTACTTGTTTATTGGATACTATGATAGCACATTACAGATTCCATGTTTAGTAGTTTAAACATCAATTTATGTGATGGATTTTCAAATACATATGCAAATCATTGAGATGCATCCTATTATATGGTGCATGATATACCCTCCAAAAATATTAGTTTACTAGTATAACATGATAAATGTGATATATGGTCATCAATAATAATAATCATCATCATCATTTTTTATAATAAAATTAATGTATCATAAAAATAATTCATATAAAAAACTTGTGAAATGAATCCTATTAATGTTATTCTAATGATCAATGTGACCCCACAAGTGGTAAAAACTAACAGTAAATTAAATTTTGATGATTATGTGGTTTTTATAGTCCTACAAGATAACATGACATGATATAACATATTATTGATAGTATTAATGATTGTTAATTTTTTTAAAGTGCTTTAATAATATTTTCTTGAAACAATCACATTAGAAATGATATAGGGGAGGAGAAAGTGCTTTGAAAAATAAAAAAAATCATGTTGATCATAATTGGTATAAGTAAACCACTAAAGTGTCCAAAAATAAACGTTGTATAGATAGCCACCCAAAATTTCAAAAAATGTTAGAACAAACTGTTGAATATTACTTCGAAACAAATTAATGATCTTTCAGTAAATTCAAAAAAATAGTATTATATCCAAATTGGGATTAGAAGGTATTTAAAAGATTATTTATTATTTTTTGGGTCACCATTCTAGTATCATTTACAAACAAATAAAATTTTTAAATAATTATAATATGATTTAAACTATAAAATTTATATTTTTCATATAAAATAGATGTCAAAGCTCTTTCGAGCTTGAATGCATACCCTTTAAAATTAAAATAGATTATGGGATCACACTTGTATATTAAATTAATAAATATCTATCAAGAACCAAAATATATACACCCACATTAGTTCCAATATATTATACACTTTAATCAATAAAAAATTACCTAATATGAAATATAGAATATTCTTTTTTTGTAAATAAAAACAAAATGAAATAAAAATAAATGAAAATAACATAGATAAGAAAGAAAATAATGGTATGGAATTTTAGACAGGGCCACGATTGGTGGAAAATTAGGGTGGGAGGAGGAAGAATCACTAGTGATTATATGATTAACCTATTTGGTGGTCATAAGGGAACATGGGTTGAGGTTTGTGTTATAATTAACCCAAAATACACCTAAAAATGCCAACATATTCCAAAACCATTTTCAAGGGTTTATAAATTTTTTAATTCCATGAATGGTTATGTTTATGAATTTATAAACTCATTCATTATGTATTTAATTTTTAATTTATTATTTATAAATTTATTATCACACCAACATATGTTTTTTATGTAATCGACATTCAATATTCTTCCAAAATATTTTTTTTCTTCTCACAGTTCTAAGTTTCTACTATTTTACCTATGCCCTTTTTACTAAGGATCCAAGATTTTAATTTAACATTACATTTAATAATTCAAAGTGAACCAAAGGAACACATCTCATTAATATATAATAAAAAAAAACATGTAAAAAATTAACTAAGATGCATTTTTTTAGTTTTTTTGAAAACATCACTTTATATTTTAAATAAAAAATATATTTATACCTTCATTAAAATATAGTGATTAATGACCACAAAAATAACCCAAATTACTAAAATTATAAAGTTACACAACACTTTAATTAAAAATATTGTAGACGTATATCCAAAATCAGCCACCATATTATATTAGATTAAACTAAATTTGAATTTTTTTTTATTACTTTAATAAATTAAGAAATATAAAAAATGAATTCATAAATTCAATACTAATATATAGAAATAAAATTACTATTAAAAATTAAATAATATAAATAAACAAATATATATTTAAAAAACATAAAGTGGTTGGGGTCACAAGGCGGGATGTCGGGGAACCAACACTAAAAAGGGTGATAAAATATCTAGACATCTAAGAAGAAAAAACGACTTAGTCATGGAGGAGAGTCGGGGTTTTGGTGATGAACACAGAGTACCTAAGAGATAATAAGAAGTGGGATGTAGTTATTAATAATGGGTAGTGTTCTGTAGTCTTCGATCTGGGTTGGCTGGGTGTAGACATCAAGCATGGGATACGTGATGGGGTGATAAGCATGGGTAGTTATGGGAGATAAAAATAGGTGGTAGGATATAGATGTGGAATAAGGGTTCATATAGGGAATTTTTTGGGGAAATTAAAGGTCATGAGCTACATTGTGGGTCAATCCAAATTCAACGGACAAAAGAGGCTATTGTGTTTACTTTTTATTTGTTAAAATCACTAAAATATTCTAAATCAAATGTTTATTATATTTGTTTTACAACTAACAAATGTGATATAATTTTCATATAAGCATATTCTAATAATGAGAAATAAAAAAATGAATAAATTTGGTGTACTATAAATTATAGTATTGTAAATTAAAACATTTCAATCTTGGGAAATTCTAAAAATAGAATGAAATAATTTGTCTAAGAATATTCTAATAAACATAATCCAAAAAAATTGATAATTAACCATGAAATAGATACATATATTGAATTGGAGTAGGTTCTTTTATATAACTAGTCTGAACCAGTAAGAAAGATCAAAATAATATAATACAATGAGAAAAACATGAAAAAAAACTATTTATTACAGCAAACACAAGTTTATATTTTAAAAAAAAGAAAATAAATTCAGTAATTTGTTCAAAGAATAAAACTATAGAAAAAAAATTCATTAAAAGGTTACATACATAAAACTCGATCAAACTAAATCAATGAAACATATATGAAACAAGTCAATAAAAATAAAATAAAAGTAAAAGTTTAGCAACTGAAAGATCAAAAAAGTGATAAAAGAAATTAGTGAAATGAGGACTCAATGATTTATTTGCTTCAAAAAATTGAAATATATACATATTTAAATAATATTACAAGCATTACCTTTGAAAATTAAATAGTATAATAAATAGGTGAGATACATAAAAATAAGGAAAAATAAACACACATGACACCCAAGATGAAAAAATAAGAAAAACTCACCAGATATAAAAAATTGATGAAGGGAAAAACCATAGAAAAACTGATTCCCCCTTATCATGGATCAATCACAACTTTTATAATGAATAAGGATAGTAAAATGTATTGAATTCATAATCATTTAGTTCTCCATATTTTTTTGTTTCAACATAAAGTCTATCACCATTTTTGGTTCAAGAACAATAACCATATCGCTCATTCCAATCTATCTATAGGTGCATCAACAAAAGAGGAGAATTTGGAACTTGTCTCCAGCTCTATCTAGTTAGTAAATAGATTAGACATTCAATTATTACTCATCATAATTTGTTGATCAAATCATAGGAGATCTCTATTTGAAGGATCACTCAATCACACCACACAAGGGAGAATAGAAATTCATCACATAAAAAACTGAAAAGGAACTTGAAGGAAGCACTGCCAAAGACATTCCAACTCACACCACATGGAGAAATATTTTTTGAAAATTTTATATAATATAGTTTCAAATAAGTTGAAGAAGTTTATATCAAAACCAAAAGTGGTTCCATGGAAAATAATAAGCATGTATTCAAAACCATTTCTCAAAATTGAGCATACCCTTTACCATACTTCCACATGCATGAACACAAACACACATGTATGTCAAGTGATAGTTCCATACTCATGAGAAGTTTCTTATAGATTCACCAAGTTTTTACTTAGTGATCCATTTAGAGGTTACCTAATAGAACACAGCTATAATCCAGTTCCACATCCAAGAATTGAAAGTTCCCCAAGGGCACAAGACCCTTATCCAGGGTCACGTCAAAACAATCAAATCACCATAAAAATATATGAAAAACCCCATATAAAATTACATTTCACATAATAACAATTATTTCTTGAAAATATTTCATCAAAAAACTTTTTTACATTAAAATAATTACAAAATTTGAAGCTATCATGTTAAAATTATAAACAATGATGGTTTTCTGAAAACCATAAAATTTTCAACAATTCAAATTACATATCCAAAAAGGGGTTCTTTCAAGAATAATACATAGTTTTTAAAAATATTTCAAGAAATATTTAATCAAAACCATGCCTTTATCTTCTAATTCAAGTGGAGATAAGAGAGAATACACCTACCTCTCGACCTTGGGTGAAAAAGGATTAAAAATGCTAAGATCTTGTAACAGCCCAAGATTTTATGAAAAATATTCTTTTTAATTTCACTAATGTCTTGTGTTGTATGCTACACCAAAAGGATCTTGCACAACACGCATCCTTGACTTTCCTTGCATTACACGCAATCACGACCTTCCTCGATAGCATGTGTAGTATGCAATAACGAGTTTCACTAAACAGCAATATGCTATTAAAATATTATTAAAACTAGCCGTTATGAATAGTAATAACCACTTTTTGAAATTTTGTAAATTTTATTTTTCAAAATGGACTTTATTTTTGGATTCGTAATATCGAAATTAGCTTAGGGTGAAATTTTGGTACTTTTCGGATAACTTTCATTTTCTGATGAATAGTGAAAATTACTAAATTTTAAATAAAAACAACTTTTTTTAATCGAAATAATTAATAGTGATAAATTATTAATTTGAGTGGTTTTAATGTATATTTATAATATATTTTTACAATTCAATACAATGTTGGTCATTGGATGTAATTTCACATTTACACCAGACATAAACAAGTGTTAATCTTTTGATAGTTATTATCTCTTAAAAACACACTATTTGTTGTGACAGCAGAAATTAATTATAAAATTAATTAATTCAACTTATATGTTGGGAATTTTGTAAAATAGAAATCATTTTTGAATTCGGAATATCAATTATAGCTTAGGGTAAAATTTTGGAATTTTTCTGAAAAACTTCAATTTTTGATGAATAGTGAAACTACTAAGTGGTAGTTAAAAAAAATTAATTTTTTCATAAATCTTAATTTTACCGCTTCTGTGAATGGAATTTCAAAAATCTAAGAGACACGGTTGATTTCAGTAAGTAAAATGTGGTTCAATGAGATGAAAATAATTTTTGGTGAATAGTAACTTTTTACTTTTATTTACCACGGTTAAAAGTAAATAGGGGTAAAAATGATATTAATATTACCCTAACACATGTACTAATCCTATTGGACAAGTGTATTTCGACCAAAAACAAACTTAGGAATAAAATATGACCATTTAGGCCCACTTGAATTAGATTAGGACATTTATTATTATTTAATTCAAAGAAGAGTTAAAAGAGTTAAAATCAAAGTTTATTTACTAAAACATTTTTAATATAGGGTTATACATAATATAATTTCGACTATAAATATTCATTAGAAAGATAAAAAGATTTCATACATAATTTTATTTTATTTGTAATTTTTATACTTTAAATAATTTAATTTATTTATGACACAACGATGATGCAGTAATTACCTTTTTAAGAAAATATTCACATAATTGATGTTATAAATACCCAAATAAATGTAATTTGAGACTTTTTATGACTTACACTAATTTTCTAGGTTAATATGACATGTTATTGTTGATTTAAGTAACTTGGTTCTAACTTATCATTCTGTTAGAAATTTCATAAAAATCATATACCAAATAGTGTCAAAATTGACATAAATTAGTTTTTAAAACAAATATTATATTATTAATTGTTATTTAATTACTAAAAATCTAAGGTTCGGCCAAATGACTTAGATAAGGATATATATATTAATAATAAACAACTTGGGGTTCTTTTGGCTTCATATAGTAAGTTTATTAACCATATAGTGTAAGAAAACAAAAAGACACGGTAAAAGTTAAATTATTTAACTTAGAGTTAAATCTAATTGATAAGGTTAAAATAATAACCTAAACTTGTCTAAATCCTATTGTATGAGATTATTTCGACCCATCCCCACTTTAGCTTAGAAATAAGACCATTTGGAACCATTATAAACCTAATTTAACCTTAATATAAAATAATATTTTGAGATTTTCCTAAGTCCTCCCTTATAAAAGGGCACCTCCTCCCTCTCCTCCTCACACCAATTTGAGCATTCAAGCTCGGACAAACCCTGCCAAAATCTCTTCTCCACTTCCCTAGTATCATCCTAGATGTCCTGGTCTTCTTCAAAGACCATCCTTAGTTTTTTAAGTGGAGGTTAAGTGAAGGCGCGTCAAAAAGAGGTAATATCCATTACCGATCTTTTTCAATTTCTTTCTTCTTCAACTTCTTCTTATTTAGTTGTTTCATGATAAAGTAATAACATAAGTATTTCTTATATACTGATATGTTATTATAAATATGAAACAACTCTAATTAACCTTCTATCCATCCTACGGAAAAAGGAAATCACCGCACGTGCATACGTATGGAATACCGTCTCCACGCCGTGGTGTAATCTATTTTCCGCCACCACCTTAATTGGATGGGTATAATGGTGTAATGAATAACTATATATGATTATTATAAAGTGATATTGATACTGAAATAGTATACATACACTTCAACACAATTACACGACCATGGGAACGATATCATCACTCGTGCGTACGTACGGACTACCGTCTCCACGACGCGATGAGATTCATTCTCAATGATTAACCATTCATAAATGATTATAAAGTATATATAATAAGTACTAATGAAATATATGACATAATAATGATACTGGATTTATGTATATTTATATGTATGTCATCTACTTAATTCCATTCAATTCAATAAGGAAACGAAAACAGCGTTCATGCGTACGTACGGACTACCGTCTCCATGAACGGTGTATTTCTTTCCATTTACTGATTTATTATATATATGTATATTATGAATATATATATATATAAATCATGTTTTATATTCTGTAATTAATTAATCATGATCTAAGTAATCATATGAATAATTACAAGTCAAAACACGGACGACAAATGAAACAATTTTACCCAAAACGCTCTTTAACATGGAATTTACAAAAGAACGGGTGATATAAAGTCATAAGTGAACCATATATGATATCATAACAATGAATATGATTATGTAATAAGTCAATGACATTATTTAAATCATTATACAGGAGGTTCGGACACTTACGAAGCAAATCGGACCTAAGGTAAGGGAAAATATCACAATCTCATTTTTATCTGAGATTGTTTTTACTTTGGCATTTACTGGGGTGTATTTTATCATCCACATCCATGTTCCCTAAATATGTAATATTGTTTCCATCCACTTACAATAGTTTAAATCCAATTTTACCCTTCGGTGAGTTTTTAGTAAAGAATATGAAAGGAATCTTTTGTCATTTTTCATACGAGGTACTTTTTGACTTTTCCGACAAAAGTACGAGAAGAATGTTTTTTTTAACTTATACGGCATGAATGGATTTTTAAAACATTATTTCCAAGAAGCTTCCTTTACAAGTTTTCAAGTTTATTTTTAATCAACTTCTTTTATTTTAAAGTCGTATGACATGTTATGAAAGGAAAAATGTTTTTGAAGAAGAAAGGATATTTTCCTCAAGAATGGAGTTCAAGTGTTTTATCAAAATTATTTTACATCTAAGATAATAAAGGGTTCTGTTTTTATCCCTATTATTACATTGATTTGATCATGTTGTGATGGAATTATTTTTATGAATTCCTTTATCTTGTATGAATTTTTTTATGATTTCATGATGTTTAAGATTCTCATTTGTATTACATGGGTTATGCAATGATGTTTGATTTATGATTTTGTGGAACACATAAGAATGGTATCATTATGAGAAGGGTGGGACCTATATCTCCCTCCAATGCATTGGGTAAATATTTTATATCTCATGAGATAGACATGGTTGGAATGGTAGGTTATACCGGTTCATTGAAACAGGACTGAAACGAGGGTGACTCGGTTCAGAAAGGGACTTTGTCCACTAAGATAGTCTTGGCAATGAGTATTGACTACCAAGAAATGATTCTCTATGAATATGTGTGTATGCCACAAAGTTTCATGTTTTAAGTTATGATTATTGGGATTTCATTTCACTACTATGATTTATCCCATGTTATGAAATTATGCTCTCTTTTGCAGGTTAAGATTTCCAAAAGTTATGTTCTTATGAATATGATGTGATTGATTTTTCTTTTGTTTACCCTTACTGAGCATTTGAGCTCACCCTTTTATTTTTTCTTTTCCCCAGGATATAAAGAAAGGTTTTAGGTAAAAAAAAAAGGGAAGATCTTTATGGGAGATATTTAAGATCTTTCACCACGATTAGAAGATTACGTTCCGAGTTTCCAAAGACACTAAACTATTACGATCCTTGTGTGTGTGTTTTTGTTATGTACTAAGTATTCCGCAAATGTAATGTAATGTCCATGTACGTTAAGCTTCGGGTCTCTACAGTTGGTATCAGAGGAAAGGTTTAGTCAACCTTTGGAAACTAGGATGCGAAAACGTTAGTAAGATCCCTAGAGATATTACTAAGGTATGTCTAGGGATGTCCCTAAGGATAAGTATACGTATAGGATATAGTCTTAGAACTACGGTAACGATCTTAGAATTAAACCTAAGATGTTAGATATTGAAGGTACTCCCCCTTTATTATGTTGTTTTCCCTAGCATGAGTTTTGCCTCTCACACTATTCTTTTTGGGTTTTAGACGATGGCTGGAACCCGAAGGAACCGTGTTGATCAATGCAATGGACAATGCAATGATTGTCCTCCTGAACAAAAAAATGTTATGGGAGATGGAGTGCAAAATCTTATTGTTATACTTACACAAGCTATGAATCATTTTGGACTTCCAAATGAGCAGAAAAGGGAACAATATTCTATTGAGTCCTTCATGAGGCAACGTCCACCTTCTTTCAGTGGGTCTTCTGATCCACTTGTTGCTGAACAATGGATCAGTACCACTGAAAAGATATTTTCAGTTCTTCAATGTTCTGAACATGATAAAGTCATCTTAGCAGTGTATCGTTTGGAAGGTGAAGCTGATCAATGGTGGAATCTTTTCAAGAATACGAGGCCAAGAGATGAAATTGAGTCCATGGAATGGGACGAGTTCAAGAACGTGTTTTTCAGTAAGTACTTCCCTCGTATTCTTCGAACAAAGATGGAAAAAGAGTTTCTTGAGCTGAAGCAGAAGGATGATGAATCTATTGGTATATACGAAGCAAATTTTACAAGACTTACAAGGTATGCATCTGGCATTATCATCCAACCTGAAAGTAAAGTTGATCGATTTTTCAGTGGCTTAAAACCAAGTCTTCGAAGGGCATTAGCTATAAGAGACTTCAGTAGCTATGAAGAAATTGTGCGTTGTGCTATCAAGGTAGAAATGGAAGTTGGTGTTACATATCCATCTCATGGTTTTGACAAGAAACGAAAGATGGAGTTCAAGGAGAAATCTCAGAATAATGGTGAAAAGAAGATGAATGTTTCCTTATGCTCAAAGTGTGGAAAGAATCATAGTGGATATTGTCTTAAAGGGACTAGAAAATGTTTTAAGTGTGGAAAATAAGGTCATCGAGCAGCTGAGTGTCGAGGTAATGGAAAAAGGGTTTCTAATGATATGAATAAAGCAAACACTGCAGAGAACGCACCACCAACACTTCAATGCTTCAAGTGCAAGGAAATGGGGCATTATGCTAATAAATGCCCTAATCCAAGGGTTAGTGATGATCAACATGAGCAACCACTGAAGGCAAAGGACAAAGGGAAGTCACATGCAATCACTATTGGCGATGTTGAATATGATAACGATGTGGTGGTATGATTAAGTGTTTATGTAATGGGATTCCAAAATAATGTGGTATCATAAAGTATTGGAATATTTATGTGTTGGTCTAATGTGGTATTCAAAGTGATTGAGATATTTTTGGAAATAAGATGATATGCGAATAATGAAGGGAAAACGAGAAAATGAAATGTTTAACAGTATTCATGAGCTAATGATTGATATAAGGACTAAGTGATATTATGGTTTGAGTATATAGAATTTTGAGGATTTTGGTATGTGGAAAGTGTTAACTTTTAACTGCATTCATGTTTTCACTAAGGTTCAATGGGTATTCATTCTTCAAGAGAATACATGATTAAGGTATTCACATGTTTGTAATTTGACCAAAAAGATATATCTTATGATATATGGGGAATAAATGATGGCATTCACATGATTATTCTGTGACATTTCAAGTAATCATTTTCTTTATACTATGATCTTGGACCGAAGTATTTTAGACAAGCCTAAAGATTAGAATGGATTATGTTGGACATAAGTTAGGATAAAACGTTTTTCGATATTATTGATAGGATGTTATAGTAATATAGCTTTAGAAAAAGGACAACCTGCAGGATGGGCGATAGCCCATCGCGTCAGACAAGGCTGTGGGAATCGAACCCACAACCGAAGTGCGACTGGCCTTTATCGCCTACCATTGGCCTACAGGAAGTCCCTGTTTAGTAGAAACTAGTTTTATTATATTAAGCAGTATGATATATGATGTATAAGTCCATTTTAGGAACCATATATGATTAATCTCACTATAGAATGACTTATGTATATTTAATAACTTTTTCTAACCTTTTGTTAGAGACAGATGGAATGACCCGTCATTCTATCACATGATCTGCTAACACTTCACGAATAACAAATTCAACTTCATTTATTTAAGAGATGAAGTGGAAATTGTTCAAGGAACGAACAACAGTGAGATTGTACCAAAATAAAGTAAGTATTTATTCTAATTCAAATTCTTCAACTTTAGGGAAACGATCTTGAAAACCAAAAATGTTGTCCTAGTGCTCTTATATCTGATTAATCAGATGGTACCTTAGATCGTCACAAATTTATGGATTTGTGATTGATGGCTTTTCCATAGCCATGTTATCTACCACTCTCCATCAGAACATGATGGTTAGATTTTTCTTCCATATCCATATTTTCACCTATGTGGAAACCCAGTGATTAGTTTATTTGGGTAACCGTTACGTTTCATACTTTCGTTTTTAAATATTGGTTTTTCTATTCCTTTTTACGATGTGGGTTTCTATTAAAGAAACTTTCTAATAGTAAACAATTTATAACCCCGACGAATTTCGAGGGCGAAATTCATTTTAAGGGGGGTAGAATGTAACAGCCCAAGATTTTATGAAAAATATTCTTTTTAATTTCACTAATGTCTTATGTTGTACGCTACACCAAAAGGAGCTTGCACAACACGCATCCTTGACTTGCCTTGCATTACACGCAATCGCGACCTTCCTCGATAGCGTGTGTAGTACGCAATAACGAGTTTCACTAAACAGCAATATGCTATTAAAATATTATTAAAACTAGCTGTTATGAATAGTAATAACCACTTTTTGAAATTTTGTAAATTTTATTTTTCAAAATGGACTTTATTTTTGGATTCGTAATATCGAAATTAGCTTAGGGTGAAATTTTGGTACTTTTCGGATAACTTTCATTTTCTGATGAATAGTGAAAATTACTAAATTTTAATTAAAAACAACTTTTTTTAATCGAAATAATTAATAGTGATAAATTATTAATTTGAGTGGTTTTAATGTACATTTATAATATATTTTTACAATTCAATACAATGTTGGTCATTGGATGTAATTTCACATTTACACCAGACATAAACAAGTGTTAATCTTTTGATAGTTATTATCTCTTAAAAACACGCTATTTGTTGTGACAGCAGAAATTAATTATAAAATTAATTAATTCAACTTATATGTTGGGAATTTTGTAAAATAGAAATCATTTTTGAATTCGGAATATCAATTATAGCTTAGGGTAAAATTTTGGCATTTTTCTGAAAAACTTCAATTTTTGATGAATAGTGAAACAACTAAGTGGTAGTTAAAAAAAATTAATTTTTTCATAAATCTTAATTTTACCGCTTCTGTGAATGGAATTTCAAAAATCTGAGAGACACGGTTGATGTCAGTAAGTAAAATGTGGTTCAATGAGATGAAAATAATTTTTGGTGAATAGTAACTTTTTACTTTTATTTACCACGGTTAAAAGTAAATAGGGGTAAAAATGATATTAATATTACCCTAACACATGTCCTAATCCTATTGGACAAGTGTATTTCGACCAAAAACAAACTTAGGAATAAAATATGACCATTTAGGCCCACTTGAATTAGATTAGGACATTTATTATTATTTAATTCAAAGAAGAGTTAAAAGAGTTAAAATCAAATTTTATTTACTAAAACATTTTTAATATAGGGTTATACATAATATAATTTCGACTATAAATATTCATTAGAAAGCTAAAACTATTTCCTACATAATGGTATTTTATTTGTAATTTTTATACTTTAAATAATTTAATTTATTTATGACACAACGATGATGCAGTAATTACATTTTTAAGAAAATATTCACATAATTGATGTTATAAATACCCAAATAAATGTAATTTGAGACTTTTTATGACTTACAATAATTTTCTAGGTTAATATGACATGTTATTGTTGATTTAAGTAACTTGTTTCGAACTTATCATTCTGTTAGAAATTTCATAAAAATCATATACCAAATAGTGTCAAAATTGACATAAATTAGTTTTTAAAACAAATATTATATTATTAATTGTTATTTAATTACTAAAAATCTAAGGTTTGGCCAAATGACTTAGATAAGGATAGATATATTAATAATAAACAACTTGGGGTCCGTTTGGCTTCATATAGTATGTTTATTAACCATATAGTGTAAGAAAACAAAAAGACATAGTAAAAGTTAAATTATTTAACTTAGAGTTAAATATAATTGATAAGGTTAAAATAATAACCTAAACTTGTCTAAATTATATTGGATGAGAGTATTTCGACCCATCCCCACTTTATCTTCTAAATAAGTCCATTTGGAACCATTATAAACCGAATTTAACCTTAATATAAAATAATATTTTGAGATTTTCCTAAGTCCTCCCTTATAAAAGGGCACCTCCTCCCTCTCCTCCTCACACCAATTTGAGCATTCAAGCTTGGAAAAACCCTGCCAAAATCTCTTCTCCACTTCCCTAGTATCATCCTAGAGGTCTTGGTCTTCTTCAAAGACCATCCTTAGTTCTTTAAGTGGAGGTTAAGTGAAGGCGCGTTAAAAAGAGGTAATATCCATTACCGATCTTTTTCAATTTCTTTCTTCTTCAACTTCTTCTTATTTAGTTGTTTCATGATAAAGTAATAACATAAGTATTTCTTATATACTGATATGTTATTATAAATATGAAACAACTCTAATTAACCTTCTATCCATCCTACGGAAAAAGGAAATCACCGCGCGTGCATACGTACGGAATACCGTCTCCACGTCGTGGTGTAATCTATTTTCCGCCACCACCTTAATTGGATGGGTATAATGGTGTAATGAATAACTATATATGATTATTATAAAGTGATATTGATACTGAAATATTATACATACACTTCAACACAATTCCACGACCATGGGAACGATATCATCGCTCGTGCGTACGTACGGACTACCGTCTCCACGACGCGATGAGATTCATTCTCAATGATTAACCATTCATAAATGATTATAAAGTATATATAATAAGTACTAATGAAATATATGATATAATAATGATACTGGATTTATGTATATTTATATGTATGTCATCTACTTAATTCCATTCAATTCAATAAGGAAACGAAAACAGCGTTCATGCGTACGTACGGACTACCGTCTCCATGAACGGTGTATTTCTTTCCATTTACTGATTTATTATATATATGTATATTCTGAATATATATATATATATATAAATCATGTTTTATATTCTGTAATTAAGTAATCATGATCTAATTAATCATATGAATAATTACAAGTCAAAACACGGACGACAAATGAAACAATTTTACCCAAAACGCTCTTTAACATGGAATTTACAAAAGAACGGGTGATATAAAATCATAAGTGAACCATATATGATATCATAACAATGAATATGATTCTGTAATAAGTCAATGACATTATTTAAATCATTATATAGGAGTTTTGGACACTTACGAAGCAAATCGCACCTAAGGTAAGGGAAAATATCACAATCTCATTTTTATCCGAGATTGTTTTTACTTTGGCATTTACTGGGGTGTATTTTATCATCCACATCCATGTTCCCTAAATATGTAATATTTTTTCAATCCACTTACAATAGTTTAAATCCAATTTTACCCTTAGGTGAGTTTTTAGTAAAGAATATGAAAGGAATCTTTTGTCATTTTTCGTACGAGGTACTTTTTGACTTTTCCGACAAAAGTACGAGAAGAATGTTTTTTTTAACTTATACGGCATGAATAGATTTTTAAAACATTATTTCCAAGAAGCTTCCTTTACAAGTTTTCAAGTTTATTTTTAAACAACTTCTTTTATTTTAAAGTCGTATGACATGTTATGAAAGGAAAAATGTTTTTGAAGAAGAAAGGATATTTTCCTCAAGAATGGAGTTCAAGTGTTTTATCAAAATTATTTTCCATCTAAGATAATAAAGGGTTATGTTTTTATCCCTATTATTACATTGATTTGATCATGTTGTGATGGAATTATTTTTATGAATTCCTTTATCTTGTATGAATTGTTTTATGATGTCATGATGTTTAAGATTCCCATTTGTATCACATGGGTTATGCAATGATGTATGATTTATGATTTTGTGGCACACATAAGAATGGTATCATTATGAGATGGGTGGGACCTATATCTCCCTCCAATGCATTGGGTAAAGATTTTATATCTCATGATATAGACATGGCTGGAATGGTAGGTTATACCGGTTCATTGAAACAGGACTGAAACGAGGGTGACTCGGTTCAGAAAGGGACTTTGTCCACTAAGATAGTCTTGGCAATGAGTCTTGACTACCAAGAAATGATTCTCTATGAATATGTGTATATTCCACAAAGTTTCATGTTTTAAGTTATGATTATTGGGATTTCATTTCACTACTATGATTTATCCCATGTTATGAAATTATGCTCTCTTTTGCAGGTTAAGATTTCCAAAAGTTATGTTCTTATGAATATGATGTGATTGATTTTTCTTTTGTTTACCCTTACTGAGCATTTGAGCTCACCCTTTTATGTTTTCTTTTCCCCAGGATATAAATAAAGGTTTTAGGTAAAAAAAAAGGGAAGATCTTTATGGGAGATATTGAAGATCTTTCACCACGATTAGAATATTATGTTCCGAGTTTCCAAAGACACTAAACTATTACGATCCTTGTGTGTGTGTTTTTGTTATGTACTAAGTATTCTGCAAATGTAATGTAATGTCCATGTACGTTAAGCTTCGGGTCTCTACAGATCTTCTAGATCCAGTCTTGGATATTCTATCCTTCAAAAGATTCCATTATATCTCTTCCATATTCTCATCATAGAACATATATCTATCCATAATGGACTAGATATATAGATTTTGGAGATATGATAAGTTTATTTCTAAGAATAATGATAAAGAGAAATGACTTACCAATGAATTTGGGTCTCTAACATGGTTTGATTTGATAAATGATATCTCTATACAATAAGGAATTTCCAAAGGTTCCATGGGAGAAAATAGAATTCAATACCCTTGGCGATTAGGTTAATAATGAGTGTTAAGGAATATAAATCAGATTAAAGCCATAATTTTTTGGGAATTTACTACACATTTCATGGTTAGTTCACATGGTTTTTCAAATCATGTTCCAACCATTAATTTTCTTTTAGAAAATCCAAGTAGACACGTGGTTTGGAATACCATGTACCAATCATGTAGTGTTTCTATCTCAAGCCAACCCCATGCATGGTTGGATATCAAAGTTAGAAAAATCATGTGCCAACAATATTTTCCCCTCTCCATCACTTTTTATGGTTTTCTCTAGGCACTCACATGGTTTGGATAAATCATGCGCCAATCGTTCACCTACAAAGTGACATTAAAAAAAATTGAATGGTTTCTTAGAGATGGTCCATGGTTTTTACTAATCATGCTCAAACCATGAACCTCTAAAAATCCACCCAAAACACTTAGTAACCTCTAAGAAAAAATCTCATACATGACCCAAGTATTATATAATCTCAAAATACATAAAATAAGGGTAAATACATAAAACCAGGGGTGATATATTCTCCCCAAAATTGTTCTTTCAATCCCCAAAAAGTAGAAAACCATTTTTTTCCTAGAAGAGTTTAGGACATATTTTTAACATATTCCTTTCATGCTCCCATGTTTCTTCAAAAATCAGACCATTATTCCACAAAACCTATACGAAACCGATTAATTTACCATGAAATAGATTCTCTTTCCTATCCAAAAATCAACACTGGAATATAAATCAATATAGTATCTGGTTCAAGATCAATAAGGTCCCATCGAATCATATGGTCATGTTCAGGTTGGTACTTCTATAATTCAGATACATGAAACACTTTATGAATAGAACTAAACTTTGTCGATAAAGCCAATTGATATTCTACATCACCCACTATTTCAATTATCTCTAAAGGGTTGATGTAGCATGGATACAACATTAATTTTTTACCAAAACAATGATTCCCTAGACATAGATGGATTATAAAGATAACATGATCAGTGATTTCAAATGATATTGGTCATCGATGATGATCTGTATATGATTTTTGATGACTCTGAGTCGTCACCATTCTCCTTCTGGTTATCTGAAATTTCTATGTTGTCTCTTTTATAAGGATAAGCAAGATAATTGAATTCTCACTTATTTCCACCTAAAAATTTGGCGAAGGACATAGAATACCATACAATATTTCAAAAGGACCCAAATTTATCAGGGCTTGATAACTATTATTTTATGGGAACTCCATTAATATTATGCGGACTTCCCATTAGTCTCTAAAATATATCTTAGAATCCCTAATAATTTCTTCTAATTATTGGATTTTCTAAAAGTATTGTCCATCCAGTTGAGGATGATAGGATGTGTTCATGGTAAAATGAGTTCCTATATTTTTCAACAAGGATTTTAAAAAACAATATGTAAACTTGGGATCCTTTTCTAAAATAATCAAGACTTGAATACTGTGAAAATTAACTATTTCCAAAATATAGATTTTAGTAAAATATTCTACTGTATTGGATTTATAAATAGGTATGAAGTGAGATGAATTTATGAGATGATACAAAATCACTCATATTGAATCATTTTTCCAAAAAATTCATGGTAAAATTTCCACAAAATACATGGATATCTACAATCATTTACATATGAGTATCAGTAAATATTGTAACATACCACCTGATCGTTGGTACTTTTCCTTAACTTTCTCACAAGTGAGTCATCTTGAAACAACTTTTAAACTTTCCAATTTTTTTGAACCCCTAAAAATATTTCTCAATTATTTTCACATCTTATATATTCCTATATGAATAACCCATATCAAATTATGATTGGAATTAAGAATATTATCCTGAGATGTTAAAGGAACTATATATAATCTCCAAACCACAACACAAATTTCCCATCTATCTTTCATCCCTCATTGGTCTCCCCGTCATTGAGTTTTAATCTTTTGGTAACACATTTAGAATCAAATTTATGAGATTCTTTCACCTGCTCAACCAAATCAAGAATAACCAAAACTGAAAAATAAAGTTACAATATTACATTTCTCAGCAAACTTCATATGCATATCTGTTATAATGATATCAGTTACCACTTATCAGAAGCTTATTTAGCCAGTTTGTTATATGATGTCACACTTAATACATTATTCATATATTTATATTTACTTGGATTATTCATCAAGTCAAAATCAAACATTTTAAGATATTTCAACAATCTTTGTTTCCTTAAATTCAAGTCTATTTTTGATAAAATACGTTTCAAACTCTTATAATCCATAAACACTATAAATTTATCACTAAAAATATAACAAATCCAATTATTCAAATCATGGGCTATAGTAGCTAATTAAAAATCATGTGTTGGGTAGTCTTTCTCATACACATGTAACTGTTGTGAGAAATAATCAACCACATGGTCACCTTGTAATAGAAAACAACCCAACCTAGATCTCAAAGCATCACAGTAAACCACATATCCATATCCAGAAATAAGAAATTTAAGGATATTTTATATTGTTAGTTAATACTTTAGATCTTGGAAAGATTTAATAAATTCATAATTTCATTAGAATGCAATTCTAGGCCGCGTCAAATCTTTCATTAGTGAGGTAAGATAAGAAAATTCAAGAAAAAGTGTTTGTAGTATCCCTATAATCCAAGGAAACTGTGTATCTAAAAGATGTTCTTTGGTGGTTTCCAAGTGATAAAAACTTCTTTCATTTATAAATCCATTGATACTCATTTTTCATAAATTAAATAAAGAGGAAAACATACATTATTTATTAAGAAATATCATTTTTACATATTAATGTAAAGTCAATGCTCCCACAAGATACCCAATAATATAAGAAAGTGTTTCTCATGAACTGATTTTGTCCTAGAATAAAAAATAATATCATCTATAAACACAAATAAAAAAATACAAAACAATATGAAATACCTGATTCATTAGTGTCATGAAAACAGTTGGTTTATTCATAAGTCCAAAGTTCTTGATCATGTAATCACAATGGCCACACCGACTCTGTAAATCTATCTTTGGAATATAATCCTTAAAAAAATTTAGCTGGTGATATCCTAATCATAATTCAATTTAATAGAACCATTTTTCTACCCTCAATTGATCAAACAAATCATCAATTCATGTAATTTTATATCGATTATTTATCATATATTTTTTAATCTTATGAAAATATACACAATGTGTAAGAGTTCTATTTTCCTTCTTTATAAAAAGAATTGATGTTTCCCATGGGGAAATTCTTGGTCAAATAAACCTTTTTATTTCCAATTATTTCAAATGGAATTTCAATTCCCTAAATTATGTAAATGTTATCCTATAATCTGTAAGGAAAATAGGTTTGGTCGCCTATAAAAGATCAATTATAAACTCAACTTCTCTTCTGGGTGGAAAATCTAATAAATTATTTGGAATCACATTAGGAAAATGGAAAACTATGGTTGGAAAATATCATTTTCTAATCTCATACATATTTACTAACATCACCACTACTAACTAATTAGAAATATTTCCAACCAAGATCAGAAAAGGTATTTCTCTTCTTTCACCAACTACCCAATATGCTTTGAAGAGATTTTTATAACCATATGAGGATATGAAACTCAATATTCAATCCTAACAGTAAAAATGGGATTTGTATTTCATCAACCAATATATTCTAAAAATCAAATCATAGATGTCCATATCAAGGATATATAAGTACCATACTAATTTCTCCCCACTGATAATCTTCATACATGTTGTACACTTTAATGATCGACACTCTTGTTGTCCTTGAGGAATTTTTAGTTTTAAAATAGAAGGCATCATATCAACATGAAAACCCATAAGATCAACAATGTGATAAGAAATAAAAGAGTGGGATGATCCTATTTCAAAAAAATCTTATATAATGGTAGAATTCAGAAAAATCATACCTCACACTGTAAAAGGAACATATTTATTTTTCATGATCACATTCTCAACATCATAAAATTTCTTTGTCACTATCCATTTCTATTTGTTTCCCTAATGAGATAAACTTCATTGATGAGTATTGGTTTCCTTGACTCAGTTGAATCTGAGGAAGGGGATATTCTAGATAGATCACCTTATTGAAGCATAAGATGTCTGAGAGACATGAGATGTATTCCTAGCACTATGATTTGGAGTGTTATGAAAATAATGTTGAATATTTCCAATATTATAATAGTTTTGAAATACTTTTGGTGGAATCATACAATCTCAATTTATATGCTCAATATAACTACATTAGAATCACCCTGACTTACTTTTTAGATGGTGAGGAATGTCACTAATCCCATGGCCTGATTGTGAGATATCCCACCACTTTGAAAGTAGGATTCTGTAACATCCCAGGTAAATAAAGAATAATACATTTTTCATATTTATTAATATTTGTGAATTAAATATTATTTTTACTTTAAAAGGTTTTCTATGTTCGATAGCGTACCTGATACCCAACAACGAGTTTCTTTGAAATCTTACGTTTCACACTAATAATATAATAATATTATTTTAAATGGTAGTTAACACGTAGCCATTGTATTGGAGAGAATGAATAGAAATAACTAAAATATTATTATATATGTTTGTTAAATTTTTTTACATTTATCCAATAAAAGATAAAGGCTTAAAATAAGAAAATAATTCAATTTTAGGCATAGATACTCTAATATTCACTAAAATGTCGACTTATCACCTTTTGATGGTGAACCCTCTTTAAATATAGTTTTGGTCACTCTTATACATTCTATTGGACCAAATAAAATTATTATTTAGAATCATGACATCAAAATTTACTTTGTGTAAATTTCTGGTATTTTTTTGATAAAGTTCATTTTTTAATGAATAGTGAAAAATGTTGTATTTTAATTCGAAACCTCTTTTTAATCTAATTTATTTATATGATTAAATTATCTTTTGAATTGTTTTTAAAGTTCAATTAGAATATATTTTTACCATTTAATCCAATGGTGGTCATTGAAATTAATTTCACTTTGAAATTGGACTTAAACTAGTGTCAATCTTTTGATATATATTGTTTCATAAAAACACGCTATTTGTTTTGACAACAGGAATTAATTATAAAATTAATTAATGCAACTTATAAGTTTTGAATTTTTTAAAATAGAAATAATTTTTGAATTTGTAATATCAAATATAGATTAGGGTGAATTTTTGGTATTTTTCTGAAAAACTTCAATTTTTGATGAATAGTGAAACCCCTAATTGGTAGTTAAAAAACTGATTTTTCGTTTAAATGAAACTTTACCACTTTTGTGAATTGAATTTCAAAAACCTGGCATACATTTTTTTCATTAGTGTGTAAAATTTGGTTCAATGGGATGAAAATAATTTTTTGGTGAATAGTAACTTTTAAGTTTTATTAATCGCGATTATAAGTAATTAGTGTAATTTAAGGTAAAAATAATGTTTTAATAATATTAAATTATCTTGACACATATCATACCCTTATTGGATGATTCATGTCTGACCAAGACAATCCATGGGTCAACTTGGGGACCCCATGGATCCACTTGGGTAAGAAAATGACATTAATAACTTTTTATTTAAAGTTAAAACAAAAATATCACAAACATGTATTATTTTACTAAAACAATTTTTACATGGGCTTATACAAGTCATATTTTTGACTATAAATATTAATTAGAAATCTAAAAATATTTCCTACATCATGATATTTTTTTTATAATTTTTAGACATTAAATAAAGTAAATTATTTATGACACCATGATGATGCAGCAATTACCTCATTAATTAACGATTTAAATAAAATAAAAACATAATGTAAAATCTAAGAATTAAACTTGTAAAAAACCAATTGTATGGGTGTATTTAGAACTCTTATCACCTTATCCAGTAAATATATAATTTTGGGACCTTTAAAATCTGAAACTCATTATATAATAAAGTAACATTTCTTGACTTTCCAAGAGTGCCCCTCCTCCGTCTTATAAAAGGCCCCCACCTCTACCACCTTACCCACACCTCTCAATCCATTGGCTCGGCCAAGATATGATCATTTTGTCTCTCTACATCCCTTTACTCATCCTATAATCCTTACCTTAGGAAAAAATCTCTTCAAGAAATCCTTTTGGTTCAAACCAAGAGGAGTTACCCGATTTAAAGGTAATGTCTTCACTTGTGTTCTTTTGTTTTATTTTGCTTCTCCAACCCCCTAAACTCTTTTTATTCATTTATTTTGTATAAACACCAGTATATTAAATATACTAGAATGTTTTTATGAGAATTATTTTATTTACACTTACACACACCTCCGGTTAATGGTTAAAGAACATACTGTTTCTGTGGGTGGCGAATTTCTGCCTCATGAAATGATGATCATTCAATATTCTTTTAACACCTTTCATGGTGGACATTAAGATGTCACTCTATTTATATATGATATATATTATTTTTATGTTTTCCTTATGATTCTGTATTTTTCATTTATGGCATACCTTTATGGTTTCCATTATGGGTAAACGCGATATCTTCATTTTAGGAAGTGCGGACTACCGCCCCCTCAAAGTGATTTGATTCGTTAATGCCATATGTGGTACGTATAAAGGATGGAGTTAATGATATTATATATGATATTATACTAGAATTATAATATACCTTTATATCATTATGATTTCACTCCATTAAATACGAAATAGAAATGAAAGTAGCGTTCATGCGTACGTACGACTTACCGTCTCCATGAACGGTGCATTTCATTTCTTACCTCTAAATGTTATATACTATTATAAATACATGTATATTCTGGATGTATATGATATATATGATATCCAAATAATGAATATAATTCTTGATATAATGAACCTTTGACCACATGAACAACATGTAATTGTAAGAAGTCCATTTTTGACTTAAGTACCAAATATCGACAAAACGAACATTATTAACTTAAATGATTACATAATATTTATAACATGTCAATAAGTGATATAAAAGGAATAATAAACTTTAAAAAGGTTCTTAATAAATTATAAATTAACACTAGTTTATTATTCAAGAGATTAAAGAGAGATCGAGTCAAGTCGGACACGAGGTAAGGGACTTCGTCTCAATCTCCTTTCATTGAGGCATATTTTGTTCTAATACAAGACTTTCTTTTATAAGCTATATAAAACACCTTTGAATTTTTATTTCATTCAAATGGAATATTTTTATATGAAGTGTTTTACTAAACTACAAAAATGAATGTTTATTTTAACGTACGCGGTGACAACGACCCTTTTCCGCCGCCGTGAGTATTATTTGGTCTTTGGCTTCCTCAACAAGACGTAATGTTTTTAAAATGAAATAAATACCATATAATATTTTATGTATTTTGGTATTGAAAATGGTTTTTATAATGGATTTGTTATGTCAATATATTTAAGTGATATATTGTGCTTGAAATGTGCAAATATTTTCTTTCCTTTATAATTTTTTTATGTGTTATGATTTTATAATGGTACTTGGACATTTGACAGGTGGTTATGTGATAAACCATATGACGGGTGGTTCCATGAATAACAAGATGGGTGGTTACGTTATAACCTCTAATTCATTGGGTATGTAAGTTGGTCGTATGTCTATTAAATTTAGTGATATGTGTGGAATTCGACCGTATGGTTATTCCATTTAAGTATGTTTATGTCCCAAGTTACCTTTATATGTTATGAGTTATTTATATGAGTTTTATGGTAATATTTTGGTTAAAAAAGGGTAAGTAATGATATTTTATTCATTGAAGATTATTTACTACTTTTTAAAGGTGAAAAGTGTTACTTTGATAAAGTATTCATGGTTTACTTGATGTTTAAAAAAACTAACAGTTTTCCTTCTTTGTGTATCCCTTACTGAGATTTTTATGCTCACCCCAAGTTTTTTTTTTGAAATTTTTTTCACATGACATAATGTGGAATAGGGTCAAGGATGGGATCAAGGAAAAGTCATGTTGTCTTAAACATGGAACTAGACATGACTCTTTTTAAGAGTTCATGTTTTGTAAAAAAAAGGAAACTTTGTAGAAGTGTCTACTGTGTAATCTTTTGAGATGTAATAGTTATGATCTAATTATCGAAAACTCTAAACCTGAAAAGATCCTCAATGTGAATTATTCATTTAATTCAATATTAAGTGATGTTTAAGTTTGGGGCCTTATAGTTGGTATCAGAGGTCGGTTTAGATAACTTTAGGAGTTATAATTCTTTTAAATGATTGTCCAAAAATATTTTTTTTAATGGTCAAATTGAAATGATATAGAATTTGAATATTACCATGTTGCTTCATCTAAGACATGTTTGTTCAGAATGGTTTTCCACAGAGGAAAAAAGGCAGCTATGTTGGGACGACATCAGGAGGAAGACAACCTTCCAAATCAGCAACCTGAGATGGTCAGAATTGGAACTGATCAGTTTGTTACAGTTATGGAATAGTTGACTCGGGCTATAAATGGTGGTGGTATCCATGCACGAGATCAGCCAGATCAACCGTAGAGGAACATGTCAGTGGTGGAACATTTCATGAGGCAACATCCCCCATCATTCAGAGGATCATCTGACCCTGTGATAGAAGAAGGGTGGATTAAATCGTTGGAGAATATTTTTGATTTCATGGGGTGTTCGGAACATCAAAAGGTTAGTCTTGTTGTTTACCATTTTGAAGGTGAAGCAGATCAGTGGTGGTCGATGATGAAAAATATCAGGGATAGTGATGAGATTGATGATCTTCACTGGGACTAATTGTAACATCCCAAGTAAGTAATGAATAATAGATATTTTTATCTATGTCTATTAATGATTAAGATAGTGTTTTAGAGGCTTAAAATGAAAATAAATACAATCTTAAGCATGGAATACACTAATATTCTTAAAAGATTGTTTTACTGCCTTTTGATGGCAAACCCTTTTTAAATCTATCTTTTGACAATTTTATAAGAAATGTTTGTCAAAATAAACTTATTATTTATGATTGGGACATCAAAATATACTTTGTGTGAATTTTTGGTATTTTTCCGATAAAGTTCATTTTTTAATGAATAGTGAAAAATGTTGTATTTTAATTCAAAACCTCTTTTTAATCTAATTTATTTATATGATTAGAATATCTTTTTAATTGTTTTTGAATTGAAATTAGAATATATTTTTACCATTTTATCCAATGTTAGTCATTATAATCAATTTCACTTTGAAATTGGACTTAAACTAGTATCAATCTTTTGATACTTATTGTTTCATAAAAACACGCTATTTGTCATGACAACGAGAATTAGTTATTAAATTAATTAATGAAAATTAAATGTTTTTAATTTTGTAAAATATACATCATTTTTGAATTCGGAATATCAAATATAGCTTAGGGTGAAGTTTTGGTATCTTTCTGAAAAACTTCAATTTTTGATGAATAGTGAAACCACTAAGTGGTAGTTAAAGAAACTGATTTTTCGTTTAAATGAAACTTTGCCACTTCTGTGATTTGATTTTCAAAAATCCTACATAAATGGTTTTCATTAATAATTAAAATGTGGTTCAATGATATTAAAATAATTTTTTGGTGAATAGTAACTTATTAAGTTTTTAATCGCGATTAGAGGTAATTAGTGTAGTTTAAGGTAAAAATAATGTTTTAATAATATGATATGAGCTTGAAACATGTCCTACACTCATTGGATGTGTCATTTCCGACCAAGACAATCCATGGGTCAACTTTGGGACCCCATGGAGCCACTTTGGTTGGGAAATGACATAAATAAATTTTTATTTAATGTTAAAGTAAAAATGACACAAACATGAGATGTTTTACTAAAACAATTTTTACATGAGGTTATACAAGTCAGATTTTTGATTATAAATAGTCATTGGAAAGATAAAAAGATTTCCTACATCATAGTATTTTCTTTCATAATTTTTAGACTTTAAATAAATTAAATTATTTATGACATCATGATGATGCAGCGATTACCTCATTAATAAAGGATTTAAATAAAATGGAATGATAATGTAAAATCTATGAACTACACATGTCCAAAACCTATTTTATGGGTGGATTTAGAACCCTTATCACCTTACCCTCGAATTATATCAATGTGGGACCTTTTCAATCCTAAACTCATTTTAAAATAATGTAACATTTCTTTACTTTCCAAGAGTGCCTCTCCTCTCCTCTTATAAAAGGCCCCCACCTCTACCTCCTTACCCACACTCCCAAAGCCTTTGGCTCGGCCAACCCCTGCCCATTTTGTCTCTCCACATCCCTCTATTACTCCTTGAAGCCTCACTTTGGTCATAAGTCTTCCCAAGGAATCCTTTGAGCTCAAACCAAAGGGATTTACCCGATTTTAAGGTAATGTCTTCACTTGAGTCCTTTTGTTTTATTTTGCTTCTCCAACCCCCTAAACTCTTTTTATTCATTTCTTTTGTAACAACTCCAGTATATTAAATATAATAGGATTTTATTATAATAATTATTCGAGCTACACTTACATACACCTACATCTAATGGTTAAAGAACATACTGTTTCCGTGGATGGTGAATTTATGTCTCCCGAAACGATGATTGTTCAACATTCTTTTAACACCTTAAAAGGTGGCCATTAAGATGACACTATATTTATATATGATATATAATATGTTTATGTTTTCCTTAAGCTTATGTATTTTTCATTTTGGTCATACCTTTATGGTTTCCATTATGGGAAAACGCGATATCTTCATTTAAGGAAGTGTGGACTACCGCCCCCTCAAAGTGATTTGATTCGTTAAATACCATATGTGGGACGTATAAGGGATGGAACTATGATATTATATATGATATTATACTGGAATTATAATATACCTTTATATCATTATGATTCCATTCTATAAAATACGAAATAGAAATGAAAGTAGCGTTCATGCGTACGTACGGCTTACCGTCTCCATGAACGGTGCATTTCATTTCTTACCTCTAAATGATTATGTAATATTATAAATGCATGCATGTACTGGATATATATGAAATATATGATATCTACATCATGAATACCATTCTGGATATAATGGATACATGAACAACTTGTAATTATAAAGGTCTATTTTTTGACTCAAGTACCAATGATCGTTAAAACGACCGTTATTAACTTAAATAATTACATAGTGTTCACGACATGGAAATAAGTGATATAAAAGGAATAATGAACTTGAAAAAGGTTCTTAAACAAGTATAAATTAACTCAAGTTTATTATTCAGGAGATTAAAGAACGACCGAGTCAAGTCGGACCCGAGGTATGGGACTTCATCTCAATATCCTTTCATTGAGGCATATTTTATTTTATACACAACCTTCTTTTATACGGTGTATAAACCCTTTGACTTTTACGTTTATTCAAAAGGAATATTTTTTATACGAAGTGTTTACTAAATGAAAAAATGGAATGTTTTTGTCGTACGTATGCGGCGACAACGACTTCTCCACCGCCGTGACTATTATTTGAGTTTTGGCTTCCTCTACAAGCCATACTTTTTTTAAAAAAAAGAAAAATAAATACCATGTTTTACTTTTCTTTTATTTTGGTATTGAAAATTGTTTTCATAATGTTTTTATATCAATGTGTTGTATTGATATCTTGTGATTGAAAGGTAGAAATGTTATGTTTCCTTTATACATGTTTTATGTGATACGATTATGTTGAGGTTCATGGGCATTATTATGAAGACGGGTGGTTCCGTGATAGACTAAGGGCGGGCGAGCCCGATATAGCTCTCCAATTCATTGGGTAACGCGAAGGAGTGAAACGTTAAGGTTTCTCCGAAGAGATTTAGGGAATATACTGTGATGGTTATTCCAAATGTAACCAAGAGGGTTACTCCCTACGTAAGAATATTATGAATGCCTCAAGTTACCTTTATGTCTTATGATTTCTAGGATTTATTCATGATTTGATGAGGTATGTTAAAGTGCTTATGTTTTATGGGTAAAGTATGATTTCATTCTTATGTATATATGTACCCATGTTTCCTTTCCATATTTTTATATCCCTTATTGAGCTTTTTATGCTCATCCCAAGTTTTTTTTTTGAAATTTTTTTCACAGGTCAAGGGAAAGGTACATGATATGATGATAGTGTCAAGGAAGTGTCAATAAAGAATTCATGTTTTATTTTAAATATGTTTCCATTGATGGGAAATAAGAATACTATCTTTATGTAACCACTTTGTTTATATGTGGAATGTAATGCAAGTTTTATGATCTAATTCTCTAAAACTCTAAACCTGAAAAGATCCTCGATGTGTAATCTTGTAATAACTCAAGATTAAGTAAGGTTTAAGGCTAGGGACTTATACTAATTTAAAGGTATGTTTCTTGAGAAATATTTTCCTAAGGTGGTTCGTCTTAGGATGGAAAAACAATTCCTATAATTGAGGCAGGAGGATGACTCAGTGGCTGCTTATGAAGCAAAGTTAACTCGACTGGTAAGGTATGCTCCAAATTTCATACGAGATCTTGATAGTAAAATCAACCGTTTTTACTCAGGGTTAAATCCAAAGTATCGAAGGGATTTAGCTTCTCGTGAGTTCAAAAGTTGTGAAAAACTTATTCGATGTGCGGAGAACGTGGAAATGGAGTTTGCTGATGATCAGGTGTTCTTTGACAAACAATAGAATAAGTGGTCTAGTTGGTAGGAAAAGGGGAATAATTCATCAAAGAAGCAAGGAGGTAAGAAAAGAAAATATCCATCCTATGAGAAGTGTGGTAAAATGCATCCTGGAGAATGTTTATCCAAGTCTGGAAAGTGCTTTCAGTGTAGTAAGTCTGGTCATATTGCACATAACTGTAAGGAAGATAATCAAGCAGGCAATGAAAAGCCAGTGGTAAGATGTTTTAAGTGTAATAAAATGGGTCATTATGAAAATGAGTGTCTAACGAAGAACTCAACTGGGGGAAAGCATCCAGACTAAAAGTAGAAAGGGGTGGTGAAATCCTTTGCAACTACTTCAGCAGATGTTGGTCCATCGAATGAAGTAGTATCAGGTACACTGTTTGTTTGTTCAGATTATGCTAATGTGTTTTTTGATTCAGGGTCTACACATTCTTTCAGTTCTGAGAAGTTTTCTAGTAAATTGGGAATTCCATCTCAAGATATGAATCCTGAACTTATGGTAAAAACACCCGGAGGGAACGTTGAGACAAAAAGAAATTATAAGAACCTTCCTATCCTTGTGTGCGGAAAGAATCTACCGGAAAACCTTATTGTTTTGCCTCTAGTAGAGTTTGATGTTATTTTGGGCATGGATTGGATTTCTGTTTATCATGCTAAGAATGACTGCAGAGCTAAAGAGGTTTCTTTTCAAAAATATTTTCAATTTTTGTACAAGAATGAACCCTTGATTTTGATAACATATCAGGAAGTTGAGAAAATAGTAAAATATGGAAATGAATGTTACCTTGAACATATTGTTGAAAATAAAGGAACTATTCAGATTAATGATGTGCCAGTGGTAAATGAGTATCTTGATGTTTTTCCTGATGAGTTGTCTGGTATTATTCATGATCGGGAAGTTGAATTTACTGTTGAATTAGTTCCTGATTCTAATCTAATTTCAAAACCCCCTTATCGAATGGCTCAAGTTGAACTTTTAGAGTTAAAGAAGCAATTGCAATAGTTATTAGATAAAGGTTTCATTCGACCTAGCACATCACCATGGGGTGCTCCTATCTTGTTTGTTAAAAATAAAGATGGTTCAATGAGACTTTTCATTGATTATAGCGCCTTGAACAACATCATTGTTAAGAACAAGTATCCTTTGTCTCATATCGATGATTTGTTTGATCAGCTCCAGGGAGAATAGTATTTTTCGAAGATTGACTTGAGGTCGGGGTACCATCAGTTGAAAGTAAAAGAAGCAGACATTCTGAAGACTGTGTTTCGTACAAGATATGGCCATTAAGAATTTTTAGTTATGCCTTTTTGGGTTAACCAATGCACCTGATGTATTCATGGACCTTATGAATAGAATTTTCCATGAGTTCTTGGATAAGTTTGTGGTTGTTTTCATTGATATATTTTGGTGTTTTCTAAAAGTTAAGAGGAGCATGAAAGTAATTTAAGGGTTATATTGCAAACCTTAAAAGAAAATAAACTGTATGGAAAATTCAACAAGTGTGAGTTTTGGTTACAACAAATTTCTTTCCTTGGTCACATTTTTTCAAAAAATGGCATAACCGTTGATCCTGCTAAAACAAAATTTGTTGAAGAATGGCCAAGACCCACAAATGTAACCGAGATCCGTAGTTTTCTTGGTTTGGCAGGTTATTACCGTAGGTTTGTTGAAAATTTTTCACGGTTATCTAGTCCAATGACTAAGCTAACTCAGAAGGGTGTTAAGTTTATCTGGACAAAAGAATGTGATGATTGTTTTCAGGAGTTGAAAAGAAGATTGGTGAATGCTCCAGTTTTGGAACTTCCTTCCAGGAATGGTGAGTTTGTTATCTACAGTGATGCTTCGTTAAAGGGAATTGGTTGTGTCCTTATGCAGAATGATCAGGTAATTTCTTATGTTTCACGTCAGTTGAAAACTAATGAGTTAAATTACCCTACACATGATTAGGAATTATTTGCTGTTGTTTTTGCTCTAAAAATTTGGAGGCATCATTTGTATGGAGTATAGTGTGAAATATATACCAATCACAAAAGTTTAAAGTATATATTCACTCAAAAATAATTGAAAATGAGATAAATGATATGGCTGGAATTAATCAAGGACTACGATTTTACAATTCATTACCATCCGGGAAAAGCAAATAAAGTGGCTGATGCTTTGAGTCGAAAAAGTAATGCTTCATTAACCATGCTACGTTTGGAACGAGATCCTTTGTTTTTTGATTTGATGAACTTTTTCATAGAATTTGTTAGTGCAGGAAGTTCTTCTATTTTGTTTCAGGTTTCAATGAGATCATCTCTATCAGACAGAATTAAGAAAGCGCAGAAGAAAGACAGTGGGTTGCAGAAAAAGGTAGAGCTGGTTCAGAAGGGCAAGTTTCATGAATTTAACATTGATAATGATTGTGTTTTGAGGTTTGGGAAGAGATTTTGTGTGTCATGTGATTCATAGTTGAAGAATGAGTTGTTATGTGAGGCTCATAGTTCCCCGTTTTCAGTTCATCCTGGCAGTACTAAGATGTATAGAGATCTGCGGGAGTATTACTGGTGGGATGGAATGAAAAGAGATATTGCTGATTTTACTATGAAGTGTTTGAATTTTCAGCAGGTTAAAGCAGAGCGGCATTTACCCAAAGGGATGCTTCAGTCATTACCAGTGCCAGAGTGGAAATAGGAAAATATATCCATGGACTTCGTTGTGGGATTACGAAAGACATCTCTAGGTAATAATGCAATATGGGTTATAGTTGATCGATTGACTAAATCTGGTCATTTCCTTCCTATTCTAGATACTTTGTCTCTAGATAAAATTTCTCAGTTTTATGTTAAAGAGATAGTCAGGTTCCATGGAGTTCCCCTCTCTATTGTATCTGATCGTGATCCCAGGTTCACTTCTAACTTTTAGAAAGGCCTTCAGAAGTCGTTGGGTACTGAATTAAATTTTAGCACAGCTTTTCATCCTCAATCAGATGGGCAGACAGAATGAAAAATTCAGACCTTGGAAGATATGCTATGTGCTTTCTCAATGGATTTTCAGGGAAGTTGGGACCAATATCTTTCTTTGGTTGAATTTTCATATAATAACAGTTTTCATTCCAGTATACAGATGGCTCCGTTTGAAGAATTATATGGTAAATGGTGTCGAACTCCAACTTTTTGGGATGAATTAGGGGAAAGGAAGCTGATGGGACCAGAATTGGTAGAAGAGATGGCAGAAAAAGTTTAGTTGATTCAGAAACACATGAGAACAGCTCAGAGCAGGCAGAAAAGTTATGCGGATAACTGGAGGAAGGATCTATCTTTCGAGGTCGGTGATCATGTTTTTCTCAAAGTTTCACCACGGAAAAGTGTGATGCGATTTGGTAAGAAAGGAAAGATGAGTACAAGGTTCATTGGACCATATGAAATTCTAGAGAGTGTTGGATCAGTTGCTTACCGAGTGGATTTACCTCCAATTTTGTCCCAGGTACACAATTTTTTCCCTGTTTCGATGTTGAGAAAGTATATGCCAAATTCATCTCATGTTTTGAGCCCAGAGGTAGTTCAGTTGGAAGAGAATCTCTCTTATGAAGAACAACCAGTCCAGATTCTTGATCGTAGAGAGCAAGTGTTGTGGAATAAAGTAATTTACCAGGTAAAGGTTTTTTGTAAAAACCATATGGTTGAAGAGGCAACATGGGAATCTGAAAATTCTATGAGGGATAAATACCCCCACTTATTTTGATAAGTGAATAAAATTGCGAGGATGCAATTCCCAAAAGGGGGGAAGGATGTAACATCCAAGGTAAATAAAGAATAATAAATTTTTTATATTTATAAATATTTTCGAATTAAATATTAATTTTACTTTAAAGGGGTTGCTATGTTCGATAGCATACTCGATACGCAACAACGAGTTTCTTTGAAATCTTACGTTGCACACTAATAATATAATAATATTATTTTAAATGGTAGTTAACGCGTAACTGTTTTATTGGCGGGAATGAATAAAAATAACTGAAATATTATTATATATGTTTGTCAAATGTTTTTACATTTATCCAATACAAGATAAAGGCTTAAAATAAGAAAAGAATTCAATTTTAGGCATAGATACTCTAATATTCACTAAAAGGTCAATTTATCGCCTTTTGATGGAGAACCCTCTTTAAATATAGTTTTGGTCACTATTATACATTCTATTGGAATAAATAAAATTCTTCTCTAGAATTGGGACATCAAAATTTACTTTGTGTAATTTTTTGGTATTTTTCCGATAAAGTTCATTTTTTAATGAATAGTGAAAAATGTTGTATTTTAATTCAAAACCTCTTTTTAATATAATTTATTTATATGATTATAGTATCTTTTGAATTGGTTTTAAAGTTCAATTAGAATATATTTTTACCATTTAATCCAATGGTAGTCATTAGAATTAATTTCACTTTGAAATTGGACTTAAACTAGTGTCAATCTTTTGATATATATTGTTTCATAAAAACACGCTATTTGTTTTGACAACAGGAATTAATTATTAAATTAATTAATTCAACTTATATGTTTTGAATTTTTTAAAATAGACATCATTTTTGAATTTGGAATATCAAATATAGCTTAGGGTTAATTTTTGGTATTTTTCGGAAAAACTTCAATTTTTGATGAATAGTGAAACCACTAAGTGGTAGTTAAAAAACTGATTTTTCGTTTAAATGAAACTTTACCACTTTTGTGAATTGAATTTCAAAAAGCCAACATACATGGTTTCCATTAGTGTGTAAAATTTGGTTCAATGGGATGAAAATAATTTTTTGGTGAATAGTAACTTTTAAGTTTTATTAATCGCGATTAGAGGTAATTAGTGTAATTTAAGGTAAAAATAATGTTTTAATAATATGAAATTATCTTGACACATGTCCTACCCTTATTGGATGAGTCATGTCCAACCAAGACAATCCATGGGTCAACTTTCGGACCCCATGGAGCCACTTGGGTAAGAAAATGACATTAATAACTTTTTATTTAAAGTTAAAATAAAAATGTCACAAACAGGTATTGTTTTACTAAAACAATTTTTACATGGGGTTATACAAGTCATATTTTTTACTATAAATATTAATTATAAAGATAAAATTATTTCCTACATCATGATATTTTTTTATAATTTTTAGACATAAAATAAAGTAAATTATTTATGACACCATGATGATGGAGTGATTACCTCATTAATTAACGATTTAAATAAAATGAAAAGATAATGTAAAATATAATACTTAAACTTGTAAAAAACCTATTGGATGGGTGGATTTCGAACTCTTATCACCTTATCCTCTAAATATATAATTTTGGGACCTTCAAAATCTGAAACTCATTATATAATAAAGTAACATTTCTTGACTTTCCAAGAGTGCCCATCCTCCCTCTTATAAAAGGCCCCCACCTCTACCACCTTACCCACACCTCTCAAGACATTGGATCAGACAATCTCTGCTCATTTTGTCTCTCCACATCCCTCTCCTCATCCTAGAATCCTTACCTTAGGTATAAAGCTCTTCAAGAAACCCTTTTGGTTCAAACCAAGAGGAGTTACCCGATTTAAAGGTAATGTCTTCACTTGTGTTCTTTTGTTTTATTTTGCTTCTCCAACCCACTAAACTATTTTTATTCATTTATTTTATAAAAACACCAGTATATTAAATATACTATGATTTTTTTTGAGAATTATTTGATTTACACTTACACACACCTCCGTCTAATGGTTAAAGAACATACTGTTTCTGTTGTTGGCGAATTTCTGCCTCACGAAACGATGATTGTTCAATATTCTTTTAACACCTTTCATGGTGGACATTAAGATGTCACTCTATTTATATATGATATATATTATGTTTATGTTTTCTTTATTCTTCTTTATTTTTCATTTATGTCATACCTTTATGGTTTCCATTATGGGTAAACGCGATATCTTCATTTTAGGAAGTGCGGACTACCGCCCCCTCAAAGTGATTTGATTCGTTAATAACATATTTGGGACGTATTAAGGATGGAGTTAATGATATTATATATTATATTTTACTAGAATTATAATATACCTTTATATCATTATGATTTCACTCCATTAAATACGAAATAGAAATTAAAGTAGCATTTATGCGTACGTACGGCTTACCGTCTCCATGAACGGTGCATTTCATTTCTTACCACTAAATGTTATATACTATTATAAATACATGTATATTCGGGATATATATGATATATATGATATCCAAATCATGAATATCATTCTGGATATAATGAAACTTTGACCACATGAACAACATGTAATTGTAAGAAGTCCATTTTTGACTTAAGTACCAAATATCAACAAAACGAACATTATTAACTTAAATGATTACATAATGTTTATAACATGGAAATAAGTGATATAAAAGGAATAATAAGCTTCAAAAAGGTTATTAAGCAAGTATAAATTAACACTAGTTTATTATTCAAAAGGTTAAAGAGTGATCGAGTCAAGTCGGACACGAGGTAAGGGACTTCATCTCAATCTCCTTTCATTAAGGAATATTTTGTTCTAATACAAGACTTTATTTTATACGTTGTATAAAACACCTTTGACTTTTTATTTCATTCAAATGGAATCTTTTTCTATGAATCATTTTACTAAATGACAAAAATTAATGTTTATTTTAACGTACGCGGTGACAACGACCCTTTTCCGCCGCCGTGAGTATTATTTGGTCTTTGGCTTCCTCAACAAGATGTAATGTTTTTAAAATGAAATAAATACCATATACTCTTTTATGTATTTTGGTATTGAAAATGGTTTTTATAATGTATTTTTTATGTCAATATATTTAAGTGATATATTGTGCTTGAAATGTGTAAATTTTTTCTTTCCTTTATAATTGTTTTATGTGTTATGATTTTATAATGGTACTTGGACATTTGATGGGGGGTTACGTGATAAACCATATGACGGGTGGTACCGTGAATACCAGGATGGGTGGTTATGTTATAACCTCCAATGCATTGGGTATGGAAGTCGGTCGTATGGCTATTCCATTTAGTGATATGTGTGGAAGTCGATCGTATGGTTATTCCATTTGAGTATGTTTATGTCCCAAGTTACCTTTATATGTTATGAGTTCTTTATATGGGTTTTATGGTAATATTTTGGTTACAAAAGGGTAAGTAATGATCTTTTATTTAGTGAATAGTATTTACTACTTATTAAAGGTGAAAATTGTTACTTTGATAAAGTATTCATGGTTTACTTGATGTTTTGAAAAACTAACAGTTTTCCTTATTTGTGTATCCCTTACTGAGCTTTTTATGCTCACCCCAAGTTTTTGTTTGAAATTTTTTTCACAGGACATAATGTGGAATAGGGTCAAGGATGGGATCAAGGAAAAGTCATGTTGTCTTAAACATGGAACTAGACATGACTCTTTTTAAGAGTTCTTGTTTTTTAAAAAAAAGGAAACTTTGTAGAAGTGTCTACTGTGTAATCTTTTGAGATGTAATAGTTATGATCTAATTCTATAAAACTATAAACCTAAAAAGATCCTCAATGTGAATTATTCATTTAATTCAATATTAAGTGATGTTTAAGGTCGGGGCCTTATAGATTCCCTCTTCTATTTATTACTAACATTGGAGTTCCTATTTGTTCCCATGGGGATAAATATGATTCATCCCACCATATTTATTGTTATATATACTTTCTTCCATAGTTTCTCTATTTACCATCTCTAAATAGTCCATAATGTAGAGGAAAATAGTCTTTGAGAGAATATCAAATCGTATCCCTGACTAAAAAATTCACGCCTTTAAGGATTCACTTGAAATTTGTTCAGGTGTAAGGAAAATTAAGTTTATAAACATAGCCACATATTATGTCACCAATAGATTCTATTTATTTAAAATTATTAAATCTATTATTCATTAAATTTTAATGGTTTGGGGATAGAATTTTTTTTTAAACAACTCTTCAAAATCCTCCAATGTAATTCATTGGTCAAGTTCATCTTGGACACCTAAATCCCACCATTGGCGTACTAGATCCTTGAGCATGTAGAATTCTAGATTATCATTCAACTTGGTGGTTTTCTAAGGAAATAGAATATTTGGTTCATCATATTCAATCATACCTCTACTTAATCATGCTCTGAATCCCCCTAAAAATTGGTGGATTTTTCTTATAAAACTAAATCAAGTGGTCCACCTATCAACGATAATCATTATGATCACCCATTTCCACATGTTGAAAATCTGGAATGATGATTTAGACCAAATATTGGTTCACTTTTCGATCAAGTGCAACCACATTTTATGCTACCACTGCTGGTTGATTCCTAAAAAGTCTATTAAATGCCATTTTCTATAAAAATAACAAAACTTTGTTTTGTCACACTTACTAGAAAATGAATGCATATAAATTCAAATTTACCGTATCAAAATTTACCATGACCATTATTTTAAAAATCCAACCATTTAAAAAGACAAAATTTTTCATAAATTATAAAGCCTTATATTATAAATGAAGTCCTAGTGGGAAATTATAACACCAATCCATGATATGAAATTATCATTGGCTAAACCCACAATAATGATATGACAACTCACCTAGATGGTTCTTAAAATACCTTTCTATGAAAACCATCCTAGAAACATGAAGATTAGTTTAAAAAGGTTAGCTATGTATTTTTATGCTATACATTTCAAGTTTTGATGATCATATCCCCTTACTACAAACCCAAAAATAGATGGACCAAACAAGACCAATGCCATTTCATACTCAAGGAATTAAAAAAACTGATACAATTTTTAACTCAAGGATAAAAAAACTAATACCATTTGTAACATATTTCCCATCCTTATTATCTTGAGAAGTGATGGTTGTTCTACATGAAAACTGTAACATCCCTAAGACACCGAAGATTTCTATGAAATTACAAGGTCTTTAAAGAATATTGGGGGTTGGATTTACCTTTAATAAATAAGAAAATTGTATTATTAAAAATAACATCCATCTCAAATATATTATGCAAGAATAAACATTGAAACCAAATAAATATCCAAAAGTGACCAGAAAAATATATTACCAATAGAAAAAAAAACATAAACAAGATTAACAAAAAGACAAAAAACAAAAATACACCAATGTTGAATCTTCCTTAGACACTGCCACACTACATCTGATCTTCAAATCCACATTCCATACCCACAATATCAATGTAAATCACTAGAGAAATATGATACCTAAATTTTACCTATATCCTGGTATATGACATCTATAAATTCACCAAAGTGACCAAGCATGGGTTAGTATAAATTTGGTAGTATTTCCCCAAAGACTTCACAACTCACATCACTAGGATAAACCTTGTTAGAACATTTTATATAGAATAGTTTCAAAGTATTTAAATAATTTTATATCAGAACCAAAATTAGTTCCATGTAAAACAATAAAAATTATTCAAAAACATTTCTTATAATTGTTTGTACCTATTATTGTGTTTCCACACACACACACGCATGAATTCCAAGTGACAGTTCTATACACATGATTTGTCTTTAATTGATTCACTATGTCATCACAAGGTAACCAATATCTAGGTTCCCTAATTGTACACACCCCTTATCCAGGTTCATTTCCAAGAAATGAAGGTACCCTAATGGAACACCCCCTTATCCTAGGTCACGTCAAAACAACGAACTCATTCCAACCATGTACGCCAAACCCCATGTAAAATCCCATTTTAGAAAATAACAATTCCTTCTTGAAAAAAATTCATCAAATAAATTGTGTGCATCAAAATAGTTCCAAAATTTTAAAACTTCCATTTTAAAATTATAAAAAACAAGGGTTTTTTAAATACTATCCAATTTCCCACATTTCCAATTCCACAACCAAAAAAGGTTTCCTTTAAGAATCAAACTTTTTTTTAAAAAACAAAATCTAGAAAATCGTTTAATCAAAACTAAGCCTTTAATTTATAATTCATTTAGAGATGAGGGAGAATCCACCTAACTCTTGACAACGGGAAAAAATGAATAAATACATTAAGATCTTGTATATACGACCTTGGATTATCTTTTCTTAAAAATATTCTATCATATCTCATCAATATTCCCATTATATAACATAGATCTTTCCATAACGTACTAGATATATGTTTATAGGATCGAGTAGAAGAGTATATATAAGGATTATAGGAAAGAATAATGACTTTCCAATGAATTTGGATCTCCAATGAGCATTGATTTGACAAAATATGTCTCTAGATTGCAAGGAATTGTCAAATAAGCCTTTAAGGAAAAGGAAACTAAATATCCATGGTGATTATGTGACTAATGGGGGTTTAAATCCTTAATTCAGATTAAAACCACAATTTTATGGGAATTAATTTCCCATCACATGGTTAGAACAGAATATTTTTCAAACCGTTCACCTACCATGAATGTGCTACTAGACAACTATGTATATGAATAGTTTGGGCCACACTTTTTGCGCCCATGGTTTGAAAAAATATGCCCCAACTGGGTAGTACTACTTTCTCAAGAAAACCCCTCACATTTTTATCTCACATGGTTAAAAAATCATACACCAACTATTTTTCACCTCAGTTTCAATTTTCACAGTTTCCCCTAGGAGCTCATATAGTTTGGACAAAATTTGCGCCTACCTATCGATTCCTAAAAAACTGTCATGGTTTCTTGGATATGCTGAATGGTTTCTACTAACCATTCTCAATATTTGAACCTCCAAAAACACTCCCAAAACACTCCAAACCCTCCTTGAAACATCCCAAACATGAACCAAGTCTTTTACAGGATTAATGTACATTAAAAAATGTAAATTTCCTGAAACCATGGGTGGTATAGTATCACTACAAGTCACATGAAAACCTAGGGTCATAAGGATAAGTTCTAAAATACTAGAAAACATCATTAAATTGTGGGAAGATAACTACCGAACAAGAGAAACACAACCTAATATACCATATAACGAAATATAGGTACCAATGAACGTCACTAGAGAGATACCAGCAAAACTATGAGGAATTATTATTTCTAATGAACTTATTCACCAGACACTGCCAGTATAAACACTACCCAAAAAAATCACCCCTCTCAATAGTTCAAAAAACATGGATACAATATATCAAACTATAATATAAAACAGAGGAACAACTTAAGATGAATAGTATCTTATTAATTAGGTTAGAAAGTATAAATAAGAGACAAAACATAAAAAATAATGACCCTTCTACTATACCTCAATATTAACCAACTCTCTTTCCAAGGATAACCTCACTGACACCTCCCACCTCACAACCCATGGAATAACTAGGAAAAAACGATCCAAAGGTATCTATAAGGATAAAATAGGCCTTAAAAAAGAGGAATAAAAAGGAAAATCCCTTAATAAATAGATATAGTATATATAATTAAATTATAACCAAAGAGTGAAATAAAACTAGATTAATAGATAATCAAAGCATGTTGTAATGTGAAAGACATAAAATAATTATATATAAATGACTATTGATTAAGAATTTTTAAAACACAAAATTATTCCCAATTTGGCTTTAATACCTATTAATGTGGGTTGTGATGTTGGGTAGTCCCCATTCAAAAACCAAGCGAGTCTATTAGGTTTAATCTTGGTTCCTTAAAATCCAATAAAATGTTTAAAATACATGTTTATTCTACAAATTTTTTAACTAATAAACATGAAATAATATATGTATAAAAATATACTAAAAATGGAATAATAAAATGAATAATCCAATGTACTATACATAGTGGTAGTGGAAATTAAAATAACTCAATATTGAAAAATTCTCAAAACAGAATACAAAAATCTATTTAGGAAGATTATAATAAAAAGAATAAAAATGTGAGAATTAACTAGGAAATATATACATATCTAGAACCAAAATATGTTCTTATACATAATAAGTCTAAATTATTAAGTAAGATTAAAATACAAAGAATAAAATAAAAAAATTAATAGGACAAAATCAATTGATTATAAAAAACACAAGTCTTAATTTACAAAACTATAAAACAGATTTAAAAATACATTAAAAAAATATGTTTTTCCTTCATTACAATAATAAAAACTCAAAATTGGATAAAACTGGTTTAATAAAATATAGATGAGTCAACCCAAGAAAAATAGGAAGAGAACTTTTAGTAATTTAAGGGGATAAAAAGTGATAAAATAAAGAATGAGGGCATGAGGATTTACATGAATTAGATAATTGGCATTGATTTAGGGAGAAGTATCATTAAAAGCCTTCATATTATACATAATATAGTATAATAAATTGAAGTTAAACAATCAAGAAAAGACAAATAAATATACATGTCATTAAAGATGAAAAAATAAGATGCACACACTAGACATTAGTAATTAGAATAGGAAAAAACACAGGACTGAGAACCCCTTAAAAGGGATTGGTCTCAACTTTTTTTATGAAAAATGTTAGTGAAAATCATTGAAGAAATAATCAATTGGTTATCTAGATTTTTCAGGTTTTCCCAATTTTATCACCCTATATTTGACACTAGTGAGATATTTCTAAAATGGTTTTTCAAATAAAGAGAGGTTTTGTTAGTAAAATAACCTAAAGTAAGTTCTTGATTTTAAAGAAGTTTTTGTATTTGAAATGGGTTCCAAAGGAAGTGTGAATTTATAAATTATTTCCCAATGGAATTTAAAATTTTATCTTTACAATTATAATTTAAAAAAATTAGTATTATAGCTTGGAATACCAATAAAAATTTCAAAGGCCCAATTAACACTTTATGAAAAATGAATTTAAGTTGATGTTTTGTGGTTCCCTAAAAATTGAGCACCATTTCTTGATATACCTTATATTGGCTTTTTCACCATTTAAGGGGTGAAATTTTTTTATTATTATTATTATAAAATGATTTATTATAATGCATGGGTGTGGAAGGGGATACTCTATATGAGGATGTTAATGGCAAGGTGAGATATTTTTATTATGCTATATTGATGTAAGTGTTTATCCTTTCTTGGTTGTTTCTAACCTCCACTTATTGATTGAATATGAACTATACACACTAATATAATTGTCTAGAATGGTTCTATATTGGTTGGTACACACTGCTAATGTCCCCCTGGTTTTGAGATTGGATTTGGATAGAGGGGAGGTGTTATTTTGATGTTGTTGGTGTGGGATAGTCAGGTGTTTTTTGATATTTTGGATATAATTTTGGCTGAATGTGGGCCTCATGTTATGATGTTTTCTTAGACCATATAATTTTTAGACCTAGTGAGTATCCCATGCTCATTGTTCATAAATGATGATTCCATCTAGGATATTTTCAACATATATTCATTGTATAAACTTTTTTATTTGATTATGTAACTCATGTACTACTATTTTTTATTATTCATCATTATTGTGTATCTTCTATTTGTTTTATATCTTCTTTTTCCTCTGGTGTGGCTATGTTAAAAAAATATTAACTTGAGAAGGATATCTTATCTTTTGAGAAGTTTTTTTATATGGGAAAAGTTTGTTTAATAAAAATACATGGTTTTATAAGTTTCACCTTCCATACTTTAGAGGTGTTATTTTTTAAATTGATTTTTTTTATTTCCAATGGAATTAAGTTTGAAAACGGTATTTTAGAAAGAGATATGATGTGTTACTTGTTTTTATTTATGAACACGCATGTAAAATCCAATTTTATAAATGTATTTTAAACTAGAATTATTGAAATTTCATTTGTAAAAAATTACTGAGACTCCAGGGTGAGATCCTATTGGGCTCAGGTTTCACTCACACCCTGCATACACCTCTAGTTGTATGCAACTATTATGTTTTTTCTTTTTGGTGACCATATTGTTCTGTATATTAATTCTTATAGTTTGTATTTTTTAGGGATGTTTTAAGAGGTGGTGAGTAGCCTTGGGCCATAAGGGGTAGATTTTTGTAGTTAATCGGGTTTGTATTAGTTTGTTTAAGAGATGTTATATATATACACTATAAATTAAATGACCTATACCAAAAAAATTAGTGAAAAATAAATCATTTTTTTCTATAAAAAATTAATTCGAGTAGATATAATTTTTTTGCAAACATTAATTATATTTAGAAACACTTGTTTTTACTAATAAATGTTTCTATCGATACCAATTGTTCCATACTAACAAATACTTTACTTAAAGTTAGATTTTTTACTTTATCATCCTAATACCAACATTTTTTTGACAATAATTAATTTTTTTATTATTAATTATTATTACAAAAAAAACTTTAATAATATAAATTTTTTTGCAATACATACATATAAACTTTAAATATGTTCTATATGATTAATGTTTTAAAATTAAAATTTATTATTTTTTTATATTTCATAATATTATGTTTTAATAATATGTTAAAAACATGAATTTAATTAAATAAATATTACCAAACATTATATAATAAAAACATAAAATTAATTAAAATGTGTTTGTCACTACCTGTTTGAAGTTGTACCATTTATCATCAGGTATATTTCCCTTCTCTTGTCACCCCTTCAGTTTTTTAGTCTCATTCACTCTCCTTCTTTTGTGTATTTCATCAAAATTGGTTGTAGATTGTTATTTATATGGTCATTTTCTTCCACTACACCCAAAATTTTGATGAAACAAGAGAAAATTTTAATTTCAGGTAAAAATTAAATGAATTTTTCTATGAAGATATTATTAGAAGAAAAAATGATATGAAATTTATATAATTATTTCATAGTTTTTGGTTTTTATTTTTTGTGTAAATACCTCTATTTTACATATATTTCATTGATTAAAATAAAATTTCAGTCATTATAAAAGTGACGAACCCCTTTTAAATAGTATTTATCAAGTAGTTAATTTAATATAATTATTTAGAATACATTGGTTAAACTGAAAAGAAAATAACTCTTTATAGTTGAAAATTACTTGTTAACTTCGTCATTGATTTTGAATAAGGGAAAGGGCCCCTTGATGATAAATGGGAACTTTTTTGAAATATAGATTGAACAAACTAGTTTAAAATTATCATTTTAGGTACAAGTATTGTTTTAAATGGACAATTTTTTTTATTCTAGAGATTGTTGTAAAATATAAAATCCACATAAAAATTTTACACCTAAATTTTTTGGATATTGAATGTTTTACATATGAATGTACACCCCATAATTTAATTAATAAGAGATTCATTCTTCCTTTTCTTGAATAATTATTTTTCCATTTATTTTGTTTGGTTAAAATATTTTTTTGGGTGTGTGGAATGCATCAATGTTCTGTTTTTTTAAACAATTGAAAGATTATCAATATTTGTGGTGTGGAAATTAATTATATTAATTTTATTAAATTAATTTGATATTGTACCATTGAATTTTTTATTGAGATTCTGTACTTCTAAAATATTTTTCAATGCATGCCTTATGGTCAAAGATTTAATTAAATGAAATATGGGAAAAATGTATCTATATTGAATTTAATTTATATTTTGATTATCATAATGGTATTTGTATGTTATTTCAAATTAGTAGTCTTTTATGAGATGTTTTATGTTACATATTTTTGTTAACATATTAATAATGTAATTATTAGAATTTTTTCATTGAATTTTGAAGAAATGTATGACTCCTCATTGGAATGTTCATAAACTAAGTGCATGTGATTTACTTCATTTTTTATGGTATGTCTGAGTTGTGTGCATTTGATGATCATGGTACTATTTTAGCTACTGAGAATCACTTCCTAACATGTTTGATCATGTGAGAAGGTAGAAACTTCTAAATTGTATAATATTATTCCCAGCCTCATTAGTTTTAATCTTCTTGATTTTTGTATAATATGTATTTGCTCTACCTTTTTAATGTAATGTATCATGTTCAATATTTAATTGGATGTTGACTTATTTATAATATATAGTTTCGATTTGAAATTAAAATTCAATATTTATTCAATCTATCAGTTAATTCAATTTATTTTCAATGTTAATTCAATTAAAAACTATTCAATTTATATATTTTCTCTATGGAAATTTGTATATTATTGGGATACCATGCCCAATCCACTAGTATCTACCTTTTTGGTTGATTTTATGCATATATGATTTTCTATTTTTTGATAATTTTTTCAAATTTTTATTCAATATTGTAACATTATTATATTTTATTCTATTTATTTTGATTCAACACTCTGCATTCATGTATTATTTATTTCATAAAACTGATATATGTGAAATATTTATATATCCATTTCAATACGAGAAATTTTTAGATTTTCATTTTCATTGTTGACTTTATATTTTTTTTTTCATTCTCTCTTTTTGTAATATGAATGAACACATTTCTTACTACATATAATATAAAAACTAAGTATCCAAATACATTCACTCTTTAAATTATTATTATTTTTCATATATTAGATATATTTTTTTAACATATACATAACTATTAAACAATACAAACATGGGAGAGTTGTAATAGTAGGATGAAAGTAGTAATATAGTATGAATGGTTATATCACACATAATTTATGATTATTTTATATTTACATTAACCTTGATATCCATATATGTTTAGGTGGATATATGTGGTTCATTCTATTTACGTGGTTATATTTTAATTTTATACTTATATCACCCTTGGTTTAGGTGGATATATTTGATCTGCAATCTTTTTCTATTTCAAACCATACATCCCATTCTCACCCCTCATCTACTACGTGAGAGGTAATTTATACTTCAACTATTATTTTCTTCAACACCCATAAAAAATTTTATTAAAAAAATAAAAACATAATTTTTTGAAAAAAAATTAAATGGATTGGGTAGTTAGGAACATGTTGTAAGGGTAGAAATATGGAATTTGTTCTTGTTTTCCATATAAATTTCACTAATATGTTGGCCACTTTGAGTTTTTTTTTCCAAGTAATAGAAATTAATGGATAAATTTAACATATTTTTACCAATATATTGACAAATTTGAAAAGAAATCAACTATATACACATCATAATTATTTTTTAAAAAATATGTTTATTTTTGGAACAACATTTTAGGGGCCATACCAATGAATAAGTGATAATAAGAATTATAAATTTCCTTGACACTTTTTTAAGTCTCATTCTTGGTATTAATGTCATTTTAATGAAACTAAAATGTATCCATTCTATATATATTTTTAAAATATACAATACTCTTTGAAATTTGACCAATTTAATCGATGGTATTGACTATTTTACTTATAAATACACCACCAATCATTTAATTATAAGGGGATTCAACTTTTGTAAATGGGTTTTATCTTTTTTTATTTGGTTATGATTCATTATTTGATTTGAAATGTGTAATGTATTGATGTTGTGTTTTCTATTAATTAATGTATAATTCTTATTGTGTTATATATCAAAATACTTAATCATTTAGTGTATAACTAAACATGGCATAGAGGATTTGTACTTATATGAGTTTTTTACATTTTATTCTTTATGATAAAATATTTACTTAGTATACTAATGTATAAAATTTTATATCTATATTTAATTTCATTTATATTTTTAACATCATGATGATATATTTAATTATATCATGTTTCACATTAACAGACAAAGAAAAAGAAGAAAATTTTGGTTTAATAGCCTCCATTAAAGTAAATATTGGTTATTCCTCAAACATTAAGAAGAAAATTGTTGATGAAAAAATATTTCTTGTAAAAATCATTGTTCACCATGTTATATAAAAAAATTTACTACAATTGGTTGTAAGGAAAGTGAAAATAAGGTGGTAAGTGTTATCTTTATTGATTTGAGTAACTACTTTTAGGATATTTTCTCAAATTTTGAAACAAATGAGGTTTTTGAAAGGTAACAACATTTTAGTGTTGTCATGATTTTTTAGTTGGTGCACATCTTCTATAATTACTATTTTAACTTTATAGTACACTTAGTTATTCATTTGGAATATGAAGATATTATTTTTAGATAAGTTTATTATTGTTAGATGTGTCAAATTGAAAAGAAAAAAAATATGGTTTCATTTTACAACTTTTTTAAAAATTGTATTAACTTATTTTTATTCAATGATTTTAGGTCTTTAAAGAGAATAAAAATTTATATTTAAAATAAAAGACATATAGAAGGATCAATTGTTGAAGGATATATTTCTAGATAATTTAGGACATATTGTTCAAGATATTCGCATGGTATTCAAATAAGATAAAATATATCTATAATAAATAATGATGGGGAAAGTGATGAAACACATGAAGTAATATGCATATTTTCTATAAAATTACATTAAATGACCAAAAATAAAGACATCCAACTGGGTGTTTTAATGATATTACCTGTACAAAGTTATATTTTGGAAAATTATGATGAAGTTCAACTATATGTACCATAGGTTGCATACACATGATCATTTTTTATATTGTGATGTTTCTAAAATTCCAACATCATATTGTATTGCATGGAAGACTATGAATTTATCCATAATATATATCCAAAGACACTAGAATCAGCTTACTCACTCCTTATAATGAAGATAGGAAGGGATAATACCCATGTTTCTACAATGGTTATATTATATTTTAGGGATTAATATGAATTTTATAGGCCTTCTTGAGCAGAAATCAACCATGTTGATGTACAATCAATGTTTTCAATTATTTAAAACCTGAATGTGAGGCCTATATAGGCCTTTACATCATGGTATATTACTTGGGACACATAGCATGTCACATAGCCATGGCCTATATAGGCCTATACATCGTGGATTTTCACATGGCCTATACAATCTTATACATCATGGTACATTACTCCTAGCCATGTGTTCAATTCTGTACAGGCCATGTGTTTAGGTAATTATGTCTTAAACACATGGCCATGTACAATTATGTATAATTATGCATATTCTGTTACATCATGGACTATACATTCCATGGGCTTAATATGGGTGTAAAATTATCAACTCACACATGTTTCATGGTAATCATCTTCCAATTTTACCAGATCAAATTTACTCAAAAGTAATATACCATGATTTCATTGAATTGAACATATTTTTGGATAAGGAATTCAATCCAAATCTCTCTAAATTTATTCATTACTTGTCACGACTGGACCCATGTCAGGGCTTGAGTCACAACTACCCCAAGATCGCCTACATTGGTCAGGGGTGTCAACAAGGGTCAAATGAACAATAAACTCCAGGAGGCCTTTGCCTAAATACCTGTACACATTCACACAACCAACTCAATACCAAAGTTAAAAGAGAAATAATTAAAAGTTAATACACTTCTGAAATAAACCAAAAATGCATGGAACACTAAATAGTACAAGTATAGTAATGTAAACTGAAATGAAAAAGGGGGAAATGCATGACCAAATAGAAAAGTGTCCAAACCAGATAGAAACTGGAAAAGTAAAATAGTTGAGAGGTCCCCACTCTTAAATACCAAGCTATGACCACCATACACGACCCAAGAACCTATATCCCTAAGATCCTCTGAAGTCACGATCAAACATGTTCGTCTTCTTCATAAGGCATGATACATGCAGGAAAATCCCATGTAGGGGTTATTATAAACATTTCCATTTGGATGCCCTAAAAAGGTAGAGGGGTCAATAAGAGATAAACTAAAAGGTAAAGCATTAGGTATAACAAATTACAGTTAAAATAGTGCATCTCAACCCAACAAGAGTGTGAAGTAAACTCATCCAAACACAAGGAGCTAGAGATGGTGATATCACAATGAAGAAGCTGGGGTGGAGTAGTTCCAAGTATTTTTTGTATATTTCCTAAGACCTATGGGTCATGTAATCTCTAAGACTACGGGCCTTGTAAGCATTCCCCCTCATCCATTGGAAGGGGTTTATCAAAAATTAATAAAAAAATAAGGCCTTCGGGCCATTCGGGCTAGAGATGGTGAGAAGATAAACTACTCATCGACTCTTCACTACATATAGTAGGATAGTTGACTTGTCCAACCATGAGAATATAGACACGGAGATCACATGGAATACCCCATGAATATTTACCTCTCCTAGAAGGAGAGTAACCAAAACCCAAGGAGTGGGTACTAAAGTAGGATATATATTTATTCTCAGTAAAAGAAACCCAAACAAGAGAGTAAGGGGATCTCTATCTCACATCTCATCCTAGGAAGAAGTGTCTCTAAAACATCCAAGAGTATCCATCAATGATGCCCATCATCCCACACGTCTTCCCTAAAAATCCAAGTCAAAAGGGATTAATCACCACACCTTGATATTATCCACTTTGGGTGACACTGAATTAGCCTCATGGTTTTAGGTCGCATCTCAAGGATGTGTCTTGGTGGGAAAAGAGACCCTCTTTCTCATGAGTCCAAAGGTACATTAAACCATGTCTCTTCACTGACCCGAATATCCGAGAGGTCGTATCTCAAGGTTGAGGACCCAAGCCTAGCCCGGCTACAGGGTTCCACTCTAGTGTCGTTGAGGACCCATGCCCAGCTTGATTGGAGGTTGCCACTCATAATAGGTTGAAGAACCATGTCTATCACGGCGGTAGGGTGCCACTCTAAAGTCATAGATGAACCATGACCAGCCCAGATGGAGGGTTCTACTCAAAAATCACCGATATGACTACTTGATCAATGATGTCATTGAACATCACCTAAAGAATCATAATTCTTGGAACACATTTCATCATAACTCAGAAGCTGAAACAGAGGTCACCATCATATTATACATGGGAAAACAAGCAAGATAAGCTATTTACATCCCCAAATCAGATAACCGATGAAAATGATTCTTTTCACCACAACATGCCTAAAAGAATCTTTGTGGAAGCCACATCTTGACCCCAGAAATTAAAATCCCAAAATAAACTCAAAAGTTATATATCGAAGATAGGATCATGTTTCAGCAGACGACATATCAATTAGATGCTTTGTTTAAATGATATGGTCATTTGAAGACGCTGCACAAATATCATTCGGCACCTTCCTGAATGAGCATGGAATGACCGCCAAGGTCAACCATACTTAGTGTGTCTACCCATAGACTAACCACCATAGTCATTGTACTGTCCATGCCAACTGACTAGCACGGTCGACTATCCAGACCGGTCGCGGTCGCTGGCCCAACGACAACTCTAGCTGCCGCAGCAACGGTCCGCTCTGACCGACCCAGGGTCCGACATGGGTATATCCTAATTATTTGGGCCCAACCCACTTAAACTGGGCCTAACCAACTTTATATGGGCCTAACCCGCCTGTCGACCTCATCTCGGCCCACAGGCTGGTCATTGTTGTCGTGTCAACGTTGTCGACCGCCGACCACATTTCACAATGGTGGTCACCACCTTGTTCACACCGCGCAACCCTACCCAGCTGACTGGGATATCCATGCGACACTGTGACACTTCTGCCGCTCCTGCGGTCCACTGCACTACAGCTGTTGTCATTCACCTCCACACAGGTGGTCACTTCAGCAAACGACTAGGCCACCTTTGGTTGCCCAAAACTCAAAACAAACATAGATCTGGAACCCTTATGTTGAGACCTTCACAGAACTATGCTCCACTCAATTATCCATAAAAAATTTGATATTTCCACAAGTCACCGACAAACTTACCAAAGAACAGGCGAAGAACGCAAAGACAAAAAGGGATCCAAACATGGATCGATGTCTATGTTAGTTTTTCCATCGATGATTGAAATTCAAAATGATGAAATAATTGGAAAATAATTGATTTTTTAAATTAAAAACATTAATTTAAGATATTAAATTAAAATGGAATGGTCCAACCTCATTTTGGATTTGATTGTCATTGACGTACACATTCACTACGCCTCTGTTGTGATATGTCGAAGGTTTGTCAATGAATCTTCCTTGATCTGCATAAGAATGAAGAGATATAAATAGATCTTGGTGGATGGAGGATTTGGGGCCAACCCTAATCCAAAACTCATAACCATTTATTTATAATGGTTGAGTTAGTTCAAGGGTATCTGCATAACTGCACTGCCAATGATCGCAGGATCCGAACATCCTATGACCTCCCATGTTAGGCCATACTTAGGTAAAACACTCCATTATGAACTCACCAGTGGTCTTATATTTCCAATATGATACCCTGATAAAAAATTATTCAATACAACATCGGAGATAAAATAATTTAATTTAATTATTTTATTTATGATTACGCCCCTGGGTGACTTTTTCCACAGAAGTCTCACAGCTACAAAATTTATATCCCTCCTAGGGTAAATGCCATTCTCTAGACTCAACCTTACCCTTAGATATATTATCTGAGCTACCATTTAAGAGATATATTATTTCCTTCACACTCATAAAATAAAATATACTTAATATTTTTATAAAATTTATTTCGGGATCACTGGGCCTCAGAATCACATGTCGTATCAGTTCCTAGCTTTGGAAATATATATAGAAATATTTCAATGTCTTACAAGTAAAAAACCAGGTATCTATATCATCCCCCCCTTCAAGATTTTTGTCCCCAAAAAGAAAAAATAAGAAAACAAATGAATATACTGAGCCCACATCTAGCTCTCACATTCCTAGGAACTCTCCAACATGTTTTTGTGCTTCCACAACACACGAACCAAAGGAATGGTTTGTCTACATAAGGTATGTTCCTATCAATACTCGATCACTATCGGTGCTCTGCAAAGGTGGATCCATCTTCAATGTCTAGCTCACCCCAGTTGATGATGTGTGTTGGATCATGCATGTATCTCCTCAACTATAATGCGTGGAAGATATCGTTCACCCACTCCAGCTGTGGGGTAGGGTAAAGTGGTTAGAAACCTTGCCAACCCTATGCATGATCTCGAGTGGCCTGATGAACCTCGAAGATAGCTTGTAATTCCAACCAAACCTCCTTATCCCGTATTGTGAGGAGACTCTCAAGAAGACATGGTCTCCCTGCTCGAACTCCAAGGGACTACGATGGTGGTCTACATAGGATTTTTGTCTATTCTGGACCATCTTCATCCATTCACAAATAACCTGAACTTTCTCTTCTGTTGCTGCACCAAATCTATGCCCATGAGATATGACTCTCCAATCCCCATCCAGAAAAAAGGTAACATGAAGGGTCTCTCATAAAGGGCCTCAAAAGGTGTCTTGTCGATGGTAGATTGGTGGTTGTTTTTGTATACAAACTCTTCCAAAGGTAGGTGATCCTCCCAACTCCAGCTGAAATACAACACGCAATCCATCAACATATCCTCCAGCACCTGGATAGTGCACTAAGTTTTCCATCGGTATGGCGGTGAAATTTTTTACTCATCCGTAGTTCGGTGTTGAATTCCTCTTGCCAGCCTCTCCATAATCATGATGTAAACCATGGATCACAATTGGAGACAATTTTTTAGGGTACCCCGTGAAGGAGGATGATCTCCCATATGTAAAATTTATCCAAACTCTCAACTGAAATCTGCTCCCTGATTGTAAGGAAGTGCACCGACTTCATGAGTCATTCCACTCTCACCCAAATGGTGTTATGTCCCTTATCTATGCATTGAAGCATTGTGATGAAGTCCATGGATATGTCATCCCATTTCCACTCTGGGATATCTGGAGGCTATAATAAACCTGTTGGAACCTGATGCTCATCTTTCACCTACTGATAGGTGAGGCATCATGAGATGAAATTAGCTACGATTCACCTCATTCTGGACCACCGAAACTACCACTGAAGACCCATTTACATATTCCCCACACTGGGATTTATAGATAAGGGAGAAGTGCAGAACTCTTGCATCCCCTCCTCCCTCATTGTGACCAGAACCACTATTTATCCCCCAAATAAGATCTTGTTATTCCCTCTTTCAGAATATCCATATGGTGCGTCACTTATGGATAACTGATCGTGTATAAATTCATAGTTTATGTCTTCCAGTTGGGACTCTATCACATGCCATAGGAACAAAGGAGTCAATGCCATTGACTATAGAAAAATTGTACCCTCCTACTCCATTAGGGTTAGATGCTGGGAAGCTAACTATTCTAAATCTTACCATAATAGTAAATCCTAAGAATTCCTTCTAAGGGGATCTACTACAAAATTTCCCTTCCCTGGAGTATAGACTATCTCGAATTCATAGTCCTGTAAGAAGTCCCAATAGCATCACTACCTAAGGTTTAGATCCCTCTGAGTAAATATATAATTGAGGCACTAGTGGTAAGAGTAAACTACAAAGCATTCCCCCAGGAGGTAGTGTATCCACATCTGTAGGGAGAATACTACCGCTGCTATCTCTAGGTCATGATTTAAATATTTTTTCTTATGGGTATCATCTTCCTTGACCCTATGTGATGAATACCTTTCATTGCATCAACATGAAACGGAACCCAGCTCTTGAGGCATCATAATATAATAAAAACTCAATAACATCCTTTGGTTGTCTCAAAATTAGAGCAATCCTCAGCCTCAACCTCAACTCCTCAAAGAAAATCTATAACTTCTCAGAACAGTTAAATTACTATCCCTTCCACATCAAAGTGGTCAAAGGGGCTGTGATTCTGGATAAGTCTACCAAAAATATCATGTAGTACCCTTCCAAACCAATAAATCTTTGCACCTATGACACATTCTTGGGAAGGATCCCAAGTCAAAACTACTTTGATATTTTCTAGATAAATTACTAAACCTTGTTCAGAGATGACATGCCCCAAAAATTGAACCTCATGTATCTAGAACTAAAACATCCAGAGCTTTCCATAAAGTTGGTTCTCTCAATGTAACTCAAGAACCAACCGCAAGTACTCTACGTGCTCCCCCTATGATGTAGAGTAGATGATTATGTTGTTAATGAAGACAACAAAAAACTGTACTAGGTATGGATGAAATATCTATTTCATCAAGTCCATAAAGACGGAAGGGGAACTGGTTACACTGAAGGGAATAAATAGGAACCCATAGTGTTAATAGTGACATCAGAAACCTATCTTTGGAACATCAGCCTCGCGAACACATAGCTGGTAGTACCCGAATCTGAGATAAATCTTATAGAATGATATCTCACCAAAAACTAGTCAAATAGGTCATAAATTCTCAGTAAGGGCTACTTTTTCTTTATCATGGCCTAGTTCAGGCAACAATAATCCACAAAAATCCGTAAGCTCCCATCTGCCTGCTTCATGAACAGAATTGGTGCTACCTAGGCAGGTACACTGGGTCTAATGAAACATTTCTCATGAATATCTTCCAACTACAATTGGATTTCCTATAGCTCAGTGGGTTCCATATGATATTCCGCTGAAGATATTGGGGCAGTCCATGGTTGCAAGTCAAAACAAAAATCTAACTCCCGCATTGGAGGTAATCCTGAAACGTATTCAGGGAAGATGTCCATATAATCCTACACAACTGAAGGAAACCAGATTTTTGAAGGGGTTTTTTCACCACGGTTTACACTCTCTAACTTATGGGTAAATGGTTATATCCTTCTACTCACAACAACTTCCTTCCATGCTACGAGGTCTCGTTCCCTAAGAAAGTAGAACTTCATCCCATCAATGTGCATGCATCTGACTAGCCTACAATGATAGTAAATCTAGGCTCACACCATGGAAAGCCAATCCATACCCAATATTTTGTTGTAAGGTTCCATCGTGATGATCAGTAGGTCCCACATGAACCTCCCTCCTCCAAGCGATAAGTCACACTGCCGGCAGATGAAAGACACTGAAGAAACACTCCCTGTAGGAACCTAGAGATAAATCCATTGTGCTAGAACCTCTACTGGGAGCTCCAACTCTCATACCAAAAGTTAGGAGATAAATGAGTGATTGAACCTGCATCTGCTAATACTGAACAAAGAGTTGAATAAACACAGAGCATACCTCAGATAATCTCATGTATTACGGGATCACAGAAATCTAAGGATTGCATCTATCTGCAGCCCTAGCTGCCAGCTCCTTGAATCGGATGTGTTCCACTTAGTGGTGGTGGTGGAAGAACCTCATAGTGTTTTCCCCCACCTACATCTCCTTTTCCATTACCTCCTCCCTGTGGATCACCTATCCCCACCTGGGGAATCCCTGATCATGGAAATTTCTCTACCATGGTGGTCCACCTATTATATTCCTAGGATTCCCATTATGTCTGGTTGGTCAGTATCGTGCCATGTAACCTTGCCCATCAAAATCATAGCACCTACCCTCTCTAGGTTGACCTAGTGCTCTGTGTTTCCCTGGTGATGCCTGAACTCAGGTCGTAGTCTCGTATTGGGAAGAAATTTTACATCAAGGTCCAATAAACTAACGTATTCTAGCTGCAATTGATGTCTCAACTTTGTAGTGTCCAGTTCCAGTTACAGCTAACTAGCACCCCTCTGACAGAAATCCATCTTCCACCAAAGCCCACTCCAGCACCCCGACATAGGTGGAGATGCACAATGGTACTATGCTAGCATGGATCTCTCTGTGAAGTCCCTACATGAACTTCCATGCTCGGAAGTAGCCATCCCATATCATGTCCAGGGAGTGTTGAGTCATGTTTGTAAACTAAGTTGAGTACTCAACTACTATCATCCCTCCCTGATGAAGCTCTAAAATATCTTCTATTCGAACAACACATAAGAAGGATGGGTAGTACTCCTCACAGAATAGCTTCTCGAACTCCTCCCAAAAGAGTACCGACTCGTCATGCATATATGTAACCAAGATCCAAAAATTTCTATCCATTCCATAGAAAAGACTCACTGCCAAAGCCACCATCTGATCTGTCAGTTTCCAAACAAGCCTGAAGAGGCAGACCATTGACTCCAACCAATCCTCTGCTACCTGATGATCTGGCTCACAATAGAACCTCAACGGTCTCTGGTACTGGAACTCACAAATTGCGCTCAGAATATGCTCATCCTCAGCATGCTCTTATAGGACTATCTAATTCTCAATGGGTGGAGGTGCAGATATTGGCCCACCTAGAGGAAGGGTATCACATGATGGACCCTGAACTGAGACCTCATTGATCATTGGGTCATCTTCAAGAACCAAAGCTGGTATCCTAGCTGGCTATTTTCACATAGACATCCTCAAATTTTTCAAGGAGTATCACGATTTGATGAAGACACACACACACACACACACACACATATATATATATATAAATGTGTAGATTACTCAAGAAGTAAATTCAAAAACTCAATACTATATGATGCATGTACCATTGTTCCCTACAAAAAATTTCACAGGGTGACGAGTCGATAAACGGGAAATCAGTGTCCTGGTGAATGGCTATGTCGACAGACTGTACCATTACCAGACTCCATGGCCTGAGATCCACTCTCAAGAAAATTTTACATTGTTTCCCTAAAGCCAACTAAGACCATTTTAGGGAAACATATGAACATCAACCCAATGGTCGAACCACATATGGTACTAATTTGTTATGACATGACCCATGCCAGGGCATGAGTCGAAACTACCCTATGCATGCCTCCATAGGCCAGGGGGTGCCGACAAGCACCAAAGGTTCAAAAAACTTGGTGAGTCCTTTTCATAAGTACATGTACACATGCACATAGCCAACTCAATGAAAAAGTGTAAAGGTAAATAAGTAAAAGTTTCTACACTACTGAAATAAACCAAACATGAATTTATCACTAAATCGTGCAACTACAGTAATGTATACTGAATAAAAAAAGGGTAAAAATACATTAAAAACCCAAAAAGTGCCCCAAATTAGCATAAAATGGAAAAGTAAAATAGTTGAGAGAGCCCCGCTCCTGGATCCCAAGCTATGACCACCGTATGTGGTCCAAGCTCTAGTAACCCTGATCTCCTCTGATGTCACAATCAAACCTATATTTCATCTTCATAAGGCACAATATATGTGGGAAAATCCCATACATGGGTGAGTATAAACATACACAGTATGATGCCCTGAAAAGGTAGAGGAGGAGCAATAAGATATACACTGAAAGGGAAAGTAGCGAGACAGTGAAAAAAAACACATCCAAGCATAAGGATATAGAGATGGTGATAAGTTGAACTTCTCACTGAGTCTTCACTACATATAATAGGAGAGTATACTAATATAACCACAAGAAGCTAGACATGGAAATCATGTGGCATACCCTGTGTGTCTTCGCCTCTCCTGGAAGGAGAGTAACCAAAACCCAAAGAGTGGGTACTAAAGTAGGATATATATCTATGCTTAGTCAAAGAAACACAAATGAGGGAGTAAGGGGATCTCCATCTCATAACTCAGCCCAGGAAGAAGAGTCACTAATAGTTTCAATAGTATCCATCAATGATGCCCATCATCCCACACGTCTTCCCTGAACACACAAGTTAAAGGGGATCAATCACCACACCTTGATACCATCCTGTTTGGGTGACACTGACTCGCCCTCATATTTTTAGGTCACATCTCAAGTATGTGTCTTGGTGGGAAAAGTGCCCCTCTTTTTTGTGATTCCAAAGGTACATCAAACCATGTCTCATAACTGATCTTCATAGTCAAGAGGTCATGTATCAAGGTTGAGGACCCATGCACAGCCCGGCTGGAGGGTGCCAATCTAGTTTCGTGGAGGACCCATGCCTATCCCAACTAGAGGGTTCCACTTGGTATGGGTTAAAGACCCATGTCAACCCCAGTTGGAGGGTTCCACTCAGAATAGGTTGAGAACTCATGCCCAGCCCGATTGGAGGGTGCCACTCAGAAATCATTGATATGCCTGCCTAATCACTATTGTCATCGAACACCACCTAAAGATGAACCATTTTAAAAACACCTTTCATCATAAATTTAAAGCATAAACTGATATAACCATCATGTTCTATGTGTAAAAATACATAGGATAGGTTATTTACTTTTCTGAATCGGATAACCAGTGAAAATGGTGCTTTTCACCACAACACACCTAGACCGTTCTTCATGGGGCCCACATCTTGAACCCAAACATTAAAATCTAAAAAATGAGCTCAAAAGGATTGTCTCTAAGATAATATCACGTTTCTATAGATTTCATTTCAATTGGACGCTCTATTTGGAAGATATGGTCATTTGAGGATGTCGCACAAAGATCAGCCGAGACCAGCGTGATCGGTCGTGGACCGACCGACACAGTTGGTCCACATACTGATCGGTCGTGGACCGACCGACACAGTTGGTCCAAAGTTGGTCCACATACCGTGAATGGTCGCGGTATGCTCCAGTCGACCAAGGATGTGACCTAGATCTGGCCTACTGATTTGGGCATGGACCACTTTGGATAGGACCAACCCATCTCGGCTAGGCCCGCCTCAGCCTGCCCCATTCAGCCCAGCCCGCCTACCGACCTCAGCCCAGCCCGTTCGGCCAGGCCCGTCGGCTGTTCATTGTCGCCGCGCTAATGTGGCTGGACACCAATCATGTTTCGTGGTGGTGGTCACCACCTTAGTTATAACCCATGAGCCCACCTGGCCGACCGGGTGATCCATGTGGCACTATAGTCGTCGTCACATGTCGTCATCGATGGTATCACGACGATGGTTCCTTCCACGAACCAACGAGCCTCCTCTAGTTTCCCAAAACTCAAACCAAACGTAGATCTAGAACCCTTGCACTGAGACCTTCATAGAAATAAGCATCTCTTGATGATCCATCGACAATTTGACATGTCCAAAAGTCATTGGAAAACTCTGTGATGAACAGATGAAGAAAGTAAAGACAAAAAGGGATCCAAGAAAGGATCGATGGCTGTGTTAGTTCAGTCATCGAAGATTGATATTCAAATTGATGAAATAATTGGAAAAGAATGGATTTTTCAAATAAAAACATCAGTCAGAGATATATAATTCAAATGGAAGGGTCCTACCTTGTTTTGGATCCTATTTTCATTTACGAACACATTGGCTACGCCTCCGCTACGATCTGAAAAAGGTTTGTCAATGACTCTTCCTTGATCTGTCGAAGAACGAAGGGAGGGAGAGAGAGCTTGGTGGAGGATGGATTAGGGGACAACCCTAATCCAAAATCCATAACCACTTATTTATAATAGAGGAGTAAGGTTAAGGGTATTTTCTTAATTACTCCACCAATGGTCACAGGATATAAACATCACGCGCCCTCTCATGTTAAGTCAGAATTAGTTAAAACACTTTATTATGAACTCAATAGTGGTCTTAGATTTCCAATCTGAGACCCCGGTCAAAATTTATTTGATACGACGTTCAAGATAAAATAAAATTATTTATTTATTTTATTTACAATTACACCCCTAGGTGACTTTTTCCACAAAAGTCCCATGGCGACAAAAGTTATGGCCCGCCTATGGTAAATGCCATGCTCTAGTCCCAACCATGCCTTCACATTTCTGATCCAAGAAACAGTTTAACCTATATCTCATTTACTTTTCATGCATGCATAAATTATACTTAATAATTTTCAAAATTTATTCTGGGCACATCGGGCCTCAGAATCTCACATCATCTCACCACCTAGTTCAGAAAATATATATATATAAATATTTCAAAGTCTTAAAAGGAATAAATAGGGTCTTTACATTACATGATTGGTCCAACTAGGGATAAAACCCATATTTATACAATGATGATGGGGTCCTGTGGATATTACACTCCTGGGTATGAATGGTATAGATAATTGGCTACCAAATCATATTTGTATAGATTTGGTGTCATATTCTTAGAGATGATTTCTAGAAGGCAATTTATTGATACAGTTAGCCCACTGATGAGTAGAATCTTACATCATCGGTACCCTCTTCAAGTTATTATTTCAAATAGAATTACATGTATACTTTTTTATAAAAAAAATGTTATATTTATATTTTAATTTTCTAATTGAATATGTACTACCATTATTTAAAGGAAAAAAGGAAATTCACCTCGTTCTTTGAATTTTTATTTCCCTATTATGTAGGAACTACCTTCTCCAAAATAAAAAATAATTTTTAGCATAATGACTTATCCATTTCTTGAAATGAAGTATCCAATGAAGGGTTTCTGCAAAGCTCTTAAATTGGAAACATGGGTCTCAATGAAGAAGAAACAATTATAAAATTTGATTAGTGATTTCCTTAATACTATAGAATACTTGGCTCTAAATGAAAAACCAGGTAGTGACATTGGGTTTTGGTTATTATCTATTATTTTTTCATAAATTATTAGATTTATGGGTATAAATTAATGAAGGTAAGGAATGGGAGATGTTTTTAGTCTCTATTTATTTTTCTTGAGTTTTCATTTTTTGAAATCCAAAGATGTTTTCTTGATTAAATTGTTTAGGTTTTTATAAATCCCATGTCCATGAACGAGAGAGTAAAAGCTATAGAACTTTTTGGGTTATACAGGAATCTATCAAGGATGGAAGTATTTTTGGAATACCTTATAACCTAGACTTGACTCAACCACTCATTATTTCATTATTATGAATGTTGTTGTTATGTGTTATAATTTCAAACAATTTGTTATTTGTTGCACTTTGGCTGGACCTAACTTGAGTGATTTTGTAATTTCCCTACATTTTATCATTCAGAATCAAGTGTTTTTCCTTGTGGTTATATTTTTTATGCTTTGGGTTTTGATATAGGTAGAGGTTGTAATAATTAACTTTGGAAAAAACCTTATGTACAAGGGAATTTGTTTTGTTTTAATTCAGTTAAAATTTAGTGTGGAAAACACCTTCTGCACAGTTAAAATTAATAGGTAAATTTTATTAAAATGAACCATGGAAAATACATTTTGATTCAAATATTCTTTGATATTTAAGAATTTGATTCAGGTAGAGGTTAAAATTTGGTATATTTTAGAATGTTCTATGTGAAACACCGTCTGCATAAGTGAAATATTTTTTATCATTTTGAATCTCAATAACTCTCCCTTAATATATTCATTAATGCTCAAAATATCACTATATGGAGGAATATCTATTGAAATTACAATGTGAAAGTATTTAAATTTTTCATTTGAAATATTAGAAATGGTTATTCCAATGATATTTTGTACATTATTATTCTCATACTAATTAATGTGTGGAGTGATATGTTATTAGATAATGTTTTATAGTCAATGCATATCCTATGTTTTTTGGTGTTCTTAAAGAACTCTTAAAATTGAACAAGGTTACTTCTCATTTTAGGATCCCAAAAATTGAAGTAGTAGAAGATTAGGCATCCAGTTACGACATTTTGTATTCCTACAAAGAATTGGATCTTGATGTTACATTGGTCATCACTTAACACACGTGTATTTATAAGGGAATTTTTTTATATTTAATTTATAATATATAAAAATGACAGTTTTATTGGTGTTCTTGTGTAGGTTTTGTGGTGGGATAATGAACATATGCCCGACGTGCTAGGCGATGAAGATTTTTAGCTTTTATATGCACATTTTTTTGAGTCACACATAGACTGATTGTTTACTCTACTGTTATTACAAACACATACATATATGTAATAGTAGTAGCCACAGACAAATTATAGAAAACTAATCATACTTGCATTACATCATACATCATAGTAGAAGAGTCATGCACGTGTTGTAGTTAACTTTTCCAAGATATATGATTATTGATTGTGCTTCTATTATACACAGGGATGTCTATTGTTATTACACACACAAACTATAATATTATTATTCTATTATAGTTTGTATGTGACTCTACTATAATTACATAGACTGTAATATAGTTTTATACACATCTTCTTCTTGATGCTAGTGTAAGGTTGGGGATGAATTGCTTCCATCCACAAGTGAAATAAAGGGGGCCTACTAACATGATTGGGGATGATCTACTTTTTCTAGACATCATCATGTGAAATTAGGGATACCCAAGTAGGTATAATGTGGAATAATGTGAATAAAATGAGGGTACGTAGGGGCGTTTTCGAATGATTGAAACATCTTTGTTCTTCCCAACTGGTTCAACCTACACCCTAGAAAATGAAATGATTGGCTGAGAGTATTAATCAAACTTGAAACTGAATGCAGGGTTTTATCTTTAATGACTTGCTTAATCCTGAAAATGTGAGCCAACTATAGGCGATCACTACCATTGTGGATATTTCATGACTAAGTGGGTAAACTACAACCATTGACTCGGATGCTAGTGTGAACCGTGATGGTGATAGCTAATCTTTGAGAGACAAAATACAGATGAAGTTTGGTGGAGTTTCATGTAAAATCTCTTAGAGTTGGATTATGTTTAAACTTGTTTATAACATGTTTCTTGGAGATTCATGTCTTTTCTTAGAGTTTGAAAAAGATTTAAAATATTTTTAAACTTTTTTTTTCAAATAAAGCCTCAGTATGTTGGAGTTTCATGTAAGCTATTTTTTTATTATTATATACAAAATATAATAAATATATTATATGTTTAAATAAAAAAATATAATGTAAAATTTTAGCAACAAATATTGTAATACCAACACATAATATCTTATTTAAAATATAATTTACAAATAGATATTAATAGTTTATATAAGTTATAAAAGTGGATAATAATATTATCTGCAAATAAATCTATCATATGAATATTTTTCTAAACATTTAGTGAACACATATATTATCTTTGGCGTTATTATAATTGAAAAATGATTATTTTATATATCTCAATAACATTGAGTGAAAAGGGTTTTACTAACAATTTAGTGGTAGCTATTGGTAAAACAATTTACTAATAAAAAATCTAGCTTTATCAATAGTTATAATCGTGTGTGAAAAAAGTAAATATTTTATAGTGAGGTAGCATCGATCCATTGCATTTGTATCACTTTTAGAATTATCCTATATTTTTTTTTGGTCACTCTTCATCCATTATTTTTATGAGATAAGATTGGATGATTATCTTGATTATGTCATTCTTTGTTTGATATTTAATTTGTAAATGATGAAGATCGGTGAAAATCACTATTCACTATTTTAAATTTCTATAGATTTCCCCAAGTTCATCGTCATTTTTTTCTCCCTCACTACCACATATCACTCCTTACCCAATGTTGGATTTTATCAGCGCGATACATAAAGTGATGATAAAAGGGTAACTTTTATCATCTCTAAAAAAATGTTGATATATGTGTACCCTTTATCAGTGTTTTTTTGTAGTGCATATAAAGGTAGATATTTATTAGTGTTATTCTTAGCACTCATAAAATATTTTAATAAAAAATATTATTAATATATATAAAATTATCATATTTATATTCAAAATATAATGTTTATTTATGTACATTAATTAAAAAATGCATGTATATAATTAATATAAATATGATATATTAATATATAGTATTTAATAATATATATATAATGTTATAAAAATTATTTATAAAATTATAAATATATATATACATTGAAATAATTATAAAAATGTATTTATTATGTTTATAAGTATATATATTTATATATTAATATATATATACATATATATAATTATATAATTATATTTAATTAAATATAATTATATATAATTATATAAATATATAAATATATATAAATATATTTATAATTATATACAAATATTTATAAATATATTTATTTATAATCAGAATTATAAAAAATTATATATATATATATAATTATAAAATTATAATAAACATATTAAGATAAAAAATATATTTATGGATTGCTTATTGGAGGATGGGAGATGGATTTGAATTTTTTTCTTTAGAACGCGTCCTACGCGCCTCATTCCCTGCTATATACCGTTAGGGCAGAGCCACCCCCTCTAGTGGCACCAGAGCCTTCGGAGCCGGTCGCACCACCAGCCAGTATCTCAGGCCTGATGGCCCCTTGCCTAGTGCTAGGATGTTTTGTGAAAGAAGCCCTACTTTTTGTCCCCTCAGCCCATTGGCCCCCTAGCTTCCGCTCCCGGTGGTTCCTTTGGGGCCTTCATGTGCGGGTTCACTAGGTGGTATTCCGGTGCTAGATTTCCCATCAGCAGCCTTTGAGGAAGCTTATACTCTTCTTAGGTGGTCCCTGGTGGCTCATTTCAGAGTCGACAAACCCCCTATGGGTCTCTTTCAAAATTTTGTGCGCTCGTAGAACCTAAGCAACCTAGCTAGGGTGTTAGATATGAACAAGAAATTGTTCTTCATCATTCTGGAATCTCAAGCTGACTTCATCCTAGCTTGTGATTTCTACCCTTGGTCTATCAACCGGTGGCATTTCCAGCTTTCTTAGTGGTCGCTTGATGTTCACTCTGGGCGGGAGTCCCCTCAGGCGGCGGTGTGGGTGAAGATTCCCGAGCCCCCACTGCCCTTCCATAACTCCTTGTTCCTGGAGTTGATTGGAAACTCCTTAGGAGAGTTCCTTTGTGCGGACCCTCATAATCTTCTTCTGTTGGACACAACGGTTGCCCGTATTTGTGTTTCCCTTTATCAATCAGCTCCTCCTCCGCCCCATATGATCCTACAGGTTGTTGATTCAATTGAATCGAGGCAATCGCTCCTCTACCCCTTGACCCCCTGGTTTTTATTTGGCTACTGCCTTCATGGTCACGCATTGACATAATGCAGAAAGTAAGTGTCCCTTTTCCCTCCTAGGCCGAGGCTAGTTCTGATTCCCCGGTATTTCATGCGTCGATCGTGCCTCCATCCCATCATCTACTCAGGAGGCCTACTGCTTCTGAGGCTGGTTCTGATGGAGGATCTCGCAGTGCAGCAAATGCAGAACACACGCAGAATTAGATCACTGGAGGTGATCTTGATAAATTCATGGTAAGAAAAATATCAATAGCAATAACACCGATTTTATTTCTTCTGCCTTCTTATTGAAATACAACACACGACATACATATTTATAGCACTACAAACCACACACCAGACTAAATGAAAAACAAAGATAAGTAAAGGTTAGCAGAGTAGATGTCGTCCAAGCCAACATGTCAACACACATCAAGAAGACTTTATCCTACCTTCATTCCAACAGTGAGGTAGGCACATACCAAGGAAAACCTATTTAATATCCATCATTAGGGCCGGCCTTAGGGAAAGCCCAGAGAGCCCTCGGGCTAGGGCAACAGACAATCAAAGAAAAAACATACAAAACCAAGGGCAAATAATTCACCATTTCACTGTAGCTCTTAATACATTTTAGGGAAAATTTTCATAGGCAGTCTTGGGCAACAGAATTTACCGGGCCAGTCCTGTCCATCATCCCCCCTTAAACATGTTTTCTATGAGACCCATGATTTTTCATCATATCCGGATGGTTGTCCAACTAGTGCAATGAATTCACCAAACTCAACGTCTTCCTTTTGCTTATAGCCTTCGATGGTGTTGATGGAATGAATTTCCTCATCTATCACTTTCTTCCACATGTCATCAATTTTAGCTTCATCAAAGCTAACTGGATTGGAAATCGCTGATAGACAATACAAATTTACAAACTCCTACATTGGTTTTGTTGTCTCATATATGTTTTCAAGGCTTCAAACATTTTTATGATGTATATGAGATAGTTCTTGTTCAATGTCTTCAGATGTCGGAGTATGTGATGATGGTGTCATTGGTTCTTGTTGGAGTTTGTATCCCACATCGGACTTGTGGTCCGATGTGGAGTTTATCATTCATTATAAAAGAACGCCTCCTCCTCACTTTGAGGTAAGGAGGCAAGGGGGATTTCTGATTTAACATGGTATCAGAGGGAACCTAATCCCGAACCCTCCTCTCAATTTTATTTCCCCCCGTTTAGGGTTTCTCAGATTTTTTCCCCCGTGGGGGGCGGCGGCCCCTCATGTAGGGCTACGTTTTTTTTTCCTTCAACCACCGCCCCTCCAGGCTCGATTCCCAGGCTGCCCCGGCGGCCCTCCCTCCCAGCGACCCTCCCTCCCGGCGGATCTTCCTCCCTGCGCGACGGCCCTGCCTCCTGCTGCGGCATCCCGACGCCGGCGCCCGCCTCGTTTTTTCTCCCGCCTGTGTGCGACGCCAACGGCGCTTCCGCCTCGCCTGCGCAGTCCCAGCGACGGCCCGCTAGTCGCCGCCAGCTCCAGCAGCGCCTCCTCCCGCCGACCTTCCTCCCGACGCGGCCCCTCTTCCTGTCGGCTTCGCGCCGCCCCGACGAAGGCATGCGGCCCCTTCTCCCCTGCGGCGATCTTTCCGCCTCCCCGCGGTGTCGCAACTCCCGGCGGCTTCCTCCTCCCGCGCGGCCGACCTCATCCCGGCGTCTCCTTCGGCCGCGCGTCCCCTCCGTGGGTCTCTCTCGCGGCTTCCCATCGTCGGCCCTCTGCGGCTCTTCCCAGCGGCGTCCAGATCCAGCGCGGATCTCCTTCCTCCCGCGCGACTCCCGGCGTACAGATTCAGCGCGTCCAGATCTTACCTCCCGCGGATCCCAGGCGGACCTCCCTCATCTGTTCCCGGCCGCCCTCCTCCCCTCCGCTGCGAAGCGTCCCGGCGAGTCCCGGCCCCTGCGCACAGCCATCCGCCAGCATCCCCCTCCTGGCGGTTTCCCCTCTCCGCTCTTCCCGGCAGTCTTTCCGGCTCTCCGCTTACGTTGCGGCTTCCCGGCTCTCGCCGGCCCCAGCCTTCCGCGACGCGTCCCGGCCCCGCCCTCACGCGACTTTCCCGGCTACAGTCGACGGCTCTTTCCGACAACCTGCCTCCTGTGCGGGTGGTCCTTCCAGCCGACCTCCATCCCAACCGGCTCCATGCGCCGACGGCCTCCCTTCACCGGTCGGCCTCCATTCCCGGCCGGCTTCCAGCGTCGCCTCTCGTTGTGCTTGCGCTCCTCTTCCGGCAGCCAGTCGGCTCCAGTTTCTCCCTGCGGCTGCCCAGCTTCAAGTTTCGGCTCTCCGGCATCTCCTGCGTCATCCCCGCCTCACCGGCATCTCCCGACGACTCCGGGCAACCGCATCTCTATCCGCCGGCACGCCCATTCGTCTGGCGCAGCAGCTCGACCACCTAGGATTTGGGCCCCGTTGGCGCCGCCAGATCCCGCAACACTTCTGCGGAATCCCCGCCTCCCGTCGCCGGCCCCGCAAGTGCGGTTTTCCCGGTGCTAGTTTGGATTTCCCGGCGTTTCATCGACCGGCCCCACTAGTGCGGCATTCCTGGCGCTCCGTCAACCGGTCGATCTGAGTGGTTTCTTCTGCTGCGCCTGCATCCTCATCTATCCCTCATTTTGAGGAGGAGCTGCGATCGTGAGGGGGAGCATCATCCTTGCCGCTTTTATCTTTTATTTTTGCTTTGTCTTGTTTTGTCATCAAGCTGGGCATGTCCAGCTTGAGGGGGAGTGTTAGTGTTTGTTTTGTTGATTTCTTTTCATTATGTGTCCAAGCTAGGTACACTTAGCTTGAAGGGAAGTGTTGGAGTCTGTATCCCACATCGGACTTGTGGTCCGGTGTGGAGTTTATCATTCATTATAAAAGAACGTCTCCTCCTCACTTTGAGGTAAGGAGACAAGGGGGATTTCTGATTTAACAGTTCTTAAATTCTTCGTTCCTCCAATGATACTTCTTCAACTATTTCATCATCTTCTAGAGTGAGTCGTACCTCTCTGGAATCTTCATCTTGATTCCACTTCCATGCCTCCTTTTCATCAAAGATAACATCTTTGTTGAATATTATCTTCTTGTTGATAGTATTATACAACCTATATCCCATTGCTCAGTCTCCATATCCCATAAGGACACACTTCACTCCTTTTTCCTCAAGCTTTGTTTTTTTTTCCTCCAGAATCTTGACATAGGCAATGGAACCAAAAACACGAAGATGACTCACACTTGGCTTGTGAGTAATCCAGGATTCATGTGGCATATTTTCTTCAAGATTTTTTGTTGGGCATCTATTAAGTAGATACACTTCACATGAGGCCACTTTATCCTAGAATGTCATGGGCACTCCTTTGTCTTTCAACATGATTCTCGCCGTATTGAGAATGGTGCCATTTTTCCTCCCGGCTACTCCATTTTTTTGGGGTGTGTAAGACGGTGTCAGCTAATGCTGAATTTCATTCTTCTTGAGGTAATCTTGAGAAACATCATAGGTGTACTCCGTGCCTCGATCAAATTGCAATGTTTGTATGCAATGCTTGCTTTGATTTTCCACTAGCGCCTTGAATTCTTTAAGACGCCAAATACTTCTGACTTCATTTTGAGAAAATATATCCATGTTTTCTTGCTATAATCAATGATAAATTTTATAAAATGCCTCCTTTTCCATTTGATTTTGGATTTAATGGACCACACACATCAGTGTGAACTAACTCCAGTGGGGTTGCAGCTTTCGAGTAAGTCTTCTTTGCAAAGCTATTTCTATGTTGTTTGCTTAGAACACAACTTTAACAAATTTGATTCGGGTGTCAAATGATAGAAGCTCATTCACCATATTCTTGATTCCTAATAATCTTAAACATTCAAAGTTTAAATGCCTGAACCTAAGATTCCATAGCCAGTCTTTATCATCACGAACTATCATCAAACATCTTGGTATATTGAGTTGGATCATAAGCGAAAACATGCGATTCTTCACCATCGGTACTTTTGTGATCAGCCTTCCTCTGTCATCGAAAATCACTATTTGTTTATTTTGAAGGCTTATGTGAAAGTCTTTTTCCACCAACTGCCCGACACTCAAGATGTTGGTCTTTATGTCGGGTACATAGTAGACGTCAGAGATGAAATCATGATTTCCTTCTTTTTGTTGGATCAGGATATCTCCTCTTCCATAGAAAAATACTATTGAGAGATCTCCAAATTAAAATTCTCCTCAAACCCTCTCATCTAGGTTTGTAAACAAGTGATTTTTCCCTATCATGTGGTTTCTATCTCCAGAGTCAAGATACCACATACCTTGATTTTGTGTTGATGTTTGTTCCATCAACACTTGGGACTCGCCAAAAGGATCTTCTGCTTCAATGATATGTGTCTCCTCGGTGTCATTCTCCATGGGTTTCTTATACTAATATTCATTGTTATAATGTCCATATTTTTTACAATTATATCATTTAATGTTTCTTTTGTTCAGTTGGAAATTATTGAATCCTCTTCTTCTTCCACATCCACGTTCTCGTGGAGTATAGTTTTGATACTCACGACCTCCTCGAGTTTGACTTCTTCCACCACTTCCTCTTCATCCTCCTCTTTTAGGATAAAATTGTTATCCACAAAGTCCTTTACCTCAAGTTCTTCGAGATGCCCCCCCTTGCCCATTTTCAGAGTTTTTGATATACAACTTTAATTGCAGGGCATGCTCAACTCCATTCGTATCACTCTGGCGATTCACCTTAAGTTCATGGGCTTGTAGAGACTCTATAAGTTTTTTGATCGAAATCATCTCCAGGTCCTTTTTTTTCTTCTAGGGCAATGACAATGTAATAAAATTTTGGATCATGGGATCGCAAAATTTTCTCACAAATTTGCTTGTCAGAAATATCTTCTTCATTCCTTCGTAGTTAGTTCCCCACAACCATTACATGAGTATGATACTAAGCAACAATTTGAGAAGATTTCATAAATAGGGATTCGAACTCACCTCATAGACATTGAAGTCGAATTCGCTTCACTTTGTCGATGCCTTGGAATTCTTTGTGAAAAGTATCACAAATCTCCTTCAATGATTTCGACAATGAAATTATATCCAAAGTCACTTTGTCAAGACCTTGATAAATGTAGGATTTTGCCTTGCAATCTCGCTTTCATTCCACCTGAAGAGTGGTTTTTTGAACATCTAGCAGAGCAGCCTCCGCTGCTTTGGATTCCAGCTTAGTGTATCCGTCCTCCACAATATCTATGATGCCATGGGTTCCAAGAAGCATGCATATTTGAATGTACCAATTGTTGTAATTTTTTTCACCATCTTTGGAACAGAACTTGTGAAAATTCATTCACCATAGTAATAAATTATTTTTTTGATGAAAAACATATGCAGATATCTGGAAGGAAATTTTTTTTTGGAGTTGCAAACTGGTGTGTGTGTAGTATGCCCAATATTTTTGTATAGGTGGATTGATTTTTTTTTTTTTTTTTTTTTTTGATTGGCGGGCCGCAAATAAAAAATTTGATCACTCAACTATTTTTTCCAAATTACATATAGATATTTTTTTTTGAATTGCACACTATTTTTTTTAATACATATAGTGGGAATTTGTATTTTTTTGTGAAAAGAAATAAAATATGGTAGGAGACGTAATAATGGAAGGAAATGGACGTGTAAAGAGATATGGTGAGGAAAACGATAAAAACAAATGGCGGACCCCCTTGTTTTGTTTGTTTGTTTTTTGTTTTTTTTAACAAAATGGAGGAACATGCATGGGAGACAAACAATTTTTTTTTAATCAACCTTTTTTACAAATGGGGAAAGAGAGAGGTAGGCGTGGGGACCCAAAAGACAAATGGGGATAGAGAGGCTGGCGTGGGGAACTAGAAAGAAAAAAAGGAAAAATATCCTTTTTTAGATGATGTTAAAAATAAAACCAAACAACATAGTACTTCTCGTCATCTTCTCCGCAACTCCTACGCTACTACAATTGATCCGGTTGGAGATCTTATGCTACTGTAATTGATCTGGCTGGAGATCTGGCGGAACACTCTAGACACAGCTGGCGGAAATAATAACAACGCGCTCTGATACCATTGATTGAAGGTTATGGGTAGTGGAAGCTGATGCATATGCAGATCTCCCTCTGATACCACTGATGAAGGATCTTACAGCACAGTAAATGCAGAACACTGGAATCAGATCATTAGAGGTGATCTTGATAAATTTAATAGGAAAAAATAACAACAGAAATAACACCAATTTTATTTCTTCTCTCTACTGATTTAAATACTACACACAACATACATATTTATAGCACTACAAACCACACACCAAATCAAATGAAAAACAAAGATAAGTAAAAGTCAGTAGAATAGAAGTCTTCCAAGCAACCAGATCAGCACATATCAAGAAGACTTCATCCTGCCACCATTCCAATAGTGAGGTAGGCACAAACTAAGGAAAACCTATTTAATATCCAGCAGGTTCAGCTTCTCTGGCCCTACAAGATTCGTTTGGCCCTCCATCCTTCTACACGGTGCCTCTCGCTTGGAAGGTGGAATTTGTCTATCCAGAGGTGGCATCGTCTTCTCTTCCTCCCCCAGTGTTGTGCTTTTCTCCCCCCTCTCCATGAAAGGCCATTGTCTCCTTCATTCCCTCCTTGTAGCCTTCTCTTCCAATCCCTCTGTGCCCCACCTCGTGCACCCCAGACACCCGCTCTTCCAAAGGCAAGGAGATTGTAATGTTTGGTTCCCCTCCAAGGCCCTCATGCCCCCAGTTTTCAGCCCCCTGGCCTTCCCCAATCTGTCTTGCTAATATCTACAGATTCCTTTCAGAGGTTTTTTATATTCCATCCCCCCTGTCAGCCCCCATCAAAGGTGGTCGCTCCAGTTCCTGCACCCCAGGAGCGGTCAGGCGGACTTCTCTTCCCCCAAGCGGCTCTTCGAACGAGGATCGCACTAGATCTCAGTCTAGTAGGATTTCTTCATACTGTTCTCATGTAAAGCAGCTTTCACCGCCTAGGTCCAGTTCTAGGTGCATTGATTTCCAATCATCTCTAGTATCATATGGAACACCCGACGCCTCAGCGCTCAAGTTAAAACAGACTTCCTGTGTTGGGGACTGTGTGTGATGGACAACAATAATGCAGCAACAGAACACCCCAAGACCAATGCAAGGATCAATTGATTTATTGCCAATATAGTACAAAAATTACAAAACCTGGAATACAATGAAAACAAGTGAAAAGAGGGCAATAACATAGGGATTTACCTGTTTCGATCCCGCAGGGGCCTACTGCGCGGCAAGAACACTACACTCATGCACACCTTTATTAATCTCAAAAGAAACGAAACAGTACAAGACTACAGACTAACAAGGAGAATTGAAACCGGAATACAAAATGATTAATAAATTTTGAAACGAAATTAAAATTGTAAACCGTTACTTAAAATACGGGACCAAACTGGTCTGGCGGTCCTATTGCTTCAAGCCGAGGGTCGAACGTGCAGCCTCCCGAATATTGCCTACCCTATCCAGGGCTACCACGGAGCCATGTAAAAAACCACCTAGTTGAATAGGAGAAAATGGTTCAAACAAATCGCCCAAACAGATGGACGGCTAGCTCTCCAAGGGTGGTGCACAGATCAATGGCACCAATTAAACCGAGCAGAAAAATGCATATTGCCCACAAAGCAAGCGGGCGGAAAAAGAATCTCAAAAAAGAGCCCTGACATAAATAGACCCCTAGAACCATAACATGCCCAATAGTGCAAAAATATCCATTATGATAAAAGAGAATATTAATAATGAAATGTGAGATTTGAATAAAATAAATGGCCGGAAAAACTATGCATTTTTAATATGAAAATCAGAAAAATGAATACCCAATTTTCACAAATATCCACCATTTACATTTAAAATTGGTGATGTTATTGCACCTAACCTATCAATCGAATCAGGAAATCCTGCTAAACAACCTATGAAAAACAAAAATGAAAATAAACGGTGCTAGTCAAACTATACACCGCTTATGTCCAACATGTCTATCAATGTGATACACATTTTCCCTCATCAATTCCATATAAGCTACTACTTAAACATGCTTAGAATTAAACAGCTCCAAACATAAATAGATTGCATACCTTCACTAACCTAAGCCAATCTCTGAGGTCATGCCAACAAGGATGTCCCGGACTGCAAAATAATACTACTCACAAAAAGCAAACACAGCAGTACCAATCTTCTAAAACCATGGAAAATAAAACTTAGAAAAACCAATGCAATAAGGCAAATGGTAGCAAAGAAACAGCTCATGAAAAGGAAATCAAACAAGAAAACAAAGAACAAAACTCGGAGCAAGCAAAATACTCACTCCACTTGAATCTAAGACCGACCCAGACGACTCTCCACCTGAGGAGAAGACACTACCTAGAACAGCGCAATAGGGGAAACCACCTTCTAACTTACACCGTTGTATAACCCATATAGCATCTGTCCTAGATCCAACTCGAAACCAAGAGGAAACAAACCCAGCAAACCAGGGCACCCCGCTACTGACCTAGGGAAAAATCTTCCTAGTCTAGCCCAACGACATTAAGAACCTAATTCCTAGGCACCCTTCCAATGTTATTAAAGAGATATCAACAGTACCGTCATGAAGCCTGGTGGTTAGCAAGACATCTCCCCATGAACTTGCTTCTCTAACTAATGGCCAACAACTTACTATCCTCAAACCTGGTTAGCCCGAAAAGACTAACCCTTCTAGGACACGAAGAAGGATAACCCAGATTTGAATTCACAACTCTGTCCCACTTAAGAATACTAGACAAAAACACAGCCTAAACCAAGCCAAAAAGAGAGGTTCCTCAAAATATGGGTACCACTACAAAACCCATGCAGTCCCAAGAATCCTAAGGGCAAACTCTAGGCCTATGAGAACACTAGTGATCCAAAGGCAGCCCACTACCGACTAAGAAATCCCATCATAGTCTAAATTCTTAAAGATATCTATGAACCACCTAACATAGCTATAGAGATCCTTACAGAACCGCCATGAAATCCAATCATCACCGAACCTATTCACATTACATTGTATCTCTACACACCGCCCAATCCCAATAACCACTCACAACAGGTCACAACCTAGAGAAACTAGCCCAAAACATGGACACACACCAGAGGAACAAACTTTAATCTAATTACCAGCTCACTCTCCTGAGGCTAAAGGAAATAATAGGTTACCAAACAACCAAATAGACTCTTCCACACACCCAACTCTGCCACACACCCCACTGCTAACCGATACACTCATGCTCAAACCAATATCGTACAAACCCCTCCTACCCCAGGACCCGAGACACAAACTAGACAACTTTATACTACCTAAGGTCTCCACTACGGAAGAAAAAAATGAGAAACAAGACCAATTGCACAAAATTGTAAACAATACGTAACAAGGTAATTTTAATAAAACTGTAACCAAGGTGCAACACACAGGTTCAATGGTACTGTAAATAGGAGCAGACAGTACAACATGAGCAACAATAATGAAAAATTCAATAGCACTACATACTTTCAATCAATGGCAGCAAATTATAAGACAATAATAGTATATGAAAAATAGTAGGTAGGATCCACAAATATAGCGAGGCAATAGTATAGAAATAGTAGATTTGTAATAGCAGTGGCAATGTATGCAAATTCAGGGGCACCAATCGCTAACAGTAGACAAAAGAAAATAAAAATCCTTTTGATACCACATGTTGTGGGGATTGTGTTTGCTCGAAAACAATAGTTTAGTGAAAGAACCCGTAGACCTGCATGATGATCAATTGATTTATTGGCAATATTGTACAACGATTACAAAATAGTGGAATACAATGAAGAAAAGTGAAAAAGAGAGCAATAACATTGGGATTTACGTGCTTCAGTCCCGTTGGGACCTACTACATGGAAAGAACACCACAACCACACACACCTTTAATCATCTCAAATTAAATGAAACATTACAAGATAACCAGACCAACAATAAGAATATAAATGGGAAAACAAAACTATTTGCAGATTTCAAATCGAAAAGAAAATTGTAAACCGTTACATACAATGCCAGACCAAACTGGTCCAGTGGTCCCGATCACTTCAAGATGAGGGTTGAACATGCAGCCTCCTAGATTTAATTACACAACAAGACCTTGCCACAAGATTGATGTTGCACATCACCGCTTCGTCGCAAACCAGAACCCCAACGCGCAACCTTTGGTGTCAACAAAAACCTCATCGCCTCATATCTGGTTTGACATGAACCTCCCGGATATAGACTCGGTGCCTCCTAAAACCACTATATCACGAATCCCATGTTCAAAGACCATGAATATGGCGCCAACGTGATGAGAGAAGGGAAGCATATTCCCAGCGGTGTGAGGGGATTTCTCTGCAGAAATTTTCAAATCTTTGTCGCCCTGATCTCAAAATTGTCTGCTACTAGGGAATCACCCATGGAGAACCAAAAGCACACCGCCACTAGAGATCCAAGAAGCCGGATGCCGATGCGATGATCCCCCAGGAAGCATCGGAGGCAAGGGTGATGAAACCCCTTGCGCGCACCTGCTCCAAAAACCGCCTTCCCTATCCAGGGTTTCCACGGAGCTAGGGAAAAAAACCACCCAACCGAAAAAAACAGCAAATGGTTCGAACAAATCGCCCAAATAGATAGATGACCAGCTCTCCAAGGGTAGTGCACAGATCAACGACACCAATTAAACCAAGAAAAAAACACATATTTCCAGCAAAGCAAGCAGGTGGAAAAAGAAGCTCAAAAAAGCGCCCCAACATAAACAGGCCCCCAGCACCATAACATGCCCAATATCACAAAAATATCAACATAATAAAATAGAATATTAATAATAAAATGTGTGATTTAAATAAAATAAATGGAAGTCAAAACTATGTAATTTTAATATGAAAATCAGAAAAATGAATACCCAATGTTCACATCCTGGGAATTGAGGTGTCCAGACATCACTCCTCTATCGTGGTTGTTATCAAGCCAAAACAAAGTTCACATAAAATTTAGAAGGTATCCAGTAGGATTGGCATGGGTCATTGGCTTCATGGTGATCTGGTGAATCACCATATCTGGGTTTTTTGGAACTCTAGAATAGTGGTGGATAAGCTTGACGCCACTGATCAACATCCCTCGGTGAAGGTGGAGCCTCTGTGCATTCCTTATTTCTTTTCATTTGTTTATTCTAAGTGTGATGTACAGGCTTTGAGAGTAGTTGTGGTTAGACCTTAGGTCCTTTAATGCAGGAACCCAACCCTAGTTTTTTTCGAAGGATTTCAACACTATTTTGGAGGCATGAGAATACGGGTGTTGGTTTCTCCCCTCATAGTGATATGTCTGCTTTCTCTAACTTTGCGGGCTAGGAGGGCATCATGGACCTGGACATTGTTGAAGATAGGTTCACCTGGTGCAACAACCAGTAGTGGGATTGGTGTATATGGTGCAGAATCGACTGGTGCTTCGACAACCTTCAAGACATCTCTTCCTTTCCCAACATTACTGTATCTCATCTTGTGCAGGTGATGTCTGGTCATTCTCCCCTCCTCTTACATCTCAAAGGAGGCAGTAAAGGTGGAAGGAGCTTCATCTTTTCCAAATGTCGGATTCTCCTTCCCAACTTCCTTCCCTTGGTGCCTCATTCTTGGAGGGCCCCGTGCTAGGGGAATGGATGGCTTGGTTTCCACAACAAGTTGCGGCATTTAAAACTCTCTATCTTGTCTTGGGCTAGTAACCCTTCCTTCGGTCACTCAAGCCTGGATGTGTTGCAAAGAGGTATTCAGGGTGATGAGGCAAGGCTAAAGGCGACCTGGGATAACGATCTCTTTGTGTCCCTTGACCTGAAGACACAATGCTTCTCTAAAATTTTTCTAGAACACGAGCGGAGTCTTCGTGAAAACTCTCATGCAACTTGGTTAAAAGAAGGAGACCGGAACACGACCTACTTTCACACCATCTCGAAAGAAAAATAGTGGAACCACACCTCTAACTTTTGGTGTGACGATGGATCTAATACTAGAAATCTTGAGGAAATAAGTGGTATGATTCACTCCCATTATCAATCTTTGTTATGTGGCCCTAACCCGTGCATGCAGAATGGGTTTCCTAAGGAATAGTCAGAGCTCTTCACCTCTATTCCTTATGCGGTTACTAAGCACGCCAAGACAGTTCGCCTATACCCTTTCTTTGTCTTGGGCCAGTTCTCCTGTACCCTTCATTTTTTATTTTTTTATTTTTTTCATTATTTCATTTTATTTGGACTTTTATCATCGCTAAAAAAAGAGCTGATAAAGGATCCCTTTATGAGGGATAAAAATAAAGCACTGATAAACGGTACTCTATCAGTTCTAAAAAAAATTATTGATAAAGGGTACCACTTACCAGTGCTCAAAATAAAAGATATAATAAAGGGTAACCATTATCAGTGCTAAAAAAGCACTGATAATGTGTATCTATTATCAGTGCTAAAATAGAAGCACTAATAAGATACAATTTATTAGTGTCCTTTTCTAGTGTTGATAAAGGCCAACGCTTTTAAATTCATGTTTTGTAATAGTGTTCTATAATGATAAATTATGTGTTGATATTTTTTGTAAAATATAAATGTTTTTTTACAATTTTATAATTAATATAATTATTCAAAATAAAATTTATTTTCATAAAATAGATTCAGAAATTAATATTTTGTTTTATTATAATTATATGATAGTTTTATGAGAGCTTAACTTATTTTTCAATATGTCATAAAATTAGTTATAATATTAAATTCGATATTTTTTGAATAAATGATGGTTTTAAATAAAAATTAAATTTCTCATATTTAGAAAAAAATTCAAAAATGGAGTCCATTTTTGAATTTTACACTTTGAAAAATGGTCAGGGTGAATTTTTTGTATTTTTCTAAAATAGTTGATTTTTTTTATGAAAAGTCAAATATGGTAATTTACAGTATTTAATATTATAATCCAAATACAAGAATTTTTTATACATAAATGATGTAAGAGACCAATATTTTGAACTAACATTAACTAGTTACTATACTTAGTCACAATAATCAATACTATTGACTTTATTGAACCAAAATAATAAATAAATGAATAAAATAATAAAAAACACTCATCTCCTCTTCCTATAAATACCACCTCTCACCACCTCTTCTCCTCACACCTCTAAATCTGTTAGATTATCTAAAATTCTACCCAATTACCTTAACAAGAGTCTTCCACATGTCCAAGACATGATTATCTCACCAAACAACCAAAACCAAGTGTCTTAAGAGGATTCTCAAGGATATGATATTTAAGAGGTAAAAAACTCCTTCTTTCTCTTTTAAATTCTTTATTTCTTTATTTCTTTCTAACTTATCCTAACCTACCCTATCCAAAGTGGCATGATAACTCCATTATAATATATATCCTTCAATTTTATTATGTTTATGGAATATCTATCATCATACCTCATTTCTTCTCCTCTTATTCTAAAAATGAAAACATCACACATGATGTGTCGATTCACCACCTCTGTAGACAACAAGTTTTCATTTTTCTTTACCGCCATCAAGGATGGACATAAAACCATTATTATGGTTAAATAATATTTTTGTATGTATATTATAACTTTTTTAATGTTATGGAGCTAATTTATAGAGATAATATTAAATAAAACTAAACTAGTTTGTGGCGGTCGGAAAAACTGCCAAAAATAAACAAAACATTTATCATTAATGTTTTATCGAAGGAATCATCCTCATATAAAAAAATAAAATGATATATGGGATCCTTTAAAATTATGGAAGTATATTCATATCATTTTAGTCAACTTCTAAAGTTTTTCTTCCATTTTACAAGAACTACCATAATTATACTCAAGGGAACCGACCATAAAATCATGAAACGAACACTCCCAGAATGACGAAATTGAACTATACAACTCATCCAAATGGCCATAAATTAACTTAATAAAAACATAATAAATCAAATAAATGATGAATAAGTTCTGAATTTAGTAATTAACGAATCTAATTTTATTATCTGGGACATTAATTACAAGTGCAGATTGCTTTCAGACATAAGGTAAGGGAATTCTTAAACCAGTTTTCATTCTTTAGTTTATCCTTTTACTTCATTGATTAGGTCATTCTAATATTATTTTTTCAATTTATTTTGATTATATTAGTATTTATTATATGTATTTATATTAAATACACATATTCCATTCATTTGATTAATTATCACTTCAATGGTATGATATTTATAAATAAATTTCCTTTAAAAATCCTCTTTTATGTCTCTTTTTACAAAAAAAATGTTTTTTAAAATATAAGCCTTGAATGGAATTTACATCTTTCATGATGATTTATTTCTTTGAATCTTCCTTTACAAGTTTACAATTTTATTTTCAAATAAAATATTTCCATCTATGAGTGTGCCACTTCTTAAAAATGAAAAGTTATTTCAAAATGGAAAACTTATTTTCCTCAACAATGTTTCTTTTTTATAAGATTTATGAGTTATAATCATGTTATGGTTCTTGGAAATTGTTGTGATGATGGTTGGTTTCATGATAAACCAAGGGATGGTGAACCCATTACAGCTCTCCAATGCATTGGGTAAAGGAAAAAAATTAATTGGTTAAGTTTCTCCTAAAAGATTATGGGAATATACTATGATGGTTATTCTTAGTGTAACTATGATGGTTACTCTATGTGTAGCCAGGAGATCTAATTTATATGTAATATTGATATCAAAATGATTCCATAAGTTACCTTTCATGATTTATGTATTCAAGAAATGATTTTATAAGAAACTTATTATAGCGACCTAGCCTTTTCTTACATTACTATTACATCATTATAAAGATAAAAAAACATAATAGTATTACACCATGAGGATCCATAGGTTTAGTGTCTTGGGAAAACTAGGACCGAACATAGAATTTACAACATCAATCATAAACATTTATCTAATTCCTTCTTCTCTAGCTTCTTATTCACACTTGACCTCTCCTTAGTTCATGTAGTCACCTGAGGATATACATCAAAAAGGGGTGAGGTAAATGCCCAGTAAGAGGATAGATAAGAAAAATATAGCATAGAATGAGATCAATCATAACATAGGCAATGGATCATGAGAGGAGGCATTAATAATATACTTGAAATGTGGCAATGCATAAAAATGAAACATCATGTCTCAGTGGTTAACTACCAAACATGATTGTGAACAAAGCTAGCATCATGTTCACACATAATTTCACTTTAAATCATGATATTCTTCACTTTACCCAATTAATTGGAGCACTGTATAATTCTGGGTGCACCTGTCACATCATAACATTCATATTGTGTTATATAATTTCGAGCGCACCCATCACATCATAACATTTACATTATCATGCATGCCACATAGAATCATATGACAAACTTAAACATAAAATAACCCATGGAAAGGAATGGGTTATGAATCATAAATCATGCATTCATAAAAATTTGGTCCCCAAAATAAAGAGGGATTATCATTCTTGACATAGAACCCTCAACCATGAGTTAAGAGAAAAACAATATTTCAAGAAGTAAAAAGGGTGTGTTTATTTGAAAGAAGAGTTATTTTGGAATTGGATTCTTTATAAAATCTATTAGAGAACATGTATATCCCAGAAAAGGTAATATAATGATGAAAAAATTATTTTTTAGGAGTGACCATACAAAAAATTGAGTGAAAGAGGGAGAACCCGAATAAATAAAGTTGGGTTTGAGAATTTCCCCTTACCTTGAATGTAAATGATTTCTTCACTTTAATGTCTTGTATAACAACATTATATTCAATAATTAACAAATAAAACCTTTTTTACATGAATATATTTAATTATGGTCTCATTAAGTTATTTTATGGGCCTTTGGATGAATTATAGAGTTTAAATACATAGTTTGGGAAATTTCGTTTTTATGGTTTTATTAAGTGGTTCACTTGTATTCATAAATGGAAGTTCGTGTAGAACATGAATCAAAATACAGAACTAATATTACATTTTATTAATGATATTAAATGATTTTAAATTATCTTATAAATAATTATGTTATATACCATGTTGATTAATCATTAGTTAAGAATTTAATGATGATTGTTTGGGTTAATTCGGGCGGTTTTTCGACCATAACGAAATTGTTTTGTTTAATCATTTAGTAATATGTAAATTAGTTAGTTCCAGAAAAAAAAGGATATAATACATATAACATAATATTATTCAACCATAAAATGGTTTCATGACCAGATATAAAGGTGGTGATGAAAATGAAATCAAGTCATTCTTGAAGGTGACAAATTAACACCTCACGAACAACGTTTTCCTTTCTGAAATAAAAAAGAAGAGGATAAGGGGGTGGATGATATATTATCCCATTAGTATCATAAAATTATTTTATATTTAAGATACGGAAGTTACCATACCATGTGGATGAGGATAGGTGGGTAGATATTAAGAAATAACTTGAAATTGAAAGGAAATTAAAGGAAAAGAGAGAGGGGAATTACCTCTTGAATCCTCCTCTTGAGATCCTCCTTAAGAAACCTAGGCTTGGTCTTTTGATGAAACCAAAAACTCTTGGACATGGGGGAGGGGATAAGGAATATTTTTGGACATATTTTAGATATGTCTTAAAGCTTTAGAGGTGTGGTTTGGTAAGGGGAGGGAGAGGGGTTATTTATACATGAGGAGGAGGTGTTTTTAGAATAAAATATTAAATAAAATAATATATCTAATGTTAGACTTGTAATAGTAGTTTTTTGAAAACATAAATCATATATTAATATAATATAATTCTTTTTAGACTTTAACACGTCTTTATAATTATAATTCATTAATTTATTAAAAGGAAAGTGAAAAGAAAGAGAAAATGATATTTTAAGGAATCACTTTTTGACTTTAGGTTTTGGAAAGTTCTTTTTAGGTTTGTAAATTGAGTTTATTTTATTTTAAGGAAAAATTTATGAAATTAAATATAACATAGACGAATTTAAAGTTCTAGAAAGTTTATGTCATCATTACATCACGAATGATACAATTTAGGATATACCGATCATGTGAAAAACTATATTTTTACTATTCACCTGAAAATTAATGTATTTTAGAAAAATCCCAAAAATTCACCCTAACCATTTTTCGATGTGTAGAATCCAAAAATTAATTCCATTTTTCAAAAATAATTTTCTATATATGTTTAATTTTCCTTTTAATTAAAATCACAATCTACTTGAAAAATACAGTTTTTAAAATTAAAACTGACTTTATAATGCTTTCAAAAATACACAAGGTCTTATAAAATTATCTTAAAACCAGAAGACATAAAATTGTTAATTTATGAAAAAGAAATAGGAAAATAAATTTTCTTATAAATTAAATAATTATTTATAATTATTTATTTATGACTTACAAAAATACCAATACTTTTACTATGGTCAAATTGTCACTTATAAGATTCCTAAATTTTATTTCATCATTCATGGGTAAGGCTACTGTTATTTTGGATGAATTAATATTCATAAGGGTCATATTACTATTCATAAGGGCAGGTTACTATTAATAAGGTTAGGTTACAATTCACCAAAAATTACGTTTGTCCTATCAGACTCCAAACATCTTACTGATCGCAACTGTGTATGTCAGATTTTCAAAATTCAAAACATAGAAGTGGAAAAATTATGTTTTATCATCACATAGTATTTAGTATCATTATATTTCATTATTCTTCCTAATGTTATTATACTATAAGGAATAATTATAAGAAGATAATTCCATTGATTAAACTTTGGGTCATTACATTCTTCCCCCCTCATGAAATTTCGCCCTCAAAATTTAGTTTTACATAAACAGGTGAGGGTACTTATCCTTCATCGCCTCATCCAGTTCCCAAGTTGCTTCTTAAAACTTTTGGTTCCTCTACAACACTTTGACAAGGTGGGTTGTCTTGTTTCATATAACCTTATCTCTCTGGTCCAGAATCTTCACTGGCTGCTCCTCATAAGAGAGATCATCTTCCAGTTGTACCACCTATGAGTTCAGTACATGTGAGGGATCTAGTATGTACTTTATCAGGAGTGATACGTGAAATACATCATGAACTTGAGCCATATTTGGTGGAAGTGAAAGGTGATAGGCCATGGCTCATATGCGGTCAATGATCTTAAAGGTCGCAATATACCTTGGGCTTATCTTCCATTTCTTTCCAAAATGCATGACTCTCTTCCCTGGTGATATTCGAAGGAAGTATTTATCTCCAACGTCGAACTCCAAGTCCCTTCAATGGTTGTCAGTATAACTCCTTTTCCAACTCTAAGTAACTTTGATATGTTTCTGGATGAGTTAAACCTTCTTTGTCATCTCTTTCACAAGGTCAGGTCCAATTAGCTTTCTTTCTCCAACTTCATCCCAACAGGTCGAAGTTCTATATTTATTTCCATACAAATATTCATATGAAGTCATCTGAATACTTGAGTGGAAGCTATTTTTGTATGAAAACTCAACCAATGGGAGATATTGATCCCATCCACCTTTGAATTCTAAATATCAAGCTCTTAGAATATCTTTAAGCGTTTGAATAGTCCTTCTAGATTGACCATCAATTTGGGGGTGATAGGACATGCTGAAATTTAATTCAGTATTCAAAGCATGTTAAAGGATAATCAAAAATTTAGATGTGAACCTTGGATCATGGTAAGAGAAAATAGATAGTGGAACACCATACAGTCTCACCACTTCCTTCACATATATATCTTTGCAAGTTGTTCAAGCGAGAGATCTTACTGAAAAGAGATAAAATGGGCAGTCTTGGTGAGTCGGTCAACCACAACCCATATCACATTATTTCCCTTTTATGTATTTGGGAGACCTGTGACAAAGTCCACAGTGACATTCTCCCATTTCCACATGGGTATAGTCAATAGAGGCATCATCTCTTTGGACTTTTGTCTCTCTGCTTTAACTTGCTGACATACCAAGCACCTTGATATATATTCCACAATATCCTTCTTCATTTTATCCCACCAGAAGTGTTCTCGGAGATCTCGGTACATATTGGTGCTACCAGGATGGATAAAGAATGTTGAGATATGTGCGTTTTCCAATGTATCCTTATTTATCCTGGGTGATGAAGGTACACAAAGCCGAGTTCCAAACTGAATCACACCATCATCGTTGATATGGAACTCTTGCAGCTTCCCTTCCCTTACTACATTCACCTTATTTTGTAACTCCATATCATCCCTTTATTCCTCCTTAATCATATCTTGGATTTATGGTTGTGTAATCATTTGGGAAAGGTAGGATTTATCCCTTACCCTTATGATTTCCAAATCCATCCTTTGATTGTCCAAGAAGATAAGGTCTTTCTCAATCCATAACATGGATAGAGTAATAGGTTCTTTTCTATATAGATCATCATATACCTTTTTTGCCTTTCCAAGATGATAGTGAATAGAGAAATCGTAGTCCTTGATTAGCTATAACCATCTCTTTTGATGCATGTTGAGATCCTTTTGTGTGAATATATACTTTAGGCTCTTGTGGTTGGTGTATATGTCACACTTCTCACCATAAAGGTAGCACCACCAGATTTTCAAGGAAAAAATCATGGCTACCAACTCTATATCATGCATTGGGTAGTTCTTCTCATGGATATTCAACTTCTGTGAGGCGTAGGCTATCACATTATCATTTTTTCATAAGTACGCAACCCAAGCCTTTCTTTGAAGCATCGCTGTATATCACAAAACATTCTCCACTTTTCAGTAATGTGAGTACAAGTGTAGTGATCAGCCTTCTCTTTAGCTCCATGAAGCTTCCCTCACATTCTTTTATCCAAACATACGTTACCCCTTTCCTTGTTAACTTAGTTATCAGACTTGAAAATCATGAGAAATTTCTCACAAAACATCAGTAGTACTAAGCTAATCCAAGAAAACTATGGATTTTTGTGACACTAGAGGGCCTGGGCCATTACTTAATCACTTTTGTTTTTGAAGAGTCCACAGAAATTCCCTCACTTGTCATTACACATCCCAAGAACATGACTTGTTTCATCCAAAAGTCACACTTGCTGAACTTGGCGTACAACTCCTCCTTTCTCAAAGTTGCCATCACAAATCTTAGATGTTCTTAAATTTGCTCCTTTATCTTTGATTATATGATAATATCATCAATAAAAACTACCAAAAAAATTTCTAGGTAATGTATAATGACTCTATTCATCAAATCCATGAATATTTCAGGGGCATTAGTAAGTTCGAAGGGCATCACCAGAAACTTATAGTGCTCATACCTTGTACGGAAGGCAGTTTTTTGAATATATTCCTTCTTCACCTTTATCTGATGATATCCAGAACAAAGATCCACCTTTGATAAGTATTGATATCCTCTTAACTGATCAAACAAGTCGTCAATCCTTAGAAGTGGATACTTTTTCTTTATGGTGATATTGTTGAGTTCCTAATAATCGATACATAGTCACATTGTTCCATCCTTATTCTTCACAAAGAACATTGGCGCACCCCAAGGTGATGCACTAGGGAATATGAACCCTTTTTTCAAATGTTATTATAGCTACTTCTTTAACTCCTCCAGTTCGATATGAGCCATCCTATAGGGACACTTTGAGATAGGAGTAGCTCCGAGTATGTGTTCTACTTAGAAATCTACCTCACATTCTGGGGGAAGTCTGGGTAACTCTTCAGGAAATACGTCACCGTATTCCCTCATGATGGGAATTTCCACTAGGTTGGAACTTTCCTTTGACTCAACCATTTGGGAGAGGTATGCCTCTTCATAGGGAATCAAGACACACACCATCGAAGGATTTTTCAAAGGATATTTGTGATCTTATTTTCATTTGTATAGGAGCATGGGATGGTTTGGAGTATGAAAAGATATTTCCTTTTCCTGATAGTTGATATGTGCTCTATATAATGAGATCCAATACATTCCCATTATAGCATCTAATTCTATCAAGGGAAGTATTATGAGATTCACTAGAAAAATATTCCCACATACGCCAATAGGAGAAGAGTCAAACACTTGGGTTGCAATGATCGCACCACTTGGTATTCTTACAAATATCTCTACTTCAAGGTTTCAGGGCTTTGATTCTATCATTCTAGAAAACTTTCAAGATATAAAGGAATGCGTAGAACCAGAATCAAATAAGAATTTTTCCATTCTTGATTGAATAAGAAGTGTACCTTGTATGACTTCATTATCTTAATCCACTTATGCAGTAGTGATGGCTTAAGCCTTCCCTTGCTCCTTTGGCTTTGGTGGCTGCTGACGCTGATTACCCTTGAGGACTCGAAGTTTAGTGCACTGGCTTGCATAGTGCCCTTTCTCCCTATAGTTGTAGCATTGGACCATGGGTAGTTCTCTCCTTTATTCCACCACATTCTCATTCCTTGTTATGTCTTTTCGACATTCATGATCTTGGTGGCCTTCTTTCCCACATTTGAAGCATTTACCCATCCCTTTGAGGCAGTTCCCATTATGCAACTTCCCACATTTTTGGCATGTGGGTCGTTGAGTTTTCTTTCAACCTTTATCATTAGATCCTTCGGCTTGAAACTCCATCTTATGTTTCTTATAAACATAGCCATGGGACCATTCTACAAACTCCATCTTCACTTTGAGAGAAAATCAAACAAATTCTTCATAACTCCCAAAGTCTCAAATTGCAAGAGCCTTTCGAAGGTGTAGTTTTAATCCACTAAATAATCTATCAATTTTTATATCATTGTTGATAACAAAACCCGAATTGAACCTTGCAAGCCTTGTGATATTCGCTTCACAGTTCATGACAGATTCTCCTTCCTTTTTCTTGAGCTCTATGAATTATCTCTCCATCTTCGTATGAAGAGTTCGTGGGAGATACTTGTCAAGAAACATGATCTTAAAGTCTTACCATTCCATATCTTCAATTTCGTCTCTTCGCTTGGTGTTCTTAATCAAAGCCCACCATTGATCGGACTCTCCATATAGAAGATAAATGGCTAGAGTCACCTTCTCTGTCTTAGAACATTGGAGCCCAGAAAATATCTTCTCCATGGAGTTGACCCACTATTCCGTAACTAGTGGATTAGAAGAGCCACTAAACTTCAGTGGTCGTTGCCACATAAAACACTCGATACCCAACTGCTCCCTCTTAGGTGAATGAGGAAGTTACCTATTATTCTGGTTAATATTCATAACCTGAGATAGTTGGGTAAGCATCACCCTGATGTTTTGAAATCCACCTCCCAAAGCATTGGGGATGTTGTTCGTGCATTCGTTGCATTGGCTCTCGCACGAGTTATTGGCCAAGTTTTTTCTGGTTCCCACCATTTTCTAAAATAGAAAAGGTTAGAACAAAACATAAGTCAACAAGTCATAAATAACTTATTCATTTTTACTATTCACACTAAAATCATAACTTATAAGATACCCATATAAAGATTTTTGTGTGCATATTTTTACTTAGTCTCATGCTAGAGGTTTTCTCTAGGGTTCACTAATCCTAATTCCCAAATTAATTAAACCTTAACTTCGATACCAACTGTAGCGACCCGGACTTTTCTTACATTACTATTACATAATTATAAAGATAAAAAAAATAATATTACACCCTGAGGATGTAGAGGTTTAGTGTCTTGGGAAAACTAGAAACAAACATAAAATTTACAACACCAAGCATAAACATTTATCTAATTACTTCTTCTCTAGCTTCTTATTGGCACTTGACCTATCCTTAGTACATGCAATTAACTGAGGATATACATAAAAAAGGGGTGATATAAATTCCCAATAAGAGGATAAATAATAAAAATATAGCATGGGGTGAGAATAATCATAACATAAGCAATGGATCATGAGAGGAAGCATTAATAAGAGACTTGAAATCTGGAAATGTATAAAAATGAAACATCATGACTTAGTGGTTAACTACCACATATAGTTGTGAAAAAAATATAGAATCATGTTCACACATAATTTCACTTTAACTCATAAGATTAATCACTTTACCCAATGCATTGGAGCATTGTATAATTCCGTACACACCTGTTACATCATAACATTCATATTGCGCTATATAATTCAGGGTGCACCCGTCACATCATAACATTTACATTATCATGCATGCCACATAGAATCATATGTCAAACTTAAACATAAAATAACACATGGGAAGGAATGGATTACACATAATAAATAATGAATTCATAAAAATTTGGTCCCTAAAATAAATATGGAATATCATTCATGACATAGAACCCTTAATCATGAGTGAATAGTAAAATAATATTTCAAGAAGTAAAAAGGGTGTGTTTATTTGAAATAAGAGTTCTTTTATAAAACATTTGTTTTTTCAAAAAATAAAGTGTAAAACATTTATATTCAAGAAAAGGTAATATAATTATGAAAAATTTATTTTAATGAGTGACCATACCAAAAATGGAGTGAAAGAGGGAGAACATGAAGAAAGAAAGTTGGGTTCGAGAATTTCCCCTTACTTTGAATCTGAATGCTTTCTTCACTTTAATGTCCTGTATAACCACATTAGATTCATTAATTATCAATTAAAGAAACTTTTTTACATGAATATGGTTAATTATGGTCTCATTAAGTTATTTTATGAGCCTTTTTATGAGTTATAGAGTTTAAATACATTGTTTGGTAAAGTTCATTTTTATGGTTTTCTTAAGTGGTTCACTTGTATTCATAAATGGAAGTTCGTGTAGAACATGGATAAACATAAAGAAATGATATTACATGTTATTAATGATATTAAAGGAGTTTAAATTACCTTATAATGAATTATGTTATATACCATGTGGATGAATCATTAGTTAAGAATTTAATGATGATTGTTTGGGTTATTTCAGGCAGTTTTTTGACCATAACAAACTTGTTTTGTTTAATCGTTTAGTAATATGTACATAAGTTAGTTCAATAACACTAAATAGGATATAATACATATAAAATAATCTAACTCAACCATAAATTTTTTTTCATGATTAGATATAAAGGTGGTAAGGAAAATGAAAACAAGTCGTTCTTGAAGGTGATAAATTAACACCTCACGAAAAACATTTTCTTTTCTAAAATATAAAAAGAAGATGAGAAGGGGGGTTGGATGATATATTATACCATTAGTATCATAAAATTACAGTGTATGTGAGATACTGGAGTTACCATACCATGTGGATGAGGATATGTGGGGAGATATTAAGAGAGAACTTGAAATTGAAAGGAAATTAAAGGAAAGGAGAGAGGGGAACTTACCTCTTGAATCCTCCTCTTGAGATCCTCCTTAAGGAACCTAGGATTGGTCTTTTGATGATACCATAAGCTATTGGACATGGGGGAGGGGCTAAGTAATATTTTTAGATAGATTTTAGACAAGTATTGAAGCTTTAGAGGTGTGGTTTGACAAGGGGAGGGAGAGGGGTTATTTATATATGAGGAGGGGGTGTTTTTAGAATAAAATATTAAATAAAATAATATATCAAATGTTAGACTTGTAATAACTGTTTTTTGAAAAAATAAATCATATATTTATATAATATAATTTTTTTTATACTTTAAATCATATTTATAATTCTAATTCATTAATTTATTAAAAGGAAAGTGAAAAGAAAGAGAGAATGATATTTAAAGGAATCACTTTTTGACTTTTGGTTTTGGAAAGTTCATTTTAGGTTTGGAAATTGAGTTTATTTTATTTTAAGGAACCATTTATGAAATTAAATATAACATGGAATAATATAAAGTTCTATAAAGTTTATGTCATCATGACATCATGAATGGTGCAATTTAGGATATACCAGTTATGTGAAAAACTGTATTTTACTATTCACCCAAAAATTAAAGTATTTCAGAAAAATCCCAAAAATCCACCCTAACCATTTTTCGACATTTAGAATCCAAAAATGAAGTCCATTTTTCAAAAATAATTTTATAAATATGATTAATTTATTTTTTAATTAAAACCATAATTTACTTGAAAAATACAATTTTTAAAATTAAAACTGACTTTATAATGCTTTCAAAAATTACATAAGGTCTTATAAAATTATCTTAAAACCAAAAGACATAGAATTTTTAATTTATGAACAAATTTTAGGAAAATAAATTTTCTTATAAATTAAATAATTATTTATAATTATTTATTTATGACTTACAAAAATACTAATACTTTTACTATGGTCAAATTTTCACTTATATGATTCCTAAATTTTATTTTATCATTCATGGGTAAGGTTACTATTATTTTGGATGATTTAATATTCATAAGGTTCATATTACTATTCATAAGGGTAGGTTACTATTCATAAGGGTAGGTTACTATTCAACAAAAATTATGTTTGTCCTATCAGACACCAAATATCTTAATGATCGCAACCGCATATGTCTGATTTTTGAAATTCAAAACATAGAAGTGGAAAAATTATGTTTAATGGTCACATAGTATTTAGTATCATTATATGTCATTGTGATTCCTAATGTTATTATACTATAAGGCAAAATTATAATAAGGGAATTTCATTGATAAAATGTTGGGTCATTACACTTATGATTTTATAAGGTAAGCAAAAGATCTTATGTTTTATTTGTAAAAGTTATAACTTTTTGAAAATGTTTTCATTCATGGAATAACCGTTTCTTTCTTCCTTTTTATGTCCCGTACTAAGATTTTTATGCTCATCCCAAGTTTTAAAATGCTTTTCACTAGGTTTTTGGATGGGTAATGAAAGTGAAAAATTCAAATTTAAAGTTGTGAAGTTTTGTTATGGAAAGAAATCATGTTTTGTTCTAAAAGTTTCATATAGTGAAAAAATGGATATTGAGTTGAATGTATAATTTGTAATGTATGAGTTTATTTGTATGAGTTTATGACCTAATTCGTTAAAACTGTAAATCTAAAATATCTTTTGGAATGTATGAAATTGAACTCTAGTTTAATTAATAAGATTATATAATATTTAAGGTTGGGTCCTTATAGAAACAATTTTTTCCTCTTTTTAAAGAGGCATGACTTTTTTGAAAACATGCAGAAATGTATAACCATAAGAACATAAGAATTTAAAAAGTTTCAATACTAAGTAAAATTAGTTAGTCCTTGACATGGTTTGGTAATAATCAAATACCACACAATCCTCTAGAAAAAAATCCTTTGAATGTGGTTATATGATGCATGACTATCGCGGGGTTCCCTACAAAACAATTTCAAACTTGAGAAAAATACAATAAAGTGGAACTCAGGATGTCTTTAGAGAAGAAATTGTTGTGGATGTGTTAAAATATTTTTTAGTAGACTTCATTTTTTGAAAACATTTGATGAAAATGATTGATTGTACAATCAATCTAAAGAACTGTGGTATAGCCTTATATCATTATCCCATTCTCCTGTTAAATCATTATTCAAATTATTCCATGTCCTTCCTCTAATCATTTGATATATCACTAATTACTCTTGTCTGGTTATTTCACTACGGATAAATAAATACAATGATCACTATATCCCCTATCCCTACCTTTCCTAGTAATTGAACATATCTGATCACCCACAAATTATCGCACCACATTCAATCACATACAATGATTAGAGTTTGAGTGGATTGTGTGTGTAATCCCAATAATCATAGAAGAAGAAATTAAAATCCAAAAACATAAGAAATATCTAACTGATTAAAACTATTAAAATAGATTTATGAATTAATAGTGTAATTGACCAATCATAATTCTTCAATATGGTTAATGAGGGAATTCTCCTTGATGTGACCATAAATTTCCAAGTGTACCATCAAGATAGTAATTATAGTAAATAAATGAATGAAATAAAGAAATAGTAGAAAGTGAGTGATCCTTCGAGAATGAGAAAGTGAGAATGAGAGAGTCCTCAACACTATGAATAGTTATTTATTTATAGAATAGCGCTCAGGCTTCATTGGGTGCTTTGAAATTCTCCACATGAATGACACATATTTTTTCAAGTTCTTTAGGAATGTTCTTGTTTTCAGTGTGTGTAATATTGTCCTCTCTATCTTCGAATGATTGGCATGTGTCAAATATCTAAATCATTAATGGATTCATCTAAGGGTATAATTTTAAATTATTCATGTTCATAAATTATTCCCATTATCAATCTTGGAATTCTTTGAGAATATTCCCCGAGTATTTTCTTTAGTTAATTGTGGAATTTGTAAAAGTCATGCTTTGTTTTGTTCTTACCTAGGGAGATGTATGTATAAGAAAGTGGTCCAAACATCTGGGATTGTGTAGAATTAGGGACATACATACTCCACTATGTGACTTAATTTAAGCTTCAACATGGTATTTGGGCCAATATTATGGTCTCTTACCGGGTTATCCAACTCCTTTAATCTTCAAGCATTCATCTTGGATTAAAATTTTACTTTTCAAGAAACCTCGGCCTTAAGTGTTTGTGTGGATTTTGGATGTTGATTTTTCTTGCAACATGGAATGAGGCTGGAATTTTTCATTGTACTTGGAAAATACAAGGAGGGGATGCTATGGTTGAACAATTTTAGTGTATTCTGTGAACTTGGAAATCCAAGGGATGATCGATGAAATGGATTTCAGTGTAAAATAGAGTATTGGGATATCTCAAATTCTTGGGGTCATTCGAATGAGAGCCTTGTGTGCTATCTCATGTGGACCTACAAACTATATGTAGAGATGGTTCATTGGCCCTACTGAAACTACAAATCAGAATAAAAAACACAAAAAATATGCTAGTGATCATAATTTTAGAAGGGATCTAATCTCGATCGGTGAATCTCAAGTAAGAATAGGGCATCTTTCAAGAAAATTATCCATGCAATATCTCTAAATAGAAACATATTGGTGGTTGGGGTCCAGTTTCTTCTAGTGGAGATTGATGAAAATAAGAGTTAGGTTGTGGTTCATAGCTCAGTGGCAGTGCTACACATGGGTTCTTCAATGGTATGTATCAAGAATCTTATCCCTTCATTAAAGGTAGGTGTTTATAGGAATATGTTCAGTGCGATGGTAGGGTTAAATTTCTTTATAAACAGTGGTGTGAGTGGACTCTTCCTATTTTGTAAATCTAGTAATCTCAACTTTTGAAATATTCAATGGAACTCATAGATCCGGTCTTATCCTATTTGATCTGCACAGGCGAGCCTGTCCATCTTCCTCAATGGTGGCATGATGGTCACCTTTGATTTAGGGTTGACAGAAAATGGTGGTCTTGGATCCTCTTCTATGAAAATCTTTGATTAGTGGATGGTGTGAGTGGTAATTCTATCTAAATTGATTTCCTCCATCCCTCAATCTTCTAGTCCCAACACATAATCCCTTTTGGGGTTCTATCCTAAAACCCATGGGTTCTAAAAGGAATTTACCTTACAAGATTATATATGATCCACCATTATTTGAAAAAATTGGTGTGAGGGTATGTTTTTCAACCAAAAATCCTCTCCTCAAACCAAAGACCAACAAATTGAGCCTTCCCTTCAATGATAATACATATGATACAAATTATCTTGTACTTACACCATAGTTTATCTCTTAACCAAGACATGTCATCTTCCCACTGTTATGATATAGAATTTTAATACATGGCACCACCATGTATCTTTATGGTCAAACTTTATCCCTCATTGTCAATATGAAAGTGGTTTGGGACCATCAACATCACACCCAGGGTACACCATGGCTCTGATACCACTTGTCAGAATCAATTTCATCTAGACCTAGGTCTTCTATGCCCAACACATAATTCCTTCTAGGTTTCCATCCTAAAACCCATAGGTTTTAGGAGGAATTTCTCATTTCAAGATTATATATGAGCCACCATACTTTTCAAAAACTGATGTGGGATTTTGTTTGCACCCAAAAGATTTATCCATCCTTCTAGTCTTTTACAAATCCTAGTGACGTGGTTCAAGATCTATAGGGGGTATAAAAGCATGATGTAGATCAGCGTGCTTCAGAGGTTGCATGGAGTTTGGTGTGTCGTAAGCTAGAATCAACACATGCATGGTTTTCTCTTCCACGGTGGTATCTTACATTGATTCAGTGTAGCAATGACAGAGATAGATAAATCTCCATTGGCTTATCCCAATAAGGATGAAAGTATCAGGCCAAATCAACACTGACATAGGATTATTCTTCTCTGGTTAAATGGGTTCATACATTTTATTATAGAAGGTTTTAAGGCCATCATAATTCATGGGATTAATCATTAATCCCAGTAATCTTCTTCAACATGGATCGAGTTTGGCTAGGGTTCATGGAAGTAGTAGAAAAATAGAATAATGGTAGTATGATTTATTTCTAGAAGTATCTTTCAAGGGTGGAATTACATCATAAGAAATATAGGAGTGGAACCATAAGAAAAAGGTAGGGGTAGAGGAATTTTGGGTTTTAGTATAAATTTTTTAGTTGGTATTAATAGAAACAGTAGTGAAATAGTAGTAAATTTTTTTTGGTTGGAGGTATCATGCAGACTATGGCACAGATGATGGTAGGATTACTCGTACATTCTCATAACAACATAGCCATAGCGGTATCATTGTTTTTTTCTAATCGAGACACACTGATAGAATGATAGAGGTATAAAAAAATCATGCACATGTATTTCAATTCACAAATCAAGCATTTCTTTCAGTTTTGAAATATTCTAATTAAATTAAAAAATATAAAATAATTAAAATCAAAATCAAATGACTTTTCATAAATGAAATCCAATATTAAATTTTATATTCATTTAAAACAACCAATTTAAATCATAATTTTCCAAAAAAACAAATAATTTCTAGTGAATCATTTCATAGTACATTCAAAATCCCTATATTGACAATTTTACAATTTTAAATCCATGCTTATTTTAGAAAAATTTCAATTTCAATTTCAATTAATGGATTAAAAAAGTAATGAAATAATTAAATTTTAAAAATAAATCCGCTTAAGAAATACTATTATAATTCCAAATTTCAAAATTCATATATGGATTAACAATTTAACTCAAAAAATGAACAATTCACAGAATTATAGTATTTAATCCATGTTAACAATTATGTTCAGTGTCACATTGTCACAAAAATATCTAGTTTTCCTTGTACTTTAATTAAATTTGGGTGTATTTTCATTGAATAGTAGACATATTCTTTTGAATTTTCAAGATACATCACTCCCACGCACTTGAATTATTACACTCCCAGGAAATTATAACATTGAATTCCCAACATATTGATTTTCCTACTTAACTTTAAATACCCAGCCATAATTAAATAAATTTAAAAGAATTATTCCACTAAATGCCCATGCCTCCTATGTGACTTTCACACACTATTATACTTTCATTCACATTAAAATTACCATTCTATGTGAGAATTTGATATATTTAAAATCTTAACAAGAAGCACCACCATCTTTCCCTTGTTCCTACGCTTCTTAAACCAATATTCATTTTCACACTTCATTAATACTCCCTAAATGATAATTTTATAAGTCAATTACCCCTTTCACAAGTTTAATATTTGTATCACCTAAATGAATTCAATTTTAAAATATGAGAACTTTATTAATATTATTTTTGATTTTTTTTTTCAGTCAGGTATGTGCTGAGCACTATGAAAAAACACTTATTGAAATTTATACCAAGGGCCACTCACACACCCAAAGTCATTGTCTCAGATATTCATTGTCTGATCCCAATTGCCCATTTTTATTCCAGGTTCAAAATAATTATATGAATTTATTTTAGGGAGGCTCCCTGAGTTGTTACATAATTACTATTGTCAGTTAACTCGAGATTGAGTTCAAAATTACATGTATCACATGTTATAATTATTATTCCCAAATAATATTTTCTTGCTTCACTATATTTCCCTAGTCTTCAAACAGAATTTTCATATGAAATGTGTTATGTTGACTCTAAAATCAATCTCATTCTAAAATTTTAAAATCACTAAAATCCTCAAATTTAGAATGTTACTTTAATTAGGAATATTACATAGAATGTCCAATTTCCCATCTCTTTTTTTTTTATTTTTTGATTTATTTAATTAAACTCTAAAAATATAAAAGCAAAAAACTACAGAAAATATGTAAAGTTTTTTTTAAAAAAAATATATTTTTTATTTTTTTCATTTTTTATTTAAAATAATAAAATGATATTTACATCCTAAAACTAATTTGTCCCTCTCCCACACTATTAGTCCATAAACAATTACTGTTAAATGCAGTATGCATATCTAGGAAAGTCAAAATTAAATATGAATATCTATAATAATAAGGAGGAACAAGAAAACCCGACTTCCTTAATTTAATGGAAGAACGAGGGAGTATGGAATCCACCATGGGCTCTTTCCATGGATCTTTATAGAAATGATTTAGCTTCTTGACCTTCACCTTGAAGGGGTTCTATGAATTATTTTCCTTTATTTCAACTATACTGGATGAAAATGTATTAGTTATTGTACAAGTTTAGATAAACATTGAACAATTTTTACCAAGAAATAAATTATTCTTTGAAGAGTGTAGAAACACAATTTCTCCTACTTGAAAATCACTGTTCTAGTTGTGTTTTTCATGGAAAGGATTGGATTTTTCCTTGTATTGAAGATTTTTCTCATGGGATTCTATTCTATGTTTCTCCATCTCCATATTTTGTAGCTTTTTTGGTTTTCCATCTTTCCAAAACATTGAGTTAACTCCTTTGTTAGCCTAGAATAATTTTTCCAATAACTCAACAGAGAGTTCATTATCTTTATATAAAGGTAAGGAATTGGTTACAATAGAAAATTTGAGAAAAATCCCTAAATAATTCTCACCAATTCCTTTAAAATGTTCTTTGCTTAAAACAGATTCCAAATCAAACTTATTTTCGAAAATAGTTTCAATAGAAAAATCATGATGTTATAGAGTCTTTTTTTTAAAAAAAATTCTACCATAAAATTTTCAATATCTTCATTAAGAAAACATGACACTTTAAAATGGTTTCTGGTGAAATAAGTATGTTCCTAACGAGGGTATTTTATTGAGTTCGTTATGTTAAAATAAATTGGTTCCTTATAAAAGTTTATAGAAAGGGTGCCTCCATTAAATTTTGTTATTATTTTGGACATTTTTAGAAACAACCGACCAAAGATGATAGGGGAAAGATTCTTACCTTTTTCTTCCTTAATGTTCAGAATGTAGAAGTTAGTAGGGAATAGATAACCATATACACTTTCTAGAACATCTTCTAAAACATATATCAGGTAGATAGTGGCTCTGTGGGAAAGCTACACAACCACTCAGGAGGGTTTGAGTTCTCCTGTCTATAGAGATGAGTAAACTAAAGAAGGCATAACATTAATTGATGCTCCTAAATCACATAATACATTTGAAAATTTTATCTCTTGTATAGTGCAGGGGATTGAGAAGATACCAAGATCATGAAACTTCTGGGGGATTTCTGGGTGTAACATCCTAACCCGGATTACCCTCAAACCAATAGTCAGACCGATCATCACATGACCTCATGCACATCTCCCCGTACGCCAGAGGTTACCGACTAGAAGTGAGGGTATATGAATAGTTAGTGGGAAGACTATACCCTCATATTCAGAGTGCACAGTGTAAATAGATAATAAACTCAGACAATAGCGGGAGCAGATGTAAAACAACAATCAGATGAATAATGAAAATGGCCAACTCTAGTTTATACAATGCATGCACTTCATGGTGATACATATCGGAAAGAAGTAAACAAAAAATCATGCTTTACATTCCAATACAGAAATAAATAAAAGACTCAAATTCCCTAGGGTGATCTCCATGAGCATCCTAAGCTCCCGATTGGTCCTTTGCTCCTAACTCCCAAGTATAAGTAATCGCTACAAGCAAAGGTCCACAGTCCTGCAAACAAGAAAGTCTACACGGGTACCCCAATGCAGTGGAATCCTGAATAGGGTATGAGATATACATATCAGTAGGCCGGGACCACTGGTTATCTAGCTCAATATAGACAATGCAATATAACAAACGGTGTGTATATATAACAAGGAAATAATAGAACTAAATAAATAACCAACAACCCATATAGGTTCCAAAGGGACACCCAATGGAAATACCTTCTTCGGCCCACAACCAGAATAAGAGTCTGCACAAGAATCATACAATCATATTTATCAAGAATAAACACCTTTCAACACTTTACCAATTATTATCTATTTAATCATTTATTATCTCTATGGTTTCCATGGTTTCTCGTACCTTAATTCTAACTCCGGATCATGTCGGAATTCTAATCATTGTTAACCTTTCTTTGTTTAATCACATTTAACTCAGGATTGACCCACATCTCTCATTTATTTAATAATTCATTATTGTCATTCATTTGGTGTTAAACTCCATGTCAAACACCCCAATTCTCATTCAGTGTAGATCGCCATGTCTAACACCCCAAATCTCATTAATTTATTTATCATTGGTGTAAAACGCCATTTCTAACACCCCAAAATCTCATTGATACAGAATTCCATGTTTAAAACCTAAAATATTTTTTCTCATTATTTATCATTGGTGTAGAACACCATGTCTAACACCCCAAAAACTCAACAATAAATATAGATCTATTAGCGGTGTAGATCATCATGTCTAACACTCAAATTCCCATTGGTGAAGAAATCCATGTCTAACACCCAAAATATCATTCATTTATTTATATAATTGGTGTAAAACACCATGTCAAACACCCCAAATCCCATCCATTAATTAATTCATAAATTAATTAATCAAGTCTATTAATTAGTTCAACAACTAATTAACAACATCAATTTCCCGTCAATTAGTTCTGCAATCAATTAACCATTCAACATATAAAAAGGAAATAATTAATTATTCTTAACCCCAATCAAGTTAACCAAATAATTAACTCAACTAATTATCCCAATTCCTAGCCTAAAAACATGATAATTAATTCATCAAATTAATTATCCTTATTCCCTTACTAATCCAATTGATTAGTTAAATATACCAAATCTTTTAGTTAACCCAATAATTAATTAAGTACACGAACCCATTAATTAATCCATAAAATAATTAATATACTATACAAATCACATTCCATAATTAATTTTTCTAGAAATAGTTATCCAATATAAATCTTAACTCGTCATAATTAATCTCAAAATTAATTATCTTGAACAACATCAAGGAACATAATTAATTCTCCATTAATTATATCAATTCAACCTAAAATAAATATCACAATTAATCTCCCAATTAATTATCTCAATTATCAAATTCAATATATTATAATTAATACCCCAATTAATTATCTATATTCCAATCTCAAAGCACATAATTAATTCACAAATTAATTATCTCAACTTATCCTGCTCAAAATTCATAATTAATCCCCTGATTAATTATCTATATTTCAATCTCAATTCATGTAATTAATCCACCATTAATTATATTAACTTATCCAATTAAAATATCATAATTAATTCTTGATTAATTATATCAACTTATCCCACCCAATACTCATAAATTACACTTAACCCAAGTGTGTCAATATAAAAGGGTATAAATAGAAAATCACATAACTGCAAGCTAAATGAACATATCTATCTAAACATTATGTTTTTAGCTTGGAGGAAACACACCTTTGTTGGAGGGGTTTTATTATAAAAATGTGATTCTGTAATATTTCAAATCATTTTATACCAATAAACCATTCATTCAGCATTTATAGCCAAACTTATCAATAATAATAATTTAAAAAAATACAGTGTTTTATTAACTAAGAAAAATTGAGGACCCTACCTCAAGGAATTGGCCAAGACAACACTTTTTAACTTAAACCATAATTTTTTCATGATCACACACCTCCACAAAAGCATGTGCTCACTCAGAATCATCGCTGCACTTAACAAAAATTAACTGGCACTCATAAATAGTGTGGAAGAGACCAACTCACACCCAAATAATTAACCGAAACACATTTAAACCATAATCACTTTATTTAAGGGGTGAAAAACCCATTAATGGGTATTAAGCCTTACCTGACTTTGATAGCGGTGAACCGAATCAAGATGAACCACCATGCCTTCGGTGGAGGTTGTCAAAATACGGACCAATGGGTCCCGAGACATCTTCCACACCACCTAAAATCATAAGAAAAGAATAAACTGAATCAAACCCTCAGTTATGGTTTCAGATGAATGGAGATTCGGCGATGGAGAGCCAAAAAGGCAGATGCAAATAATGAAACTCATGTAGATAGACTCACCTCGCTGAGACAAACATGATTCGTGAACATATTGAAACAAGACAGTTGCGTGAAGAGGAGCTGGAGGAGGGGGGTGGTGGTGCGCCTCACATATGGAGAGCTGATGGGAGGGGATCGTGCCTTACCTAATGTCCGCCTCTACCTCCTTTTCTCTCTCTCAAATCAATAAAAACCTTTATTTTAATTATAAGAATTAATATAATAATAATAATAAACCTCATGATATTATAACTATCCATTAATTAACTCCCCTCTTAGATAAACCCCAACACCCCATTTACACCTCATTTAACACCATTTAATTAAATTCTCTCCCACATATTTAATTAAATAAAAACTTCTTCTTACCTCGTTTAATTAAACTTCCTTAAAAAAAATTAATTAATAAAACTCCAACTCATTTTTATTTAACTAAATTATCTCAAACGAATTTAATTAAATAAAACCCTCATTTCACAACTATTTATTAAATTCTCTCAATATTCACTTTAATTAAAATAAAACCCATGTTTCACATCAAATCGTTAAATTCAACTCAACCTTGAATTTAATTAAAAAATCTCATTTCAAAACATTTAATTAAATTCAATTTAACTCAATTTAATTAAATAAAACTCTACATCTCACATCATTTAATTAAATTCATCAACCTCAATTTAATTAAAAAAACCCCATAATAATAACCATTAATGTTATTATCATATAATAAAATGATTCTTTGATAAAACCCAAAATTCCTCATTTAAACATCATTTAATTAAATTCTTCTCAACAATTTTAATTAAACAAGACCCCAATTTCACATCATTTAATTAAATTCCCTTTAACATAATTTAATTAAATAAATTCTCCAACACATCAATATTTAATTAAATTATCTCAATAAAATTTAATTAAATAAAACCCCCCATTTTTCATAAAATAATTATATTCATCTTAACCTTAAATTTAATTAGATAAAACCCTAGCTCCATATTTAACACATTATTTAATTAAATACCTTTCCAACCGAAATTAATTAAATACATTTTCCAACTCATTATTATTTAATTAAATTCTCTCAATACAATTTAATTAAATAAAACCCCGACACCTCATTAATCATCATTTAATTAAATTCATTCCAACTGAATTTAATTAAATAATTTCTCTAATTCAGGTTATTTAATTAAATTCTCTGAACATAATTTAATTAAATTAAAAACTCAAACTCATCAACATTATTTAGTTAAATTCTCTCAACCTCAATTTAATTAAATAATAATCCCCATTTTTCAATGACTAATTAAATTATTCTAAACCTTGATTTTAATTAAATAAATCCTCCATTTCATATTAATTAATTAAATTCCTCTTTACCTTGAATTTAATTAAAAGAAACCTCAAATCCTCATTTAAACATCATTTAAATTTGACCATTTAATATTCCCCTTGTTTGATAACCCCTGACTCCTCATTTACAAGTCATTTAATTAAATTTCTCTCATCTTAATTTAATTAAATAAAGGCTTCAGCTCGTCATCATTTAAAAATAGTAATTTTAATTCTTTTCATCTTTATTTAATTAAATAACTTCTCCATCTCAACGTCATTTAATTAAAATCTCTAAACATAATTTAATTAAATTAATTCACCCATTCAACACCATTTAATTAAATTCTCTCCAACACAATTTAGTTAAATGAATTCTTCATTCTCCATCTCGACCTCATTTAATTAAATTCTCTCAGCTTTAATTTAATTAAATAAAACTCACATTTCAGTTTATTTAATTAAATTATTTTCAACAGAATTTAATTAAATAAATTCTCAATTCATCATTATTTAATTAAATTCTCTTAGATTTAATTTAATTAAATAAAACCTACATTTTACTTTATTTAATTAAATTATTTTTAGCTGAAGTTAATTAAATAAATTCTTCAATTCATAATCATTTAGTTAAATTATATCAACCTCAGTTTAATTAAATAAATCCCCTGTTTCACATTAATTAATTAAATTCCTCTTAACATTGAATTTAATTAAATAAACCCTCCATTCACATCATTTAATTAAATTATCTTTAATCCTTAATTTAATTAAATAAATTAACCCGAAACATAAAACTAGGTGAGATGCAGTATTTGACTCGCACGGTCTGACAGATCATGTGCATACCGTGTGTTCACTACTGGACACCCATTTTAACACACACGGCTAACCCGCATGGTTTGACTAACTGTGTGTAGCCTGTGCGTACACCTCTACCGGGCTCGGTGCTCCCAAAACCCATCCAGACATTCGGGAAACTCCTTGAGCCTTTACCCAAGCCTGATATAAACACATTTAAAAGATCCCAACTTGTAAAACTTCATCCTGAATCTTGGTTTTAAAATCGACCCGTCATTACAACAAAAAAGTTCAAAAGATTTCGTGTTTTAACTCGGTTAAAAAACACAGGACATTACAGTGGGGTTGTAAGAGCTTAAATATTTTTACTTAAAAATACATTTTCATCAACTCATAATCTTATCCTTTCGGTGGAAATATATTTAATGAACTTTACATACCTTGAAATCTAGCAGATGGTATCCCACATGGGAAATTGATTTCCACTTTTTATGAAGACTACAATCATCTCATGTTGCGACGATACTTCATTATTTTTCTTGGGTTCATGCATTCTTACAGGGAATGGAGGTTGGGGTTGTGATGGATCTTCAATATTATTCATCCATTTGTATTTATTTGATGGTTCCATGATTGTTTCCTCCTCAGGTACTTTTTCCAGGTCAATTTCATTAGGTCCATGCTTCTATTCACTTCCATCTACGATCTCTAGGGGTGTTCTTTCACTGCCATCTTGATCCTTACCGCTCCTTAATGTAATAACGCTTCCATTTCCTTTTGATTTAGGAATTGTTTGAGTTGTAATATTACCTAAGCCCTGATTTACTAGATTATTAAGGGTGGTCATGATCTGGCTGAACTATCCTTTTAATTCCTTCAACTCTTATCCATGAGTGGTGAGAGTCGCCAGTTGACTGTTTTGAGATTCTATTACCTATCTCATAATGTCCTTCATAGAATTATCTTGTTCTTATCCTTATTGGTATCTTATAGATGGTTGGAACCTTTTTCTATGGAATGGAGGGGGTCGAAGAGGCAATTGGGAAGCCTATTGGAATTCTTGTTAGAATGGTGGAATTTGTTGTTGTTGGCTCCCAACTCAAAATTAATTGGTGGAAAATATGTAAGTCCTTGGTTTCCACCTAGTTAATTCTATAACTTTATTTGGAACATGTCATAACAACTTTCAGTCCCTTGAATACGAGGGCATCCATCGGTGAAATTCTCCTGAGAGAAACAGAGCTAACAGACCTAAGGGGGTGTGGTGGGTGATGAATCATGCACTTTGTTCACAACTAGTTATACACAAGTGATGTTAGTTCTTTAAATTTATTTTCTAATAAAGGTGATTTTGAACTTTTTACCTCATGTACACCTCCAGTTAAAGTTCTCATACCAAATTGGTTGATAATTTTGGTATATTCCTTTAATATGTTCTCAAACTTCAACAAGTGATTTATCAATCAATTCTCCTCTTAAAGAAGCATATTGTATATTTAGATAGTTGTTCATCAATACATGGTAAAAAAAGAATTTATGTTCTTTATAGGGCTGGTGTGGAACTACTAGAAAAATACCCTATACCAACGGTTTGAAACCGTTGGTATAGGCCTCCACACCGTTAATATATCCTATACAAACGGTTTGGAGAACCATTGGCTAGTTAGCCGTGGGGATAGGTCTATACCAACAATTTTGGAAAAACCATTGGTATTGACCTATACCAACGATTTTCAAAACCATTGGTATTAGTAATATGAAAAATCTATACCAACGGTTCCATAAAACCATTGGTATATGTATTTCAAAAAAGAAGCATTCTTTTGGTTTTGATCATAGTACCTCTGGTTTATTATTGAATGACCTAACCACTAACCTAACTTGACTTTTGTGAACATAATATCATATATATGTGTCTATGTGTGTGTGTGTGTTATAATAAATATTTTAAATTTTGATTTATTTAATGTTCTTTGTAAGAAGATTCCATAAAAAATAGATGTAACTATACCAACGGTTTTGAGAATCATTGGTATAGATTCTTTGATTTTGGGACCTATACCCAACCTATGCCAACGGTTTTCCAAAACCGTTGGTATAGGTCCCCCCATATACCAACGGTTTTGGGAAAACCATTGGTATATGTCCAAATTAGTGACCTATACCAACGGTTTTGGCCAAACCATTGGTATATGTACATATAAGTGAACTATACCAATGGTTTTCCCAAAACCGTTGGTATAGATCTTATTTCCAGTAGTGTGGGTAGGATGCAGTCGGTTTCTTGAACCATTCTAAAAACTCATAGAGAATTTATCTCCATATACCTCTTTCCTTGGTTGAGAACTTCTTGAAGTCTGGATGAATATCTAGAGGAAGCCCCTTTGTAGCTTATCACGTGTGGTGAATTCTCCAGGTCTTGGACAGTACATCAAGTCCTCGACTTCCCCTTCAAGATAGAAGATGAAATCCTTCCAGCTGATTTGAGCTTCAGTGACTCCCCTTGTTCCAGATCCATTGCAAACTTCTTTAAATAATCTCAAATGTATGTTGTGCTATTAACCTGATAATCCATGTAACTTATTTAAAATACCTATCATTCTAGTTTTGAGTTCACAACCTTGTTCGTTCAATTGTAATTGTCAGTTATTGATGTTGAAATTTGGTACATACATTTATCTCATAGTCTTATTAACTTGAGAAAAATATCATTCGTTTTTTAACTACATAATGTAACTATTGTAGAAGAATATAATGGGGAAAGAGAGTTATCCAAGGAAATGGTGAAAAACTCTCTTTCCTCTTTTTTAGTGATTTTAAGCATTTGAAGTCTAGAGAGAACAGTTCTCTAAACCTCTGGATCAAAACTCGTGAGGTTTGAAGAATCAAATCTATTCATTTGAATTTTTTTTAAATAAAATTAAAATAAAAACACTAGCCTCCCCCATAAAAGTTCTAGGATTGATGTGCGCCTACCACGAGGAACCCTGCAAAACAATTTTGAACCTGAGAAAAAAGTAGTGAAGAGGGAGTTGAGTTGTCTCTGTAGAAGACTGTGTTGTGGATGTGATAAAGTCTTGTTTAATGGGTTTGGATTGTTGGAACACTGGATTCAATTTTTTTGGTTTTAATATCAATTTAATTAATAGTGTACCATCCATAAATCATTCCCTCATTCTCCTGTTAAAACATTATTCAAATTGTTCTCTACTCTTCCTCTAATCAGTTCATATCTCACTGATTACTCTCATCTGGTAATTTCGGCTTGGATAAATAAATACAATGATCACTATATCATGTATCCTTGCCCATCCTAGTAATTTAATATCTCTGATCACGCTCAGATTATCCCATTGTTTGTTATTGGATGCAAGGATTTATGTCGGAGTGGCTTGTGTGTACAATCTTGATAATAAGAGTTTAATAAATTAAAATCCAAAATTGGAATAAATCTCTAACTAATTAAAACAATTAAAATTCATAGAGGAAGTAACTTGAGAATTGTCTATTAGAATTCATCATCAAGGGGAATGAGGGAATTCTCCTTGATACGACCACAAATGACCTAATATTCCATCATGAGTGATACTATAAGAAACAAATAAAATAAAAGCATAAAATAAGATCAAATGAGTGATCCTCCAAGAATGATCGAGCACGAGAGAGAGCCTCCTAATCACCATGAATAGGGCTTTATTTATAAAAGAGTGCTTGGGCATATTTGGGTGCTTTGAAATTCTCCACGCGAGCCGCACACATTTTTTTTCACATTCTTCAGGAATATTTTAGTGTGACCAGTGATATCTCCAAAGTCAGATGGTCGACATTTGTCAAGTATCCAAGGCATGGATGGATTTAGCTATGGGTATCATTTCTAATTATTCCAACTCAGAATTTATTCCCATAATCAAGCTTGGACATCCTCAAGAATATTTATCAAGCCTGTGCTTTGGTGCATTGTGGAAGTTTCTAAAGTCATGCTCTGTTTTGTGCTTTCTCAAGGAGATGTACGCACAGAATTGGGCATAGACATACTCAACTCTGGATTGAATTCAGGCTACAAAAATGTGTTAAGGCCTCTATTCTGGTCTCTTCCCAATGGGTCCTCTAACTCCTTTGATCTTCAAGCATTGGTCTTGTATTAAAATTTTCCATGTTAAGAAACCTTGGCTTTGGGTGTGTGGGTGGAGTCTGGACGTTGATGTTTCATGCAACATGTCACGAGGTTGGAAGTTTGCGATGCGCCGGGAAAATACACGGAGGGGCTGCTATGGTTGACAAATTTTAGTTCATGCTATGCACTTGGATGGTCAAGGTATGCTTAATGTAGTGGGTTTGAGAGTAGAACAGAGTGCTGGGCTAGCTCGAATTGGTTGGGTCTTTTGAATGTGTACCTTCTGTGTGCTCTCATGCGAACCTGCAAATGTTACGTGGAGATGGTCTCGTGTCCCTACGAACCTGCAAATCCAAATAACAAAGAAAACAAATAATTTTAGATGGTCTTCAAGCTCGATCAGTGCATCTCAGGTAAGAATTTGTCGGCGCTCAATAAAATTAGCCATTGAAGATCTCAAAATCAAATAACACCGGTGGCTTGGGTCTGGTTTCTTCTGGTAGAGATCAACTGGCATGAGAGTTCAGGTCTAGTTCGGAGTTCAGCGGCGGCACTGTGCAAGGTTTCTTTAGTGGTGGGTACTGGGCATCCTCTCCCTATGGCGAGAGTTAGTGTTCATAGGAATCCAATCCATGCGGCGGTAGGGTTAGATTTCTTCATCAGAGGTGGTGCCCACGACCTCTTCCTGTTCTGTAGATCTAGAGAGCATGGATTCGAAAATATTCAAGGGAGCTTAGGGATTCGATCTTCTCCTCTTCGATCTAAACAAGTGAGCTTCTCTGTATTCCTCATTGGTAGTGCGATGGTCGTCTTTGATTCGGGTTTGAAAGAAGAGGGCGGCCAAAGATCATCTTCCGTAGAAAGCTTCCACGTGGCTGACACGAGTGTAGATTCATCCTTTCGGTGTTGAAATTTTCTGAATAAAATAAAAAACAATTAAACAATAAAAATCAAAATGGAATGTATTTTCAAAATTTAGCTCTAAGATTAAATTTTATATGCTTTTAAATCAATCAATTCAAATCATAATTTTCCAAAAAGACAATTATTTCTAGTGAATCATTTTAAAGCACATTCAAAATTTGCAAATTGAAAATTTCACAATTTTAAATTCCCAAATTTTAGTTGAAAAAATATAATCATAATTCCAAATTTCAAAATTCACGTGGCTTCACAATTTATATATTTAGAGCTCACATTTTCACAACAATCACTAGATTTCCTAGCATTTTAAATAAATTTTTGGGATATTTTCAATGAATAACAATTTTTTTTGAATTTTCAACTTAAATCATTGCAACAAGAAGAAAATATCCTTATTGTTGTGTTACCTTATGATCAAATAATAGTCCATGTGCTCTCCACCCAAGTATAATATGTAACAAAAATTTTCACAACTCACATAAACCTTGACCAATAGGATCTAATATATTATCACTTTGCTACTTGAAATTCTTTAGACTTATTTTTCTTGCAAGTACTTTTTATTCTCTTTATTTCCTATCAACATGTAAGAACATTCTACTTTTTGTTGGTTCTCTGTTTGATGAGTTCACCCAGAAAACTCTGTTCAACATCTATCTTGTGAAGTTGGTTTGGTGCCTTTGTGTAGACTAAAATTGTAAAACCCTAAGTTTTTATTAATTATTATTTTTTGAATAAATTAAAATTCTTTGATGACTTGTGTTGCATGCTACACTAATTTAAGCTTTCTTTATACACAACATCAAGTTAAGGTTGCAATATACGCAACATTGATTTTAGTTTGTGGTACATGCAACACAATGTTTGGCTTGTGTTACACACAATGCTGATTTTTACCGAACTACAATATATTATTAATATTATTATTTCATATGATAGTTATCGTCTAACCAATTAAATGACAGGAATGAATATGATTAAATAACTTATAAAAATATATAGTTTTACCATGTTTATTATTTATCTATTTATTAGAAATAAAATAAGAAACCTTTAAAATATAAAACAATTTTTTTCTAAAAACAGAATCTTTTTAAAAAAGACGGGTTAATCATGTTAGGTGCGCATAATATAAAATTAATTTTCACCACTTGTAGAATTTTTCTTTTGAAAAAATAAACTTCATTTTTCAAATCGAAATATCAAAATTTTCTTAGGGTGATTTTTTGGGGTTTTTTTGAAAAGTTTCATTTTTTGCATGAATAGTGACAAATACTGAATTTTAATTAAAAACTATCTTTTCATTCAAATTATTTATACAGTTAAATTATATTTTAAAGTGGTTTTAAAGTTACATTAGATCAATTATATATCTATTAATACAATTTAAGTCATTGGAATCAATTTCATATTGACAATGAATATAAAAACTTTGTAAACTTTTGATCATTTTCACTTCAGAAACTTGCTTTCTCATTACGTCGGCGAGATTAATATTAAATTATTTTTTCCCACTTCTGTGAATGAAAATTTTAAAACATGGATTCCATATTTTTAAGTATCATAATCTTTAATGTCTAACAAGAAAAACTTATTTTCTGACCAAAATGATTTGTAAAGATAGTTAAAATTAATTATAGCGGCTACATAAAAAATGAGTGTACTTAGTGTTTAAACATAAAATATAATGTGTAAGAATGACCCAACACTTACCAATTTTCTAGAAATATTTAGACCCTTAGGACTTTTGGATCAAATTAATGAGTTTGTGGGACACGTTTCCATGAAAGTGACCCATATAATAAGTCAAGTAAAGAGAAAGATAAAAAATGTACCTTTCTTCCTTTTAATTCTATAAAGCAATGGAATAGAGAAAAAAAACTACACAAGTTTGGTTATAATTATTATTTTTGAAGATAAATGTGGTTTTTACCAAGATAAATTATTTTAAATTTTTAAAGATGATATAATTATAATAAATGCTTAAGAAACACCAACACATAAATTATTTAGTTAATAATTAAATAAATCTAATGATTCTAAAAATAGTAAAAGTAAAGTAAATTGAATGAATTATTGTGGTACATTATTTTTTTCAATGAATATATCATGTAACATTGTTTTTAACATAATTAATTTGATTTCCATTATTTTATTTATATATTTTTAATTTTAATTAAATGAATATTGTCGAAATTGACATTAATGTCATTTTATAATAAATTATTTTTTATTAAATTATTTAAAATTACTAAAAACAATAACTTTTGTAAATTGATTTTTAAATGTTAATAAATATCAACCATGGTCCATTCATGGACCAATTTTTCTATTAAAATGATTATATTGATAATTATATAGTTAAAACTCAGTTAACACTATTTAGATTAAAGTAGTGTTTTTTCACGTTACATACACTTATATTAAAATTAACTACCAACAAATAGAATATTTTTATTTTATAAATTTAATTTCATGTTTAGAATATGTGGGTCGAAATTATCAAGTAAGTTTCAATTTAGTTTATTCTTAAAGGATAAACTACTTGGATTAGAAAACTAGTTAACATATTGAGAAACCAAAATGGTAAAAATAGGGAAACATAGATGTTAAGGAATGAAATGTTAAAAACATGTGTATAAATTTGTGGTGGAGGTGTGTATCGACCATATAATCCCTAAAAATATTTAATTATCAGTTTTGGATCCACTTTAGGCAATGTTGACCTCCCAATAGTGAATACTTTTGAGTATTTACAAGAATGTCACCCCTCCTCAACTATAAAAAGAAAATCACTCTCCCCACTTATTCACAAATATCAAGATATTTGGACCATCCAATCCATTCCCAAATAACCTATATACTTAGCTCCAATGATAATTTAATCCTTAATTTGGGTATAAATCCAACCAAGGAAGGTCTTCGGTGCAAACCAAAAGGAGATACCCAAACAAGAGTAAATGTTCTTCAACAAACATTTTTGTTTTATTTATCCCTAAAACCCCTTAAATTATTTTTATATCATTATTAGATAACAAAAAAATATCTTCCACATACCAATATGTTATTATGTTAAGTTTACAGCCTAAAATCACACACACTTCCATCAAATGGGCAACAAAATCATCATGCGTGTGAATAGTGTACTACAACCTCGCGATCCGATGTAGTTCATTTCTCCTTTACCGCCTCTCAAGTTTTGTAATAATGATAAAAATACTATTTATACATTATATATATATATATATATGATATTTATGATTTTATTATGATTATAGAAATATTATGTCACACATACCTTCATGGTTTCTATTTTTTGGTAATACAATAACATTGTTCATTTGTATGGTGGACTACTGCCTCACGAAGCGATGTAATTAGTTCATGCTTTATTTGGAATGTGTTAAGAGTTTTAATGGAATGATAATCTATATATATATATATATTATTTAATTACTTTATTTCAATACAACAATAAAATTGAAACAACGTTCATTCGAACGTATGACCTACTGTCTTTATAAACAGCGTATTTCATTTCTTATCACTAAATTTTATTGGCTACTCAAAATACATATATAATGAATATATAAGATAATAAAATAATTTTTAAATTCTAGAAATTATAAAATCATGATCAAAGTAAGAGGACCATAAATAAAAGTCAAAACTTATAAGAAAAACAAAGTGGTTATTACCCAACATGTAACATTAACATGGGATTGTTAACAAATGAGTGATATAAAGTAATAATAAAATCAAATATGGTAGGATATATGTAAATATGTTTTTTTATATATGTATAACAAAATTATATTTTTTACACATGAGGTTTGAACATGTAAGAAGGAACTAAATACATAAGGTAAGGTATTTCTATCTCATTTTTTACTTTTGTGAGACACATGCTATATTCACCACCTCTTTCTTCTATATGGTGTATATAATTCCCATTAATATATTTTATTATTCTTATAATAAAATTTATTTATATTTACATATGTATTTTAGGGTCTCTCATTCATGGGGTTTAGGGTTCAAACATTACCCAATCGATAAAGGGGTTTTGTATAAGTTTTCCTTCTTTGAGATATATGTTATCATATGCATCTGTATTCTTTACTAAAGTGTATATATAACCACTTTGAAATTTAATATCACAAATTTATCTATCATAATGATATTTTAAGTTCCATTTTATGTTATTTATTCATGGGTCTTACAATTCAAGGTTAGCAAAGTGGTAATAATTTTATGTTACAATCTCATCGTTTATTGTGATTGTTTATGATTATAATTCCAATGATAAAATCTTATGTTTTATCTTTCATGTATTACCATGAGTTTTATTATCTTCTAGTTATTAATGATATCTTAAATAAAATTTTCCATTTTACACTCTTTAATACTTATAATGATTAAGATTTTTTTAATAAAATCTGACTTTATTTCTATCTATGACTAAAAATATGTTTTCTCCCAAAACCATGTTTTCTAAAAATGCTTTAAAAAATGTTCTACTATTCTCATATGATATTTAAAAATAATTTTTACCCAAGTTTTACCTTTTTAAAAAGTGGTTTTAATAGTAATATTCTTGTTTTTATCTGATCAAGGCTCTTTTGACTTCTACCGAAAATACGAAAGGAATCTTTGATTTTTGTGTATATGTCATGTATGAAATTCTCCATCGTCATGACCAATCCATTAATTGAAGATTAAATTATATGTTTTAAAGAATATTTTCAAAAAGAAAATGTTTTCTTAAATTTTTTGGAAAGATTTGTTTTTTAAATTTATTTTCAAAGAAAAGGATTTTGTAAATTTTTTAAGTTAAACAAGTGTTTTAAATGAGTTTCAAATATTCCTTTATATGATATAAAAGTTATTTTCAAATAAAAAGTTTTTCCAAAAAGGTTTTGGTTTTAAAAATAGTTTTTCTTAAAAAAATGATAATTTTCTTAGGAAATGTTTTAAACAATCTTTCAAAATTATTTTATATCTAAGATTTCATCAATTAATGTTACATATGCCTTACTGAGGATATGATCCATGAATACCATTATTTTTTTTCTCTGAATAGTTTATATTTATGATGACATGTTTTCTGTGAATGCTATTTCTCTTCCATGGGTTATACCATGATAAATTCTTATGAAACCTAGTTCTTTTCATGGGTTATTCTATAATGAAATAATTATGAAACATGTCTCTTTTTCCCATGTTATGATATGATGAAATATTTATGATACACATTTTCATTTAATGGGATATGAAATGATGAATGTTTATGATCTTATAGAATATATATATATATGATTTAATTATGTGATGGGTGATACCTATATATTCCTCCAATTCATTGGGTAAAGACTTAAATCTCACGAGATAAATAGGACTTAAATGAAGAGTGAACTCAGATCAGTAAGGGAATTTGTCCACTATAATGGTATTGGTAGTGAACCTTGACTACTATGATGGTATTGGGAGTAAAACTTGACTACTATGTTTTTTTGAGGAGTTAACCCATTACAACATGACAACCTTGGTAACAAGACTTGACTAATATGAGAATGATTTTATTTTCTTATGTGTATAATAAAAATTACATATCTTATTCCAATGTTATTATCTCATGGAACATGTTATTTTATTTCATTATGATTCATATCTTAAGAACTAAAAATATTTATGAAATAATTTAGGATTTTTATCTTTTATATACAGGGTTTGACTTTCAAAAATTATACTCAAGTTCTCATACACTTATATCCATGTTATACTTACGTATCTCCTTTGTTTACCCATACTGAGCATCCGATCACACCCTTTATTATTTTTCCTTTACCCAAGTTATGATTATAGATTTTATATAGGTTATGTATATGAGGAGTAATAAATGGGAATATATTTGTGGGAAACATTGAAGATCATTCACCAAATTAGAGGATTGTGTTCCATGTTTTCAGAGGCACTAAACTATTATGGTCTTCAGGAATCTGTTTGTTTAATGTATTGAATATTTATATAAAACTATGTAATATCCAAGTATGAGAATCATGGGTTTCTATAGAAATATTTTGCACCATTGTTCGTCCACTCACATTTATATTCTATCTGTCTGACACCACTTGATATGAAAAATCAATCTGTTATCCTTTGACTGATGGAACTTCCAACAAATTGACTACTACCTATACAACTACATCATTTGATAGGTTCTTCACATCATCTCTATAATAACAAATAACATTAATTTTCCATCTAGTATATGTTTGTCTGATTTATCTTTACAAATTCTATCCGATCAACCTACTAATTTTTCATCACTCATATAACCACTTTGTGCATGAATAGTGCTCTATATGGGTTGTATAAACATCCCATTAATAAGGTCTACTCAAAGTAGAACAAGAGGGTACTAAAATTTATTTTCCCTATTAATGAAAATTGAGATATCAAATTTCTCACCAAAAAAAATTTCATCTAATTATTATCTAGACTTCCGAAGTATTTTGTAAGCTTCTTGAAAACTCAACACCGGTGACTTTTCTCAAACTCCCTCAACCTCATCATTAATGAACATTATAAAAATTTATTAACACTTGGAATAAATCATTGTAACACCTAGATATTTTATGAGATAGATTATTTTAATGTATTTTATGGCTTGTGTTGCAAGTTACACCAAGATTATCCTGTGCTATATACAACACCGTATTAGCTTGCATTATACACAACACTATTTGTCGCTTGTGTTGCACAAAATTTCAAGTTCCTTTGATAGAATTCATTTCACACAACCATGTATTTAGATTTTTTTCGATGTATAAATGAAATATGTTTTGATTATGTTATACACAACACCAAAAGAATATTTATCTACATGTAACATTGACTTGTCTTGCGTTACATGCAAGAGTAGCCTACCTTGATATCCTACATTGTACGCAATACCGAGTTTCACTAAACAATGATATATTATTAAAATATTATATAACTAGAAATTATGAATATTATTAACCAAATTTTGAATTTTATATAACATTATAATTCATATTACACATTTTATAGAACATGATATGAGAACAAAATAAATTTTTTAGATAAAAGAAGTATTTTTCATAAAAATGAAGTTTTACTGCCTTTTAATGGCGCACCCATTTTAAATATAGTTTTTGACACTTTTATAAGTTAAATTTGATAGAATAAACTTTTTATTTGGAATTGGGACATAAAAATTTATTTTGTTGAATTTTTAATATTTTTCTAATAAAATTAAAATCTTAATGAACAATGAAAAATAGTGAATTTTAACTCAAAATAGCCTTTTTATCTAATTTATTTACATATTTAGATTATCTTTATAATTGGTTTTAAAGAGTAATTGGATTATATTTTTATCATTTAATCCAATTTTGGTCATTTTATGTAATTTCACTTTTAAATTGGATATAAACACATTTTAATCTTTTGATAGTTATTACTTCTTAAAAACCACCTTTTTGGTTTTGACAACGAGAATTAATTTTAAATTAATCAATGAAACTTTTGTGTCATGAATTTTGAAAAATGGATTCCATATTTGGAATCATAAGGTTCAAATTTAGTAAATAGGTACCTTTTATTTTTAGACATTATGAATAGTAACTTGAGTAATTATTTTATTTACCATGGTTACAAGGGTAAATCTGGTAAATAAGGGTAAAAATATAATATTATAATAATATTAATCTATCCTAAAACATGTCCTAATCTTATGTTATGAGATATTTCTGACCATGGGAATATTTGGGTGGATTTTGGGACCCCATGAATTCACTTGGATGTGAAAATGACATTTTATAAGAATTAATTTAAAGTAAAGATAATTATAACCTAAACGTATATCTTTTACAAAATCGGTTATAATATAGTGTTATATAACTGATATATATGTCTATAGATAGGAATTATAAATCTAAAAATATTTACTACATCATGGTATTTTATTTATAATTTTTAGACATTAGATAAATATATTTATTTATGACACAATTATGATGTAGTGATTACCTCATTAATGAAAGATTCAAATAAATAAATTTTTAAATATTAAAATAAATTTAATTTGAACATTTTAGTGTCATAAAATTTTTTTATGGATGACATTGAATTATTAGGGATGATTTAATGCATTTTGTTTCAAATTAATAAGGTTGTGATGAATTTTTAAAATGTCAAGTTTGAATAGTATCCAAAATTGACACAATTCATAACTTAAAACATAAAATAGTTTATTAAATGATATTAAATTCCTAAAAATATAATATTTTAAAAATGGTTAATATATTTCCAAATATGTCATAAATAACATTTTTTGGGTTGTTTTACATGATATGGTAATTACATTAACTAACAATGTGTAAATAACATGATATCCCGGTAAGATTAAAAAGGGTAAAATAAGGGTTAAACCAAAAAGATAAGGATACAAAAATATTAAAAACTTGTCTAAAAATTATTGTATGAAGGGTATTCTAACAAAAATCACCTTATATTCTAATTAAATATGTTTTGGATCATTTTAAATCCAATTTGAATTTATAATAAGTTAATATTTTAAGACTTCCCTAAAGTTCCCCTCTCCTCTCTTATAAAAGGGCACCTCCTACCTCTCCCCTTCACTCTATTTTGAGCCTTCAAGCTCAGAAAAACCCTGAAAATTTATCTTCTAATCTTACCTAGTTACATTATATAGGTTCTGGTCTTCTCAAAAGTCCAACTATAGTGCCATAAGAAGAAATTTAAAGGAGGCACATCGAGGAAGAGGAAATCTCTTCTACTGATTCTTTCAAATTTATTTATTTTTATACTAACTCTTCATTAGTTGTTTAATTATAAAGTAATAACATAAGTATCACTCATATTCTTATATGTTATTATAAACATGAAACAACACTATTTCACCTTCTATCCATCCTACGAAAAATGAAATCACTGTGCGTGCGTACGTACGACTTACCATCTCCACGCCGTGGTGTAATATGTTTTTCAACACCACATTTCTTGGATGGGTATAATGGTGGAAATAATAACTATATATGATTATTATAACATTATTATGAGATATTATACACCATCCAATCCAATACCATTCAATAATTATAAGAACGATATCATTTCTCGTGCGTACGCACGACTTACCGTCTCCACAACGCGATGAGATTCATTCTCCACATTAACCATTCAAGATTGATTATAAAGTATATATAATAAATAATAGTTAAATATATGGAATAATAATTCTATGGGATTTATGTATATATATATATTTCATTTACTAACTTCCATTCAATTCAATAAGGAAATGAAAACAGCGTTCATGCGTACGTACGACCTACCGTATCCATGAAAGATGTATTCCATTTCAGTTATATATCAATCATATATATATTTATATACTGAATATATATGGTATATAAATCATATTATACATTATTTAAGTAAGTAAATCATTATCTAAGTAATAATATCAATAATAACAAGTCCAAACACGTACAATAAATAAAACGATTATTACCCAAAACGTTACTTTAATAAGGAATTGACAAATGAATGGGTAATATAAAGTCGTAAGTGAATCATATATGATATAATAAATATTATTATGGTTATGTTACAAGTTAATAATATATTTAAACCCACTATACAGGAGTTTCAGACACATATGGAAGAAATCAGACCTAAGGTAAGGGATAATTTTGCAATTTTATTTTTATCCGAGATTGTTTGTACGCAATTATTTACTGGGGTTATGTTTATCATCAGTGTACATTTTTTCTAAATATTTTTTCATAAAATGTTTACTACTATTATATGTATGTTAAATTTCATTTTTATACCTTTTTTATTTTTAGTATGTGGTATGGAAGGCACCTTTCTTTGGTTTACCATATGAGGTACTTTTTGACCTTTCCAGCAAAAGTACGAGGATAATGTTTTTAACTTATATGGCATGAACATGTTCTTAAATATTAAAGATGCCTTATTTCCATGAATATTACTCTAAACTATTTCATTTTAATTTTTAACTAAATTCTTTTCTTTAAAAATTGTGCTGCATTTTGAGAAAAGAAAATGTTTTTGAAGAAGAAAGGATATTTTCCTCAAGAACTAAGTTCAACTGTTTTATCAAAATTATTTTCCATATAATATGACACAGGGATATGTTTTTATCACTATTATTAATTTTATTTTTTTTGTTTTTATTATGGAATTATTTTTATAAATTCCATTTATCTTATACTGATTATGTTATGATGGAATGATGTTTAAGAAACCCATTTTATTACATGGGTTATGCTATGATAAATGATTTATGTTTTTGTGGCACATGTAAGAATGATTTAAATATGATATGGGTGGGACCTATATCTCCCTCCAATAAATTGGGTAAATATTTATATCGCATGAGATAAACATGGCTGGAATAGAAAGTAAATCTGTTTTAGTAATACATGGCTGGAATGACAAGTAAACCCGGTTCAGTAAAGGACATTGTCCACTATGATGGTTTTGGAAGCAATGCCTTGGATACTATGTAAATCATATTATATGATTATTTGTTTTCCATAATTATATGTTTTATGTTAATTCTATGTTATCATGGCTGTGTTCACTTATGATTTATGTCTTACGAACTACCAAGATTTATTTTATGACTCAAGATTTTGATATTTAAACTTTATGTTAATGTTTTAACTTTCTAATATTTATGGTTTGTTTTATGTTCTAAATGTTTACCCTTACTGAGAATTTGAGCTCACACTTTTTATGTTTTTCCCCAGGATATAAAGAAAGATTTTAGGTAGGAAAACTAATGGGGAAGATATTTATGGGAGATGTTGAAGATCTTTCACCAAGCTAGAAGAATGTGTTCTGAGTTTCCAAAGACACTAAACTAATACGGTCTTGGGGAATCTATTTGTATAATATATTAAGTATTCCACAAAAGAAATGTAATGTTAATGTACGTCAAGATTGGGTATCTACAACCATGATCATCATTTTTGAGTTTTAAAAAATTGAATGATCATCTCAATATCATCACATTTTATATTTTTATGAAATCTTTACAAAGAACATCCAAACAGTATAAAATTATACCATTCATTTGTATAGTATTACTTTATGAAAACACCTCCATTTTATGTCTTCAACCAAGACCATTTATATGAGGACTTGAAGACTTATTTCTAATATTCTTATACCAAAATCTACTATTAACTTCATACATGTCCATGTGATAAACTTTGTATAAAAGGATCTTCTAATATACTCCGATTGATGATGTTGAAAGAGATCATTTGATAGTCTTTATCTAATTAGACTTCATACAATGAAATTCCTTAGTATCTTCCCCTTAAACATAAAAAACATTCCTATTTTCTTTAAAATTCACAAACATCGAATATAAAATTCATAAAAATACATGAACCCTTAAATATCTTTTTTAAATTGGGTGATATCGTTATGCACTATATCAACTATATTTATACAGTGAAAACAAGATATTTTTTCCCTTACATATCATTATAATAAACCTATACACCATGATTCAAAAACTTCAAAAAAACTCTTCTTAGCCAAACCTCTATCCTATGTAATTAGTCCAGAAAAGTTCCTTCAAACTTTATAGTATAAACATTCTGTATACAAAAAAATTTCTCCCCCTTTCTAATTACACTTGGATCATGAGATACTTCATTAATCATGATGATAAAAACATTTTAAAAAATAAATCACTAGATTTATTTTATTAGATGCTCTATCTAATGTAACTTGTAAGAAGAATAAACTATATATTCCATACAAAACTTAGTCCAATAACCTATGTTCGATGGACTTGGTCTAGAAGATTCAATCCGTTCTTGTCCATCCGATCAGCTTTGTTGGAGAACATGAAAATATAAGGGGATTCATGTTTGTAAATAAATACCTTCTTAACAGTTTATAACTTCTTCAATGAACCTTTAACCATATTGGTCCCAATAATTTTCCCTTTTGGATTTTTTTAGTGAAGGAACATAAATCACTGAAACTTTTTAACTCATGCAATGGATTATTTATCTAAAAATTCCAATCCTACAAGATCAAAATCAGTGTAAGAAACAATAATCATTGAACATTAATACCATTATATCCATAATTAGTGACTTAAGAAACTATATCCTACACCTATTAATATTCCTTTTGTCTTCCACTTGGCACTTTTATTATAAAACCAGCTTCATCATGTAAGAAAAACTTGTCCTGTATCCACTTCAAAAAAAAAACTGTTAATTTTTTTGCACATGTTGAAATCACAGCTTACCACTTTTAAGAACTCCCTCATAAATAAATAATTTCCCTAAAAAGGTAAAACTCATACCAATGGATATATTTATGTTACAAATATTTTTATCTCCCTTGACAATACTATCCTAAAACAAGATGGAGAGGGGATGAGATCACATACCTTATCCATTAATATAGGGAGGTTGAAAACCAATTATCAACCTAAAATTATGATGTTTTTCCTTTATAAGTAGTTTTATTAAAAATATAAAAAACTTTATCCATTGTAGGAACATACTATAACTTTAGTTAATTCTACTCCACATAGACTTTGATGAAATTATATTTTATATCAATGGTTTTTGGAATTAGAATGTTGCAATGTGTTTTTGATTTATATAACTCTGATTATCAAATCCCATGTAACACCCCAAGCTTCCATAGTACACTTCCCTTTGAATAATACATTAGCGTGTGTTATATGCAACTTCGAGTTCTAACACACACACCACAACCAACCAAACCAACCGTTATGAATAGTAATACCCACTTTTTGAAATTTTATAAATTTTATCTTTCAAAATGGACTTCATTTTTGGATTCGGAATATCAAAATTATCCTAGGGTGAAATTTTTGTATTTTTCTGAAAACTTTCAATTTTTGATGAATAGTGGAAAAACACTGAGTTATAGTTTAAAACCGAATTTTTATTTAAATAATTATTTATTTTATTTAAATTTAACTAAGGTCAAAATAGATACATAATACCTATATAAGTTCAATGTAATTCATTGGAGTTAGTTTAGAATAATTTTAGATATATAAAAACATTATTGAACTTTTTCACCGTCTTTTACCCACCTCCTAGGAGAATTTGGAAATTCACATAAAACTTAATTTTAACGCTTCTGTGAGTGGAATTTCAAAAATCCAAGAGACATGGTTAATATAAATGAGTAAAATATGGTTCAATGGGATGAAAATAATTTTGGGTGAATAGTAACTTTTTACTTTTATTTACCACAGTTAAATGTAAATAGTGTAATTAAGCGTAAAAATGATATTAATATTACCCTAACACATGTCCTAATTCTATTGGACAAGTGTATCTCGACCAAAAACGACCTTAGGAATAAAATATTACCATTTAGGTCCACTTGGATTAGATTAGAACATTTATTATTATTTAATTCAAAGAAGAGTTAAAAGATTTAAAATCAAAGTTTATTTACTAAAACATTTTTAATATAAGGTTATACATAAGATATATTAGATCGTAAATATTCATTAGAAAGCTAAAAATATTTCCTACATAATGGTACTTTATTTATAATTTTTATACATTAAATAATTTAATTTATTTATGACACAATGGTGATGCAGTAATTACCTAATTGTTGAAATATTAAAATAATTGATAATATAAATATCAAAATAAATGTAATTTAAGACTTTTTATGAATTACACTAATTTTCTATGTTAATATGACATATTAGTATTGGTTATATAATTTTGTTTCGAAGTAATAATGCTTTTATGAAATTATCAAAAACAAAATACCCAATAGTGTCAAAATTGACATAAAAGAGTTTTTAAAACAAATATTATATTATTAATTTATATTCTATTCCTAAAAATCTAAGGTTCAACCAAAGGACTTGTATCATGATAGGTGTATCATTAATAGACCACTTAGGGGTCGCTTGGATGTATATAGTAAGTTTATTAACTATATAATATAAAAATACAAAGTGACATGGTAAGTGTCAAACTAATTAACTAAGAGTTAAAACTAAAAGACAAGGTTAATATAATGACCCAAACCTGTCTAAATTCTATTGGTTGAGTGGTTTTCTACCCATCCCAACCTTAAACGTTAAATAATCCACTTTGTATCCATTAGAAACTGAATATGAATTTATTATAAAATAATATTTCTAGCTTTTCCAAAGGTGCCCCTCACCCCTCTTATAAAAGGGAACTCCCCCTTCTCACTAATTCACACATTCAAAGCCTTTTGGATCAGAAAAACCCTTCCCAAATACTCTATCAATTTCCCTCAATTCAACCTATAGGCTTTAGTTTGATCAGAAATCCAACCTAAGGAGCCCTTTTGATCAAATCAAAAGGAAGAACCCGAAGAAGAGGTAATGTTTTCACCACCATCTTTCAAGTTTGTTTCTTCTTTCTTTGTTATTACCATTCTAAAATAATAACTCCAGTATCTTATATTTACTGTTATGTTATTATAAATATGATACAACCATATTCATTATTCTATCTATCCTTTGAATGGCATGTCACCATACGTGCGTACGTACGGCTTACCGTCTCCATGTCGTGGTGTAATTGTTATTTAATAAATTATTATTTGGATGGGTATAATAATGATGTGTAATTAATGTAAATAATAAATATAACATGATAATTATTCTGTATATATGATATACCATCCAATTATATATTATTTTAATATCAAAAGAATGATATTGTCGCTCGTGCGTACGTACGGACTACCGTCTCCACGAACGCGATGAGATTCATTCCCCATCGTATCCATTCAAGTATAATTTTTATTTGATGATTAAAAATAATGTTTAAGGACTTGATATAATTCTGGATATTAATAATATACAACCTATCCATAACAAACACGGCTTACATAACAAAACATATAAAAGAAAACGAGTAAGTTAACACCCGAAACAACGATAATACTAAGATATTATTAACAAATCAATGTTAAAAGATCATATATGATATCATATTAATGTATATTATTCTTGTATAATTTAATAACAATTATTTCACCATTATACAGGAGGTTAACCTACCCTCAACCAAGGCAAAGTACAAGGTAAGGGTTTATTTCACAATCTCTTCATTATCCGAGGTTGTTTATACATAATTATCTACTAGGACCACTTTATCATCCACATCCATGTTTCTTAAAAATGTGTTTCAAAACATTCTTAATATTTTACAGAATATGGGTTAAAGTCATTTATACCCTTGTTTTACTTTTTATAAGAAGTTTATAAAGGAATCTTTCCGTTGTTTTCCAAACAAGGTCCTTTTTAACCTTTTCGACAGAATTAAGGTAAGAATGTCTTTTTTAACTTATACAGAGGGTGCGACTATTTTATTCCATTATAAAATCTTCGAAGCTTCCCTTACAAGCTTCTAAGAATATTTTCAAAGTAAAAGTTTTATTTTATAATTATGTGACTTTTAAATTATTTCAAAAAAAGAGATATTTCTCTAAAATAGTTTTGATTTCATCTATGTCAACATCCTTTGATGGATTTTAAGCTTATTTGAAGTTTATTTATTACGATATAAATCTTCCATATTGTATTGAAGGTTTTGTGATATGTTTGACTATGGATGTGTTATTTTTATACCATTCATAGTTTATGGAGAAAGTATTGACATTTCGTTTGCTATTTTTAATACGAATGTTTATGTTATGTTTAAACCTGCTCATATGAGGAATGCATTGAAATTAGTAAGTGACGGGTGGAGCCCGCTATAGTTCCTCGATGCATCGGTAGGTCTCATGAGACAAAATAGTGTCTTGGAATAGGGCCTTGACAAAATCTTATTTGTAGTCTTGGCACAAGGCCTTGGATATGTGGTTATGATAGTCTGGCATTATGCATTCCATCATTATGAAAGTGGTTATTGATATTGAATGTGATTATTAGACTAGTATAATATCCATGTGAATAAGTAAATGGAATTATTTAATTTTATTTTTTCCATATTATGCTGAAGTTCAAGTTTAAAAGGCTTTTGTTTTAGTTATACATTGCCTTAAATGTTTATGCTTATTTATTAAAGTTTCCGCTATATTGTTATCCTTACTGAGCATTTGAGCTCACCCATTTCTATGTTTTATTTTTCCCAGGATGTGAAGAAGTATTTTATGAATGACCTGCAAGGATAGTATAAGGGGATATGAGTGTGGAGAAAAGATGTTGTTGTAGTAGTTTTCACTTTATGATGTAATGTAAACTTTATGAATGTATCTAGTTATTCCAAGGCTGCTAAACTAATCTGTCTTTCGAGACTTGATATTTCTTGTGATCATGCCAATGATATGTACTAATGCACCAACTCTAGGAAACTGGGGTCGGGGCGTTAAAGTTGGTAGCAGAGGAAGTTTAGTACAAACCTTGGAAGCTAGATTTTGATAAACTCTGATTAGAGCACATAGATCTAAGGTGGACTTTGAGGATTAGTATAGAAGAACTTCCTAGAATTTTGGTATTATAGAGATTTTGTGAGTTTCCCGAGCAATACATCCCTGTCTAGATACGAGCAGGTAGAGGAGACTCTAACACAGATATACCTAGGGGTAAAACCCGAAAACACCGCTTTGAGCTAGACTCGAACGAGAACTAGTGCACAACAACGGGCCTTGCTGCACTCTTGGTTATGACACTCTCGGGGGATATGCTTAGGATAACTCTCATTTTCTTTACAAATCATTATGAAGGGTTTATGAGTATATAATTCCTCAGAGAAAACATTTTTATGATTATGGATTATATCCATAAATAGTTCAATTCATGTTAAGTGTTTTACAAGTATGAAATTATGTATTTTGATTCATAAACTGATCTAGTTTATTCCATTGTTTAGAAATGGCGCCTAGTGGAAGAAATGGAAACCGTATCAATGCATGCACTCCATGTAGGGATTTCCCTCCTGCTCAAGATAATTATAGTGGAGATGGTGATGCAACTAGTTCTGATCAACTAATCACCATACTAGGACAAATCACTCAGGTTATGAATAATAACCTTACCCGTATGGAGCACCTTGATCCACAACATGGAGGATCAATGTTAGATCACTTCATGAGGCAGAAACCACCAACATTCAATGGGAGTACAAATCCATTAGTAGCTGAGCAATGGATAAGTTCCCTAGAGAAAATATTTTAGGCTTTGGGGTGTAGTGAAAGGGAAAAAGTTATCATGGCAGTTTACCGCCTCACTGGAGATGCTGATCAATGGTGGTCATTGATTCAAAATACGAAGGAAGATGGTGAAGTATAAAATATGGAATGGAGGGAGTTCAAAGATCTATTTTTAGAAAAATACTTTCCTCGTGACCATCGAGCAGATATGGAAAGGCAATTTCTGAGTCTGAGACAAAAGGAGGATGAGAATGTCGCAAAGTATGAGGCTAACTTTACAAGGTTAGCAAGGTATGCTGGAGATTATATACGTAATGCAAGAAGTAATATTGATCGTTTCTTTGATGGGTTAAAACCGTTTCTCCATCGAGCATTAGCCTCACAATCCTTCTCATCGTACGAAGACATTGTCTCATGTGCTATCAAGACAGAAAATGAATTCTCTATGTCTTATGACTTTAAAGCAATGCAAGAGAAGAAGAGATCTACTGATCAATCTGGGAATGGAAATAATGGGAAGAAGGGAAAGGTTGAATATCCATCCTATGGTAAATGTGGGAAGAAACACCCCAGTACTTTCTTAAAAGGAATGGGAGTATGTTACAAGTGTGGTGAAAAAGGCCACCAAGCTTGTGATTGCAAGGGGAAGAAGGAAGATACCGATGTCCAATGCTACAATTGCTGGGAGATGGGACATTATTCCAATGAATGTTCTAAGAGTCAAGGGAAATTACCTCAAAAAAGGCCAAGGGATCAAGGCCAAGCTTATGATATCACTACTGCTGAGGTAGAAGCTCCGAAAGATGCGGTGGCAGGAAATTTAATGGTTTTCTCAAGTTTAGAAAATGCATTATTTGATTCTGGATCATCAAATTATTTCATATCTTCCCAGTTTGCTAAGAAAATTAGATATTTCCAATTTGATTTAACAAGGGAGTTGTTAGTTAAAACTCCTAAGGGAAGTATCATTGCAACAAAGTTTTGTGAATCAGTCCCCATTAGAGCACATAAATGTTCTTTATCCGCTGATCTCATCGTCATACCTATGATTGAGTTTGATATAATCCTCGGTATGGATTGGATTTTGGACCATGATGCGAAGATTTATTGTAAGAAGAAGGAGGTTACAATTTTTGATGATGATGATAAGGAACACCTTGTCTTTAGAGCAGAATCACCACCACCTAATTCTTATCTAGATCCACCCCCAGTAGCTCAACTAAATTCAATTATTGGGGAGGAAGAGAATGAAATGATTGTGGGTGAGGAAAGGAATGTTCAAATAGAGGATGTACCTATTGTGAAAGAATATATAGATGTGTTTCCAGAAGATTTACCTGGACATCCTCTAGAACGAGAAGTTGAGTTTTCCATTGATTTAATTCCTGGATCAAGGCCTATATCGAATACCCCTTATAGAATGTCCAATGTGGAATTAGTTGAACTAAAGAAACAACTAGAGGAATTGAGTAATAAGCGATTTATTTGCCCTAGTGTTTCTCCATGTGGAGCCCCTGTTCTAGTTGTTAAAAAGAAAGATGGATCTATGAGGTTATGTATTGACTACAGGGAGATCAATGCTATAAAAATAAAGAACAAGTATCCCCTACCTCACATTGATAATTTATTTGAACAAATGCATGGAGATCAATACTTTTCAAAGATTGAACTTCAGTCTGGATACCATCAGTTGTGTGTGAAGAAGGAAGACATTCCGAAGACAGCATTTCGAACCAGGTACGAGCATTACGAGTTTATAGTAATGCCTTTTGGGCTGACTAATGCGCCCTCTGTATTCATGGATCTAATGAATAGAGTTTTCAAGGAATATATAGATGAATTTGTGGTGGTATTTATTGATGATATCTTGGTATACTCCAAAATCTATGAAGATCATGAAAATCACTTGTGCATTATCCTGAAGACTCTGAGAAGACACGAATTATATGGGAAGTTTAGCAAGTGTGAATTCTGGCTTCAGGAGATTTCTTTTCTTGGCCATATTGTCTCTAAATATGGAATCTCTGTTGATCCTTCTAAGACCAAGTCAATCCAAGAATGGCCTGCACCGACGAGTATAACTGAGGTACACAGTTTTATTGGTTTAGCAGGTTATTATCGACGTTTCGTCCAGAATTTTTCCCGGTTGGATAACCCATTAACAAAGCTCACACGTAAAGGGGTTAAATTTGTTTGGAAAAAAGAGTGTGAAGAATGTTTCGAAGAACTGAAGAGAAGATTAGTCAATGATCCTATATTGACTCTACCATCGGGGAATGATGGGTTCGTTATTTATAGTGATGCATCGAAGAAAGGACTTGGTTGTGTCCTTATGCAGAATGATAGGGTTATTGCCTATGCATCACAACAGTTGAAAATTCATGAGAAAAACTATCCTACTCATGATCTGGAGTTAGCAGCTGTGATATTTCTTTGAAGATATGGATGCACTACCTCTATGGTGAAAAATGTGAGATTTATACTGATCACAAGAGTTTGAAGTATATTTTCTCACAAAAAGAACTCAACATGAGGCAAAGGAGATGGCTTGAAATACTCAAGGACTATGATTGCACGATACACTACCACCCGGGGAAGGCAAATAAGGTGGCAGATGCTTTGAGAAGAAAAGATCATGGAGTTTTGAACATGATGAGAATTGAAAGGGATCTTATTTTCATGGATCTAGTGAAGATGGATATGGGAATTACCATGGAAGGTGAAACATCAATACTTTTTCAAATGGTTGCCAAACCATCTTTACTAGAAAGGATAAAGAGTTCTCAGACTGGTGATGAAGAGTTTCAAAAGAAGATTAAAGCTGTGAATGATGAGATATTGAATGACTTTGGGTATGAAGATGGAATTTTGAAATTTGGGAAGAGACTTTGTGTTCCCAATATACCTGATCTAAAAAGGGAATTGTTGGACGATGATCATAGTTCCAATTTCTCTATACACCCTGGGAGCACCAAAATGTATAGAGACTTGAAGGAAAATTTTTTGTGGGACAACATGAAGAGGGAGATTTCTGATTTTGTGTCAAGATGTATGGTTTTTCAACAAGTGAAAGTTGGAAGGCAACATCCTGGAGGAGTCATGCAACTCTTCCCATACCGGAGTGGAAATGGGACAATATTACGATGGACTTTGTCATGGGACTACCAAGGACTCCTAGAAGGAATGATGCAATATGGGTTATTGTTGATCGTCTTACCAAGTCAGCACATTTTCTTGCAATAAGAGAAGATCTACCGCTGGAACGTCTAGCAAGACTATATATTAATGAAGTTGTGAGACTTCATGGAGTACCCCTATTGATTGTTTCTGATCGTGATCCCCGTTTTACTTCAAGATTATGGAAGAGTCTTTAGAAGGCCTTGGATACTGAACTTTGTTTGAGCACTGCCTACCACCCTCAAACATATGGACAATTAGAATGGACTATTAAAACCTTAGAAGACATGTTGAGATCTTGCTCACTTGACTTTCAGGGTATGTGGGATCAATATTTACCTCTGCACTAGTGCAGAAAACATTTTTTATGTCGGTTATTTTTTATTATTTACGTCGGTTTTTAGGCGACGTTAATACGGACGACGTTATAAATAACGTTTTTTACGTCGGTTATTTAAAACCCGACGTAATATCCCTAACATCACGGTGGTTATCACGTCGGTTCATCTAATAACCGACGTGATAAATATGCGCGGGGGGGCTTTATCACGTCGGTTATTCCCTAAACCGACGTGATAAAACGCCTGGGATATCGTTTATCACGTCGGTTATGTCATAACCGACGTGATAAACCCTGCCCCTGGCCTATTATCACGTCGGTTATTTAAGAAACTGACGTGATAAAAAGGCCTGGGAAACGTTTTAGCACGTCGGTTATCCAATAACCGATGTGGTAAATCGATTCCCAGGCCTTTTAGCACGTCGGTTATATTAGGAACCGACGTGCTAAAAGCCCCGGGAACGGTTTATCACGTCGGTTTTAGAAAAACCCGACGTGATAAACCCCTGGCGATTTATTTACCACGTCGGTTATAAAATAACCGACGTGAAAGAATTTTTTTTTTTAAATAATTGCACTGCTCTCACCAAAAAGCAACCAGAAACCAAACAAAAATAACAATGCCAGCCCTCCCCCAAGCCCCAACTGAACCCCACCCTCATCTATACCCACCTAACAACCTGGCCAGCCCTCCCCCACCACATTGGAGCCCCACCACAACCCTTGGACACCCCCCCACCCCTTGGACAGCCCCCACCCTCATTTACACCCCAAAGACCCCTAGTACAGCCTCAAACACCCATTGGACACCCCCCCACACCTTGACAGCCCTCCCAGACCCCTTGGACACCCCTCCCATATCCCTTGGACACCCCCCACCCCTTGGACACCCCCCCACCCCTTGGACAGCCCCCCCACCCTCATTTACACCCAACCGGCCCCTTGGACAGAACTCCCAGACACCTTGGACACCACTCCCATATCCCTTGGACACCCCCCACCCCTTGGACACCCCCCCACCCCTTCGACAGCCCCCCCACCCTCATTTACACCCCCCGAACACCCCTTGGACACCCCTCCCATATCCCTTGGACACCCCCCCACCCCTTGGACACCCCCCCACCCCTTGGACAGCCCCCCACCCCCTGGACACCCCCCCGACCCCTTGGAAACCCCCCCTACCCCTTGGAAACCCCCCCATCCCCTTGGACAGCCCCAAACACCCCTCCTATATCCCTTGGACACCCCCCACCACTTGGACACCCCCACCCTCATTTACACCCAACCGACTCCTTGGACAGCCCCAAACACACCTTGGACACCCCTCCCATATCCCTTGGACACCCCCCACCCCTTGGACACCCCCCCACCCCTTCGACAGCCCCCCCACCCTCATTTACACCCCCCGAACACCCCTTGGACACCCCTCCCATATCCCTTGGACACCCCCCCACCCCTTGGACACCCCCCACCCCTTGGACAGCCCCCCACCCCCTGGACACCCCCCCGACCCCTTGGAAACCCCCCTACCCCTTGGAAACCCCCCATCCCCTTGGAAAGCCCCAAACACCCCTCCTATATCCCTTGGACACCCCCCCACCACTTGGACACCCCCACCCTCATTTACACCCAACCGACTCCTTGGACAGCCCCAAACACACCTTGGACACCCCTCCCATATCCCTTGGACACCCCCCACCCCTTGGACACCCCCCCACCCTCATTTACACCCCCCCGACCCCTAGGACAGCCCCAAACACACCTTGGACACCCCTCCCATATCCCTTGGACACCCCCCAAACACCCACCCACCCCCTTGGAACCTCTCCCCCCATACCAAAATCCAGACCAGAAAAACCATCAACAGTAGACCAAAACAAGAAGTAGAGAAAAATTAAACATTCACTTATATAACATTCAAAACTTACACTGTCAACTTCAAAAAAAACTAAATCCAACCTAAACGACTACGAAATACACAATTACATTGACAATATTCAAAATTACATTTTACATTACAAACAACTAAAAGTCAATCAAACCTGTAAAATAATTTGACCACTCCACTTGTAAGTGTTTGATATCTTCAGCAGTAAAGGGTTGAGGGTCATCAAAAAGCTACAAAGGAAAAGGATAGTAGTCAACGTGTATAATGAATAAATCAAATTGAAATATTATGAGAAAGAGGAAATCTTACCAGGTCAAAACTCAGAACTGTCCCAGTTGTTATTATTTCATACATAAATCTTAACATGTAATATCCGCATTCGATGATGCCTTGTTGCTCATGACATTTCTGTTTGAATGAGTGTAAATTCAATATATTATTTTTATGTAATAAATCAAAATGTACAAATTATAAATGGATATTTACCTTCGCATGTACAAATTTGATCTTGAAATTCCTTTTCTTTGCGCTTTTTCGAAAGTGGACCCATGCCCTGTTAGAAAATAATACGAATGGGGTAAATTTAAAATTCATTATAATATATAAAACTATTGTGAAATTGAAACTTACGTTTCCAATATATTCTTAAAACTTTCTCGCACATCATCATGGAGAGAGCATATCCAATAAAGTGTTTTCTCCCTAGGGCAAAAAACCCCTAACATCCAATGATCCCTGATAAAAGGAAATTTAACGTTAGTGGTTTTTTATGTTAAAAGATAATTAACTCTTTGAGAGGGATGTGTTTCATACCTCTCACAAAAAGGCATCATCCAACACTGTGTGATTACATTCTTTTCAAATCTATCAACAATATAAAGCATTCTTTGTTCCTCATCCAATGCACATGCTTCAGGGGAAATCAATTGTGGGTCCACGAATCCATATACATCTGTCAGCTCATTCCTCTCACAAATTTTATACAGATACCTAATACAAATCAGACATAAGTATACATTTTTAATAAATATAACGCAAGGAAAAGGTGTTAAGACTTACATGATAAAAATTTGCACCACGTTGATGCCCAACTTATCTCCAGTGACAAACTCCATGATATCAGTTTTCATAATCCCCACACATAGTTCACGTCCACAGACATGAGCTTCCATTGTAAAGTCATAATGATCCGCCAACAAATTTGAATATCTTGACAATTTGTCAAGACTGCTAGTATCTGCATCTGATGTCATAGCTATCTGTCTTTGTTGTTGTCTATACAGTATTTCTTTACCTTTGAAGTATTCCTGTAAAAATAAATTGAAAAATATATTAGTTTTCAAATGATAAAACATTAATAAAAATATAAAATAAAAGATATAACATCCATACCTCTATGGTAATGAGTCGAAGAAGTCTGGATGGACAAAGTAAAAAATGGCCGATACTATGTCCAACTGTCGTCACCTCATCTGTAGGTAATGGTATCCGAGCTGATCTATCTATAATATCCTGTATAGTGACCCTCTGATTCTCTACCTCTAACTGTTGATGATGAACTGTATCTCCTATACAATATACCATCCCATATGCAACTATATGATGTTGAGGATCATCAACATACAACTCACAATAAGTAGGTAGCTGCGGCGGAGGAGGAGGATCAAAAATGGGGTCCGCAGGCTGAGGTGGGGGAGTGGGAGCTACTGAGAGAGGTGGAGTGGGAGCTGCACCCTGAAATTGTCTTTGCAAGTCTGCAAACATTAACTGCACCGATGCTCTAATCTTGTCCTCCATTGTCGCATTAATATTATGGACTTCATCCTCCAAGGATTCTATTTTTTTTATAAACTCCCTCAACGTTAGAAGTTGAGGAACGTGGCAACACTTTTCTTACCGATACACCTGCCGGATATCCTCTTACACGGCCAGGATGTTCGGGCTTTCCCAATGCCACAGATAAAATATCTTCCCTCCCAGATGGTGTAAATGTCCCCTGTGAACTCTGCTCCTCAAGAGAGTCCTGTAATAATTAATTGAACATTTCTATAATGATTGGAAATATATGACGAAAATAGTAAACTTAAATAAATAAAATAGATATCTTACAATCCTCTCAACTACGAGTCTCGATTCTTCCGAAAGATATTGTCCTTTTTTTCCCTTCCGAGCTCTTTTCCATTTCTCATGTCTAGATGGAGGGGATGGAGGGGCCACCTCTCCAGAGCTTGAAGACTCAGCTCTTAGTTGTTGAAATTTTTCTGCCATCATTTGTTCTTCCAATAATGCATACCCTCCCCGAGATAAACTATGAGGGTATACATTTTTAGATTGGATCTCTTGATGAGCTTTCCTTGTTTGCTGTAAATTAAGAATAAGTAATCATTAACAAAACAATAATAAGATCATTTATATAAGAAAGCTTATAAAAGTTTACATTGCCCTTACCAAAAATGATTCTTTTCTTCTACCTTCAAAAAATTGTCTCCATGTGTCTTCATCTATAAAAGGATATATACGACATGGATTCTCACGACTCCTATGACCATAAATGAAATCAGATGAGAGGGTTGATTTGAAATCCCTCCATCTCCTAGCAGCCAACGATAAGCATTTCTTCCTGACTCCTCCAGTGTCAGGAATATCAAATGTCATCTGATAAAAAAGAGGTTAAAAATATTATATATACTAGAAACATTTAAAGAACAGTCAAACAATAGCAAAAGATCTTACCAAAATGGTCTCCCACAGCTGAGAAATTATCGCCTTATCCACACTTCTCCAATCATCATAGAGAATGCTTACTTTTCTCTTAGCCTGAGTTGCTACAAAACCCTTCAAATCTTTAGCATTTGGACCTCTAGGAAGATCATCATCATCAAACTCCACGACTATCCTCTCCTCCTTCGTACGGGAAAGTGATAATTTTGGTAAACGTGTGCACCCACGCTTACCAACCTTTGAACTCTTTTTCGTAATAGGAGCATGTGAATGTTCCTCCCCAGATGTATGACCAATATGCTCATCTCCAGAATCATGTGGCTGATCAACTGATTGATCTGTCATTTTCCTTCAAATCAAAAAAACAAACATTAGTTCACAAATAGAAAAGTGTACTAAATTACATAATAGTAAACATTGGTAATATGGTAAGCATGTTAAACAATGATAAACATGGTAAACACAGGCAAAAGGTTGCCAAAGTGTTGGCCCAAGAAAGCTGAAACGTGGACTCACTGAGTCCACCGGTCAGCCGGTGTGAGCACACCGGCCAGCCGGAGGACCCAGGCAGTAGACTTGCCCACTGCCTGGTGCCACCGGCCGGCCGCTGGCTCACCACCGGCCGGCCGGTGGACCAGACAGAGAGCCTTCCTCTCTGTCTGGATCACCGGCCGGCCGCTGGCTCACCACCGGCCGACCGCTAGTGGTCCAGACAGAGAGGAAGGCTCTCTGTCTGGTCCACCGGCCGGCCGGTGGTGATCCAGCGGCCGGCCGGTGGTCCAGACAGAGAGGAAGGCTGTCTGGACCACCGGCCGGCCGGTGGACCAGACAGAGCTTTGTTCTGGACCACCGGCCAACAGGTGATCCACCACCGGCCAGCCGGTGGACCAGACAGAGCTTTGTTCTGTTAATCTTTCCATGGAAGTAGGGATCTCACATAAATCAGCATCTTCATCAAATTCATCCTCACCAACATATTGGTTTTTCCCTTGTAAAACAACAGCCCACTGCATATCTGACTGATCTACTACATAGAAAATTTGTTTGGCATGTGTTGCCATTATAAAAGAATCAGCTGTGTCTTCCAATCTATTCAGATTAACAAGTGTCATTCCAAATTCATCGTGTCTGACACTGTTGTTACCGATAAACCATTTACAGTTAAAAACGGGAACTTTAATTTTAAAGTAATCAGCCTCCCATATGTCTTCAATCACTCCATAATATGCAGTTGATGCCGAAATTGGGTTTCTGTCCTTAGCACTCGAAAAATGCATTGCTTCTGCAAACACCAATACACCACTATTCTGAACTGCACTTCTGTTGTCCTGAGCTTTCGTATGAAATGTATAGCCATTAATGTCATAAGCGGACCATGTTATCACATTTAAAGATGGACCACCCACTATCCATTTTAATGTCTCTGATACATCTGATCTACCAAGCAAGGTCTTTTTAAACCATGGCAAAAAAGTTTTGTTGTGCTCATTCAAAATCCACATTTCTTTCTTCTTTGGATGACATTGTTTCAACTCATTAATATGCAATGTGATATACGGTTGAACATCAGCTATGTTATTCAAGATGTATGATTCTAACTTCTTCATATGTTCAGCTGACAGTGATTTGACTTTCAAGCCACGAATCCCCTTTCCCTCATTATTAACCCGTTCATGGCGAGATGGAGGCAAACCTATGTGTTGCGCCGTAGCCAAGTAGCTCGTACAAAACTCTGCTACCTCCTCAGAAATATACTTTTCAATAATGGAGGCTTCAGGTCGATATGGATTTTTAACATATCCCTTTAATATTTTCATATACCTTTCAAAAGGATACATCCAACGAAGATATACAGGTCCACAAAGTCTTATTTCTCGAACCAGATGAATCATTAAATGCACCATCATATCAAAAAAAGTTGGAGGAAAATACATTTCCAAATGACAAAGTATAAAAATTGCATCCTTTTCCAAAATGTTCAAAGCATTCACATCAATCGCCTTGTTGCAAATTGAATTGAAAAAATAACACAACCTCATTATAGTCTTTCTGACACGGATGGGCAATATTCCACGCAGTGAAACTGGTAGAATTTGTTGCATCATGACATGACAATCATGTGATTTCATACCTATCAACTTCAAGTCTTTCAATGAGACAAAATTTTTTACATTTGAAGAATAACCTTGAGGCACTTTGATATCATGAAGACACTGACAGAAGCTACTTTTCTCCCTCTTCGATAATGTATGACAAGCCGGGGGAAGAAATGTTCATCTTCCTTTAGGAGTGGGAGCTAACTCCAAACGTATTCCCATTGACAGTAGGTCTAACCTTGCATTCAACCCATCTTTTGTCTTTCCTTTAATATCTAGCAATGTTCCGATCAAAGAATCACAGATATTCTTCTCCACGTGCATGACATCAATATTATGTTTGACTTCATGATACCTCCAATATGGTAGCTCAAAAAATATTGACCTTTTCTTCCAAATATGTCTATCATTACCAGATTTCTGTGTCTTTCCCAATGTCACATCAAGGTTTTTCACCCTCTCAAAATACAATTCTGGGGATAAAGATTGAGGAGCAGTATCAAATTCTTGTGAGCCATTGAATGCCTTTTTTAGTCTTCTATAAGGGTGATCCATAGGCAAAAACTTTCGATGACCCATGTACACTGTTTTCCTCCCATGATGCAATTGACAATATGACGTCTGTTGTTCGCAAATTGGACATGCTTTATGCCCTTTAACACTGTATCCAGACAAATTTCCATATGCTGGGAAGTCATTTATAGTGAATAGAAGCATTGCATGCAGTTGAAAATATTCCATTTTATAAGAATCATACACCCTAATACCATCAGCCCATAACAGTTTCAAATCATCAATCAGCGGTGACAAGTATACATCAATATCATTGCCGGGTTGCTTTGGACCAGAGATCATGATACTCAACATGACATATTTGCGCTTCATACAAACTTCAGGAGAGAGGTTGTAAATTACCAATAAAACAGGCCATGAACTATGTGTGCTACTGAGGGTTCGGTATGGATTCATTCCATCTGTGCACAAGCCTAGTCTCAGATTTCTAATTTCATTTCCAAATGTAGGGTACTGGGCATCAATTTTCTTCCATTGTGGACAATCAGCTGGATGACGTATTTTTCCATCACATACCCGCTCATCAGCATGCCATCTTAACCTTTTTGCATCATGTGAATTAGCAAATAAACGTTTGAAACAAGGAATTATAGGAAGATACCAAAATACCTTTGAAGGGAGCTTTGTAATCTCTACATCAACTTGTGATTTTTCTTTCACCTTATACCGTGATGTCCCACATTTAGGACACTCTTTCAGAAATTCATATTCCTTCCTATATATAATGCAGTCATTCGGACAGGCATGTATTTTCCTGTATCCCAATCCCATCGGGCATAATATTTTTTTGGCCTTATAATGTGAATCTGGAAGATCGTTATCTTTTGGAAGAATGTCTTTCATCAATTGTAGCAGCTCTGTAAAACTTCTGTCACTCCATCCATGTTTCGCCTTCAGGTTAATCAATCTTAACACCGCCGACAAAACCGTAAAATCTGTACAACCAGGATATAATGGTTTTTCGGCATCACCATATAGACGTGCAACTGTCGGTTCTATCTCAATTTGTTCTGCTACAATATCGCGAATCATTTCTTCAATTCCATCGGAGTTACCATCTTGCGATTCATTATCATCAGTGACATTCTGTCCAGTTTCGCCATGCCAAATCCAAGGGTTGTAACTCGGATTGAAACCATGACAAATCAGATGATCTTTTATCTCTCTACTTTTCATCTTCTTCATATTCAGACATTTCAGGCATGGACAGAAAAAAATGTCACTACTTGGAACATTTCGTTTAGCAAATTCCAAAAAGGCATCAACACCTTCCTCATATTCATTGCTCATTCGATGTGCCGTAATCCAACTTCGACTCATTATTACCTATAACAAATAGCAAAAATATATATATTTTTTAGATAAGACAAATATATTTTTATATGAAAAAAATCATAATTTGAATGTAAACAATTTTGAAATATAAAACAAATCGATGTGTAAACCCCCCTCGACACCCCCCGACCCCTCTGGACAGCCCCCCACCCCTCCTGGACACCACCCCCCACCCCCTACCTCCTTGGACACCCCCCTGGACATCCCCCAACCCTCTGGACAGCCCCCCCCCACCCGGACAACCCCAAATACCCTCTGGAGAGGCCGCCACCCACTTGGACAGCCCCCCACACCCATCCACCCCCTTGGACACCCCCCTGGACACCCCACCGACCCCTCTGGACAGGCCGCCACCCCCTTGGACAGCCCCCCACACCCACCCATCCCCTTGGACACCACCCTGGACACCCCCCGACCCCTCTGGACAGCCCCCGACCCCTCTAGAAAGCACCCCCACCCCTCCTGGACACAACCCCCCACCCCCGACCTGCTTGGACACCCCCCTGGACACCCCCCAACCCTCTAGACAGCCCCCCACCCCTCCTAAACACCACCACCCACCCCCTACCCCCTTGGACACCCCCCTGGACACCCCCCAACACCCACCCACACCCTTGGACAGCCCCCCACACCCACCCACCCCCTTGTAAACCCCCCTGGACAGCCCCCCGCCCCTCCTGGACACCACCCCCCACCCCCTACCCCCTTGGACACCCCCTGGACATCCCCCAACCCTCTGGACAGCCCCCCCACCCACCCGGACAACCCCAAATACCCTCTGGAGAGGCCGCCACCCACTTGGACAGCCCCCCACACCCATCCACCCCATTGGACACCCCCCTGGACACCCCACCGACCCCTCTGGACAGGCCGCCACCCCCTTGGACAGCCCCCCACACCCACCCATCCCCTTGGACACCACCCTGGACACCCCCCGACCCCTCTGGACAGCCCCCGACCCCTCTAGAAAGCACCCCCACCCCTCCTGGACACAACCCCCCACCCCCGACCTGCTTGGACACCCCCCTGGACACCCCCAACCCTCTAGACAGCCCCCCACCCCTCCTAAACACCACCACCCACCCCCTACCCCCTTGGACACCCCCCTGGACACCCCCCAACACCCACCCACACCCTTGGACAGCCCCCCACACCCACCCACCCCCTTGTAAACCCCCTGGACAGCCCCCCGCCCCTCCTGGACACCACCCCCCACCCCCTACCCCCTTGGACACCCCCCTGGACATCCCCCAACCCTCTGGGCAGCCCCCCCACCCACCCGGACAACCCCAAATACCCTCTGGAGAGGCCGCCACCCACTTGGACAGCCCCCCACACCCATCCACCCCCTTGGACACCCCCCTGGACACTCCACCGACCCCTCTGGACAGGCCGCCACCCCCTTGGACAACCCCCCACACCCACCCATCCCCTTGGACACCACCCTGGACACCCCCCAACCCCTCTGGACAGCCCCCGACCCCTCTAGAAAGCACCCCCACCCCTCCTGGACACAACCCCCCACCCCCGACCTGCTTGGACACCCCCCTGGACACCCCCCAACCCTCTGGACAGCCCCCCACCCCTCCTAAACACCACCCCCACCCCCTACCCCCTTGGACACCCCCCTGGACACCCCCCAACACCCACCCACACCCTTGGACAGCCCCCCACACCCACCCACCCCATTGTAAACCCCCCTGGACACCCCCCGACCCCAAATCCATGCACCTATGCCATGGTTGTGTGTGAATAAAGTAGTAACAACTGTAAAAGGGCAACCCATCTAAATGGACACGCCCCAACCCTCTCGGGGATTTATAGAAAACGATGAAAAATTAGTGAAATCATAAAATTACTCAATATTGCAAGTCGAACAAATAGATCTAGGGATGATAAATAAGATTATGGTGCCAAAACGAGTTAAAAGTGTTCGCAATCGAAGAATCTTAGCTAGTTTCAACAAAAAAATCACAACACATAAATATATACTATCCCCGAAAAAAAACGAACGAGTGGGAGGATTACCTGAGTGCTGCGAGTTTAGATGATTGATCCGAGGATATTAAATATGAGAAACGATGATCGCAAAACGAATCTAAACCAACGAAATGGACGAGCCGATTCGGGTTTACGCGCGAGAGAGACGAGTCGCGACTGTCGAAGGTAAACTCGCGAATGACAATCCACGGGTCTGGGTAAATTTTTAAATGAGTTATCACGTCGGTTATTCAATAACCGACGTGATAATTGTTTTAAAAACATTTATAACGTCGGTTATTTCAATAACCGACATAAAAACCTTCCTCCGATTCATTTGTTACGTCGGTTAGTTTATAACCGACGTTATAAAGGGCTCAAAATCCACGTTTTTTTACGTCGGTTATGGAATAACCGACGTCAAAAACATCTGCGGATTCTTTTTTTACGTCAGTTATAAAATAACCGACGTAAAAAAGCCTTCAAAAACCGCGTTTGTTACGTCGGTTATTCAATAACCGACGTACAAAAGCCTTCGGAAACCGCGTTTTGTACGTCGGTTATTGTTATAACCGACGTAAAAAACGAAGCCGCGCGATTAATAACGTCGGTTATAATAATAACCGACGTTAAAGGTGTACCGAATACAAATATTTACGTCGGTTAATAAATAACCGACGTAAAAAACCTTGTTTTACATATTATGACGTCGGTTTATATAACCGACGTAAAAAATGGTGACGTAAAAAACGTTTTCTGCACTAGTGCTGGTAGAATTTTCCTATAACAATAGCTTCCATTCGAGTATTCAGATTGCACCATATGAAGCGTTATATGGAAAAAGATGTCGCACACCAACCTGTTGGGATGACGTTGGTGAAAGAAAACTTGTAGGCCCAGAACTGGTGGAGGAAACGATGGAAAAGGTGAAGGTGATCCAAAACCACATCAAAGCATCTCAAAGTAGGTAGAAGAGCTATGTTGAAAACTGAAGAAAGGATTTGGAATTTCAGGTGGGAGATCATGTTTTCTTGAAGGTATCTCCATGAAAGGGAGTTATATGTTTTGGAAAGAAAGGTAAATTGAGTCCCAGGTACATCAGACCTTTCAAAATTCTAGAATGAATTGGGGTTGTAGCTTACCGTTTGGCAATGCCGCCAAGTCTCTCCAAAGTTCACGATGTGTTCCACGTATCACTGTTGAGGAAATACATGCCTGACTCAACACATGTACTCACCTATGATGAATTAGAACTGGAACCCGATCTGTCTTATTGTGAAGATCCAGTTAGAACTTTTGATACGAGAGAACAAGTACTGAGAAACCGGACGACTCGTCTGGTAAAAGTTTTGTGGAGAAACCATAAGATGGAAGAGGCAACGTGGGAACCCGAAGAACTTATGATGAAGAACCACCCGAGTATTTTCATGCGGTAGTATTCTAGAAATTTTGAGGACGAAATTATTTGAAGGAGGGGAGAATGTAACACCCCAAGCTTCCACGATACGCTTTCCTTTGAATAATACAATAGTGTGTGTTATACACAACTTCGTGTTCTAACACACACACCACAACCAATCAAACTAGCCGTTATGAATAGTAATTCCCACTTTTTGAAATTTTGAAAATTTTATATTTAAAAATGGACTTCATTTTAGGATTTGGAATATCGAAATTATCCTAGGGTGAAATTTTGGTATTTTTCTGAAAACTTTCAATTTTTGATGAATAGTGAAAAAACACTGAGTTATAGTTTAAAACCGAATTTTTGTTTAAATAATTATTTATTTTATTTAAATTTAACAAAGGTCAAAATAGATACATAATACCTATATAAGTTCAATGTAATTCATTGGAGTTAGTTTAGAATAATTTTAGATATATAAAAACTTTATTGAACTTTTTCACCGTCTTTTACCCACCTTCTAAGAGAATTTGGAAATTCACATAAAATTTAATTTTACCACTTCTGTGAGTGGAATTTAGAAAATCTGAGAGACACGGTTAATATCAATGAGTAAAATTTGGTTCAATGAGATGAAAATAATTTTTGGTGAATAGTAAATTTTTAATTTTATTTACCACGGTTAAAAGTAAATAGGGTAATTAAGGGTAAAAATGATATTAATATTACCCTAACACATGTCTTAATTCTATTGAAAAAGTTTATATCGACCAAAAACAACTTTAGGAATAAAATATTATCATTTAGCTCCACTTGGATTATATTAGGACATTTATTATTATTTAAATCAAAGAAGAGTTAAAAGAGTTAAAATCAAAGTTTATTTACTAAAACATTTTTAATATAGGGTTATACATAAGATAAATTTGATTGTAAATATTAATTATAAAGATAAAAATATTTAATACATAATGGTATTTTATTTATAATTTTTAGACATTAAATAATTTAATTTATTTATGACACAATGGTGATGCAGTAATTACCTAATTAATGAAATATTAAAATAATTGATATTATAAATATCAAAATAAATGTAATTTGAGACTTTTTATGAATTCCACTAATTTTATAGGTTAATATGACATATTATTATTGGTTATATAAATTGTTTTCGAAGTAATAATGCTGTTATGAAATTATCAAAAACAAAATAACCAATAGTGTCAAAATTGACATAAAAGAGTTTTTAAAACAAATATTATATTATTAATTTATATTCTATTCCTAAAAATCCAAGGTTTGTCCAAAGGACTTTTATCATGATAGGTGTATAATTAATGGACCACTTGGAGGTCTCTTGGATGTATATAGTAAGTTTTTTAACTATATTATATAAAAATACAAAGTGACATGGTAAGTGTCAAACTAATTAACTAAGAGTTAAAACTAAAAGATAAGGTTAATATAACGACTCAAACCTGTCTGAATTATATTGGTTGAGTGGTTTTAGACCCATACCCACCTTAACCTTTAAATAATCCACATTTGAGCCATTAGAAACCGAATATGAATTTATTATAAAATAATATTTCTAGCTTTTCCAAAGGTGCCCCACCCCTCTTATAAAAGGGAACTCCCACTTCTTACTAATTCACACATTAAAAGCCTTTTGGCTCAGACAAACCATACCCAAATACTCTCTAAACTTCCATCAATTCAACCTAGAGGCTTTATTTTGATCAGAAAGCCAACCTAAGGAGCCCTTTTTATCAAATCAAAAGGAAGAACCCGAAGAAGAGGTAATGTTTTCACCACCCTCTTTCAAGTTCCTTTCTTCTTTAACTTCTTCTTTATTTGTTATTACCATTATAAAATAATAACTCCAGTAACTTATATATACTGTGATGTTATTATAAATATGGCACAACCATATTCAGTATTCTATCCATCCATTGAATGACATGTCACCATACATGCGTACGTACGACTTACCGTCTCCACGTCGTGGTGTAATTGTTATTTAATAAATTATTATTTGGATGGGTATAATAATGATGTTTAATTATTGTAAATAATAAATATAACATGATAAATATTCTGTATATATGATATAACATCAAATTATATATTATTTTAATATCAAAAGAATGATATTTTCGCTCATGTGTACGCACGGACTACCGTCTCCACGAATGCGATGAGATTCATTCCCCATCATATCCATTCAAGTATAATTCTCATTTGATGATTAAAAATAATGTTTAAGGGCTTGATATCATTCTGGATATTAATAATATACAACCTATCCATATGAAACACGACTTAAGTAACAAAACATATAAAAGAAAATGAGTAAGTTAACACCCGAAACAACGATAATACTAAGATATTATTAACAAATCAATGTTAAAAGATCATATATGATATCATATTAATGTATATGATTCTTGTATAATTTAATAACAATTATTTCATCATTATACAAGAGGTTAACCTACCCTCAACCAAGGAAAAGTACAAGGTAAGGGTTTATTTCACAATCTCCTCATTATCCGAGGTTGTTTATACGTAATTATCTACTGGGACCTCTTTATCATCCACATCCATGTTTCTTAAAAATGTGTTTAAAAAAATTCTTACTATTTTAAAGAATACGGGTTAAAGTCATTTATACCCTTGTTTTTCTTTTTATAAGAAGTTTATAAAGGAATCTTTCCGTTGTTTTCCAAACAAGGTCCTTTTTAACTTTTTCGACAGAATTAAGGTAAGAATGTCTTTTTTAACTTATATGGCGGGTGCGGCTATTTTTTTCCATTATAAAATCTTCAAAGCTTCCCTTAAAAGATTCTAAGAATATTTTCAATGTAAAAGTTTTATTTTATAATTATGTTACTTTTAAATGATTTCAATTAAAGAGATATTTCTCTCAAATAGTTTTGATTTCATCTATGTCAACATCTTTTGATGGATTTTAAGCTTATTTGAAGTTTATTTATTATGAAACAAATCTTCCATATTGTATTGAAGGTTTTGTGATATGTTTGACTGTGGATGTGTTATTTTTATACCATTCATGGTTTATAGAGAAAGTATTGACATTTCGTATGCTAGTTTTAATACGAATGTTTATGTTATGTTTAAACCTGCTCATATGAGGAATGCATTGGACTTAGTAATTGACGGGTGGATCCCGCTATAGCTCCTAGATGCATCGATAGGTCTCATGAGACAAACTAGTGTCTTGACACAGGGCCTTGACAAAATCTTATTTTTAGTCTTGACACGAGGCCTTGGCTATGTGGCTATGATAGTATGGCATTATGCATTCCATCATTATGAAAGTGGTTATTGATATTGCATGTGATTATTCGACTAGTAGAATATCCATGTGAATAAGTAAATGGAATTATTTAATTTTATTTTTTCCATATTATGTTGAAGTTCAAGTTTAAAAGGATTTTGTTTTAGTTATACATTGCCTTAAATGTTTATTATTATTTATTAAAGTTTTAGCTATATTATTATCCTTACTGGGCATTTGAGCTCACCCATTTCTATGTTTTATTTTTCCCAGGATGTGAAGAAGTATTTTATGAATGACCTGCAGGGATAGTATAAGGGGATATGAATGTGGAGACAAGATGTTGTTGTAGTAGTTTTCACTTTATTATGTAATGTAAACTTTATGAATGTATCTAGTTATTCCAAGGCTACTAAACTAATTGGTCTTTCGAGACTTGATCTTTCTTGTGATCATGACAATGATATGTACTAATGCACCGACTCTGGGCAACTGGGGTCGGGGTGTTACATCCCAAGAGAAGGGTAAACTTCACATCAACAAAAAAATATTCCAATTGTGTCTTTATCCACATAAGTTTTATAGTATATTTAGTGGAAGAAACATACTAAACTTATACTATATAGAGATAAATTGAACATTGATTCTTTGTATGTCATCTCACACATCTTTCTCCCTAAAAAAAAATATTCCACCAGATGTGTATTTTATATCATCTATACTTCCATCTCAATCTGTATCTATATAACCAAATAGTTCAATATATTCCATGTTTTCATATTCAAACCCAAAATCAATTGTCCCTATAATATATCTGAGAATTATTTTCCCATCCATGAGATGATATTACTCTAGTTATCTTTTATACCTAAAATAAAGTATAACAACATATACTATATTTGAACATGAATCTATTAGAGATAATAAAATACCAACCATATTTATAAACTCTTTAGGATTAACCTCCTCTACTTCTCCATTATTTTCCAATTTCATTCCAAGTGAAATTGATGTGGATCAAGATTTTAATCTTCTATGTCAAACCTTTTGATAATTTCCTTAACATATTTCTCTTGATATAGGAAAATATATTTCTTCATTTGTGAGATTTTCATACTAATAAATTATTTCATTTCTCTTATCATGGACATTTAAAATTAATTATTCATCTACTTAGAAAACTACTCAGAAGTTTCTTCATCATTCCCATTAAATATAATGTCGTCAACATAAAAAAAAACAAAATGTGGGAAACCCCTTTATTTTCATTTATACAGAAGTTACTATCAAATAATTCTTTCATGAAGTTATACTTACTTAAGAAATAATACAATTTATAACCCCAAACACTTAGACCTTAATTCAAACCATACAAATCCTTCTTTAACTTTCATTTATATATTTCTTCTTTCCCAAGCAAGAAGACACATGGGTTTTCAATATAAACTTCTTCATAGAAATTTACATTAAGAAAAAAAACATTACATCCATATATAAAATTTGTTATCTTTGTTGTGTGTCAATATAAATAAAGATTTTGATATTTTCTAATATTACCACTAGAGTAAAGGTTTCATAAAATTTTATACCTTCAATTTGTGATTAACATTTTCAAACTATTTATGCCTTGTTTCTTATCAATTCAAAATTTTCATTTAACTTTTTTCCTAACACCCACTCTGTACCAATCACGTTCTTATTATTTTGTTTTGGGTAAAATATCCCAAGTAAAATTTTTTTCAATCTTATCCAGCTCTTCACTCATAACATCAATCCAATCATGATTCTCCAAATCTTTATCAACATATTTTGGTTCAACCTATGAGTATAAGGAAGTATGTGAAACTGAATTTGATATTCTTCTAGATTGAACATATAATCATTTATCCCCAATGATGTTATAAAATTATACTTAGTTCCTCATACTAGGATGAGATGAATGTAATTATTCCCCATAATATATAATATCTGAGTCAAAATATTCATCTTAAGCAGCTTCAAAATTGTTACTATCATTAATAAATTTTTCACGTTGTTCAACTACAATGACCTCATAATCCATATCTTCTATATCTATAACTACTTGTGAATATTTATTATCATTCTATTCAAGAATGATCATATATACTGAGTTAATAATCTTTCTTGTTTATTTATGATAATATATGTATCCTCTACAATTAGGATGGTATCTAAGAAAGATTCCATAAACCCATCTCTGATGAACCTTTACACGATTCTTACCCTTGAATTCTATAATTAAAGGTATTATAAATACCCTTAGTTTCTTCAAACATGGAGTTTCTTTGTAATAAATTTCATAAGGAGTCATATTAGAGTTTTTCCTATAAAAACATTGATTCTGAATATAAACTGCTACTCCAATATCTTGCCTCTAAAAATACCGAGAAGTATAATGTTTGATCAACATTGTTCATTCCATCTTCACCAAAATTCTATTTATTATTTGAGTGAAATAATTTTCATGTGGTGTTTATATTACACTAAACTCCTAAAAAATCCATTCTTTTCAAGATAATATCGAAAATTACTACTTGTATATTTTCCACCATTATCAGTATAAATCTTCTTCATATAATATTCAAACTCCTTTTCTACACATCTCCTAAAACTGTTAAAATTTTTTAGAGCCTCTAATTTATTTTTCAAAAACACAATACATGTAATACCTATAAATTTATTAATAAAATAAATAAAGTACTTATCTCTATTTTTTGGCTGTTTAACCATGGGTACCAAATATTAGAATGTATCATCTCTAAGTGAAGGGTTGGATGTCTCTCAACTTTATCATGTTTGAAGTTTGTAATCATCCATTTATGGAAAATGGAACAAAATAAATCTCTTATTCTTATCATGTTAGAAATATCATGAATACCTTCTCTCTTCATTATCTTTATCATATTCCTCTGTCACATGTTCTCTGAACATTTATGAAACAACTCATTTTCTTCCATCATGATTAGATTGCATGAAATTTGTGAGCCACCAAATTGAAACAAGTTTCCCTTGGTTTATTAGACTCTTTCTGAAAATTTTATATATTTTATTCTTAAAAAAAAAATATTTTCTGAAGATAACTTCGTTACCTTCATCAAAAAGTTGTGAAACACTTAAAAAATTGTGTTTCAGCTCATCAATAAACAAGGATATTTTTGATTGTTACTTTTCTTCCCCAATTATATTAGATCCAATTACCATGATTATAAGTGACTCATTATTTCAAAAATTCACCGTAACTTCTTTATAACCATTCACATTTTTCAAGAACTTCAAATATTTTTTCATATGTGAAGAACAACCACTTACCTGTATTAAAGGTCATTCTCATTTTATATCTTTGAGTAAAGTTTAAACAAATAAGGCCTTTTATTTGAATTTTTATTTTTTATCATCTGGATTTTGAGATTTATTGTAATTTTTTTATTACAATTTCATGATAATAAATCCCTTTGCAAGATTCTTGGGTTGATCAGATATTTCACAAGTAGTTCCAAAAGTTGGAGTCTATTTTAAATTTCTAAACAAACTTTCTAAAGTTATCTATATTGAGTGGGTTGACTCCTACTATAGATGTACCTATAGTTTCTCTTGGATTCACTATAACATTGGTGATTGGACAAATACATATTTTTTCATAACCAAATCCTCCAAAATACTAGAAGTTACCACAAAAATCATATTTCCCTTTATAACACACATACTATCTGAAGCTGTATTACTTATTTTTATAAACATTATTACATTCCACTTTTTTATTCCATTGTGAACTAAAGTTATTTTCACCTCCAAAAATTTTCTTATAACCCTCAAAAAAATATCTATTAGTATTATCTTTTTGTTCATACTTTAAAACCTTTGAAACTTTCTGTTTTATTTCTCTTCTTATTTTGGCTACAAAGATGGTCTTTTTATCTTTATTCTTCTCCTTCACATTTTCATCTTTCTTACTATTATTTTGGGGTTTTTTTGATCCTCATGATATTTACACTTATTATAATTTACAACAACATCTATAAATGATTTTTGGAAAATATTAATTACTTGCTTAACTTTAAAATGATTTTATTGAAAAAATTATACCACTTCCTCAATCACCGTAAAATTTGCTTCAATAATGATGTTGAGGTTTTAATTCTAATTATGAAACTTTTAAATATCATTAATTTATTTTATAAAATTATATTTTTCCTTAATATAAAATTAATTATTTTTTTTTCTTTCTTCAGATTATTGTTCTCCCTCTCAAGTCTTTCAATCCTTATAAGAAATTATTTATACTCCATATTTAATATAAAATCCATATGAGATTCTTCTTCTTATTCTTATTCTTATTATTCTTCAGAGATACTTATTTCATGACTGGGGAACATTTCATCATTCAAAATTTCAATAATAATGTTTTTAATAACATCATCAATAAAGTTATCAGCTTCTTCTTGATTATCACCATCTTCCTCACACATAGAAAAATAATATCTTATTTTGTTTTTAGAGAACTTATTGTCCTTTACCTTACAATATGAATGGAATTATTATACCTTCATTTTGAGGGATATACTTGAATTTATATCATATTCAACACTTCCTTCAATTTCCTTTGACCAATGATAATTTTCAAAAGAAATGCTAAGAATTCCATAGCCCAAAAATTTAATATTTAACTTTACATTGTACTTCCTAGTGATTATTTTCTTCTTTTTAGAAAAAACAAAAATTATTCAAAAAATTTACTAATCTCATCATCAATGTCATAGTCACTAGTTTTTTATTCAAGGAAATTTATAGGATTTCTTTCTCTACATCTTTGAAAAAAAGATTCCTGATCAACCTTCTATTTGTTCTTTATAAACATTTCTCTTCTTAATTTTGTCCAAGTTAATATGCCCTATTTTTAGGGTATTCATCTAATATTTTTTTTCCATTCCAATATGTGTCGAGTTAGGAGCCAATACTGGATGATTTTTCCACCACAGACCTATAGTAGGTGGTCTATACCCTTTCATGAAATGTCCTGTTGTTTTATAGTCAGTTTCTATTGTGCATCATGCTAAACCTTCCAGTGTTTCCCAAAAAGTTAATTTTTTATTTGATTAAATTGATGGAACCTTGTTAGGTATCCAAATTAGCACCAATTTAGGGTTGGAGGTTATTAACCTAAAACTGAACCACCCGTGAGGTGTATTTAAATATCTTCCTCATGAGTTACCACCCCATTGGGTGTGTGTGTTAGATCTCCATAAATGGGAAACTATAATGAATTTAATGAGATATTAGGAGAGGGTTTATGCCTCATTAACATGTGATTACATGTTATTTAAATGATTGAATGTTTTAAATGAAAATATGGAACAAGTTGGATGAAATCATGACTTTTGTACGACTCAGAAAGTGCATCCATGTGACCTAGGATCAAATCTGGGTGGAGACATATTTCTGAGTTACTGTATCAATATTGTAGCAGGTACTATTTGGTATTGTAGAAACCAAAACTATTCATCAATTTGGGCCTTTGGGTCATTGGTTTGGTCCTCAGGTCCTGCAAGGCTTTCGGTCCACCCAAGGCCTTCAAACCAGTTGTCTCTCAAGGCCTTCAGGCCACCCTAAGGCATTTGGGCCACATGAAATATGCAAGATTTACCAGTCAAATTAAAAGGGAAAAGGTTCTAGATGAAAATTAAGAGAAGTAATTTTCACCAGAATAAAGATAAATGGAATTGGAAGATTGAGAGGGTATGGAATTTCCATCAGTAGCAGGCCTGTGCAGCTCTGTACATGACAACTTGCTGACTAGCCTTGGAAAGGTGGAGTGTTGATATCCTGTCATTTTCTAGGGAGGAGCAATTATAATTTGTGTATTCTAGGTCATTCCCTTAAGACCTACGAGTCATGTAATTTTCTCTTAAGCCTTATGGACTTATAAGGGTTCCACCTCACCCCTTTAAAGGTAGATTATCAAAATAATAAAAAATAATAAAGGCCTTCGGGCTATTCAGGAAGATGGTTATGATTACATTACATTCCATGTAATTTTATACTCCATGGATTCAGAACTACACCAAATTCCAGGGATGTTTCTACTCCATGGATTTAGGATTATATATGATTCCATTGAAATTTGTACTCTATAGATCGAAATTAACTAGGAAGCCTTAGAAATTCTACTCCTTGGATCCATGCATTGGGTCTAAAAATTAATTAAATAGAATATTCTACAAAGTATACCTTGTTCATGTTATACCTTGGATCTGACCCTTTGGGTACGACACTAGATTACTCAACATAGGGTGTAGTTGATATTTTACTATGATTTATAGATGGACCTTATTTATGATTACCTATTTAAAGTGAGTCTTGGTAGGCTGGAAAATAATAATTTTACATGTATCACTCTTACTTATTAATTTGTATTATTATTATACATGGAACACTGAAAAACATATATACACAGACAGAACATGATACTGATACTATTGGTGGTGTCCTACTGAGTATTATCTCACACTCTATTTGGGTTACCGTTGGGTACCCTAAAAGACTTCATGGATTCAAGTATAGAATCAATCAATTTCTAGATATAGGATGCTGGATTGTTTATTGTTTTAGAGAAGGGAAGCATAGGACCGATCTATGGATCATGATACTATCTGGAGATAGTTATATTAGTCTTTTTTTATTTTGAAACATGTATAGAGATGGATGTATATCACCATGTATTTCCTACCTTATTATATAGTGACATGATAAGCACATTTTATATATCATATTTTCTTTGGATTGATTTGTTATTACTAATATAATTTGAATGTTTATCTTATACTACTTAGTTATTTGATATGATTTCAATATTGATTGATGTGATTATACCACCGTGATACAATATGATTATGAGAGTATAGTATCCCCACCATATCACCTTAGACTCTCACTAATGGTCGGTGGCCTCTAGTGTATGGGGAGGCATTCTTGAGCCCATGTGACCCACTAAATCAAGGCACTATTCAATGTCTTTGAGTTTGGGACATTACTAAGTGATATCAAAGAATATATTTTTTCCTTTTGTCCTATAATTCGAGAACATTAGATAAGATATTAGGAATGTATGAAAATTTGTTAAAGAGATGTTTCTGGGAGTAGCTAGCCCACATATTGGAAAAATCCATATTCAATGTGACAGGATATTATGTTTTGGATTATGTTTGTTATAGTCAATTTGATTCCTATGTTGGGTGATGCACATGATATGTGATGTTATTATTTCTATGATTGAGGAATTTAATTTTTATCCTCGGACTAATAAGGTAAGGAATCATTGATCATGCATCATTTTAGGTACCTTAAATGATTCACATTTCATGTATATTCCATCCCATATAGGATGTATTTATTGACAACATGATATTATTATGTGTGAATTGTGTGATATAAATTTTATTAAACTGTTTTTTTTGTGCAAGATATTGAGAAACATAATTGGTACTTAAATTGCCTTCCAAAACCTAAATAGTGTTTTCTTATATAGGCTACCAAAGACACCTTAAGCAGTCAATTATGGAATGTTGAGTCATGGACCATTGGTTGCATGGGATGGAACGTGTTATAGTTTGGATTAAATGGATTTCACACTTAAATTCATAAGGTGTATGGGCCCTTATAAATTGTAAATGACAATCCATATAATTCAACCATTTAAGAGAATATTTATATTTAAAAAATGAACTTAAATGTTGTTAAATTGTGAAATTGAAAGGTCTCTATTAAATGGGGTTTCCAATTGAAACTTAAAGGATGTTTCCTCTATAAATTGAAATTGGTGGTCTATATTATGAGATCCGTACAATGAAACAAAGATCTTGACCCGAAATTGACCATAGTAGTGGGTAGTAGGTAGTGTCTTTGGTGTTCTTTATGATTTTTCCTATTACCCAGTCTTGGAATTAGGTTTAGGAATAAGAGTGTGGATGGTTATAAGAATGATTGTGACTATATTTTGTTTATATCTATGATCTGGTTGTTATCAAACCATGATTGATCTATACACTTGGAATTTCTAGAGATATTCCACAATTAAGACCCCCATACATGTTCTTGGAGGGTGGTTATGACCATGCCTTGGAGGTGGTGTTCCCTGAGCCATGAGTAGAGCCTTCAATAGTTCCACTAGTGACACTGCCTATTTTTCCTAATGTAGGTGAGATGCCCAGTTCTGAAGGAATTTCATGTGCTTTATGAAGACTATTCAGGGAGCCTCACAACCTGGATCATGTATGGAAGAGTTGATGAATGTGATAGAGAAACAAAGTCTACCCAATTTTTTGGGGAACAGAAGTCTATAGGATGTTGAGTTATTTATTGAGACTATATTATAAGTCTTCAATCATTTAGAGACTTCTCTATAGGAGAGAGTCAAGATTTTGATGTATATGTTTCTGGGATCCACTAAGCACAAGCGGGGTGTTCTTAACTAGGATGAAACACTTGATATATGGTTTGGAGGTATTTACAATCTATGTTTTATCACTAATTATTTCCTGAGACTCTAAGAGATGAACAAGCTAGTGAGTTTATGTGTATGGAGTAGGGTGTGATAACCATTATAGAGTACTCAACCTACTTTATAGAGCTTCCACACATTGCATATTTGTATCCTACTGATGATCCATTTAAGGTGAGATACTTTGAAGAATTTCACAAGCATGTTGTCCAATCACAAGTAAACATGTTTTTATTGACTACTATATATGAGATAGTAAATCATGGACTTATAACTAAACACAACCTAAGATAATCTAGGGACCCATAGATGGGTAGTGTAGCTTCTCAACCCAGTGGATTTGTTTCAACTTGTAGTAAGTGACATTTTGAGACTTCTCATGAGAGAAATACTAGCTAGGGTGTGAGTGATGGTAGTTCTTTCTTCTGTCATTAGTGTGGAAGGTGGGTAAATATGAGGGTCTAGTGTGATAAAGACCTAGGTGAGTGATGATATTGAGAAATGATGGTCCATCGAGAACTTTTTTGCATGACCTTTACTCAAATATACAGTGAGAGGGGGTTGACACCAACTATAGGTTTAAGAGTGGGAATCACATCCCTACATCATCCTGGGAGTTGGAGTACTACTATTCATTTAGGAGAAAGAGGTTTTTCTGATCGAGGGTTCTAGACACTGGTTTCACCTCAACAACAAAGTGGGCCTGCTTAGGGTAGTCAAGATATTTCTCCAGGCCTTATTTCAGGTCAGATATAGTCAATGCAACCAATACTTGAGGATCATAGCATCAATCCATCTACAATGAGAGAAATTATATTAGTATGTTTTACTCTAGTTGATATCATTTTTGATATAGCTGCTTCACATTATTTCATATATGTAATAGTGGTGGAGATACTTGGCTCAATTTGCATATTTTTTGATTAATCTATGACACTTGATACTCCATTAGGAACATGATTGGAAGGTGTATGCCAGTGTAGGTAATTATCCCTTGATATATGAAGGTATCATTTTTATGGGATCTCATTATTCTTGAGATGACGAGCTTTCATGTCAAACTTAGAATGGGTGGGTTGGTATCTTATCATACCCAAGTCAATTTCTATCACTGAAGGGTATCCTTAGAATCTCTATAGGGTAGTAAGCATATCCATAGGGGTGAGTTGGATTTCCAGTTATGTAGAGATGGACCATAACTTCTTGGGTTGTGTTGCGTGATAGCCTAGATAACTACCCTCTATCTAGATGATTAGAGAACATATAACTTTAATTCTATTTAGTAGAATATAATTAGAGATATTTATTTCTGGATTAATTTTTTGGGATTACCTCCTTAGAGAGAGGTATAGTTCTCTATCGAGATAGTTCCAGGAGTTACACTAATATCCATTCCTCATTATAGGATGACCAATAGTCAGTTGCAGGAGATCAATAAATAGATAGACTGTCTAGAAGAAAAGTGGTTTATATGACCCAATAATTACCCATGGGGTTTTCCAGTCCTTTTTTTGAAAAATATATATAGAAATCAATTGATATGTGTGGATTACCAAAAATTTAACAATTTGATGGTTAAGAATCGAAATCATTTACCCCATATTGATGACATATTTGACCACATCCAAGGATCTCCAGGTTTTTAAAAGATTGATTTTAATTTATGTTATCATCAGGCACACGTTAGGCTAATGGTTATACATTGTACACTGTTTTTTAGTAGGTATAAAATTTATGAGTAACTAATTATGTAGTTCGATGTTACGAACGTGCCAAAATTTTTCATGGAACTAATGAATATGGTTTTCTATACTTACCTGGATTCATTTATCGTTGTATTCATGGATGATATCTTGGTGTGTTCTCACAATCAACATGACCATGAAAAATATCTTGAGATCATTTTGGATATAATAAGAGAGAATATTTTGTATTCTAATATCACAAAATGTGAGTTGTATATGGATAATATTAAATTATTAGGTCATACTAACTCTTATAAAAGTGTATCATTTTATATAGAGAGGGTGAGACTCATAGTTTCCTAGGACTATCCCAAGAACTTCTTTAATATCAATAGTTTCTTGGGGATATCTAGTTACTAAAAACATTTCATATAGGAATTATCATTCTAAGAATCACCTTTTCAGTCTTAACTAACAAGGGTGTGAAGTTATCAGGGTTAGATGCTCATGAGATAGCCTTTCAATAGTTGAAAGGGAGATTGAATTTAGTGTTGATCCAAATTCTTCTAGATCCGGGAAGAGGCTATAAATTATATTATGATTCATCAGATATCAAGCTAGGAATAGTTCTGATGTAGGGGGAGTGATTCCTGGCATACAAGTCTCGTCAGTTGAGACCATAAGAGAGGAATCACCCGATACATGATCTCGAGTTAACTTCTGTTGTTCAATCCTTGTGAAATTGGAGGCATTACTTACTAGGAGAACTTTTTGTGGTGTACACAAACCAGAAAATCCTCAAGTAAATATTTACCCAACTTGACTTGAATCTTAGGAAACAATGGTAGGCTGAGTAGCTATAGTATTTTGAATTGAATATTTTCTATACAATCAGAAAGTGAAATGAAATTGTCAATGCAATGAGAAGAAGGAATTAGATACAAGTAGTCAATAAGGCTAGTAGTGTGTGGAATATTATGGGATTATTTTTTTAGATGCACTTGTAATTGAAGGATAGTCATAGGAATAATTTTCTCTCTTATGTGGAATTGACCTCCACTCTTTTGGATAGAGTGGGGATGACACAATTTTCAAATTTTGAGAGCCTAACCCTACGAGAGAGAGAGGGGAAGGTGAGGACCCACCTCCTGGTTGAACCGTCAGTGAGGATGAGATTCTGTTCATACCTGGTCTTCTTTATCTTCCAGTAGACATTATAAAGGAGTTGATATGAGAGTTTCATGCCTCAAATAGGGATATACAACCTGAAATATCCAAGATTTATTGGAATTTACATCACCAATATTTTAGGCCTGGTATGAAATAGGAAATAAAAGGATTTATCACTATGTGCTCCACCTGTCAGCAGGTGAAGGCAGAAAACCTATGACCGACTAGACTCTTCGGGAAGTTATCCATTATAGAGTAGAAATGGGATGATGTCGTGATGAATTTTTTGTCTTGGTTACTGAGGTCATGACCGCGTTGTCAAACGCGTCAAATTAGTTGTTTAATTTTGACTAGAATTTCTGCAGTATAGCAGCAACCCTAGGTCGTCTCTCGACGGAGCCTTAGATCATTAATTATGAAATGTGGTTCTGATTATGAAATTAAAAAAAGGAATTGGGGTTTTATAATACTTGGGTTTGATGATTAAAGATGACAATAGAAAATAGAAGCTATAAAACAAAGTAGAGATTAACAAAATTAATTAAGCGTGATCAACCCGGGGTACTCGTATGATGTTTTTCCTTCATCGCTTCATGATATAAGGTTATGATCTTTTAATCCATGGTTTGTAACACCTAGAACTAGAATGTTACTGAGTTTATACTAGGATACCTCCTAGGGTTCAGTCAAAACACACAATGATTCACCGGACACCGCCGATGATTGAATGAATTGTGTTTGACTTCATAACCAAAACTCACCAAGGCAACAAACGAAAAACTCGATGCACTGTACAGATTTGTATGTTATTTCTTTGTGATACCATGAAATAAATGTACACGGCCTTGACAGTACTTGTGTGAGTTCAATTTACCAATATAAACCACACAAAAACCTCAATTGAAAGGGGGAAAGAAAGTGGTGAACGGTGTGTGAAACATCACATGAATGGGTACCCCCAAACATGATCATTTGAGTTGAGCATGACATACCAGTACATAACTCAATAAAATAAGAATAGAGGATGATGAAAAACAACACAATAATCTGGAATTTAAAAGATCATTCAAATATTACAAACATGAAGCTCGGGATGTACATCACATTCCTCCCCGGGTGATCACAAGGGGTTTAGAAACCCATGGGACAGGAAGAAGAGAAATATGTTGGGGTAGAACTTCCCATAGCCTCCAGAACCTCTAGTGATGTTGAGAAGACTCCTTGGGGACTCCAAAATGGCAGCACCTTGCCTCTTGGCCGAACTTACAAATGAGGAGCCCAAGGTTCCCTTTTATAGGAAATGTGGGAGGTGGTTTTGGGCACACAGATTTCATCAATCCACTTCCACGACGCGTTTCGGCCTTCAGACAGTCTTATCTCGCTTTTGAGAAAATAGAAAAGTTGTAGCCCTACCTCTTGACTGTCTCCACCGAACGTTTGGCACCGTTTGAACAACTAAATCTCAAGATATTGATAAAATACAGAACACCGCATTTGACATGGTCCAAATTCGGTGGCTTGGACAGATCAGTTCGGATGGGCCCCATAGAAGCCGAATCAGCATTGGGTTCCTTAATATGAAATGTAGCCTATTAAATTTTGGACAGGACCAAAAACTGTCAGCCCATTTGGATGCACGGATGTTGTGTACTATGCAAAACAGTGGACAGATGTCCATGGATCCATGCAATTTTGGCCCATTTTTCTTCCACTTCATCAAAGGCCATCCAAATCACCTCCACCTACATTGAAACAATAAAAACAAGTAACATTTCCCATTATAATATTGATTAACATTAATTGATTTATTAAAACATGAAGTGAAATTTATTATTATATTTGGAATATTCATTACAAAACTAGTTTAAAACTGCGGTGTAAGGGTGGAATAAAACAGTGAATCGTGGTACGATCACACCCCCACACCTAAACATTTTCACTCCTGGGCAAAGTCACATATCCAAATACAATGATTCATATATATATATATATTTCCAACATCATAAAGATTTATCATTTGAGTAAATTTTATTTAAAGTAAAGTGATCGATGCACGAACCACACCAAGGAGTTCTTCCTAGTGAAAATAGAAAAAGATGTCTCATAAATCATATCATAGTGAAATTCAAAAAGATTCATGATACCCAATTGAGAAAGGAATTCAGAAGTAAACCATGACACTAAATCTCCATGTGTGTGTGTGAAAACCATTCCATGCTATTCTTTCCACTTGATATCTAATAAATATATGTTATTTTAACATTTTTCAGCTTAAATGATTTTGTCACCGAACCTGTCCTACATCCTTTGCAATCATATTTCAAGACCCACTCATTTAAGCATTCCCAGAAGTCAAACCATAAGCTCCCGACCTAGATATCCCCATATGTTTCACATTTCATCACTCCCCTCATTTTTTTTGAAGTTGCAATTGGAACAAATCTCACACTCATCTCTCAACCCTTGTTTGATCTCCTCATGACACTAATTGCAATAGTTATAATAAGATCAAAGGTTGAGGAGGAGTGGTTTTTGACCTGCCTAAGACACAAATTTTTTTTTGAGGGCGTACAATAGTCGGACATTAGGTACACACACATAGGTCAATCAAGTAACATTGTGGAACCCCTTTTGGAACCTAAAGTGGTCCTAAACCAATCCAAAATTGAACCAAATCAAACCCCAGAGATCATGGCTGCAAATAACAGAACATTAAAAGAACTGACCACCCCGGATGTGGAGTACCAACCTGCGTACATCTAATATCCTGAGGAAGCGGCCAATTTTGAGCTAAGATCAGGCCTCATCCATCTCCTTCCAAAATTCCATGGTCTTCCCGGAGAGGACCCTCACAAACATCTAAAAGAGTTTCACATAGTGTGCTCCACCATGAAACCCCAAAATGTGTCTGAGGACCTCATTAAGTTTAGGGACTTCCCTTTCTCCCTTGATGGTGTAGCCAAAGATTGGCTATACTATTTGCCTTCCACAATTGGGGGCTGGAATGACCTAAAAAGACTTTTTCTAGAGAAGTTCTTCCCTGCCTCCCGAACTGCATCAATTAGGAAAGAAATCTGTGGAATTAGGCAATCACAAGGAGAGAACCTTCATGAATACTGGGAGAGATTTAAGAGACTTTGCTCAAGCTGCCCCCACCACCAGATTAGTGAACAACTATTAATCCAATACTTCTATGAGGGACTTATCCCCATGGATCGTGGAATGATTGATGCTGTAGCTGGTGGTGCCCTAGTTGACAAAACTCCTTCTGCCGCTCGTGACTTAATAGCCAACATGGCTCAAAATGCACAACAATTTGGTACACGAGCTATTGCACCAACCCGAGGAGTTCATGAGGTAAGTCATTCAGCCCTAGAACAAAAGGTAGATATTAAACTTGATGAGATGCATACCCTTCTAAGGCAATTAGCTCAAGCACAAGGTAACTCACACTCTACTTCTATTCCATTGCATTGTGGTATTTGTTCTGATAACACTCATTTTTCTGACCAGTGCCCACAACTTCAAGATTCATCTGAGTCCTGTGCAGCTGTGTTCCCAGGGCGTCCATTCCAACAAGTGCCTCCCTTCAAGCAAGAACCATTCAGGCCAAATCCAAACCCCGGGTGGCAAGCACAACCACAATACCGACAAGGAGGAAACTCAAGCTACCCGAAGCAGAATTGGTATCAACAAGGCCAAGGTATGAAACCTTCTTATCCTTCAACTTCGCAAAACAATCATCCTCCTCCTCCTCCCAAATCTGAACCAAGCCTCTAGGACATGGTAAAACAAATGGCAACCCAGAACCTTCAGTTCCAACAGACCACACAATCGGCAATTCAAGACCTATGAACTCAAGTGGGACAATTGGCGAACACCATCGGTGAGCTTAAGATGCAAGGTTCTGGACAACTACCATCCCAACCCATTTCCAATCCGAAGGATAAAGGTAATGTATGTGAAATTACACTTCGTAGTGGTAAAGAAGCTTCTCCTTCTACTGATCCTATGAAACAGGTATGTCCCCCTCTTGAAAACACTCCTTCCCAACCCTCAAAAATTTCATTTAATGAAAAACAAAACAAAAAGGGCAATCAAATTATCATTGATGATTCAAATGAACAATCAATTCCTCTTCCTTTCCCTCAAAGACTCTCTAAATCTAAGAAAAAATTTGATAATGAGATTGACAATGAAATAATGGATACATTTAAAAAAGTTCAAGTTAATATTCCATTGTTGGATGCAGTCAAGCAAATTCCCCGTTATGCCAAATTTCTTAAAGATCTTTGCACCCATAGAAGGAGGTTGAAGGGGAATGAGAGAGTCAACCTGGGGAGGAATGTATCAGCCTTGATTCAACCAGCAATTCCAACCAAATGCAAGGATCCCGGCACATTCACCATACCTTGTACCATAGGGGAGACCTTCTTTTCTGATGCTATGCTAGATTTAGGTGCTTCCATTAATGTAATTCCTCACTCCTTATATACTTCTCTACAGGTTGGAGAGCTTCAACCAACAGGAATTATCGTGCAACTTGCCAACCGGAGTACAACACATCCAAAATGAGTGATTGAGGATGTCCTTGTTAGAGTAAAGAATCTCATCTTCCCCGCTGATTTCTACATTCTTGAGATGGAAGATACCCGAACCCAAGGACATGCCCCTCTCATACTTGGGAGGCCATTCCTAAAAACAGCAAAGACGATCATCAATGTTCACAATGGTACATTGTCCATGGAATTCGGAGGAGAAAAGGTAAGTTTTAACATCCTTGAGGCTATGAAACACCCCGTTGAAGAGCACTCCACTCTTCCTGTCTATTCGATGGAAGTGCTCTCAAACGATGCACACACACACAATTCTCTCCTCAACCCAAACTCTGATTCTTTTTTGTTTTCTTTACCCTTGGATGATTTGAGTTTTGGTTCTTCATTTGAATGTTGTGTGGGTTCAGAAAAATGTAAATTTTGTGCTTTAATTGATGAGTGTGTTTATTCTGAGGTACCCATGACTATCGATGATTCTGCAAATCTCATTTCGATAGATTCTCTTTCCTTTGAGAATAAACATGAGCAGATAGATAGTTTCATGGACCTCACTCCCCATAAATCCCCTCCCTCAATCCAGAAACAACCGGTGTTTGAACTTAAACAACTTCCTTATAATTTAAAATATGCATATCTTGAGGGTATTGACCAATTGCCCGTCATTATTGCCAATAACCTCTCTCCACAACAGGAATTGAAACTTCTCAAACTTTTTATAGAGTGTAAAAAGGCAATAGGATGGACATTGGATGATATTCCCGGGATTATCCCATCTATTTGTATGCACCATATAATTTTGGATGATGAGGCTAAACCCGTAAGACAATCTCAACGCCGGTTGAATCCCACTCTCCTTGAAGTGGTAAAATTGGAAGTCAGTAAATTACTTGCTGCAGGGATCATTTATCCTATATCTGATAGTAAATGGGTTAGCCCAGTGCAAATTGTGCCTAAAAAAACAGGAGTAACAGTTGTGTCAAATGAAAGGAATGAATTGGTTCCAACACGTGTGCAAAACAGTTGGCGAGTCTGTATTGACTACCGTCGACTGAATCAAGCCACGCGGAAGGACCACTTTCCTTTACCTTTCATTGACCAAATGTTAGAACGATTGGCTGGTAAGTCTCATTATTGTTTCCTTGATGGCTATTCGGGTTATTTCCAAATCCATATAGCCCCTGAGGATCAAGAAAAGACAACATTTACCTGTCCATTTGGCACATTTGCATACAGAAGGATGCCATTCGGTCTATGTAATGCTCCTGGTACTTTTCAGCGATGTATGTTGAGTATTTTTTCTGAGTACCTTGAGAGTTGTATAGAAGTATTTATGGATGATTTCACGGTTTATGGTTCTTCTTTTGATGATTGTTTGGAAAACCTAGGTTCTGTCCTCCACCGCTGCATTGAAAAAGATCTTGTTTTAAATTATGAAAAATGCCATTTTATGGTTGAGCGGGGGATAGTTCTTGGGCATATCATTTCAAATAAGGGAATTAAGGTTGATAAATCTAAAATTGAATTGATTTCATCCCTTCCATATCCAAAATGTGTTCGTGAGGTGCGGTCTTTCTTGGGTCATGCTGGTTTTTACCGACGATTCATTAAAGACTTTAGTAAGATCGCACTTCCCTTATCTCGGTTGTTACAAAAGGATTCTGAATTTGTTTTTGATAAAAATTGTGAGGATGCATTCAATTCACTAAAAAAGAGTCTCACATCACCTCCCATAATCCAACCACCTAGGTGGGATCTCCCCTTCGAGCTTATGTGTGATGCCTCTAACTTTGCAGTTGGGGCAGTTTTATCACAAAGGGTTGAAAAAGCTCCTCATGTCATTGTGTATGCCTCGCGTACCCTTGAACCTGCCCAGGTAAACTACACAACCACAGAAAAAGAACTCCTTTCTATTGTGTTTGCCTTGGAAAAATTCCGTTCATATCTTCTTGGGTCAAAAGTGATTGTGTTTTCTGACCATGCTGCCCTTCGTTTCCTCCTAAAGAAACCTGAAGCCAAGCCCCGCCTCATTCGGTGGATGCTCCTCCTCCAAGAGTTTGACCTTGAGATTAGAGATAAGAGAGGGGTGGAGAATGTTGTAGCTGACCACATTAGTAGGATTTCCCCACCATTGGACCATCATGTTGACTCACCCCTACCCATTGGAGAATTCTTCCCTCATGAGAACCTTTGTGATGTTGTGGACCTTACCCCCTGGTATGCGGACATTGTGAATTTTCTAGCAACATCTAGGTTCCCCCCTGATTTTAGCACTTCACAATCCCATAGACTTAAGCATGACTCTCGATGGTACATTTGGGATGACCCATACTTGTGGAGAATTTGTAGTGACCAGGTTATTCGTAGGTGTGTCCCTGACCATGAGTTCACCTCTATTTTGACCTTCTACCACACCTTGGCATGTGGGGGCCACTTTGGCTCTCAACGTACAGCTCGAAAGGTCCTTGACTCAGGATTATATTGGCCAACATTGTATAGATATTCCCATAGGTTTTGTAAATCATGTACTCGATGTCAATTCACAGGGAATATCTCCAAGAGGAATGAAATGCCCCAACAACCCATGTTATTTTGTGAGATCTTCGATGCATGGGGCATTGACTTCATGGGGCCTTTTCCAAATTCATTTGGCTTTGTGTACATCTTATTGGCGGTTGACTATGTATCTAAATGGGTGGAAGCAAAGGCCACCAGGACTGATGACTCTCGAGTGGTTGTTGATTTTGTGAGGTCCCAGATTTTCAGTAGGTTTGGTCTACCACGATTCATCATTAGTGATCAGGGTTCACATTTTTGCAATCGTAACATGAAAAACTTGCTTCGTAAGTATGGGGTTGTTCATAAAGTCTCCACTTCATATCATCCCCAAATTAACGGACAAGCAGAAATTTCAAATTGGGAAGTTAAGCGAATCTTGGAGAAAACGGTACAACCCAATAGGAAAGATTGGAGTTTGCGCTTGGATGATGCACTTTGGGCGTACCGTACTTCTTTTAAAACACCGATCGGAATGTCACCATATAGGATTGTGTTTGGGAAATCTTGTCACCTCCCGGTGGAGGTCGAACACCGTGCATATTGGGCTGTTAAACAATGTAATATGAACCTTTCAGATGCAGGTGAGGAAAGAAAGCTGCAGATTCAAGAGTTGGAAGAAATTCGACGTGATGCATATGAAAACTCCCGAATCTATAAAGAGAAGACAAAGGCTATTCATGATAGCATGATTCACCAGCGGAAGTTCCATATTGGTGAGAAGGTCCTCATGTACAATTCTAGGCTTAAGCTCCACCCAGGTAAGCTTCGTTCCTGATGGTTCAGTCCTTATACTGTTATTAATGTTTACCCTGTTGGTGCAATACAGGTTTTGCATGAGCAGAGTGGAAGAAGTCTTACTGTCAATGGTCAGCGACTTAAACACTTCTATGAGGATTTTCCAAAGAATCCGGTGGAGGAAATCCACCTTCTCGATGCATCATACCAATAAAACATACCAGGTTTTATCCTTCCTTCTCACATTTTCAATTATTTCAGTGAGGTCACTGCACATTCTAGGTGTGGGGGGGTGGATACATTCCTGGGTTAGTTAGGATTTTTCATCTTTTTCTCCTTTTGTTTTCTCTTTCTGGCCTTCTTTATGGTATTTTTATTTTTCCCCATCAACAATTTCGAAATTCCATGATGTGGCGACCATAAAGTGGGGAAAGTAAAAATACCATAACGAAGGCTAGAAAGATAAAGTGTATGAGTTTACCACCAAGGATTGATTTTTAGTGAAATGGTTTTCTGTCAATGATATAAATGGTTGTATCTATGTGAAACCTTTGAGATGATTGATGCCCATTGTGTGAGTAGTGTTTAGGAAAAATGTTTCACTAATATCTCCAAAAACAATTTTGCACCAAACCACAAAGTGTGATTATTTCTTACTTAATATAAGGTAAATATATGCTGGGTTAATATTTTTCAGCTTTAAATGATATTTACATATGTTCGTTCCTTATCCAATCTGTTTCATTACTGTACCAGATTGACCTATGCGTGTGTACCTAATGTCCGACTATTGTACGCCCTCAAAAAAAAATTGTTGTGTCTTAGGCAGGTCAAAAACCACTCCTCCTCAACCTTTGATCTTGTTATAACTATTGCAATTAGTGTCGTGAGGAGATCAAACAAGGGTCGAGAGATGAGTGTGAGATTTGTTCCAATTGCAACTTCAAAAAAAAATGAGGGGAGTGATGAAATGTGCAACATATGGGGATATCTAGGTCGGGAGCTTATGGTTTGACTTCTGGGAATGCTTAAATGAGTGGGTCTTGAAATATGATTGCAAAGGATGTAGGACAGGTTTGGTGGCAAAATCATTTAAGCTGAAAAATGTTAAAATAACATATATTTATTAGATATCAAGTGGAAAGAATAGCATGGAATGGTTTTCACACACACACATGGAGATTTAGTGTCATGGTTTAATTCTGAATTCCTTTCTCAATTGGGTATCATGAATCTTTTTGAATTTCACTATGATATGATTTATGAGACATCTTTTTCTATTTTCACTAGGAAGAACTCCTTGGTGTGGTTCGTGCATCGATCACTTTACTTTAAATAAAATTTACTCAAATGATAAATCTTTATGATGTTGGAAATATATATATATATATATATGAATCATTGTATTTGGATATGTTACTTTTCCCAGGAGTGCAAATGTTTAGGTGTGGGGGTGTGATCGTACCACGATTCACTGTTTTATTCCACCCTTACACCGCAGTTTTAAACTAGTTTTGTAATGAATATTCCAAATATAATAATAAATTGCACTTCATGTTTTAATAAATCAATTAATGTTAATCAATATTATAATGGGAAATGTTACTTGTTTTTATTGTTTCAATGTAGGTGGAGGTGATTTGGATGGCCTTTGATGAAGTGGAAGAAAAATGGGCCAAAATTGCATAGATCCATGGACATCTGTCCACTGGTTTGCATAGTACACAACATCCGTGCATCCAAATGGGCTGCAATTTTATGCACATGTCCAAAATTTAATATCCTACATTTCATATTAAGGAACCCAATGCTGATTCGGCTTCTATGGGGCCCATCCGAACTGATCTGTCCAAGCCACCGAATTTAGACCAAGTCAAATGCGGTGTTCTGTATTTTATCAATATCTTGAGATGTAGTTGTCCAAACGGTTCCAAACTTTCGGTGGAGACAATAAAGAGGTAGGGCTACAACCTTTCTATTTTCTACAAAGCGAGATAAGACTGTCTGAAGGCCGAAACGTGTCGTGCAAGTGGATTGATGAAATCCGTGTGCCCAAAAACACCTCCCACATTTCCTATAAAAGGGAACCTTGGGCTCCTCATTTGTAAGTTCGGCCAAGAGGCAAGGTGCTGCTATTTTGGAGTCCCCAAGGAGTCTTCTCAACATCACTAGAGGTTCTGGAGGCTATGGGAAGTTCTACCCCAACATATTTCTCTTCTTCCTGTCCCATGGGTTTCTAAACCCCTTGTGATCACCCGGGGAGGAATGTGATGTACATCCTGAGCTTCATGTTTGTAATATTTGAATGATCTTTTAAATTCCAGATTGTTGTGTTGTTTTTTATCATCATATATTCTTATTTTATTGAGTTATGTACTGGTATGTCATGCTCAACTCAAATGATCATGTTTGGGGGTACCCATTCATGTGATGTTTTACACACCGTTCACCACTTTCTTTCCCCCTTTTAATTGAGGTGTTTGTGTGGTTTATATTGGTAAATTGAACTCACACAAGTACTGTCAAGGCGGTGTACATTTATGTCATGGTATCACAAAGAAATAACATACAAATCTGGACAGTGCATCGAGTTTTTCGTGTGTTGCCTTGGTGAGTTTTGGTTATGAAGTCAAACACAATTCATTCAATCATCGGCGGTGTCCGGTGAATCATTGTGTGTTTTGACTGAACCCTATGAGGTATCCTAGTATAAACTCAGTAACATTCTAGTTCTAGGTGTTACAAACCATGGATTAAAAGATCATAACCTCATATCATGAAGCGATGAAGGAAAAACATCATATGAGTACCCCGGGTTGATCACGCTTAATTAATTTTGTTAATCTCTACTTTGTTTTATAGCTTCTATTTTCTATTGTCATCTTTAATCATCAAACCCAAGTATTATAAAACCCCAATTCCTTTTTTTAATTTCATAATCAGAACCACATTTCATAATTAATGATCTAAGGCTCCGTCGAGAGACGACCTAGGGTTGCTGCTATACTGCAGAAATTCTAGTCAAAATTAAACAACTAATTTGACGCGTTCGACAACGCGGTCAAAGGTGGATACATTCCTGGGTTAGTTAGGATTTTTCATCTTTTTCTCCTTTTGTTTTCTCTTTCTGTCCTTCTTTATGGTATTTTTATTTTTCCCCATCAACAATTTCGAAATTCCATGATGTGGCGACCATAAAGTGGGGAAAGTAAAAATACCATAACGAAGGCTAGAAAGATAAAGTGTATGAGTTTACCATCAAGGAGTGATTTTTAGTGAAATGGTTTTCTGTCAATGATATAAATGGTTGTATCTATGTGAAACCTTTGAGATGATTGATGCCCATTGTGTGAGTAGTGTTTAGGAAAACTGTGTCACTAATATCTCCAAAAACAATTTTGCACCAAACCACAAAGTGTGATTATTTCTTACTTAATATAAGGTAAATATATGTTGGGTTAATATTTTTCAGCTTTAAATGATATTTCCATATGTTCGTTCCTTATCCGATCTGTTTCATTACTATACCAGATTGACCTATGCGTTTGTACCTAATGTCCGACTATTGTACGCCCTCAAAAAAAAATTGTTGTGTCTTAGGCAGGTCAAAAACCACTCCTCCTCAACCTTTGATCTTGTTATAACTATTTCAATTAGTGTCGTGAGGAGATCAAACAAGGGTTAAGAGATGAGTGTGAGATTTTTTCCAATTGCAACTTCAAAAAAAATGAGGGGAGTGATGAAATGTGCAACATATGGGGATATCTAGGTCGGGAGCTTATGGTTTGACTTCTGGGAATGCTTAAATGAGTGGGTCTTGAAATATGATTGCAAAGTATGTAGGACAGGTTCGGTGACAAAATCATTTAAGCTGAAAAATATTAAAATAACATATATTTATTAGATATCAAGTGGAAAGAATAGCATGGAATAGTTTTCACACACACACATGGAGATTTAGTGTCATGGTTTACTTCTGAATTCCTTTCTCAATTGGGTATCATGAATCTTTTTGAATTTCACTATGATATGATTTATGAGACATCTTTTTCTATTTTCACTAGGAAGAACTCCTTGGTGTGGTTCCTGCATCGATCACTTTACTTTAAATAAAATTTACTCAAATGATAAATCTTTATGATGTTGGAAATATATATATATATATATATGAATCATTGTATTTGGATATGTGACTTTGCCCAGGAGTGCAAATGTTTAGGTGTGGGGGTGTGATCGTACCACGATTCACTGTTTTATTCCACCCTTACACCGCAGTTTTAAACTAGTTTTGTAATGAATATTCCAAATATAATAATAAATTTCACTTCATGTTTTAATAAATCAATTAATGTTAATCAATATTATAATGGGAAATGTTACTTGATTGACCTTCTCTAGATGCCTTGATTTGTGTGTGTAGTGACTTTTCAATTTCAGGATCAAATTCAAGTAGTGTTGCTTTACCAGATCTTGTCATGCAACAATGATGTCTAGTTTGATTGATTGATTTTTTGTTTTGTTTTTTTTATTTGAGATAGATTAAAAAAAAACTTAAGAAGGGTGAAAGAAGAATAGAATGTTATACTATAGAATTAGAGAGTGAGATGGATAAGAAGAGAGAGAGAGAGAGAGAGAGAGAGAGAAAGAACACACCAAAAACAACAAAAAATAAAGAAAAACCCAAAACAAAAACAATCAAATGGGGGTGGGGTATTTAGAGGAGTACTAATCAAGAAGTAAAATTACCCAATAAAAATAAATAAAGAAAAAAAAATGATCTTGGCTCCCCGGTAACGGCGCCAAAATTTGACCGCGTTGTCGAACGCGTCAAATTAGTTGTTTAATTTTGACTAGAATTTCTGCAGTATAGCAGCAACCCTAGGTCGTCTCTCGACGGAGCCTTAGATAATTAATTATGAAATGTGGTTCTGATTATGAAATTAAAAAAAGGAATTTGGGTTTTATAATACTTGGGTTTGATGATTAAAGTTGACAATAGAAAATAGAAGCTATAAAACAAAGTAGAGATTAACAAAATTAATTAAGTGTGATCAACCCGGGGTACATGTATGATGTTTTTCCTTCATCGCTTCATGATATAAGGTTATGATCTTTTAATCCATTGTTTATAACACCTAGAACTAGAATGTTACTGAGTTTATACTAGGATACCTCCTAGGGTTCAGTGAAAACACACAATGATTCACTGGACACCGCCAATGATTGAATGAATTGTGTTTGACTTCATAACCAAAACTCACCAAGGCAACACACGAAAAACTTGATGCACTGTCCAGATTTGTATGTTATTTCTTTGTGATACCATGACATAAATGTACACGGCCTTGACAGTACTTGTGTGAGTTCAATTTACCAATATAAACCACACAAACACCTCAATTGAAAGGGGGAAAGAAAGTGGTGAACGGTGTGTGAAACATCACATGAATGGGTACCCCCAAACATGATCATTTGAGTTGAGAATGACATACCAGTACATAACTCAATAAAATAAGAATAGAGGATGATGAAAAATAACACAACAATCTGGAATTTAAAAGATCATTCAAATATTACAAACATGAAGCTCGGGATGTACATCACATTCCTCCCCGGGTGATCACAAGGGGTTTAGAAACCCATGGGACAGGAAGAAGAGAAATATGTTGGGGTAGAACTTCCCATAGCCTCCAGAACCTCTAGTGATGTTGCGAAGACTCCTTGGGGACTCCAAAATGGCAGCACCTTGCCTCTTGGCCGAACTTACAAATGAGGAGCCCAAGGTGCCCTTTTATAGGAAATGTGGGAGGTGGTTTTGGGCACACAGATTTCATCAATCCACTTGCACGACAAGTTTCGGCCTTCAGACAGTATTATCTCGCTTTGGAGAAAATAGAAAAGTTGTAGCCCTACCTATTTAATGTCTCCACCGAAAGTTTGGAACCGTTTGGACAACTACATCTCAAGATATTGATAAAATACAGAACACCGCATTTGACTTGGTCCAAATTCGGTGGCTTGGACAGATCAGTTCAGATGGGCCCTATAGAAGCCGAATCAGCATTGGGTTCCTTAATATGAAATGTATCCTATTAAATTTTGGACAGGACCACAAAATTTCATCCCATTTTGATGCACGGATGTTGTGTACTATGCAAAACAGTGGACAGATGTCCATGAATCCATGCAATTTTGGCCCATTTTTCTTCCACTTCATCAAAGGCCATCCAAATCACCTCCACCTACATTGAAACAATAAAAACAAGTAACATTTCCCATTATAATATTGATTAACATTAATTGATTTATTAAAACATGAAGTGAAATTTATTATTATATTTGGAATATTCATTACAAAACTAGTTTAAAACTGCGGTGTAAGGGTGGAATAAAACAGTGAATCGTGGTACGATCAGGTCACCTCGATTGAGCGATTCCATATGGGTTTTTTTAAACATTCTCACGAAGGTCACCCACCTATTACTGATCAAGGTGGATTTCTTAGTATATGAGAATTGGAGAATTTATATGCATGAGATTGTGCACCTCATGGGGTTCCTCATACCATTGTATTATATTAGGATGGATAGTTTATATCTCATTTTTGGGAAGGATTACAAAGGTAATTAGGTACATAGGTGGTTTTGAGCACAACATAACTTCCTTAGATCAATAAAAAGTTGGAGCACAAAATTTAGGTTCTAGAGAACATTCTTAGAGCATGTGTCCTTGATTTTGGGGGATCGTGGGAGAGGAAAATACCCCTGGTTGAATTCTTCCAAAAAAATATCTATCAGGCGACTATGCCGATGGTGCCCTATTAGGATTTGAAAGGTTGGCCACAATGATCACCTATATGCTGGTTTGAGGTAGGATAGGAAACACTACTCATACTGTATCTCATGTAGGAGAATTCAGAGCAGATCTAGTTAACAAGAAAGTGGATATCGACTGCATAGTATAGACAAAAATCCTATGTTGATCACCTTAAAAATACTATGGATTTCAAGGTTTGGGATCAGTAATTTTAAGTATCTCACTGAGGATGGGTCATATATGCATTCAGATATAGGGAAATATTTCATTGTGATATTTCATGCCATTAGAGATTCTAGACAGAGTCAAGCCAACAACCTATCAGTTGTAGTTACCTCAGAGGTACTGAGCCGTGCATGAAATATTCCAGGTATCTCAGCTATGTCATTATGATTTAGACCTATTTCACACTATTCATATAGATAAGGTTTAGCTATAGGGATATTCCTCTTTCAAGTAGAATACTATGAGTATCATTGATTGGAGCACTAAATACCTTGGAGGTAGGCCAATTTCTTTAGTTTGGGTGCTATGGAAGCATAATCATGTACAAGAAGAGACCTAAGAGAGAGAGAGAGGAAGATGTGTGTGATCAGGGGCTAGATCCCTTTTTAGATTTCTTTCCACCCTCAGAAGATAAACTCAAGGATGAGTTGTCTTAAGAGGAGAAGTTTTATGATACTAAGTTTTTCTAAGAGATATGAATCTTCTAGTTTTTTATTTAATTCCTTAAATTCATCATAATGTGGATTCCTAGTGAGGGTATGGAAGAAATTTGGGTATACGGGTCTCGTTCAAGGGATAGAGGCATGCTTTTTGGAATAATAAGCTGGGCCGCACAATTAGTAGAAACTATGTAGCCCAAGTTTTACAATTACTAGTAATAGTATGGGGCATTTCAGATATCAGAATAGGGCCATAATGTTTAATTAAACCATGAATCTAGAGTTTAACAACTATGAAAACAAAAAATAATTTTTTTTATAGGTGAAAATCATGATTTTAGAATTGTTTCCAAAACTGTTCACATGGACTGTGCAAGGTCTCTCCTTGGATAGTGAAGGGTGCACAGATATTGCATGGTTTGTCCAAAAATGTGTCAAAATCATGTGTCCCAGTGTTTTTGGTTAAAATAACCATTTTACCCTTAAAAATAATTATAACCTATTTTCTTTTCCTCATATTTCCAATGGACATCATTCTCATCCCCTTTGAGAGATTTCTTAATCATTCAGCTAGGATTTGATACAGTTTTTTCATCTAACCTCTGATTCAAGAGACATTTGTCTTGTTGGATCCATGCTGGTAAGTTTGTAAATCCTCTTACACCCTTCATTGTTTGTCTTCATATCAATAGGGTTAATTTTTTGAAGGTGAATATGAACTATTTTATGAACATTCATCTGTTGTACTATTTTCTTCTAATCTGTGATGAGTTAGGAGCAGATACTGGATGAGTGTTCTACCAAGAACCAGTGGTAGGTGGTATATAAATTTTCCTATAAAGTATCATTGTTTTATATCTAGTTTCTATTGTTCTGCACACCAAAAATTCTGGTGTTTCCCTTCAAATTAATTTAATTCATTGATTAAATTCTTGAAACCCTATATGGTTTCCCACTTATCATCATGTGAGGGATTGAGGTTTTCAACCTCAACCCAGACCACCTGTGAGGTGTATTTTCATATATTCACCATGATTTACCACCCTATTGGGTGTGTGTGTAATATTTCCATCATAGTGAGAGATAAAAGAAATTAAATGATATATTAGGAGAGGTTTTATTCCTCCTTTCCATGAAATTACATGTTATTTCAATGTTTGAATGGATTAAAATAAAATATGGAATGAGTTGGATGAACTCATGGATTGTGTATGAATATGAAATGGGATATCTAATGATTAATTAGATGTCTATGATTACAATGAATTCCATAGAAATTTATACTCCATGGATTCATAACTCCATTGAATTCCGTGGACATTTCTACTCTATGGATTCAAGATTATATACGATGCCATCGACATTTCTACTCTATGGATCCGCATTATATGGTATTCTTTAGAAATTAATACTCATTAGGTATGACCATTGGGTTTAAAAGTTTCTTAGATGTAATAATACATCGAGGATTCCTTGTTCATGTTATACCTTGGATTTGAACCTTTGGTCCTAACATTGGCTTACACAGCATATGCCATAGTGGATATTTTACCATTCATTATAGATGGCGCTTATTTATGATTTTCTGTTAATAGTGATCCTTAGTAGGATAGACAATACCACATTTACATGTATCACTCTAGTTTATTCATTTATATTACTGTTATATATTACACACTTATAATCATAAATATAAAAATAGAACTTGATATAGACACCATTGTTGGTGTTATATTGGGTGTCATTTCACACCATGTTAGAGCCACCATTGGGTACCAAGATAGACTTCATGGATGCAGGAAAGGACAATGGTAATAAACCGCTATATGATTCTTGATTATTCATTTATTAGGAATAGGGGAGAACTGGACTGAGATGTGGATCATGATGCTCTCTAAAGATAGTTTTTTTAGTCTTTTTGTATTTTGATATAGGTATTTAGTTGGATTCCTTTCTCTATATTTTTCCATCCTTTTGGTATAGATACATGACACACACATCTTTATATGATATTGCATTTGACCTAGTTTATTATTACTATACTCATTTGAATGTTTATTTATTACTATTTAGTTGTTTGATATGATTTCCCTATTTATTGATGTGATTACATTACCATGATATAATTTTATTACGAGGGTACAATCGCCCACTACACCACCTTCGACCCTCAAAACTAGTCATCAACCTCTGCTATATGAGATATGTGCTTGAGGCCTTGTGACATACTAGTTCGAGGCACTATTCAGTGGCTTCCAGGTCAGGATGTCACATAAGATGAAATAATTTTTTTTGTATCAATAATTTTAAACCTTCACAAATAGTATTCAATATTTTGAATTAATATTATTGAACTTCTTCACACTTTCTCTTTTTTGTACTTCTTCTTCACTTTCTTTCCTAGTAGTATCCAAGAACTTTCTTCAGTCCCTTGGCTATACATATGATAGGTTTTTCTAGAAAAATAAATCCAATGTCTATAAGGTAATGACCATCCCATTTCTTTATGTATACTTAAACACTTTAAAACACTATTCATCCACTCACCACTGCATTATTTTCGTATGATACCACATGATACAAAAAATATTTTCTAGTATCATTTGATCGATTAAACATAAATTAAATCAATAAATTCCTCTACAACTTCTTTATATGATCTATTTAACACATCATATTTATGATACCAACTAATAATAAATCTCTTTCTGGTATACATCTCTCTGAATTATCTTCACAAAGTCCATCTAATCAACTTTCCAATTATATTCACTTTAGCAAACCACTTGGTGTATGAATAGTTCTCTATATTGGTTGTATGAATAACCCTTTAAACAATTGTTCTCAAAGTAAAATAGGTGGTAACTCCAATTTATTTTCATGCTAATCAAAAAATCAAATTAAAAATATTATTCTCAAAACAATTTTACTAGATTATTCTCAATAATTCTAAAGTATTCTTGGAGCTTCTTGAAAACTCAACACTAGAAAACTTTCCAAAACTCATTTAAAATAAGTGTTAAGGAACTTCATCAAACATTCTTAACACTTTTCACGAACCATGATCTTCCTTCATAAATTTAAAAACATTTAATGACCAAATCAATATTTTCACATTTTATATCTTTATGAAAGCCTTAAAAGAACTTACAACTAGTAAAACATTATACAATTCATCTTACTAATAGAAGTTTATAGTAGAACCACCATCCAATGTATTCAACCAATACAATTTGTTTCATTACTTGGAGAATTTTGTTTGATATTCCTATAATAACTTCACTTATTATCTTTATACATGTCTATTTAACAAACTTTATAAAAACTGTTTGTCTGATAAACTCCAAAAAATGACATTGAAATATTAATTCTGATGGTCCTCATCTAATTAGACATCATCTAATGAAATTACTCTACAAATTCCCTTTAAACATTAATATCAATCCACTATCCATGATACTTCAAAAAAATAAAAAAATAAAAACTTCATAGAAATGCTTGAACACTAACAAAAAATTTGGAAATTGGGTGATACCATTACACATAATACTAATCTACCTTTATACAACACACACGATATATATTTTACCATTACATAGAATGCTAATAAATACTTACACAACATTTTGAAAACTTCAAACACACTCTTCTCATCCAATCCTTTATTTTATGGAATCTGTCCAGTAAACTTCCTCAGAAGCTTGTAGTATGAACATTACATATAAAATGAATTTCTCCCCTTTATACTAATGCTTGAATCATAGAGTCTCTCATTACTCATGATTTTAAAAAATATTATAACAAAAAATAATCACTATATTTATTTTATCAAACACTATATATGATGAAACTAGTAAGTATAATATAACATACATTTTATATAAAAATTTGTCTGATAACCTATGTCTGATGGACTCAGTCTAGAAACATCAAGCTTCTATTTGATAAACTTTTTTGGAGATCCTGACAAAGTAAAGTGATCCATGTTAGGAAAAAAAAAATAAAATACCTTCTTAACATTTACCAAATTTTTCAAAGCATCTTCAACAATATTGGTCCCAACAATTTAGATGAAGAGGAAAGAGCTCTGGAAAATATTGATAAAATGAGAGCCTATAATTCAGAATTTGAATATATATACCAAAAGTTGTATAAAAATACATTAATATTAAAGGAGAATATTCTAAAAGAAAATCCTACTTCATAAATGTTTAAGATAAGATAACTAAAATAAGTAAAGAGAATGGAAGTCTTGTTTTAGAATTAGAAAAGTAAAAAAGATAAATTGAAAACATTGTGTTGATATGCAAAGAAATACTAAAGTTATAGCATCTAAATATCTAATGTTAGATAATATAAATAATATAAAATAAAAATATAAATGTGTGACTTGATCAAGATAAGACATAGATCTTCAAACAAATGTATGAGATTTAATCTTTTAAGAATATATTGACAAGGTTTACTACATGAAGAAAAAAGTTTGAAAAGATATACATATAGATAATATTGGACCTAAATAAATATATATTAGCTTATAAAACCAATGGAAATTCAATATACCAGTTAATATATAATGTTCCAATAAAAAAATCCCTTTTCACACAATTTTAACAAAGAGTAAATTGGAAGAAATTTTTTCCCTTAATAAATTTCAATATTTTGGACAACATTGAGATTTAATATCATCAGAACATGATGCATACAAACATAAAATATATAGAAAATTATGGGTTTTAAATATTCTATTTGAAAGTAATTCATAACCAAAATAAGTATATTTTCTAAAAAAAATAATTCTAATGATTATATTTTGTGCATAAATAACTGAATACCTATCATTGATACACCTTGGTATTTATAATTTACATTTTAATAAATCCACTACATTAAAAAATAGTTTTTTGGGGAGTTTATTTATTTTATTTAGGGGGACTATTTTTTATTTATTTATAGATATTTTTTAATAATATTTAATTTTACAAAGAAATTAAAATTAAATCAAAACATTTATGGAACCATCTTTAAAAGAAGAATGTCAAGTTGTTCTTGCATGTACAAGGGAGTGAAAATGAATCATATAGGTCAAGGATTTAAAAATTTTCACTATAAATTGATGTTAATATATTTTCACTAATGAAGTGCATCCTGGTATGGAGACCCAAAGATCCCATATGAACTTATTTAAGCACAATAATAAATTTAAGATTACCTCATTTGATATGAAGTCGTGTTCATTAATTGTTCATTTCCAACAACTATTTCTTGAAGTAACTAAATATGAATCCCTATAAATTATCCATACTCTCCTATAAGACCTATAGGATCATAGATCATCAAATTCCAAGTGCTAGTGCAGAGATATGATGAAACGTTCGATGTCTCGATGATCACCGCTACACCGATCCTTTGATCTCTGAAGAAAATCTTTGATTGAAGACTTGGAATGGGATCTTCTCTCTCTATGATGTGATCCACAAGAAATAAAATCTCTCAAATTAGTAGGATGATTATTAAAAAACATAATATCCCTCTCCTCCTTATATAGAGAGGTTCAAAAAATCCATAAATGGGTGCTCGATCACCTAGATATTTATTAGCCATTAAATAATCCAAAAACTATTTGTTATGAACAACTAAATTCGTCATAAATTTCATTTATATTTTTATCACTTTATTATAATATAATAAATATATTACATGATAAAATTAAGCCACTAATTATGCTCAACACTGCCACAAATATTAAATGAACCTTGAATATTAAAATAATATTCATCCTTGTAATATTTTCCCATGTATTTACTTTAGTAATTGTAAATATATTTAATAAATAAATTCAATAATAATAATAATTCTAAACTTGAATAATGTGAATTTATTTATTTCTTGGTGATTATATATCCTCATACATATCCCCGAACTTGTGGTGGGGCCCACCAAATCCTAAAATTCAATTCATCATAATAGGCTAGACCTTTGAATACCCTCAGTGTGTGACCCTTTATGCCCTTATATGAATAGCGATGAATACTATTCAAAAACTAGGAGAAGTTTCTAGAAACCCATTAAGGCCCCTAATGAGATAATAAAAAGTCAAAGCAGCGACAACCTTTCCTACAATCACATTCCATGTAATATAATCTATTTGTCTCAGGATATCTCATAAACATGGATGGAAACTTCATGTCATCATTCATTTTTTACTTTATTATTCATTGAACTAACTAGATATACTTTCCCTTTTATACCATGTACATAGATTTAGTGAAGGTAATACCATCCTCATCAACTAGGCTAGAGGTATTACATCCTTTCAGTAGTGAAAAATTCTCTCTAGATTATTTAATAAATGCCATACCACCAATGACACTCCCAACCCAATATACATCTCTTTGAATTCAATTAATTTTTTTACCTTTTATAAAAATATGTAACCAAATGGTGTACATTGATAATAATATCAATTTAGGAGACCATTAAACATGTTTAAAAAAAGGAACTACCAATGACACCTGAAACAGGTTGTGTTCCTATTGGAGGTTCAGTCCTCATGACCTCATCAACTAAAGATCACCAAGTGAAAACATCATGAGAATAAGTCTCAATACTTATGAGTACCAAACACCTAATAGTATAAATCATCTATGTGCAGTTAGTATGATCCATCTAGACCATAGGGAATATGTTTTAGATTAATGTCATAGTATCTCTAGGTTCTACTTATATTCTCAGAACTACAATTGTATTTTGATATGAAAAATAATCTATGAACATTAAAATTTAAACAGTGGACACAAAAATATCAACACTATTATGGTAAGGTTACATTGTGCATAACCCACTGTATACATTATATTATAATCTAAAAGTAATATTTAATCTAGGTTTAGGGAATCCACTATTACAACACTCCCACTTAGACTAGATCTAACTTGATAACAAACCTTGTAAGCTCTCACATGATCAGATCATGCTTATGATGAGTTATGAATTTAGTCATTAGGCATTCCACATATATAATGTGTGATTATTCTACTATATGTGACCTCAAATCCTTGAATAAAACTCCTCAAGAGATAATATCCGTGATTATATTCCTTTCGTACACTTTCTAATCTTGACATCTTGGCTAGTAATAGTAATAGAATTATCATAATTTATATTATGATAAAACATTACTTACTATGTTTGGTCCTATGAACTATAAAAAATTATTACATATTTCACACTACTTATTTAGTTTCATAAGAATCTTCCATGCACTTGGTTTTATAGATATGGATACCATTGGATAAAATTACCTTCTCTTGCTCATTAATTTATCCTGAATGTTATATTATACCATATTGATCTAAATTAAGACTAGTTTTTAACTTCTTTAAAATTGTTTCCATTCCTCTCTAAATACCTGGAATGTATCTTTTGTACTCTCTCAAGTAAAATTGGATAGTTCTGATTGCTTCCCATGTAGTTCTCATAGAAATAAATTATATTAACATACCATAAAGTATATTTTGGAAATATCACACCTACTACATATCATGAAATATGTGATTGATCCATTTTAGAAGTGTATAAACTTCTAATCACCACACTAACCTCCTATTATACACCATGCATGTCTTATTGGAGAGATTTATTCCACGAGACATTGGTAACACTTCTCTCTTGAATTTATCTAACTTGTACTTTTCAATACCTTTTCAGTATATGTACTATTGGATTTCTCTAAGAAATCATTAGATCTACCTCAATTGATCTTGTTCCCTAGAAATTAGGTTTCTACTTTAAGTTATTATGTGAAATGCTAATTTTATTCTAGTCTTAACTAACCGTAATACCAATAATTGTTTTCTATATGTTATCAAAGATATTTTTGTTGTAAATCTACGATTCTCCCACAAAACTCTTATATAAACTTGTAAAAAAGTCATTCCAAATGAATATTCTATGATCTTGTTTTGTTAATTAAATCCAAAAAATTATATTTTAGTAACTTAAACCTCATATTAGAATTCTATGGTGTCACCCACTATTTTTGGTTGTGTCGAATAGACACCCTTCAAGATTGGAAATCTTGACATTCAATGAACAATTTAAACAATCAAAGAAAGTGGTTATGAAAAGTAGATTTCTAATGGATTTAGGCATAATTACTTGGTATTACCAATCAAGACTTATTGGCACCATGTTTGTACCACCCATGTATAGTATCACCTACATACCCATCAAAATATTCAAAATAATAAGAACCTAAAATTTTATACATGGAATCCATTATTGAATTTTAGTTAAACTTGTAAATCTTAGCTTGTTGTAATTTACTACTTAAATATTGGATTCATTACTCTCAATGAATAAATTATACCAATTTTGGTGAATTTAAAACCATTACCATGGTTTTATCCTTCTAATGTTGTATGTTTCTCTAGATTATTCTCTTGTGTAACTTTTTCCTATACCGACCACTTGTGCATCTCAAGCATTGACTAAATACAAGTCAATAATCATATAACTATATCAAATATAAATTTTAACCCATTTATATAAATATAGTCTATTTATTGAATATATATTTTCTATCATAGGGTTTTTTTAATATCATTTGAAACCATTAGGATATTTACTTTAGATTCATATTTTTCTCTTTTTGACACAAGTTTGGTTATATCAATAATAAACTCATTGCATCCAAACACATGTATTTATGATATAATGGATTTATATAATACTATAAATCATATGATATCTATTTTCAAAATAGTTGACATATGGTTATGGGATAACATAGCTATTTACAAAGCATGTATTGAAAAACAATGGAAGTTTAAGTAATGCAGATACATATCATCATTGATACACCTTCTACTTATATCGTGACTCATATGTGTATAAGAAAATATGTGTTTAGGAATTACTCAACAATACATTTTATTTATAAATATTTGTATTTAAGAATAATCATTGATCCTCTTTACTATCATCATATTATTGATGATTATATAGAAATGTGAGGTTATGAATAAATCCACTCTACATTACATGATCGATGAATGCTTTATCAAGATATTCTTCAGCACATGGGCCCAATGATACTCATATATTCCGACCAATAACATTTTTTTACTTTACTATTATATTCCTTAAAACTAATAATGGAATCTATTGAATAATATATTTACTACTCGCTTAGCCTTAGAATAGTTCATTCTCTCAAGATGAAAAAATTCAGAAAGATTTATAGCCATCCATTAGATGTAGAAATAATAACTAAGTTATTTAACTCTAAAGAGTCTAAAACCATAATGGGTATATCCTTGAAAATTGATTTTAGTGTTCTAGAGAAATAATTTTCTTGAAACAAATGAGAACTAGAGTCTTAAATTTTTATGTTAATCAGTTATTTCTAATGATTCAATTATTAAATAGCTATTAGTTGAGTATTATACACCACAAACAACATTCATTACAAAATAGAATAATGTATTCATGTCTAATGGAAATGTGAGATAAATGCTTTTGTAATACTCAATAAAAGTTCAACTAGAATCATTAATATTGGAAATTAGAAGTTGTCTAGTTCTCACCACTGACTTTGCAATCACCCTTTATCAACCACTTGGATAAATTACCATACTCTTTATAACATTTCCAATCTTACTTGGTTACTATATTTAGATACACATATGTGATATATATATTTTATTTAATACCCAAGATGTATAATGGAAACATCATATAGAATTGATGAATGTACATAAAGAATAATCGACTACATACTTCTTAAATTCAGTTAATATAATTTTAATCTTCTACAGACTTATCTCACGACATGTGAAGCAAAAGGCCTCATATGAAATGATCTAACTATATTATTCAAGGATGTTTTCATGGAGTCCTTAGCATCACACATTCCATTGGACGTCTCTCCTTTTATTAGAACATGTTAAAAATAATAACTAAAGATAAATATTTCATTAAGTTCATATCAACTTGATTAACCTTACTCAAATGTAATAAAGTGTTTTATCCATGCTGTTCATTTTTCAATCTTAAAAAATACCGAAGTAAGTGTGTTATAATTATATATGAAAGGGATGTATTGAAGAACTATGATTCATCTTTCAATTTACAAATATTAATTGTAATCATTACCTCATTCATATATTACTTTACATTCTCTTCAAAACCTTCTCAGATATGAGAAAAAATATGAAATCGCCAATGTCTTGACGATGTATTCAAAACTAATTGGAAATTGGTGATATAATTATGGTATAAACATAAAAATCATCATACATGAGTCTCCTATAAGATTTTTTCATACCCTTTCTTCCCGAGGTAACTCAAGAGGTAGTGGGGACTCAAACACCCTAAATTTACTATATTGTAGTACTTTACACAACCGCCTGTATTACTCTTTGTAAAATAATGCTGATAAGGACATCTTATTTTTCCTAAACTAATCATAGTGAATATGTGGTATTACTTGTCTGTTTCTACAAAAATAAACTCCAACAGATTATTAATTTTATCTTAATTATCAATTAGGCATTATTGATTAATTAAATCATTAAATGTCTCCCAAAAATTTACCAAACCCTAGTCTACCTTAGTATTATATTCAAAATGATAAGTATCTAGAGTATTCTAGTGGAAAGGAACTTTTAAAACCATCCTCATTGTCCAAGAAATGGCTATGCCACTACCATGAGAGTTTCAAGGTAGGTGAGTGACTAGCTAACCTCATTAACTCATGTCTCCTTGAACTAATGATTAAAGTCCTAGCTACTAAAAAACCAAAAAATTATTTACTAAATGATTTTCCTATAAATATTAATCAAATAGATATGGATAATTATGTACTACCATCATTAGTTATGTCAACCCATTATTCTCCTATGAACTCCCCAGTAGCTAGGGGCACCCACAACTAGGGACGATGAGTACTCCACACACCTAGTCTTGTTAAAATTCATATGATGGAAGGTGTTATGAATTAATATTTATTTTATGGGTTTTTATTATTCATCAATGAATGAAATCATTTTTTATATAATATTCATGTTTTATGTGATCGCACTCCCAAATGACTATGTAGTAAATAAAAAAATCAACTCGTCTTAAATTGAATTAATTTATGAATTTAAGTTTACTATTTTTTGTGATCACACTAATTTGAAAATTCAGAAAACAATAATAAAAAATTATTAAATAAAATAAAATTCCCAACTGATCATGAACATTTAGTATTGATTGATCCATTTAAACTCAATGGATCAACCATGACCCTATAGGTATAATACCAATGTCGGGTCTTGAATTGTATTAAATACTACTCCCCAGTACATTGTTTCCACATATCATCTAGGATACTACCTTGTCTTGGCGTGGTCCATATCTTACAGCATCGTTATCATAATACAAAAATACTCATACACAAGCGACGAGGTCTTGGGAAGTGAAAAATAAATACAGAATTAAACCAATGGATGTGTGGTACATTATAAATATTAAATGAATATTATGTGCATAAATTAAAAAATAAATTAAATATTAAAATCATCACACATAGTTTAAATAATTAATTAAATAAAAATGGACCTATAAAAACATATTCAATCATTGCTCAAGAGTAATTGACATGTAAAATAGATGCACGATAAAATTAAATTGAAATAATTTTATAGGTAAATAAAATAAATAAAATAAACTATTTAAATTCAAATAAATTTATTTCATTAAATACTGAAGTTAATTTATCTTTCTTCCAAAATTAAAGTAATTTTCAAATTCAAAAAAATAAAAAATTAATTTCTTAGAGATTTAAAATTTTCCAAAGAACCCCACGCAAGCAAATTTTGGGTCGGTATGACACCAACCAAGACTGTTCTAGTTTAGGTAGAACCTTTGTTGGGTGGATATGGGTTTAGAAGAACCATAAAGGGTGGTACTGGGTTAATTAAGCCCATGTAGGGTGGTTCTAAGTTAGGAAGACCCATGGAAGGTAGGTGGAGAGATCAATTAGGTTAGGGGGTCATGCGTTCCTGTCCACCATCGAGTAGGAAGGAGGCTGAGGGAAGGGGCCCACTATTGGAAGGGTTGGCTGAGGATCACCCTGGGAAATGATGTGGCTGACCATTATGATGGATCTGTAGGTGGAGGGCGATGACAATGGGAGGCCATAGAAGATGAAAATTCTAAGGAGGCCACAATAGTGGTACATGATCTGGATTCTAGCCAGTGAGGAGGGAAGAAGTTATGGGAGGGAGTATCCGGTAGAAATGTGTGGTTTCCTAGTCTAGAAAGTGGTTGGCTGGCATTGGATAAGCCCCGATGGTGACTACAAGCTGGCCAGGTGCGGTACAGTTGTCAGCAGGTGGGATGATGCACCGAAAAGAAGAAGCCTATTGGGAGGTATCACAAGTAGGGGTTGTGGGGAAAGAAAGAATTACAAACCATTTTTATTTATTTTTAATTATTTTTTTTAAAATAAGGATTGAAGTGGAGGCCACAACTTGCAACCTCCCATTTTTATCTTTTGTTTCCTTTGTTTATTTGTTTGTGGACTTCCAACCAACATGCCCCAAGTTCATTATATTTTTTTTGTTAATTTTTTTAACTTCATGAGTACATTAGACCACCCTTAACAAATATATTCAAAATAATAATACTAGTAGGATTTGTTTTTTATGATTCCTCAACCATTTGGAATCACTACCCATCAGCTGGAACTATTCCGACCACCAGATTCAGGACGAAACCCAGTTGAAATATGGGGGATGATTGGAATTTCTACCTGCCATCAAGATTGGGTAAAAATTAAAACACATATAAAAAATAGGATCTCCATTTTTATTATACATAAAATCCATGTTCGATCCAAATAATTTTTTTAGATGTCCATAACTTCTCTGTTTATGATCCGATCAAATTGCGATTAGATTTGTTGGGACTAAAAAAAATAAATCTACTTTATTTAATGAAAATTTAATTTTTTATGGCTCATAAAATTCAAAATATCCCTTTGATACCAATTTATGTTACTGAGGTGCACAACATAAGTAGATAGGCCGAGGAATTAATGTTTTTCACCGGTGATTAATGTAACTACGCCATCACCGATGAAGCACAACCCAAAAAGAATCCCCAAAAATATAGTGTGAATTTATTTAAGAAAAAAAAAAATCAAATATTACCTAATTAAATATGAATCTGCATTATTCAATCATTCATAACTGATAAACCTTTCTCAAAGTAATAGAATCTAGATCCCTCTAGACTGTCTAAACATAATTTAAAAATTTGTGGGTGTGTCGATCATCTAATTCAGGGTGAGAGTGTAGAGATCCCATGAAACATTCAACATCCCGAAGATAACTTCTATGTTGATCCTTCAATTAGTGAAGAATAATGTTGACCAAATACTTGGATTGGGAGTTTCTCTCTCTAGGAAGTGGGATATAAGAGATAGAATCTCTCAAATTCATATGATGAATAGTACCTGACATGAGATCCATATCCTCCTTATAAAGAAAGGTTCTAAATACATGAAAATGGATCCCATACCCCAAAATATTTATTACCCTCTAAATAATCCATAAACTATGTGTTATGAACAACTAACTAGGTCCTAAATTTCATTTACATTTTTGTAACTGTCTTGTTGTCACCACAAGACCCATACTGGGGCTCGAACCAGAACTACCCCAATCCCACCTCCATATACCAAGTGGTGAAGACTAGTGATAAAATTATAACTAACTCGGGGAGGCCTTTTCCTAAGTACCTATACACACGAATGCAACCAACTCAATGTAAAAGTACATAAGGAAAGTAATAAAAAATGAAAAATTTCTATAAATAAACCAAAAAATGCATGGAACACTAAACAAAACAAAGTACGGTAGTGAAAACTTAAAAGAAAAGGGAAAAATACATGGCCAACCAGAAATATGTCCCAACCTAACAAAATGGGAAAAGAGAAAAATTTGAGAGCCCAACTCCTGTATCCCAAGCAACAAAAAGCATACACGGTCTAAGTAGTCCATATCCCTAAGCTCCTATGAAGTCATGATTGACCTGTACACCATTTTCAAAAGTCAAAAAAAGTATTGGGAAAAGCCCATGTAGGGTTGAGTATACAAATACCCAGTAGAACACCCTGAAAATGTGAAGGGGGAGTATAAGATATACAAATAAAGATGAAAGCAATAGATAAAATAAGGAGAAGAAAAAGAGTATAGCTCAACCCAATAATAGAGTGAAAGTAAAATAAACCAAACATAGGGAACTCAAAACAGTGAGAATATAAACTTCTCATTGAGTCTTAACTACCTATAGTAGGTGAGTATAATTTTCCAACCACAAGAGGTTAGACACAAAAATCATGTGACATACCTCATGTGTCTTCACCTCTCCTAGAAGTAGAGTAACCAAAACCCAAGGAGTGGGTACTAAAATAATATATATATATATATATATATATATATATATATATATATATATATATATATATATATATATGCTCAGTCAAAGAATACCAAATGAGAGAGCAAGGGGATCTCTATCTCACAGTTCAACCCTAGAAGAAGAGTCACCAACAATTCTAAGGTAATATCTATCTGTGATGCCAAGCACCTCACATGTCTAACCAAGACACACAAGTATAAGGGACTCAATCACCACACGTTGACACTATCCTCTTTGGATGCAACTAACTCGCCTGCATGATATTACGTGCATCACAAGAATGCATTTCAATGGGGAAAGCATTCCTATTTCTCATGAGTCTAATGGTACGTCATACCATGCCTCATCGCTATGTGACAAAGTCAAGGAGTAACCAATTTTAGGAAAGGATATTGTGCCCTACTATGACAGGAGGATCCTTCTCTGGTAGTCCCTAAGGAACACCACTACCTAGTCTAAATAAAGGGTACCACTCGAGAAAGTCACTAGGGAAACACACTACCCAGTCTTACAAGAGGGTAAACCTAGTGAGTTTCTAGGGAAATGAAACCACCTAGCCCCACTAGAGAGTAATCCCAAAACATCGAGGAACTACACCACCTAGTTATACTAGAAGGTAACTTTGAAAGATCATCGGGGAATGAAACTGCCTAGTCCAACAGGAGCGTAAGCTCAGAACTACCATTGGGGAACGCCAATGGCCAGCCCAGCTTGAGGGTAAGTCCATAACTGCTCTAGTGGTTCTGTATGATTAATTCAATCATTGGGTGTTTCCTCAACACGAGAAAACCCTGAAAATTCACATCTTATCTTGAAATCCTCTTTTGAGGGAACCATCAAATTCTATGTAGAAAAACACTCAGGATAGGTATCTCATGGGAAAAAATATGAGTCTAAAAGAAGGAGATTCAAATTTTTGAAGGTTGTTAAAAAGAGATAAAGTAGAACCTGACATGTGAGGGGACCCACATGGTTTGTGCTCCATCCTTACTTCCTGGTTGTGTCTCTAGTTAGTACATGGGTCCCATCCATGTAGAGGTACATGCTGTGTAGGTGGACTACACGGCAAGTACCACCTATCGGGGGAACATTCCATGTTTGTTGGCTGTGTCCATTTACTCAAACCCCATATCCATGTACTTTGGTACATGAAATGTGGGTACACATGGGATGCTTCCCATGTGGACAATCTATATCTATGTACTTTTACACGGAATCCCCATATGTGTGACCCATCACACGGGATTTCCAACTAGGGAGGGTGTACATGGAGTTTAAGGAAAGACTACATACCGTGCCATCCTTAACTTTTCCTAAACCCTATCATCACCACTGAGGTAGGCTACATACCGTGTGTTCTCCATTGAACATGGCGTGTAGTTGGGATTTCAAAAAAAAACTCAGATTTTCCAGATATGAGTCTATGCTTTGAATCTGGTCCTGTTGCAATATATCCCACCTTAGTTCCTCCTGAATCTCACAGATCTGACTGAGATTTACACTCGTCAGTCATCATTCACTGTCAATCGACCAAAATTAATCACGACGTTTTGGCTGAATGTTACGCACGTCGCTGCACCTATGAGTCACAATGATCCAATGTAAAACCTTTGAATTCATCATCCATTCACCACAATGATCCCATATCTGTTATTTTCTTGAAGAACCATCATTGCTTAATTGATCCTCCATGAATTCAAGTGCTCGATCAAGCTCGGGTTTCCCAGCAACTATCGAGCTAAGAACCGTGGGGTTCCAACATCGAATAATGCAAAGAATGGGGAAAGAAAAGCACATAAACAATGGTTTGACAATATTTGGACAATAATTCTTGGAAAAAATACCAATATTAGACAATTAAGATTATAAAATAACTGATACAAATTTATTTTAAATATATAGTCTCATGAAAAGGTTTGAAAAAGGGTGAAAAATTGAAAAATAATATTAGATCTTCTCAAACATTTAATCAGAGGGTGGAAATACAAATTAACGAGACCTAACTAGATTAGATCGATAATTGTTGGTGAAGAATGCACTGGCCAAGATCCGTTGCATTCATCGTGCTTTGAATCACCTTGATCTGAAGTTTTGTTGTTCGTTGAGGGAATTCTACAGAGGAAGGAGGTTCTATCATTGGAGAGTTCAGAAAATAATGAGGCTAAACTTAGCCATGATGTCATTATAATGAATTTATAAACATCCAACTAAGGTTAAATAAAATAAATAAATAAATAAATAAATAAATAAATAACTAAATAAATAAATTCACTTAAATGCACCGTCAATGAGGGAGGGGTTTTAACATCATGTGCCGAATCATTTTATGTCGCGACTAGGGTAAACACCATGTTACGGATCCGACCATTGTCTCAAAAATATTATCCAATCAACCATTTGAGAGTTATCCCATTTTATTTAATTTTATGCACATGTACAATAAAGATATATTTAATATTTTTATAAAATCAATTCTGGACACACCAGGCCTCGAATTATCACACTGTCTCATCGCCTAGCTCTAGAAATATATTTAGAAATATTTCAAAGTATTTCAAGAAAAAAATTGAGTCTCAACATCATTCAATCTTGAAATATTATTATATATGAAAAGAAAAACTAACGAATAATGTTAGGGTATTGAGCTCGCATCTGGATCTCCCACTCTCAGGAACTCTACTGCACATTTCTATGCTGCCACAACATGAAAAACAAAGGGATGATCCATCCATTTAAGGTATTCTCCTATCAATCATCGATCTCTACTGGGTGCTCTAAAATGGTGGATCCATCTTCTATTTTCAGTTTTCCCTAGTTGATGAAATGTATAGGGTCATGTACGTATGTTCTCAGTTGCGACACATGGAATATGTCATGCACCTGCTCTAACTGTGGGGGTAGGGTCTAGAAGTAGGCAACCTCGCCAACCCTTCGCATGATCTCGAATGACCCGATGAACCTCGAGGATATCTTTCTTCCCTGACCAAACCTCCACATTACTCATTGTGGGGATACTCTCAATATGTCATCTACCTAATTGAACAACAAGGTCCTATAATGGTGATCTGTATAGGATTTCTATCTACCATGGGTCATTTTCATCCATTCATGGATGACCTGCACTTTATCCATTGTCACCTGCACTAACTTTGGGCCCATAATAGATGAATCTCCAATATCTATCCAGCATAAGGGTTGCCTAAAGGGTCTCCCATATAGGGCATCAAATGGAACCATGCTAATGGTAGAGTGGTAACTATTGTTGTATGAAAACTCTACTAATGGAAGGTGATCCTACCAGCTCCTGTCGAAATCCAACATGCAATCCCTCAACATATCCTCTAGCACCTAGATAGTGTGATCAGTATGTCCATCGGTCTGGGGGTGAAAGGTTGTAATCATCCAAAAATGGGTCTTAAATGCCTCCAATAAGCCTCCCCACAACCGTGATGTAAACCAAATGTCATGATTGGAGACAATCGTCAAGGGTACCCCATGAAGGTAGATGATCTCCCGTATGTACAACTTCCCTAACCTCTCTACCAAAATTTTATCCCAGATATAAAGGTAGTGTTCTGACTTTGTGAGTCGGTATACTATCACCATGATTTCTTCATGGCCTTTCACTATGCGTGGAAGCCCTGTGACAATTTCCATGGATATGTTGTCCCATTTCCACTCCGAAATCTCAAGAGGCCGCAACATACTTGCCAGAACCTGGTGCTCAACCATCACTTGCTTAAAGTTGAGGCATTATGAGATGAACTTAGATATGATTAATATCATGAAATACCAACAAAAAACCCTTAAATAACCCTTTACATCTTCCCCACACAGGGATTTAAATCCAAGGGTGAAGTGTGGAACTCCCGCATCACCTCCTCCCGCATCACAACTTGAACGACTGTCTTCCCCTATAACTAGATCTCGTGATTCCCTCCTTCATAATATCCATCTGGTGCATCACCTATAGATATTTGATCACATATAAATTCTCAATCAATGTATCCCAGTTGGGACTTTATGACATGCTCAAGGAGCGAAGGATCCAATACCATCGACTCTAGAAAGAATATATCCTCCTGCTCCATGAGGGTCACCTACAGGGAAGAAAACTACTGGGAAGCTTCATGCACTAAGAGAGACTAATACATCCTTCTAAGTAAATATTCTACAAATTTTCCCTTTCCTGAAGTATAGACTATCTCAAAGTTGTAGTCCAGCAGGAACTTCAACATGCATCACTGCCTCAGGTTTAGGTCTCTTTGAGTGAAGACGTACCTGAGACTCTGGTGATTTGACTAAACCACAAAGTGATATCCCAGAAGGAAGTGCCTCCACATAATCAAGGAAAAGACCACCATTTATATTTCTAGGTCATGATTCACATAGTTCTACTCATGAGGTCTCTACTTCCTTGACTCTTATTCGATGAATGTCTCTCATTGCATCAACACACAACCGAGTCGAGCTCTCAAGGCATCATAATACACTACAAACTCAATGCCTTCCTATAGTTGTCTCAAAATTGGAGCACTCATCAGCCTCTGATTTAACTTCACAAAGGAATTTTAGTACTGCTCAGACAAGGTAAACATATTTCCCTTCTGTGTCACAAAAGTCAAAGGGGCTGTAATCCTAGACAAGTCTGCCACAAATTTTCTACAGTAACCCACCAAACCAAGAATTATTTTCACCTATAACTCATTATTGAGTGGTTACCAATCAAAAACTTCTTTAATCATCACTAGATCCATGAATACACCTTGTTCCTAAATGAAATTCCCTAGAAAGTGAACCTCTTGTATCTAGAACTGGTATTTTGAGAGATTTCTGTAAAGCTGGTTCTCTCGAATTAAATCAAGGAACAACCTCAAGTGATCTGCATGCTCCTAAAATTTTACAGAGTAAATGAGTATTTCATCAATGAAGACAACAAAAAATTGGTCCATGTATTTTGTGAAGACCTAGTTCATCAAATCCACCAAAATAGTGGGGGGATTTGTCACACCAAAGGTAATAACTAGGAACTTGTAGTGTCCATAGTGACATATGAAATCCAATATCAAAATATCAGCCTTGAAAACCCGAAAATAGTGGTAGCTAGACCTGATATTGAACTTGGAGAAGCATATCACACCTCAAAACTAATAAAAGAGGTCTTAAATCATTGGCATGGGGTACTTTTTCTTAATCATGGAATAGTTCAGGCGATGACAATCTATGAAAATCCGTAAGCTCCCGCCTAAATTCTTTACGAATAAAACTAGATTTTCCTAGGGGGACACACTAGGTCTGATGAAACCTTTCTCATGAAGGTACTCCATCTATAAATGTATCTCCTAGAACATGGTGGGGCCATTCGATATGACTTAGAAGATATTGGGACAATACCTCATTGAAAGTCAATGAAAACTCTATCTCCCACCTTGGAGGTAGTCCCAATACATCTTTGGGGAAGTCATCCATATAATCCTAAACAACTAAAGGTATAAAAATTCTTGAAGGGTCCACTGCACCAAGGGTCACACTCTCTAGATAATGGGTAATAGTATGTAACCTCTTTCTCACAACACCTATTTGTCATGCTATTAGGTATCTCTCAATGAAAAAGGAGAGCCTCGTCAAATTAGTGTGTAGGAATCTGACTAGTCTATGGTGATAGTCGATCTGGGATCAAACCAAGGATATCCAATCCATTCCTAAGATGATGTCATAGGGCTCCATTATGAAAACCAAAAGGTCCCATGTGAAGCTCTCTTCTCTAAGTGATAGCTCTCATTTTTGGTAGATGAAAGACACAAAAGAAGTGTTCCATATAATAACCACAAGATAAAGCTATTGTGATAGCATATCTACTGGGAGCCCTAGCTCTCGCACCAAGAGTGAGAGATAAAAGAATAACTTGAACCTATGTCTACTAATACTAAGGTAAGAATAGAATAAGCATAGATCATACCTCGAATCATCTCATGCGCTGCAGGATCATAAAAATTTGAAACTTGTAGCAGTCTGTAACCCCGAATTCCAGATCCCTGAGCCTAACATGGGCCTCCAAGTGGTGGTGCTGGGAGGACCTCATAGAATATTCACCCACCTATATCTACTTCTACTTCTATACCAGATTTTCCTCCATAAGGACCACCCTTTTCCGCACCTAGGAGTTCCCTGATCATGGTGTTGCCTCTGTCGCGGTAGTCTATCTGCTATCTTACTAGGATGCTCAGTATGTCTAGTTGGAAAATCCAACACCATGTGACCTCTCTCATCACAATCATAGAACTGTCCCTCCCTGAGATTCCTTGGTGCTCTGCACTACCCCTGCACTGTACGACCCCATCCCTGAGCCTGCTCACAAAAGGGACTCTTATTCCGAGATCTCTAGCACCTCCCTACTACTATGGATGGCTCATTATTATCATGTGTAATGCCATCTACACCTATCTAGCATCCCTATATCACAAATCTCTCTGTCACAAGTGACCAATCCAGCACCCCAGCATAAGTGGGGATGCACAAGGGCACTATGCTAGCACATATCTCTCCGCAGAGTCCGTTCTCAAACTTCCATGCTCAGAAGTATCCATATCTAATCAGGTCAGGATAGTAACATGTACGGTCTATGAACCTAGATGTGTACTCTACCATTGACATACCTCTATACTAAATCTCCATAATCTCTTGAATCTGAATGGAGAATAGTAAGTATGGGTATTACACCACACAAAATAGATATTGGAAGTCATCCCATGAGAGCGACGACTCATTGTAACTCCCAACTACTCCGTAGAAAATACCGGCTTCTAAAGCTACCATCTGATATGTCAAGGTCCAAAAAAGCCTAAAGATGTGAACCACTAACTCTAGAATATCTTATGCCACATGGGGATTTAGCTCGCCATGGAACCTTAGTGGTCGCAGACACTGGAACTTGTGAAGTGCACTCAGCCTGCACACATCCTTATACTTCACTACTTGGACTATCTGCTGCTCAATAAGTGGAGGTGCTGCTACCTACCCACCTAGAGGAAGGGGATCCTATGATGGAACCTGAACTGAGGCCTCATCGCTCATAGGGTCATCACCATGAATTGGAGATAGTATCCTGGCTGGTTATCGTTGTGGAGGCATCCTAAAAATTATCAAGGAGTACTATGATCGGATGAGCACATATATATATATATATACACTGATAACAACAACATGGATCTAACTATGAGGGATATTCAAAGACTCAATCCTATATGATGTATGTACCTTTGTTCCCTACAAAAAAATGTCCCAGGGTGCTGAGTCGACAAGAAGGTAATCAGAGTCCCAGTGAATGGATATGTCAGCCACTTTCACCATCACTAGACTCCCTGGCCTGAGATCTGCACTTGAGACACTTCGACATTATTTCCCTAAACCCAACTAATACTTTTTAGGGAACATCTGAACAACATCCCAAGAAACTTACCATCTCTAATACCAATCTGTCCTGACCCCGAACCATTCTAGGGCTTGATCCGCAACTACCATAATCCCACCTCTATAGGCTAGGGGTGACGAATAACACTGAAGGAATAAATAACTTGGGGAGGACTTTCTCTAAGTACATGTACACATGCATGAAGCCAACTCAATGAAAAAGTGATGATGTAAAGAAATAAAGGATGAAAAATTGCTATAAATAAACCAAAATATGAATGAACAAATAAATAGAACAATGTATTGTAGTGAAAACTGTAAAGAAAGGGAAAAATAAACACCCACCTAGAAATATGTCTTAACATGACAAAACTAGAAAAGAGAACAGTATGAGATCCCAAATCCTATATCCCAAGACATGACCTTTGTATGCGGTCGAAGCAGTATTTATCCCTAAGATCCTCTAACGTCACGATCAACCTATCCACCATCATAAAAAGACAGGACACATGTTTAGGAAATCCCATGCATGGCTGAGTATATGAATACCCAGTATAATGCCCTGAAAAGGTGAAGGGGGAGTAGTAAGAGATACAACTTAAAAGAAAAGCAGTAGATAAAACAAGGTGTAGTAAAAGAGTGCATCTCAACCCAACAAGAGAGCGAAATTAAACTCATCCAAACATAATGAGATTAAAATAGAAATAATAGGAAATTCTTGTTGAGTCTTCGCTACCTATAGTAGGAGAGTAGAATCATCCAACCATGAGAATCAAGAAATAGAATGCACAAGAAATACCCCATGCATCTTCACCTCTCCTAGAAGGAGAGTAACCAAAACCCATAGAGTGGGTACTGAAACATGATATATATATGATCAGTCAAATAATACCAAATAAGAGAGTAAGGGGATCTCCATCTCACAAATTAGCTGAAGAAAAAGAGTCACCAATAATTCCATGTTAATGTCTATATGCGATGCCCAACTCCTCACATGTCTATCCAGGAAACAGAAGTCTAAGGGACTAAATCACCACAGCTTGATACTATCCACTTTGGGCGGAACTGACTTGGCCACACAGTTTTAAGTCACATCACAAGAGTGTATCTCATTGGGGAAAGAATCCCTCTTTCTCATGAGTCCAAAGGTACATCAAACCACACCTTGTTATTGTGCCTCACAGCTGAGGACTCACTGAATTTGGGAAAGGATCCTGTGCCTGGGTATTTTAGGAGGGTCCTTCTCTGATAGTCACTGAGGAATGCCACTACCCAGTCCTTCTGGAGGGTACCACTTGGGAACATCACTAGGGAAATCCACTGACCAGTCCTACTGGATGGTAAGATCGGTGAGTCATTAGGAAAATGCCACTGCCCAACCTACTGGAGGGTTATGCCTGGAAGATTTCATCAGGGAATTCCACTTCCTAGCCCTGCTGGAGGGTAAGCCCGAAACATTGAGGAACTCCATTTCCCAGTCCTACTAAAGGGTATCTCATAAATTTCTCCAAGTAACACCACTTCCCATCCTACTAGAGGGTAATCCCATAACTACCATTGGGGAATGCCACTACCAAGACCAGATGGAGGGTAAGCTCGGCATTTCTCTAGTAGTTATGTATGATTGCTTCTTTCATCAGGTGTTGCCTCAGCACGTAAAAAAACCCAAAACAATAACATAATATCTTGAAATATTATTCAGAGGTCACCATCACATTCTACGTGAAAAAATTCAGGATAGGAACCTCTCATGCTAAAATATGAGTCCAAAAAAATATATACAACGATTTAAAGGTCTCTCTAAAGAGATCAATTAGAAAACAATATAAAACATTTGGATTAATAATCCATTCTTCTCCATCATTTGTCATGAGGGTTTGGTCAAATTTTCCGAATTTAACCACACCTTTGAGTCTCAATGATCCAGTATAAAACGTTTGGATTCATAATAAATTCTTCAAGATGATCCAAAATATGTGATTTTCTCGAAGAACCATCAGCATTTCATTGATCTACTTAGAATATAGGAAACCGATTGAGCTCGGGTTACCCGACAACTATCGATCCGGGAACCGCAGGGTTCTAATGGTGAAGAACATGAAGAAAGAAGAAATAAAATCATAGAAACAATTAATTGATGATCGTTAACCAAGCATTCTTGGACAACCGATCAAGAATGAGAAATTCATATTAGAAAAAAATTGAAACAAAATAAGTTTCAATATATAGGCTCATGAAAAGGTTTGCAATTGGGGTGCATATCAACGAATAACATTTAATATGATCAAACATTTAATAAAAGGGAGAAAATTCTAATTGATGGGACCAAATTATATTAGATCGATCATTATTGATGAAGAAAGTGCTCACCAAGATCCATTTTATTCATCACGCTTCAAATAACCACAATATGAAGTTTCATCATTCATCAAGGGAATTCTCCAAAGGAAGGATGTGCTCTCGCTAGAGAATTCAGAAAATAATGAGAATAACCTTAGAAAAGATGTCATAACATGGTATTTATAGAAATCTGGCCTAGTTTAAATGAATTTAATGAATTAAATAAATAAATAAATAAATTAATTCACTTAAACGCACCGCCAATGAGCAAGGGGTGAAAACGTCCTGCGCTGACACTTTTTATATCTTAGGGAAAACACCGTATTCCAGACCCGACCATGATCTTGGATTTATGATATGATCAATCATTTGAGAGTTATATCATTTTCATTAATTAACCATGCACACAATAAAAATATATTTAATATTTTTATAAAATTAATTCTGGGAACACCGGGCCTTGTATTCTAATTCCATCTCAGTTTCTAGCTTTGGAAATATATTTAGAAATATTTCAAAGTCTTAAAAAGAACAGGGTCACTACACTTTTAATATAATAAATATATTACATTATAAAACCAATTCATTAACTATACTAGATATTCTTAAAAATATTAAAAGAAACTTGAATATTAAAATATTATTCGGTCATATAATATTATACATATATTTAATTTAACAATTTTAAATAAATTTAATAAATAAATTAAATAAAAATTATTATAAATTCGAATAATATGAATTTATTTATTCCTTGATGATCATATATCCACAAAAAATCTCATACCCTATGGTGGGGCCTACCATGTCCTAAACCCCTATTCATATGAATAGGCCATACCTTTGAATACTATTAGTTTGTGAACCTCTATGACCTTATCTTGATTGTAGTGAATACTATTTACAAACCAGGAGTAGAGTCTAATAACCCATCAAGGCCCCTAAGCAGATAAGGAAGAGTCATAACAATGAAAACCTTTCCTTTGAACACAAGTCATGTAATATAATATCTTTATCTCATCAAATATCATAAATTAGGGTGCACACTTCATGTCATCATCCTTTTATTTATTTATTATTCATTGAACTAATTGTACAAACTTACTTTCTTCTACCATGGCCATGGATTTAGTAAATGTACTACCATCCCAATCAACTAGGGTTGAGATATTAATTCCTTTCAGATGCCATAAATTCTATCTAGATTATTCAATCAATTACATACCACCAATGAGACACCCAACACAAGAAACCTTGCAACGAATTCATTGATATACATTTTTTCCTTATATCAAAGTACATGATCAAATGGTATACACTGATAATAATATCAATATAGGAGACCATTACACATGTTCCTAGATAGGAACTACCGATGACACCTAAAACATAAGGTGTTCTTATTGGTGGTTCATTCGTCATGATCTTATCTACTTGAGATCAACATGTTTGAACATCATGAGAATAATTCACAATGCTTATGTGACCCTAACACCGGATAATAAGACATCATCTATGTACAGTCAGTAATATGTATTTAGACTATAGGACATATGTTTAATATTAATGTAATGTTATAATGAGGTTCTTATTATATCCTATGATCTACAATAACCTTTAAATATAAAAAATAATATATAAAAACTACAATTTATATAATGGATGTAGGAATATCAACAATGTTATGGTAAAGCACTACTGGAATTTGGTCTTTTCCCAACGGTAGTATACCAACGGTTTATTTAAACCATTGGTATAGTGAGCCTTTGCCAACAGTTTATTTAAACCGTTGGCAAAGGGAATTTCAGTAGACCCTTTCCCAACGGTTCACTGGAACCGTTGGGAAATGGGTGCTAAACTCACACATTTCCCAACGGTTCCAGTGAACCATTGGGAAAGGTGTGCCTTTGCCAACGGTTTTTATAAATCGTTGGCGAAGGTTTTCCCCAAATTGCAGATCGCGATCTCCTCTCCCCATTTGGACAGAGCCCTAATCTATTCGCTCCGCTGCTCTCGCGAACCCCATCCGAATCTCTTTCGCTCCACTGCTCTCACGAACCCCCCATCCAAACACCATCACCCCCATCCGAATAGGTACACCCCCATCCGAATAGGTAAAATTTGATCTCAACCATATTGTTGTAGTTGTTTTAATGAATAGATTTTTTCCAGGTGTTGGTGGTTTACTTGATTATTGAAATTAAAATCTAAATAGGATATTGTTTGTGTTTGTGAAGACTTATTTAATGTTTTTATATTCTATGTTTGGAAGGAGAGTGTTCAAAACATGTAAATCAGAGTTGGGGGAGGCTATCATGAACGTTTACATGTTTTGGATAATGGATTGTGGGAATTATGGATTGTGTTCAAACCAATTTGATATGTTTTGGATAATGGATTTTGGGGGTAGGGGGTGTCCACGGGGGTGGGTGGGTTGTCCACGGGGGTGGGCGGGGCTGTCCACGGGGGTGGGAAAGGCTGTCCACGGGGGTGGGTGGGGCTGTCTAGGGGGTGTGGGCTGTCCTGGGGGTCTGGGTGGGGTGTCCTGGTGGGGGAGGGTTGGTGGGGTGTCCAGGGGGGGTGGTATGTCTAGGTGGTGGTGGTGGGGTTACATGGGAGGGGGGTGTGGGCTGTTTGGGAGGGTGGGTGGGGCTATCTAGGGGGGGTATGGGGTGTCCAGGGGGGTACGGGGGTGGGCGGGCTGTCCACAAGGGTGGACGGGCTGTCCACGGGGGTGGCTGGGCTGTCAAGGAGGGGTGGGCGGGCTGTCCAGGGGGGGTGGGTGGGCTGGACACGGGGGGTAGGGGTGTCCAGGGGGTGGGCGGGCTATCCAAGGGGGTGGGGGGCTATCCATAGGGATAAGGGGTGTCGAGGGGGGTGGGTGGGCTATCCACGGGGGTGGTTGGGCTGTCTAGGGGGTAGGGGGTGTCCACGGGGGTGGGCGGGGCTGTCCAGGGGGTGTGGGCTGTCCTGGGGGTCTGGGTGGGGTGTCCTGGTGGGGGAGGGGTGTGTGGGGTGTCCAGGTGGGGTGGTATGTCTAGGTGGTGGTGGTGGGGTTGTAGGGAAGGGGGGTGTGGGCTGTTTGGGAGGGTGGGCGGGGCTATCCAGGGGGGGTACGGGGTGTCCAGGGGGTACGGGGGGGGGGGGGGGGGCTGTCCACAAGGGTGGACGAGCTGTCCATGGGGGTGGCCGGGCTGTCAAGGAGGGGTGGGTGAGCTGTCCAGGGGGGGTGGGTGGGCTGGCCACAGGGGGTAGGGGTGTCCAGGGGGGTGGGCGGGCTATCCAAGGGGGTGGCGGGCTGTCCATAGGGAGAAGGGGTGTCGAGAGGGGTGGGTGGGCTGTCAACGGGGGTGGTTGGGCTGTCTAGGGGGTAGGGGGTGTCCACGGGGGTGGGTGGGTTGTCCATGGGGGTGGGCGGGGCTATCTACGGGGGTGGGAAAGGCTATCCACGGGGGTGGGCGGGGCTGTCCAGGGGGTGTGGGCTGTCCTGGGGGTCTGGGTGGGGTGTCCTAGTGGGGGAGGGGTGTGTGGGGTGTCCAGGGGTGTTGGTATGTCTAGGTGGTGGTGGTGGGGTTGCAGGGGAGGGGGGTGTGGGCTATTTGGGAGGGTGGGCGGGGCTATCCCGGGGGGGTACGGGGGTGGACGGGCTGTCCACAAGGGTGGACGGGCTGTCCACGGGGGTGGTCGGGCTATCAAGGAGGGGTGGGCGGGCTGTCCAGGGGGGGTGGGTGGGCTGGCCACGGGGGGTAGGGGTGTCCAGGGGGGGTGGGCGGGCTATCCAAGGGGGTGGGGGGCTGTCCATAGGGAGAAGGGGTGTCGAGGGGGTGGGCGGGCTATCCAAGGGGGTGGTGCTATAGTGGTTTTGGATTGTTTGAGGTACTCTTAGTGTATTATAAACCCTCATTTGTTCCATATTCATTTAAATTGATTTAATATCAATTTTTTCACACACACCATTATATCCTCTCAAACTATATTTAGATTGTATTTTCATTCGTATGGTGTTAAATATTTTAGTAAATGTTCATACTAGCTTCTTTTATGTGTTCTAGGGGTTTAGACTAATGACAGGGCTGCATGATTATTGTGGGGGTATTCTTTTCATATAAATATACCTATAAACCCCGACCCCCTTGGACAACCTGACCACCCCCACAGACAGCCCACCCACCTAGACACCCCGACCCCCCTAGACAGCCCCCACCCCTGGACACCTCCGACCCCCCGGACGACCCCACCACCCCCTAGACACCCCGCACCCCCCTGGACACACCACACCCCCTTGGACAGTCCCGCCACTCCCATGATCCTCATCCTACTCTTCATCCTGATCTACTTGAAGAAGTTAAAGTATAAAACTCATATACTCCCAACAAGACCCTTAAGTATTATGTATTCCTTGATCCACTTCCAATATCTTACTGGTCAATCCGTGAATATAGGCATTATAAATTTTGTATCTTATTTTCTTATATACACTGTATTTTGTTGTATTTCTTAATATGATTCTCATATAGAGTAATGTGTCAGTTATGCTTTTATATAGAGTAAACAATTGTCATTTATGTAAATATTTTTTTGATTAAACTTTAATATTATTGAATTGCTTTGAAATAACTTATTGCAATTTTTTTACGGAATGGATAGAAGTTGGATGTACGAAACTGATCGGATTTCAACCGATTTTCAAAATAATTTGAACAGCTTTCTAGATTTTTCATTTGAAAAGGCTTCAGATAGTGGTCACATACACTGCCCATGTTTTAATTGTGTTGGAAGACCTTGGTTGATCCGTGAAGTAGTTATCTATCATATAACCAAATATGGTTTCCAAACAAACTATTATGTGTGGTATCACAATGGAGAGAAAATGGAATCTCAAAATGTTGATGATCCAAATGGTAGGACTGAATTAGAGAGTTTGATATATGATCGGTTTCCATTTATTCGACATCATGAGAAGGAAAGGATGTCCATCCAACAAGATTTCAATACAAGCACACATGATGCGTCCAATGAAAATGATGATGTTGATAGGGTGAAAAAATTGAATGATGCTGCGATGACTCCAGTATATCGGCAATGTGATAAAATGAAAAAGTTGGAATTTTTAATCCGATTGTTTCATGGGAAAACTATGTATGAGATTTCAAATACTTCAATTGATTATATTCTTACCTTCTTGAAGGACTTACTTCCAGATGATGTAGATATTCCCTCAAACCACTATATGGCATGGAAGTTGGTTGGTGAACTTGGATTCTCAAAAAAAGCTTGCCCGAATGATTGCAGCTTATTTTGGGAGGAAACTGCTGAAAGAAATGATTGTATAAAATGCGGAACCTCCTGATGGAAGCCAAAAGATGATGGAACACCATCTCGTGTGCCACAAAAAGTAATGTGGAACTTTCCATTGATCCCCAGATTACAGAACCTTTTCATGTCTGATGAAATATCCATAAAAATGCGATGGCATGAAACCGAGAGAAAAAAGAATAATGAAGAGTTGGTTCACCCTGCAGATGGATTTGCATGGCAGAGATTTGATGCTCGATATCCTGAATTTGCAGCCGACGTGCGTAATGTGAGACTGGGTCTTTCATGTGACGGTTTTAATCCATTTGGGCAGATGCTTACTTCGCACAACACATGGCCAGTTTTCATACACATTTATAACCTTCCCCCTTGGTTGTGTATGAAAAAGCCTTACACTTTCTTGAGTATACTGATATCTGGCCCTTCTTATCTTGGCAATGATATAGATGTATACATGCAACCTTTAATAAAAGAGTTGAAACTTCTTTGGGATGTGGGTGTGCCCACATACGATGCATGTTCTAAAGACATATTTCAGATGCATACTACACTTATGTGGACTATCAATGATTTTCCTGCTTATGCAATGATGTCTGGATGGAGCACAAAAGGAAAATTGTCATGTCCTGTTTGTATGAAGAATACTCTATCGAGAAGACTGAAATATCGTCATAGTTTTAGTTTTATGGGACATCGACGATTCTTGCCAATGAACCATCCATATAGAAACAATCGTCGAAGATTTGACAATACCATGGAGAATGACGATCCACCTCAGCGTATGTCTGGAACTGATGTGCTTAATGAATTGAAAGATTTCAGTTATTCATTTGGGAATAGTGTAATGAAATCTAGAAAGAGGAAAAATGTTTCCAATGATACTTGTTACAATTGGAAGAAGAAGAGTATATTCTTTGAGTTGTCATATTGGTCAACCAACTTGTTACGTCATTACTTAGACGTAATGCACATTGAAAAGAATATATGTGAAATGTTGCTTTCGATTCTTCTAAATTTCAAGGGGAAGACAAAAGATGATTTACGATCTCGGCGTGACTTGGTAGATTGGGGGATCAGACCAGAATTGCATCCTGTCTGTATCAGTGAAAATAAATGGCAAGTTCCATGTGCTTCTTATGTGATGACTCCTGCTGAAAAAAATCAATTTCTGGAAGTGCTAGAGACTATTAAAGTTCCTGATGTCTATTCAAGCAATATATCAAAATGGGTCAACAGAAAAGAGTTGAATTTGAAATCTTTGAAGACTCATGATTTTCACGTCCTTTTGCATGAGTTGATTCCAATAGAAATCCATCATCTCTTATCTAATAATGTTAGAGTCTCAGTTATTCGGTTGTGCTATTTGTTTAGAGATCTTTGTGCTAAAAGGTTGTCCAAATCCCTTGTGCAAAAACTGTTGGCAGAGACACCATTAATTTTGTGTGAGTTAGAGAAAATATTCCCTCCATCATTTTTTACATGCATGTTGCATCTGACTATCCATCTTCCGACCGAAATACTTCTTGGAGGACCCGTTACTTTCCATTGGATGTATCCAACTGAAAGAAACATGTGAACATTGAAATCATATGTTCGGAACAGGAATTATCCCGAAGGTTTTATTGTGAACGGTTACTTGGCTCAAGAATGTATGGATTTCTGCTCAATGTATTTGTCTGATCATTCTACGAGAATAAACAGACCAATGAGAAATAAAGAAGAACAGTATGGGAAAATTGAACCTAGTTTTCCATCACTTCCTCAGACAGGAGGAATTCCGGGATCATATACATTGACAACATTAAGCCTTGAAGAGCGAGAGATGGCACATCGCACAGTGTTGTTCAATTGTGATTTGTTTGATGAGTATATAAAGTAAGTTAATTGTACATGTATCTCTTATCTTATCTCTTGTAATTTTAAATATTTGTTAAACTATTATTATTTTTATCTATAGGGAACATAAAGAATTGATATATAGAAAGCATCGTTCTTTATCTTTGAGAAAGAAGGAGACTTTTCATAGCAAAGGGTTTTCTGCTTGGTTGAAATTGAAGGTAAAAATATTTCTGTAATAACTAAATAAAAATAATATTTAATTAAGTTTACTATTTGTTTATATTTCAGGTATCGAGTTTTCCTAAAGACTCTGTTTCTGAGGAAATAAGAGCTTTGGATTTTGGTCCTAATACCATGGTTCGTGCTTGTAAATCACTTGTGATCAATGGATACAAATTTGTTATCACTGAATGAGCAAGAAACATGAGAACACAGCATAATGGTGTTATGCTAACTGCCACAACAGACTGTTATGCCAGTTCATTGGACACTAGACCTCGTTCTGAAAATGTTGCTTATTATGGTGTCATGGAGAAAATAATAATTTTGGATTATTACTCGCATGGTCGAGTCACGATGATGAAATGTCAATGGTTTGATTCAATGACGAGGCAAGGCACCTTTATTGATGATTGTGGATTTCGAGTTATTGACATGACTCGCACTCTTGCCACCGATGAACCATATGTATTGGCATCAATGGTGAAACTAGTTTTTTATGTCAAAGATCATCGTCATCCTAAATTCGATGTAATTATTGAAGTAAATCCCAGAAATGTTTTTGATGATGGTGATGATGAAGTTGACACTATCCCTACTGAAATTGGAAGCAATCTGTTTATTACTTATGATGACCCCAACAACTCAATTGTCAGAGTTGATTGTGAACCCGAAGTTGTGGTGGGAAATATATAGAATCATACAGTCGTGTTCTCACCTACATGTTTCACCTACATCATTCAGAGTGTGTATCCTAGTACTTACCTTCATAACACCATAAATCTTCTGTTTCATTATGTTCTTTTTATCATAATGGTTTTTCTATATTTTGTTTTTTGGGTTACACATTAGTTATCTGTTTCTAATTACTTCCATATTTTTTTTCATTTCAGGAAATGACACCCATTGAAGAGAGGCGGCGGAAAAAGATGACAGATAATAATCGTCGCATGGTACAGATGGGTGTTCCTCCACTCATCCCTGTTGTGAGTATTTTATTTCAAATATAAATATTTCAATAACTTATAATATCATGTGTTTACTTTTCTGTCAAACTTTTTTTCAGGATCCACCCCCTAGACGACAGATATCTGACGAGGAGCCTGATATTGCTCCCAGTAGAGAGGTTGGTGGTATGAGGGCTCGTGGGGCGAGAGTTAGACGATCCACTACCACAGACGTATCTTCTACGACCTATTTTGATCCTGGAGTGTCTTTAGGGACATATGAGATATTTAGACCTCCGATGTTTACACTACCAGCTGGCCAGACGTCTATGCCATCATCTTTTACTTCTGGTTCATTATCTCTAGGTTATTATATTCCACCTTCTTCGACTCCTGCTGCGACACAGTATGTGGATGAAGAGCATACACTGAGGGACACTCCACCTGTACAGGATATTCCTTCAGCTTCTGCACCCATTGATCCGACTACCACAGGTATATTTATATAACTCTATCAAATTTTTATACCAAAATTTATTTTTATTATAACTTGTATTGATATTATTTTTCTTTAATAACAGATTCATCTACAGATAGGAGGTGGGGGAGGGGGCGTACTCACTTGCGTGCGGTATGGAACCGCCAAACACAGTTGATGGTAGAATACAATGTTGATGGACAAATGATTGAGAAATCTGGGCAGCAATGTCGGGGTTTTTTGGCGACGCTATCCAAATACTCCGATATCATTCCGGTCAGCCCTCTCTCTTGGAGACATCTGCCACCCGAAGTCAAGGATAACGTGTGGGCACAAATATGGGTAAAAAATCTATTGGATTTAATGTAGTATATTTTTGTATTTAAATGAACTAATCAATTTGGTTCCAGCTTCGGTTTAACTTCCCTGATGGCGAAGGTGCACGACCAACGCGTTTAAAAGAGTTAGGAGAGATTTGGAGAGCTTATAAGCATGAGCTGTATGTTGGCTAGTGTGATAGAGTGGGCACGGAGTTAGAGACATTACCTATCGTGGATGACTGCCCTATGGAGCAATATCGCCAAATGATTACCCATTGGGCAACTACCAAATTTAAGGTATTAATCTCATTTGAGTTATTTAAATGAGAGTTTTCATATTTTGCATTAATATAATCTTATTAATTATTAATCATTATTTAGGAATCTTCTGAAAAAAACAAAAAAAAACATTGATTCAAAGAAATACCTCCACACTTTGGGGCGCACAACAATGTTAGAACATGAGAGGCAGCAGGTACGATATAGTTGTTTATAATTTTTCTTTAGGACTTTCCCTTTTTATTGGATCCTACTTAAATTATGTGATTTATTGAATAATGAATATATGATTATACTTTAACTTTATATTGTTTCAATGTCATTACAGAAGCACAAAATGAATATTAAAGGACGTATCCCTCGAGCAAAATTGTTTTGCTCGAGTAGAAGAAAAAAAGATGGAACTGCGGTAAATGAACCGACCCAAGAGAAGATTGTAAGTTTTAATTTGTTTATTTCAAAGTTTAATATCTAATTTGAAATTTAATAATCTATTAATATTTTTTACAGGCTGCTTTAGAGGCTCTTGATGCCCAGGAGCCTGAAAATTTTGGGCCACACGATCATTTATATAAGGTTTTGGGAGATGAGCACTCTAGTCGAGTACGCTGCCGACCTGGTAAGAATATAGTCCCGACGAGGTATTGGTCATCTCCAGGTATCCATTCTAGTACCACCGAGTAGGAACAGGTCAAGGAGCATGCAAGACAGTCTGATAAAAGGGTCACAGAGTTGGAAGTATAAGTTCAAACAAGAGACAGAGAATTTATGAAACTGATGAGAGCTTTATCTTCATCACTTCCACCAGAGGCTAGTGCGGCTTGTCAGACATTTATGTCGTCGATGGGTGCATCATCCAATGCAATAGGCGGCATATCTAGTGGCGATCGAGATGATGACGTTCCTGGTGATGACGAGGATGCTGAAGAGGAAGAGGGTGAGGATGAGGATGTGGACGAGGGTGAGGATGGGGCCGAGGGTGAGGATGGGGCCGAGGGCGAGGATGATGCCGAGGACGAGGACGAGGACGAGGACAGAGATGGCGGCGAGGATGAGGCTGATGATGATAGTAGTGATAGTGATGGTGATCAGAGGCAGATTGATCCATTACATTTTTGAATTCTGTATAACTCTTTATTTTTGAACATGGTTTTCCACTTTGGGGTTTTCCTCTGCTTCATAGGGATGTTGCATTCAGATTCTGTTTTTTGCACTTGATTCTTATTGTATGATTAGTCTACTACATAGAACTTTAGTATTCCTTGGTACTATGATGATCATTTTTCTATTTTTTTACTTAGCTTTCTTAGTTAGCCATGTATTTCATGTTTATGCATGTGGAAGATGATATGGAAAATGTGCTTTGAAGTAGTGGCCGACACCACTCAAAGTGTCTAACATTTATTTGAAATGGATAGGATTTTAAGTGAAAACAACAACTGGCATACGGAAAATAGACCAAACACATTCAGATTCTGTTTAAACTATAGGACAACGATCCATGGGTTATATGTGACGTGTACGAGTCAACCCCGCCTCAATCCGAGGTTCGGTGTGGCCGGTACCACTCAAAGTGTCTTTCTTTTGTTTAAAATGGATGCGCTTTTAAGTAAAAAAACCACATATGGAAAACGGACCAAAAACTTTCAGATACTGTTGATACTTTAGGACATGTATCCATGGGTCATTTGTGGCGTGTAGGATTCAACCCCGCCTCAATCTGAGGATCAGTGTGGCCGACACCACTCAAAGTGTCTAACTTTTATTTGAAATGGACATGATTTTAAGTGAAAACAACAACTGACATACGGAAAACCGACCAAAGACATTCAGATACTATTGATACTTTATGAAATGTATCCATGGGTCATATGTGACGTGTACGAGTCAACCCCGCCTCAATCCGAGGGCCGGTGTGGCTGGGACCACTCAAAGTGTCTTTCTTTTGTTTAAAATGGATGCGCTTTTAAGTAAAAAAAAAACCACATACGAAAAACTGACCAAACGCACTCGGATATTGTTGATACTTTAGGACATGTATCCATAGGTCATTTTTGACGTGTACGAGTCAACCCCGCCTCAATCCGAGGCGCGGTGTGGCCGACACCACTCAAAGTGTCTAACTTTTCTTTAACATGGACTACAGTTTAAGTTAAAACATCAACTGACATACGGAAAACTGACCAAATGCATTAGGATTCTGTTAAAACTGTAGGAAAATGACCCATGGGTCATTTGTGACATGTACGAGTCAACCCCACCTCAATCCTAGGGCCGGTGTGGCCAGGACCACTCAAAGTTTGTCACTTTTCTTTGAAATGGACAACGGTTTAAGTTAAAACAACAACTGACATACGGAAAACTAACCAAACGCATTCGGATTCTATTGAAACTTTAGGAAAACGATCCATGGGTCATATGTGACGTGTACGAGTCAACCTCGCCTCAATCCGAGGGCCGTTGTGGCCGGGACCACTCAAAGTGTGTCACTTTTCTTTGAAATGGACAACAGTTTAAGTTAAAACAACAAATGACATACGGAAAACTAAACAAACGAATTCAGATTCTGTTGAAACTTTAGGAAAACGATCCATGGGTCATATGTGACGTGTACAAGTCATCCCCGCCTCAATCCGAGGCGCAGTGTGACCGGTACCACTCAAAGTGTCTAACTTTTCTTTGAAATGAACACCAGTTTAAGTAAAAACAACAACTGACATACCGAAAACCAACCAAACACATTCAGATTCTGTTGAAACTGTAGGAAAACGATCCATAGGTCATATGTGACGTGTAAGATTCAATCCTACCTCAATCTGAGGGCCGGTGTGGCTGGTACCACTCAAAGTGTCTTTCTTTTTTTAAAATGGATGCATTTTTAAGTAAAATAAACGACATACGGAAAACTGACCAAACAATTTTGGATTATGTTGAAACTTTAAGAAAATGATTTATGGGTCATTTGTGACGTGTACGAGTCAACCCCACCTCAATCCGAGGTGCGGTGTGGCCGACACCACTCAAAGTGTCTAACTTTTATTTGAAATGGACAGGATTTTAAGTGAAAACAACAACTTGCATACGGAAAACTGGCCAAACGCATTCGTATTTTGTTGAAACTTTAGGAAAATGATCCATGGGTCATATGTGACGTGTACGAGTCAACCCCGCCTCAATATGAGGGCCGGTGTGGCCGGGACCACTCAAATTTTGTCACTTTTCTTTGAAATGGACAATGGTTTAAGTTAAAACAACAACTGACATACGGAAAACAGACCAAAGTCATTCGGATACTATTTATACTTTAGGACATGTATCCATGGGTCATATGTGATGTGTAAGAGTCAACCCCGCCTCAATCCGAGGTCCGGTGTGGCCGGGACCACTCAAAGTGTCTTTCTGTTGTTTAAAATGGATGCGCTTTTAAGTAAAAAAAACCACATACGGAAAACTGACCAAAAACATTCAGATACTATTGATACTTTAGGACATGTATCCATTGGTCATTTGTGACGTGTACGAGTCAACCCCGCCTCAATCCGAGGCGCGGTGTGGCCGACACCACTCAAAGTGTATTTCTTTTGTTTAAAATGGATGCGCTTTTAAGTAAAAAAAAACGACATACGGAAAACTGACAAACGCTTTCGGATTCTATTGAAACTTTAGGACAATGATCCATGGGTCATTTGTGATGTGTAAGAGTCAACCCTGCCTCAATCCGAGGCGCAGTGTGGCCGGCACCACTCAAAGTGTTTCACTTTTCTTTGAAATGGAAAACTGTTTAAGTTAAAACAACAACTGACATACGGAAAATAGACCAAAGGCATTCGGATACTGTTGATACTTTAGGACATGTATCCATGGGTCATTTGTGATGTGTACGAGTCAACTCCGCCTCAATACGATGCGTGGTGTGGACGACACCACTCAATGTCTCTCTTTTATTTCAAAAGGAAATCATTTTAAGTGAATACAACTAAAATTTACACTCATCAACGACTCTTTTTCATGAGTTTGGTAGTTTCACTCATGGGGTCATAAGTGACGAGACTCCTAAGAAAATATCTTTTCATCATATATTATAAACAATACAAGTTCAATGAAAAATTCATCACAAATAATTACATACCCAAACCTAGTATCACAAAAAAAATGGGATTTGAGTCAATTTGAATGTCTTATTCAACTCTAATAGATATTTATCAAACTATTCTTCCTATTAGAATTTGATGGGTGAGGTGAATTACCACCAGATGATTGTTGTAATATGTGTTTTTTTGGGCTATTTTAGGTGTTTTTTATACTGTTTGAAGTCTGTATGTGGCTTTTGTGATATTTTTTATGTAGGTGTATAGTGGAGGGTATACTGAGGGCCGTTGTGCACTGTTTTTTATGCAGGTGTAGCTTCTGGGGGGGCTTCTGGGCGCTGCTGTGCAGCAGTTTTGGGAAAATCTTTACCAACGGTTTTGAACTGTTGGTAAAGCTTTTTCCAGAATTCTCGAGCACCTATACCAACGGTTTAAATGAAACCGTTGGTAAAGGGATTTCCCCACGCCTTACTGGCCAACGGTTTGGAAAACCGTTGGTATACCCTATACCAATGGTTTTCCAGCCTATAGCAACAGTTATAAACCGTTGGTATAGCCTACTTTTCCAGTAGTGAAGGTACATCATGAATAAACCATTGTATACATGATATAGTAATTGAAAAGTTCTATTTATGTTGGGTCTAGGGAACCCACTATTTAAATAATTATTTAATAGAAGAAAACTTCCAAATATTTTATGGCAACATTTGTAGTTCATCAGATTTTTAGGGAAGGGTTATATGTTTATCTAATTTAATTTTTTTTCCAAAATTTCATTTCTAATTTGAATTTATATATACGGATTATTTATAGTATTTATTAAAAATATATTTAAAACTTATAAAGAATAAAGTTTTAAAAAATATTAAATAAATACTAAAAAAATATGTGACATCATTTGTTTTTGGAAGAATTCAATATTAACCACTGTATCAAGAAAACTAAAGATGGACATTCATATTCCATAGAAACTTTTATAAATAGGTGGACCTAGAGTTAATGTGACAGATTCATTACATATATTAGGAGCTTGGGGGTAAAATTATAGGACACATTCATTATGAATGTATATTAATCCCTTGTGTTGTTTCTATATATTTTTGTCTGTCTTCTAACATTTTCTTCATTCTTGTGATTTAGAAATATGATCAACTAGAGAACTCATGTATAGATACATTTTTAATGAAAATTTAATAGATTCTGATCTATAGGATAAATATAAATTCATGTTGAAAGATATAATTAATTTTCATGGTTAGTGGAAAGTGGTTTAAAATACCAAAGAGCAAGAGATGTACTATCTATTAAGGCGACGAAGGAAGATGTGGATCAAATGATGGGAAGATTACTCCAAGTGGATAATACTAGGGAGCAATGTGAGTGGATTGACAAGCAAGATCGCATATTGGTTAGAGGCTTCAACATGGGGAAGATTAGTAAAGAAGAGTACATGCAAGATTGGGACTATCTAGCGTCTCATTATGAAGATATCTTAAAGGATGATCCAGATATCTAGGTAAATTCCTTTCCTTGGAAATTGTTTAGGGAATGTGATTCCAACTGTCTTAGACTTGCCTTTAATAAGTCAGTTGTCTCTTTTTCTACTTGATCTGTTTCAAATGTGAGGGTTTTCACTTTCCCCTTAAAAGTGTTTGAAAATAAAAAAGTTAATTTGGAGGGGAGGGGTAATAACTGTTCGAAAGGTATTTTTTATTTTTTTTCCAAAAACTCCATGAATTTTATGGATATTTAATAAAATTTGAATCTAAAAATAATCTTTTCACAAAAAAATGTGAATGTTCATAAGATTAAACACCTAATACCAGAAGTTATAATTGCATTTTTGTTAATTTTTTTCATTCATTTTATAGAGAAAATGAGAAAAATATTTTATAAATATCTTGTTTTTTTATCTATTGGATTGTTTAGTGAGATTCAGAAAGATGAATTGATAAAAGTTTTTTTGGTCATACATCAAATCTATCAGAAACAAAATAGATAAATTGAAAATACTATTGTATGAGAGACTTCTGAATAGAGTTGTATTGAATTTATTAAAGGAGGAAGATTTTGAAAATGAAGAACATTCAGAATGATAAAAATAGAATACTATCAATATAGAGATTATTTATAGAATGAGATTAATGTATGATAAAAAACAGAATATTTCCAAAGAAAAATAATCTTTAGTTCCTTATATAAAACAAAAAAATTAGACAAAGGAAATATTGAGATTCCAATTAAGAGTAAAGAATATGAAATTCCAATTTTAAATAAGCCTCATAAAATAATCCTAAAACTGGTGTGAATGTTTAGAAACTTTATATGGAGAAGGAGAAATAAATGAAAGATAAATCAAAATATCATAAAAAATAATAATACTTGGAGAAGAAAATAAGTTTAAATTTTTAGATAAATAATCTTATTTATACCCATAGTAGGTTCTTGAAGTGGAAACATGATGAAGGATAGATAAATAAAGAAGGAAAAGAAAAATAAGACACAGAAAAGATGTTAGTGGAATGAAATAATAATAAAAAGTACTGTATAAAGATAAAGAAAATGTAAATTGATAAAGAAATTATTACAACAGTAACTTTTAGGGAAAAAACTATTTATTAAATCCAATTTAAGAGATATATTGAATTCAAAGGAAAAAAGAAAAATTATTTTTCCTAAAGAATCCAAGAATCCATCCTTTTTATTTTAACCTAGAAGGTTAACTTTAACACCTATGGAAAAGCCAACTGAAGTTCAAAAATTAGATGTTAAACCATCTAAAGTTTATCAATATGTTGTTCTAGATGGATCTTTATGAATCTAATTGATATTAAAAATCAATTTAAATTAAATTAGAATTTCAATTGAAGAACATTATTGTATAATATTATTACCTTATTGAATTTTTTTTAAATAAATTCACTAAAGTTACTTCTTCATCATCCAATAAAAATCATCCTAAGTCAATATCATTGGGAGAAAGTTCAATATCACGTTATTTCTAATCAGGTTATTCTAAGATAACTATTGATAAGAAATATTCTATTAATGATGATTCAATTAATATTAAGAATTCTATTTTTTGAAATCCTAAATAATCAGAAGCTTATTTGATTATATCTAAAGACTGAAAGAAGGATAATGAATGTTCATCAAAATAAAAAAATTATTAACTACGCAATCCATTTATAAATAGTTAGATATTATCCTAATTATAAAAATATAATGAATCAAAACATTAGAATTATTATTCTACATATTTCAAGAATAGGAGTCCTTCAATGTGAAATACAACATGTTCAGATTCCCGATGCAAAAATTTTGTTGATAGATTTTTAATATCCTTTTTATTTTTTAATGAGTTTTTTATTTATTTTTAATATATGTTTCTTGAATATTGTTTCCTTAGGTAAGAGTGTTTTACAAGATATGGTTAAGAACCCAACCTTATGTATTATTACTAAAGGTGTTTAAGAAAGTCTCCTTATTTATACAGATAATGATTTTTAGTCTTCATGTTTCTAATATCAAGAATATATTCATGATCCTTGTTAACTTTATATAAATTTGTAAAAAGTAACTAATTTTTTTTTTGATAAAAATATTGAGTTACAGGCTGTAAAAAATTCATTACTAGATATGTTAGAGTTGAAACTAGTGAATAGACAGTGCAATATAAAGTCCAAAGGAACGAGTCTACCAGAAAGAGGCATATGAAGTTTTTTAAATAGTTTTTATTATAATAAAATTGTAAAGTCATGAAGATACATTCTATTAGAAGTTAAAATTTATTAATTTAACAAGTTCCTTCGGAATAATGGTTTTTCTATAAAGGGGACCAAGTAAATAGGTGAAACATTACATCAGAGGTGTATGTAGTTCATCAGATAGTGTGATGTTGTGAATGATGATAGAATGAGTCCCAATGGAAACATTTTTACAAATTCCATTGAAACAAGAAGTATGGATAAGTAAGTGAAAGGTGGAAATATGATGAGTTTTATCATATAGGGAGATAAATTTCAATCAGACAAAATTTTGAAAAAGTTCGACCAGTTATGCTCCTGAGGGATGAAAAGATGGATGATGATCAAATAGAGAATTATGATGTCATTGGAAATATGCTTCCATAAATTTATATAAGACCAATTCTTGGAAAAAAATCCCTCTATGAATTTTGAGTGGACATATGATGAACCTAACAGAGACATACCAATTCACCAGACAGAGTAATCCGAATGAACTTTTGTGAAATCCATCAAATAGAGGATACATGTAAATAGAACCAAACAAACATAGTTAATTGTAATAGACCTATCCAATTGGAAAATTCATATAGTTTAGAGGGAATTCAAACATAACAATAATATGAAAAAAATATTCTTATGAGGAGGCCCAGAACAAATATTTTCTAAATAAAGTTATTAAGAGCGTTACATAACATTTGCAACTTACTTAACAATGGCGATGCTTTACTTTTATTTTAGTTTTCATTAACCTTTCAAGTTTAATATTGTTTATAAAATATTATTTTTTAATAAACATAAACAAACTTCTAAAAAACATGAGACACATCCAATGAAATTTAGTTGAGTGGAAAAATTAGAATTTTTTGTTTTGGGATCCTACCATTTGTTCTAGAAGTACACCAATATAAAGGGGTGAAATTACAATATGAATGTAAATTGTTTATGCATGAGAGAGAGAAAAATTTATTAATACTTAATTAGAGTAAAAACTTGAGTTTCTAACCAGGGAAACAATTAGTTGAGTAAGAGGCACTAGGAATAGTTTTGTTATACAAAAGTGCACTAGAAAAATGCATACATATAAAAGTCTACTGAATAGAGGTACTAGACAGATGTTTATTATAAAAAGGAATACAAGATAGAATCTAAGGTATATAGGAATGAGGAACAGTGGTTGGAGGCACATTTTATGGATACTTATTGGGTATATTTTCTAACTGTACCAGACATATTTCATCTAGAAAAAGTTTTATGAGATGGTTTGAAAGGTTTCTTATCTTGTTTTGGATCAAGAATATCAGAAAACTTTGTTATTAATGGGTTTCAATTTAATTAAATGTTGATATATAGATTTATATTAATGGAAGTTGGATTAATTTTATTCAATTCTTATCATAGTGAATTTTCATGGACTGATGTGAGTAACCATGGTATAAAATTATTCACCAAAACTAGCGGAAAACCATGAAAATATTATGTTCCCTAATTTAATTTCCTATCTTTTCATATGAGTATGGACCAAATATAAAGTTAAAATGGATAGAAACTATAACAATATACAGGTGTAAATTTTAATAGATTTTTTTTTAAAATATCACCACTGATTCACCCCCCTCTAGATTGTTGTAACATTTTGGGGAATATCATGTTATATCAAAGCCTACAAGTTCCCTCTATAAGATCATTAATTTTTTTTATCCTGAATAACCTAAAAATAGTTAATAATAGTGGTATTTAAATCTTCCATGAAGAATATTTTCAAGGATTATGAAATAGAATGATTTCATTTCTTCTGTCTCTTAGTTTAGAGGTGATCGATTCAGCTATAGTTAGGTTACCATCCATTAAGAAAGATACTCCTATGATATTAACTAGAAAAATAAATCCTGATGTTTATAGGAAATCTTAAAATGATATTATTATATTCTTTTTAGAATATTTTTATATGAAGGTGATGGGTCTCAAGATATCTTATGAAACTTGGGACAAACTTGAATCATCTTTTAAGGAAATATAAAAGTAAAGGAAGAAAAATATAAAATCTATAGAAGTAAGTTCAAAGACACTTGGATGGAAAAATACGAAATAATTGATTAATACTTCACTTGAGTTAATGAAATAGTTAACAACATTATAGGATTTATATATGTAGTATAATATTATACCATTATTAATACAATTTTGAGAAACATTCATAACATGTTTGATCCTAAAATCTCAGATTTAGGAGAAATATAATATTTATCCCTTAATGAATTGCATAAATTTCCTCCTGCAGATTAGATAAGGAAAGCACAATAATCCAAAAAAAAAACATTTCTGAGGATATGAATTTTAAATATATAAGTAAAATGAAAATTAGAGATCATGAACATGAGTTTGTGGCTCATAGTGATTCAGTTGATAAATAATATGATACTAAAAATAATAATATAATTATATACCTTATCCTTAAAAATTATTGAAAATATAGATTAATGGATAATGTAAAACTGCCAGATAAATATCCTGAGTGTGGATGAGTTGGAAATTTATTTATTAATTGTATGAAAAATAATATTGGAGAATATAATAATTATTTTTAATAAATGTATTGGTGTATTAACTGGATGAAAACTTCCAAGGAATATAGGAAATCCAATAGAAGTAAGAAAAAGTTCACTGAAAAAAAGAAGTGTATTGAGTAATAAAGATTAGTATTATTATTTTAATAATAGTTCTTGAGAATTTAAAGCACTAAAAAATTTATAAACTATCTATGATAATGATGAATGAAATAATAATACTGTAAATAGTGGTAAGGGAGAAGATAGATAAACTTATAGGGAATATTATCTCAGATCAGAACATCTAGAATGTCTTTAGAAAAAAATCTCAATAAAGAATCAATAATATTGAATAAGGAAATTGAGAAGAAGTATAAAGGAAAAGAATAATTCCAAAAAATAATGATTGGTACATTAAAGAGATTAAAAAATAAAAGTTGAAAGATATAGAACAAGGAAATATGGTGAATGATCTTGACGAAAAACATATTATTAAGGAAGAATAGATATGTAAGATTAAATCAAGATGTATCTAGACTAAAACACCAGTAAATAAAATTGATGATAATTTCCTAAATTCTTCTGAGGTTAAACTCAAAACATCTCAAGCCACTAAAATATGTTTTCCCAAGATTTAGGTGTCATCATCACCCACCAAACATAAATGTTCATCTTATTATTCTAAGAATATTTTTATAATTAATAACTATTGGAAAAATTGGTTTGATAATGGATATGAGATACATATAACATAAATTAAAGTAATAAAACATCTAGAAGAAATTTTCCCCATGCTATGGGAAATCATAGGCATAACATTGTATAGAATATCAAAAAATTTATTTTATGGAAAAAATATTTTAATAGAAGATGAAGGATCAATAGATTTTATTGATGTTTTGGTATATATGGGAATAATGTATATCACTATTGGCACAAAATTTCTATCCTTGAGTGTAGGAATGAACCTTGGAGGGGAATGGATGTAAAGAGATTAAATCTCTAAAGTTATAGGGAAAAAAATCAAACTCATCAAAAGTTAAAAATTTATCAAGGAAAAATTGATTTAACTACTCTTAAGAAGTTTTTAGAAGGTGTAAGTACATAGTCCACTATGGTTAAAAAAGTTTGAAAACACTTTTAGGAAATATTTCATAATATATAAATTAATTTGAAGATATAAATAAGTATATTTAAGAAATAAAATTTATTTTTGATACTGGTAAAAAAGTTAAAAAAGAAAAAAACCAAGGATTCTTGATAGTGGTTGTTCTTCACATATGATAGGTGATGAAAAGATCTTGAAAAATATTTAAGAAAATTATGTAGGATTATTTATTTTCATAAATGATAGTTTCTTAAAAATAATATAAATTGGAATGATTGATATTAAATATTAGAAATTGAAGTCAATTGAAGTCATGTTTGGTGACAGGCTTAAGAAAAACTTACTAAGTGTTATCCAACATTGTTATAATGGTAAGGAATTTATCATTATAAAATATTCCAATATCATATAATTTTTTAATGATGGAAAGATTTTTACTAAGTGAGAAGGAACTAATGACAATTATTATGAGATTGGAGGCCCTTATAGTTCTTATTATCTAAGTACTGAGGATGAAAATAAGCTATTGAACCAAAAACTTGGTAATCTTGGCCATAAAAGTAGGAAAAATGTTTTAAAAGAAGATATGGTAGGGGAATTACCAAAACTAAAATGAAAAGATGATGTTGTGTATGAAATTTCTAGAGAGAAAGTATAGATAATGTAAGACATAATAATGTTGAAATTTAATCCACTTAAACACTTGAACTCATTCACTCAAATCTTTGTGCGATGATGAGACATTAATAAACATAAGTTAATTTTTAATTTATTATATTCATTTATTATTTTAAATATATTATTAGTTTGATTCTCATGAAACATAAATTAGAGGCTATATAAATGTTCATAAGTTTCAGAAGAAATGTGGAAAATGAGATGGGTGTTTATGTACCAAATTTGAGGATATACAATGGAAAAGAGTATTCAATAAATGATTTTAAATCCCATTTTATAAAACATGAAATGAAACAAAAATGAAGTGTTTCTTATAGTCCTCAATAAAATGGAGTAGTATAAAAAAAAATATAAGTTTTGTATAAATAGGAAGAGGAAAACTGATTGAATACCATATTTCAAAATTCTTATAGAGATAAGTTTTAAGAAAAAATGTGCAAGTTCAAAAAATATGTTTATTTAAATGTAATAAAAAATGATTAATTTTGATATATGGTATAAAAAAAGGTATATAGTGAAATACATTAAGGTTTTTATGTGTCATTTCTTAATAAAGATAAAAAATTTGGATCATGGAAAGTTTGATGAAAATGAAGAAGTAAGAATTTTGATGGGATATTTAGCCAAAAAAAGAGTCTAAAAGTAATGGGAAAATTTATAACATAATTTGGTTTATTCCAATGTTTTTAAAGTTATTGAAACTAAAAATTCCTTAATAAAATTCATTTTAGATGATAAGGAATATGTTATAAAAGATAACTTGATGCCTTTTAAAGAAGATAATGAGAAGGAAGATTATTTCAATCCTAAACCTCTAAAATTTTATTCAAATCAATATAGGGATGAGGAAAGTATGATTAGAATAAAATTACTAATTTTACAAACTTTTAAGAATTAGGTAGATTATAATAATATCAATAGTGATCATGAAAATCTAGTTTAAATAATAATAAAATTTATAATTGAGAATTATTCATTAATTATCTCATAGGTGGAACCATAGTAAGTTTCTAAAGTGAACCAGGCTTAATATAAATGGATATTTCATCATTATGGATGAATATTTATCAAATTACAAAAGTACATGCCTTATTATCATAATAGTTTAATGTCTTTAGAAACTAGGAACATAATATTCTAACTTGGTGAAACAACTTTAATGTTGTTCCCAAATATCTTCCCATTTAGTACTCCTACATAAAATATTTCTTCACAACCTAGAGAAACAAAACATAAGAAAGGGTAAACTCAAATTCTTAGTAAGGGTAAATAATAGAGATACATAAGCATAACATGAGAATAATGTTATGAGAACATGAGAATAATATTTGAAGATCATGCCCTACATATCAAAGATCATATAGATAATTCGTGGCATAAACATTGATAGTTCATAAGACATGAATCATATGTTAATCAAGAGAATAATCCATAAAATCATAAAATAGTAATAGGCCATGTAATTGTGGAAGACACATAAACATATAAAATCATTTTCATATTAGTCAAGGCTTACTGACAAGGCCATCTTAGTGGAAGGGGATTATTCCCCAAATCATCTTAGTAGTCAAAGTTCACTCCCAAGACCATCTTAGCAGAAAAATTCCTTTTCTAAACTAGGTTCACTTCCAATTCATTCCATGTATTATAGAACAAGGTTCACTTTCTATTCCATCCATGTATCACTATACTGGGTTCACATTCCATTCATGCCTTATATTACTAAACTAGGTTAACTTCCCGTGCCTGCCCTATATTACTAAAATGGGTTCACATTCTATTCTCATCCTATATTAATAAGCCGGGTTCACTTGCCATTCTAGCCATGTGTTTTTAAATTAGGTTCACTTCCCATTATTTACTTGTATTACTGAACTGAGTTCTATTCCCATTTGATCCTTGTATTACTAAACCAGGTTCACATCCCTTTCTAGCCCTGTATTATTGAACCAGGATCACTTCCCATTCCAGCCCACTATTACTAAACTAGGTTCACTTATAATTCCAATACTATATCATAAAAATTTCATCATATCATAATCCCTGTAAAAGATACAAGTCTCAAAATCATTTCATTATATATAACTTGTGAAAAGAAGAGGGTTTCATAAGAATTTTAACATGGTATAGCCTATGGAAGAGAAACATGTTTCATAAAAAACTTTTCATCATAAACATAAACCATGAAAATGATGAATAATAATGGTGTCCTTGGATCATATCCCCAGTAAAGAATAATCTATATCAAAATATGTCAACTTAGATGGAGAGTGATTTTGAAAGATCACTTGGGGAATTTCTGTAGGAAAATAACCTTTCTTTGAAAACTAATTTTTAAGACATAAATCATTTTCAAAATCATTTTATTTGGAGAAAACTTTTAAAACTTATTAATTAAGATTTAAAAATTGTTTAAAACATTTCTTGAGAAAAATATCCGTTCTTCTTTGTAAAGAAATCTTTAAATTGAAAAACAATTTGAAAACCATTTTCTTTGAACATAAATTTTAAAACTTATAAAGTAAGGTTTGAATACCATTTTAAAAAAATTTAAAAACATAAAGAATTTTGAAAATAGTTTTCCATAAAAATTATCTTAAAAATTATTTTAAAAAATTTTAAAATATTTCCAGCAAATATGGTTTTTGAATGAAATATATTTCTGCCCAAAGAGAGAAATATTGTCAAATTTTCTCCAAAAAAACATTCTTAATTATATTTAGTAATAATGGGTGATCAAATGGTACCATTAATTGATAATATCATGAATATCTATAGTATAAGAAAATTCATGACAACTATTAATATATGGGTCATAATATTTCAACAATGGAAACATAATCATAAATAATCTTGATAAATAATGAGATTGTAATAATAAACCCTTACCACTTCGGTAAATTTAAATCAAAATACCTTTGAAAGAATAAAATTAATTTATGCTTATAATATCATGTGAAAATTATATTAATTATATAACATTTAAATTCTTATTTATATACACCTTTTAAAAGAATATAGGTACATAACATAATGTGTTTCAAAGAAGGAAAATTGATAAAAAATTCTCTTCCTGATTTCGTAAATTTAAAATTATAACCAAATGAAAGAGAAATAATTAAATGGATATGTGAATATCAATAATTTTAATTATAATAATCATAAAATAAATTCATGGTAGGTACATACACTACATAGAATAAATAAGTGGTGAAAATGGCATGTGTATCAAAGAAGTAAAAAAGTGTGATGAAAATCCCTTAATACATGAGTAAATTTTGAATCATGAGATAAATTAAAGAATACAATGAATTGAAACATTAAATATCATGAAACAAATTAAATTCATGATATACCATTTCATAGGTAAGTACATACACTACACAAAAGAAGCAAGTTTTGAATATGACATATGTCTCGCCTTAATAAAAGTGAGATGAGAAATCCATATACCTTAAGTCTTGAATGTCTTCATAGATATTAACACCTCTTATATAAAAAATAAAAGTTTATTATAAATATATCACAGAAGAATATTCATATTTTTCATACCAAATACAATTTTATTATTACTTTATATTACCCATTTATTAACAATTCCATGTTAAAGTTATATTTCAGATAATAACTGCTTTGTTTTTCATATAAGTATCGACTTGTTATTTTTAGTTCTCTAACTTTGATCATTATTTCATCATATAAATAATTTAAACCATGATATATCTATCATATATTTTCATTATACATGTATTTATAATAATTTATAAAATATAGACATAGTAAATGAAATACACTGTTTATGGAGATAGTATACCGCACGTACCCATGGACACTTTTCAATTTTTTATCATATTGAAAGGAAAAAAAATTAAATAATATATATATATATATTAAAATTATAGAAGAATTATTATATCATAAATATCACATATTTTTAATAAACACATCCTTAATACATTCCATGTAGAGTGTGGATGAATCACATCGCTTTGAGGAGGCGGTAGTCCACACATCCACAAACGATGTTATCGTATTTCCATAAATTATAATTAATGAAATTATATATTAGATATTATTACAATAGGTGTAAATAAATCATAAATATCATAAATATCAAATAAAAATAGTATTTATATCTTTATTACCAACCTTGAGAAGTGGTAGTGAAAAAATGAACGACATCAGTTTGTGAGGCGGTAGTCCACCGTACACATGAACGATGATTGGGTATCACATTTGATGGAAGTGTGTGAGTTTTTAAGTCATAAAATTAACATAACAACATCTAATTATATTTAATATAATTATTATATTATATAATAATTATATAAAAATAATTTAAGGGGTGGATAAATAAATAAAACAAAAGTGCTCGTTGATGAATGCTACCCCTTATCCGGTTAACTAATATTGGTTTGCACCAAAGGAATTACTTGGTCCAATTTATACCCAATGTGAGGCTTCTATAATGAGAGGAAGGATGTTAGGATTTTATTTTGGTAGATTTTGGATGAGAAAAAGGGCTATATATGTGTAAATATAGGGTGATATTGTGTGTTTTTATAGGGGAGGTGAGTGGAAATCATGTAAATATAAAAAAGATAAACACTATTGGGAGGTCTCCATTACATCATGTGACTCCAATAATAAAAAATTCTCTATAAAAGTGGTTTTATGGTTTAAATATTTATATTAAATGGGTTTTGACAATTCTATAGGTCATTTTACCCCTTAAGTTTAATGTTTAACCAATAAGTAAACTTGTTTTTACCATAATATTTGTAATTAATTTTAATTATTTTCTATAATATATTTAGTAAAAAACTAATTTTACCATACTAAAAATTATAAATTATTCAAATTAAAAATATTTAATCCATTTTACCATATTAAAATCTGATATGTGGTAGAATTTAGTTAAAAATTTATCCCGTAGACGAGATGAAACAACAAGTTTTTAAAGTACAAAATTTAAAATTCTAAAATGTTTTATATCCAATTTCAATGTGATATTTATTCTAATAATCAAAATCAGATTATATGATATATAATTTTATTAATTATACTTCGAAAAAAATTTACAATATAATCTAACTATATAAATAAATTAGAGGAAAATGGATTTTTCAATTAAAATTCAGTGGTTTCACTATTTATTAAAAAATAAAACTTCTCAGAAAAATACCAAAAATAGAATCTAAGATAATTTTGATGTTAAAATTTAAAAAAAAGTTTATTTTAACAAAATATAAATTATAAAAGTTTGAAAAATTAGATTTAAAATTGGTTCACCATTAAAAGGTGGTGAATTACATTTTAGAAAAATACATCTCATAATACGTAAAATTAGATTTATTCATATCTATTGTATAGAAAAAACAAAATATGAATGTTAAATTATTGATTGAATATTATATATATATTTATATATATATATATCCTTAAATTCATTCATCAAAAGTGTTTTGTTTAATTTATTGTAATAAAATGTTTTTATATATAGAAAAATAGTTTTTTAGAAAAGAAATTTCTTTATTTTCAAATATTTCTTACTCTCATTTATAATTAATTGATAAAAAAAGAATTAATTATGTAAATTATATTTTCATAATATATTTAATACTATTCATAACTTCCATTCCAATGACTAGGTGACAACTATCATAATAATATTAATAGGATATTTTAGTTTGGTAAAACATGGTCTTGCGTGTAACACAAGTTATTGAAGGAACTTAGCATTGTGTATAACATAATATGAACATATTGTTACATGTACCAAAAGATAATATAAGTGTTTTATCGAGTTCAAGATTAAATTGATGTTACATATAAATAAATCATTACTTTGTTTATCGTGCAATGTATGCCATAAAAGAAATTTTATTTATTTGAAGAAAAAAAATATTTCATAAAAAATTAGGGTGTTATATTATACCCCATATAAAATGAATTTCACCCTAGAAATCTCTCTAGTTTATAAAAGTTTTAATTCTTGAAAGTTCCTTTCATAATTAACCACATTATAAAAATGAAAAATAAATATTACTTTAAAAATGAAAAGTTAAAAACATAACGATTACCCAAAGTAACACATAAATAGGTTTCCAAATATGGGAACATAGGTGGGAAGTGAAAATATGGACATGAAAGAGGAAAATAACACTCAAATACTGATGGATAGTGATAAAGAACATTGGTCAGAGGAAGTGGGTGATCTAGAGATGGTTAACAACCACAAAGTTGTAAATTAAATTGGTCTGAAAAAAGTTCATTTATATCATAAAATGTGACGGTAACAATACAACATTTTATTTCAATATCCTTTTCAAAAAGTTGAAATTTTTTTATGAGAATAAATATTTACTTGATTTAATTACATTTTGTAAGAATAATCCCACCTTTTCATTATGCCTTGATTAATTTCCACTTCATCTCTTACTTTATGAAATGAAGGTGAATTTTTCCTTACTAAATCACTAATAGATCATGAGATATATAAATAAAAAGATAATTTAATCCATCTATCTTTAGTTATAATCACACCAAAATGGTTATCATATGTTATCCAATATTCATAAATCCTCATATGGAGAGATAATACTTTAATCTCTAAAACCTCATCCAATGTTTAGCTTAAACCATTCCATAAATGGTTTACCTTGTAACCCATATAAAATATGAAAATACAAAACTTTATAAATAAGGTCACTAAATTTCTAAAAACCAGCTTATCATTGAACCCCAATATATCATCAAGTAGCTCTTGGTTGTCACATACCAAACAAATGAATACCTTTATCATGTATTTTATTAAAACATGTTAATAACCATAATTACCAAAAAAAAATTATTGAGAACACACATTATTTCTCATTGCATACATAAAACATAGATTATTTTATATATTCCTTAAATAGAGAAATAATTTAAACTCCATCAACGATTGCATAAACCACTTTTTCAATAAATACATAATCAGTTACAAGGAAATAATTACTATCCAATTCACTTTATCCATATAATTCATCTCTTTATCCAAGATAAACATCATTTTCTTAACTTCTAGAACATATTAAGGGATAAATTCCAATAATCATGTTTTTATACATAAAATATAACCTTTCCAGTAAATCCATTTTTTTAGTCCACTAGTACTATTTTACATTTTCTTGAAAATCCTTAATGAAAAACTTCTAGAAAAAATACTTATATATTTTATCATTCATATAATCCTTAAATTCAAACACAATAATACGTAGATCATTCCACCTCATCATTAACCCATTAATTAGTCTTCATATTATTCCTTAATACCACTTCTCTCTCATAATTCATTTTTAGTCTCTTCATTATTAGTAATATGACCATTACTCATACCACCATGCTGAGTATCTTCCCTATGTTTCCACTCAGGACACCAATTTTCATAATTCTAATACTTCCCACATTTAAAGCATTCATAAATTAAAAATACCTTTGGGAGGCAATATTCCCATCCATTGTGTTAATTGATTTTTTATTTTCTATTTTTAATTATTTTTTTGTGTCCTTTTACAATTTCAAAAAATCTTCCGATTCCTATAAGATATCCACTTGGGATTTTATTCCCACATTATTTACACAAAGGAAACTAAATATTCTTTTTTATATGGTATCCATTACCAAAATTCCCAGTAAACTCTTTATTTATCTTCCTTGGTGTGTATGAGAGTTGATTAAGGTAAACATTATTTACCGTATTCTATGAAAACTAATTAGGCATGATCACAATATCCTTTACTCCAGTGATCATCCCATTTGAATGATCATCAGAAAATTGTCTGTCACATTCAGAGTTAACCCAATTCCTTATTTTTCCCACCATTGAATAATTATAGAAAGAATTTTTTGAACAATAATTATCATAGTGGAAAACAATGTAGTCCTGAAAAATCACTTATTGTCATAAACCATTTGTTGATCGAGACCAGCTCAATATGAGGTTTTTGAGGATTTTACCCTTATGTAAATATATGTTATAGACACATCCACATTTAGTAACTTGACATGTATTTAATTTCATGGAAATTACTCTGTCAATTGTTTACAAAAAATTATAGGACATTTTCCAATAATTTGACTCATTCTTAGGATTATCCTTAGGTATATCTCTAGATACATCTTTATAAATATCCCTAGGGACCTACTTAAAGTTTTCTAATCCTAATTTACAATGGTTGACTAAAACTTTCCTTTTAGAATAATTTAGTAACCCATGCTTAACATACATGGATATTAGATCATTTTGGATGAATAATCATCACATTAAAAAGTAAATTCCAGAGGACCATAATAGTTCAGTGTATCTGGATACATGGAACACAATCTCTTAACTTTATAAAAGATCTTCACTTTTTCTACAAAGATAATACCCTTTAGTACTCCTACATAAAAACATTATCAATAACCTATGGAAAAGAAACATAAGAAAGGGTGAGCTCATATGATCAATAATGGTATATAAAGGAGTACATAAGCATAACATGAGCATAAAGGTATGAGAACATGAGAATAACATTTACAGATCATACACTGAATATCAAATATCATATACAAGAGTCATGGAATAAATATTGGTTATTTTAGAAGAAATGAATCATAAGGGAATAAGGATCATAATCCATAAATTAATAATATTAGAATAAGACAAGGAATTATGGAAGATGGATAAACATATAAAATGATTTCTATAGTAGAAATGTCTTACTAACAAGGAAATATTTGTGGAATGAGTTGATACCCCAAACCAACTTTATAGTCAAGGTTCACTCCAAATACCATATTAGTTGACAATGTCATTTACTGAACCGAGTTCACTCCCCATTCCAGCCCTATATTATCGAACAAGGATCACTTCCTGTTCCAGTCTTGTATTACTGAACCTGGTACACTTCCCATTCAAGCACTATATTACTGATTTAGCTTCACTTCCCATACCATCCCTGTACTACTAAACCAGGTTTACTTACCATTCTAGCACTGTATTAATGAATGAGGTTCACTTTCCATTACCACCCTATATTATTGAACTAGGTTCACCTCCCATTATAGTCATATATTACTGAACTAGGTTTACTTCCAATTGAAACCCGATATTACTCAACCATGTTCACTTTCCATTCCAACTCTGTATTTATAAACTAGGCTCACATCCCATTCCTACCCTGTATTAATGAACGGGTATCACTTTTCATTCCATCCTTGTATTAAAAAACCATGTTCACTTCCCATTCCAGTCCTATAAATATCATAAGAAATAAATATTTACCCAATGAATTTATGGGAGATATAAGTCCCACATGTCACATAATGAAATAATACATACATGTGACAGAAGATTATAAAAAAATAATTATATCAAACACATGAAATGGAATTTGTATCATAAAATTTTAATCATATCATAAAATGTGGGAAGGATACTTGTTTCATAATCATTTTATCATATCATAACCCATGAAAAGAAGCCTGTTTCATAAGCATTTTAACATGGTATAGCCTATGGAAGAGAAACAGGTTTCTTAAAAAACCTTTCATCCTAAACATAAACCTTTAAAAGGAATAATACGAATGGTGTACTTAGATAATATCTCCACTACATTCTAAACTATATCAAAATATGTCATCTTAGTTGGAGAAGGATTTCAAAAGATCACTTGGAGAATTTCTTAAGGAAAATAACCTTTCATTGAAAATAACTTTTTAAGCCATAAAACATTTTCAAAAGTTGTTTATTTGGAGCCCATATTGAAAACATATGAAATAGTCTTTATAATAATTTAAAACATTTATTGAGAGAAATAACCATCCCCTTTAAAAATTCTCTTTAAATCATAATTTTATTGAAAACCTTTATATTTGAAAATAAACAAGAAAACATATTAAGAAAGATTTGAAAACCATTTCAAACCCTTTTAATTTTTTTAAATTACATTTACTTGAATATTATTTTAAAATATAATTTAAAAACATTTTTTATTTTTTTTCAAAGGAAATGGTTTTTGAATAAAACATATTTCTGACTAAAGAGATAAATAAGGCCGAATTTTATTTAAAACACTTTTTAAATTATATTAAGTACCAAAGTGTAGAAAAATGGAACCATTACATTAATATATCATAAATAACCGTATTAGTATAAAATTCATGAGAATTATTGGGATATGAATCATAATATTTCATCAAATGAAGAATAATCACAAAAAATCCTCATAAACGATGAGTTTGTAGCAATAAAATTTTACCACATTGGTAACATTGATTTCAAATACCCATGAAAGAATAAAATTAAAATATTCTTGAAATGTCATAAAAATAAGTAGATTCATGAAATAATATGTCAACAGGGAAGTATATACACCTCGTGGAAGAATATTGGTGCATAACATAACATGTGTCTCAAAGAATGAAAATTGAGACAAAATTCTCCTACCGATTTGGTAACATTGAAACCGTAACCTTGTGAAAGAGATACCCTCAAATAGATATGTGAATAACAATAATATTAAGTATAAGGGTCAAAAAATACATTCATGGATAGTACATATACCACATAAAAATATGTAGTGGATTTGAAATGTGTCTCCCTTATATCATGTGTATCCAATAATGAACCATTTTTTGGAAAATAGGTTATATGGTATAAATATAGCCATATTATGGGGTTTGGAAAATTTTCTAGGTCATTTCATCCCTTAATATTAATGTTTAACCAATAAAGAAACTCATTTTTACCATAATCTCTATTATAAATTTTAATTTATTTCACTAATATTTTTCTTCAAAAAATAGGTTGAACTTAATAGAAATTATAAACTATTATGATTCCAAATATTGAATCCTTTTTTTAAAATTCTAATCACATAAGTCGAATAAATTAATTTAAAATTAATCTTGTAGATGAGATGAAATAATGGGTTTTTAAAGTAAATAGTTTAAAAGTTCAAAATGATTTTATATCCAATTTCAATGTGAAAATGTTTTCAAAAACAAAAATTTGATTTATTTATGTATAATTTAATTAAATATACATTTAAACCAATTTAAAATATAATTTTAATCTATAAATATATTATATAAAAATGCATTTTTCAATTAAAATTTAGTATTTTCCACTATTCATCAAGAAATGAAACCTCTTAGAAAAATAACAAAAATTCACCTTAATATAATTTCAAAAATGAAGAATATTTTTCAAATATAATTTATAAAAGTGTCAAAAATTATATTTAATTTATGTGTGCCATTAAAAGGTCATAAAATTACCATTTTTAAAAATACATATCTTTATGTGTAAAATTAAATTTATTCATATCTATTGTATATAAAACACATAAGATAAATGTTAAATTGATTATTGAATATAATATATTTATATTTCATTAAAATAATTCATTTAAAGTGTAATGTTTAATTTATTGTGATAAAACATATTTTTACATTGAAAAATAGTTTTTTTGAAAAGGAATTTCTTTATTTTAAAGTAGTTATTAATATCATTTATAATTAATTGGTAACCAAAGAATTATTCATGAAAATAATATTTTCATAATTTAATTAATCCTATTCATACTCTCCATTCCATTGGCTTGGTGAAAATTATCATAATAATATCTATATTATATTTTTGTTTGTTAAAATTTAGTCTTGTGTGTAATGCAAGCTATCAAAGGAACTCAATATTATGTGTAGCACAAGAAAAATATAGTTTTGTGTATACTACAAGATAATCTAAGTGTTGTGTGTAGTGAAATATTTACTTGGTGTTGTGTATAGTGTAGTGTGCAATGAAATACATCAATTAAATTTAATTTATTGGAAAGAAAATCAATTCATAAAAACCCGGGGTGTTACAGTTTCCAAGGTAGTTGAACATAGTGAATGTCTAAATAATATGAATGAAGAGTTAGATAAAATTGAGAAAACTGAATCATGGTATATTTTTAAATGAATGTTAGGAGATAATTTTTTACAGAAAATATAGGTGTTTATAAGTAAACACAATCAACACGGGGATATTTTAGGAAATAAATGATGAATTGTTAATAAAGGTTACTCACAGGTGGAAGGTGTTGATATTGAAGAAAAACTTAGATCTATTTTAAGAATGGAAACTATAAGAAAGATCATAGAAGTTTATTATTATAAAAAAATCTATTAGATAGATATTAATTCAGTTTCTTAAATAGAAAAATTGAAGAAGAAGTTTATATTGACCAACCTAGTGGGTTTATATTTGATAAATATGAAACCATATTGTCTAAACTAAAGTTATTTTTATACGGGTTGAAATATTTACCTCATGATTGGTCTTCAAAATGTGATATTTTTTTGAAGTAGTTAATATTATAAATTAATAGTTTATAAAAACTTGTATGTGAGGGAAATAAATAAAAGTACCCTAATTTTCATTTTTTATATTGATGATATAATTTTTTAGGATACAAATAAAAAACCTATAATTAATTATATGAGAAAATTAAGTAGAAATTAGGGATGTCAATTCTTGGAGAGAAAACTTAATTTATAGGATTACAAGTTGAACATAATAGAAGATACATCTTTCTATCATAAGATAAGTATTCTAAGATGTTTTAAAAAAAATATTGTCATGGAGGAGTCAAAAAAAGTTTTTACAGTAATTTTTATTGGTATAAAGATGTGTATGGATGATGTTGGGAAATTTTTGAATCCTAAGGACTTCTAGAAGTTGATTGAGATTTTACTCTATCTTACCACCTTAAGACTAGAAATTTTATATGTTGTAACTTTTTGTGCAAGATATCAGAGTGATATTAAATAATCTCACATACAAGAAGATAATAGAACACTCAGGCATGTTAAAGGGACATCAAATTATGTAATTATGTATAGAAGAAGTAATGATATGAACTTTTTTGGGTTCAATGATACTGATTGGTATAGATATTGTAATGATAGAAAGTCAACATCCAAATAAACTTTATTTTTGGGAGGAAGTTGTGTGAGATGGAATAGTAAGGGCTCAATGTTCCGTTACATTGAGTATTATAGAAACATAATATGTTTTCACCACTCGAAAATGTATGTAAATGATGTGGATTAGAGTTCAGTTGGAATATTTGCAAGTGAATGTTATAAAACAAATAAATATTATTTGTGATAACCCAAGTTCCATTGATCTCTCTAAAAATACTATTCAACATTATAGACAAAAGAACATTGATATTAAATTACCTTTCATTAAGGATAAATCTTCTAGTGAAGATATTATGGTAGATTATGTCTCATAAAAATATCATATTGTTGATGTTTTCACAAAATATATACCAATAGAAATATTTTAGGATTTGAGGTTGTAGCTACACTTTCAACCTCCACCAATGACCTAATAATGTTTATATGACCCCAAACTCCACAATTATTTGGATTTAGTTTTTCAATAGGTAGAATAAATTAAAACTCTATAATCTATCTTTTGCGAATCTTAAGGTATTATTATCAGAAAAAGGGAGAGTAAAAGATTGTGAGGTAGTATATCTTATCATGAAACAAAATTTCTTTTCACAAAGGGATGAAATTTAATTAAAAATTTACTTATACCGAAGCATGATGTTAGTACATTCTCTATGATAAAGGCTATTTTTTGATGAATATTTTAAAAAATAGTTTGTTTTGTTGTTATGAATGTTGAAAACAAATACAAAGGAGATGATTGAATATCCATTGGGTTGTTATTGTAATGGGTTTTGTATTTTTTTTCAATATATTTTTTTGAATATTTTTTTGTTTAAGGTATTAATGTGTTGTCGGTGAAGTTTAAGAAAATTTCCTTATGTGTCACTACTGAAGGTGTTTAAGAATGTTTTTCTATCAGGTTTAAGAAAGTCTCCTTATTTAGTAGGACAATTACTTACTGATCATCAAGTTCTTAAGATCATGAACATGTTCATAATACTAGATGAGTTTATATAAAGGTAGAGTAGTTGGATTATAGAAATAGATCATGTTTTAAGTTGCACAAAGATCAAACTGAAATATGGTGGAGTTGTAACTATTGAATTAATATGCCATTATAATGTACAAAATAATGAGTCTAATAGATAGTGGAATACAATGTTTTTGATAAAATAGTTTTTATGATGTTCCAATTAAAAAGTGATGATGTTTTAAGGTGTATGATGTTTTATGTTATGAATTTTTGAAGTTATTGCTGAAATAATATTTATCTCCGAAGGTGTTTAGACTGATAGGTGAAAAATTATATTAAATAGAGATATATTAAATTCAATTTTAGTGTGATGTTGTGAATGATGAAAAACCGAGTTCTAATATATAAATGTTTCCAAAGGCCATTATTCCAACAAGTTTGAAGAAGGAATCTGAAGGTGATCATATAGATAAATCTATTGAGTTGTATTAGATAAAGAGACCCTTTTTATCAGATTAAATTTTTCATAAGTTCAACTAGAAATGATTCTGATGGATCAATGAATGAAAAATCATCAAACAGAGAATTAAAATTTCATCTTATAGATTCTTCTATGAAGTTATACTATATATTTCCTTTTTACCAATTCCTTTACGATGTTTGAGTGGATAGAGGTTGAATCAGAAGGAGATATGTCAATTCACTAGATAAATAAAGTTAGAAGAACTATTTTTGGACCATGCCAATTGTTTTATAAGAGTACCTATTTAAATGGGTATAAGTATAGAAAAAATTTACACTATTCATGTTCATAAAATATCTAAAGTACTAAATATTCTTTTAGAGGAGTAGTATGATTTTCCAACCCAGGAAACACTTGGTTAGGGAAGAGGAACTAGGCAAGGGAGTGTTAAAAAAAAGTGATCCAAACAAAGGTATAACAGATAAAGGTCAACCGGATAGAGGTAATAGACTGAAGTATACAAGATAGAGGTATATTATATAGATTCAGAGACTCATCAGATTGAGTTGATTGAGGAATGGAGGATGCAGTAACACTAGATAAAGACTTACCAAATAATGTTTCTGAGTACACCAGATAGTGTTCTTTCAGACATAGTTTTTTGTGAGATGGTTTAAATAATTTCCTAACTTTTTTTGGATCAGGAATATAAGAATTATTTTTTAATAATGGGATTAAATATAATTACCTATTTGGAGAAATAAGTATCTTAATAGGAGTTGGATCAATTTTATACACTTCTTATTATAGTTAATTATATGGTCTGATGGGAGTCACATCAACAGGGATAAAGTCACCCACACTAGGGGAAAACACTATGAATATTTTGTTCCCTGCATTAATTTTCTATCTTTTTATATGAGTATGGGTGATATATAATTTTTAATAGGATCAAAACTACAACAATTTAGAGAGGATAATTTCATGATAGAATATATTATAAAAGATCAAAATTGATTCACCCCCTCTAAGTGGTCCTAACATTTTCAATAAGTTCAAATTCAATAAAAAAATTCAAAGAGTATATAAAGGAATTCAACTAGGAAATATATCTTTGTGATCATAAATTGAATAATTTCAGAAAGCCTTTTAGATCCCAAGTTAAAGACATGAATTCTATTGTTGAGCACACTATTTATATCTATTAAAATAATAACATTCCTTATGAATGTTTAACGGTTCTTGATGATATTCTAATGGATTTGGAAAAAAAGTTAAAGAAATTTATTCTTTAGTTGAATACCTAAATAATATCATGGTACTTAAAAATTAACAGATAGAAAACCAGTATATAAATATCATTAGGAATAATGAAAATTTGAAGTGTACGATTAAAATATAATATTCTTAGAAGAAAAAAAATGAAAAACAATACCATAAGTTAAAAATTAAGAAATAATATTTTTATATAAAGTTGTTGAGTTTGATAAAAAGTTCAAGAATCAAGATTAAATTCATATAGTTCAATGTAAATACTTTAAGAATATAAAAAAAATAATTGAAAAAGCAATTAAGAAGGATTATTTTTTCTATATTTGTTATTTATTATAGCCAAAAGCTCCTAGCTAATTTGTGTTCAATATTATTGATTATGGTGTTATATTTACATGTATTTATTACTGATTATTATATGATGTTGTTTCCATTTACTGTCAGATGAATGGATTACTACTTACATAATTTTATGGAATATTTTTTTCTCTTTTTATATATATAGAAAATATTTTCGTATGTATTAATGGAAATAAAATTCCATTTTTTTACTTATTTTTGAAAACCATAGAGTGGAATAATTTTATTAAAAATTAAAATGATTCATAAATAGGTATAATGTTTCCTTTACAAATAGGGGGACATGAAAAAGGTGAGAATGTTTTTCATTCTCAAGAAGGAAATATTTTCTTAAAATAAAAAGGGTAAGTCCTTCTGTTTTTTAAAAGGGTGGGATATGCATCTAAATTTCACCCAAGTCCTTACACTCATTTTTTGGGACTCTCTATGCTAATCCACAATAGATAGGGTTTGATTAATAGCTGCTGAAATCCTTTCCCCTAGTTAGGGGGGGGGATTATTCCCCATATGTGAGCACACTCATTGGGGGAGTGGGTAGATGACGTCAATTTGATGCCAGTTCTTGGATTGATAGTGATGGAAACTGCCTCAAGTAATCAATCACTTTAGGTGATAGGAGAAAGTAGTCCAATGGTTTTGGTGCATGGTAAATTATAGGGGAGGCATAGACAATGTCCTCTAAAAAGGTTTCATGGGTGTTGAAATGCCAATGGTTCATCTTTCACGGGTGATGGGGACCCCTGTTCGGTGGTGGGGGTGTCTTGAGGGGATAATATGTGGGGGATTGGCCAGAAAACTACCCATAGTGGAGATGGAGAAGGAGGACTTCGCTGAGTAGGGTGAAGGCATGATAGATCTTTTTATGGGTGGAAATGAGCCTATGAGGCTTGGGAATTTGGGTCAATTTTCGGGCCCTTAAGGCTATAATTCCTTTTCCCTTTATCCCTTTGGGCCAATGGGGCGTGCAATGGGTTCCCCAATACCTAGAAAGAAAGAGTATTTTCTAAAGTTTAATAAAAAATAGAGTATTCGACCAAAAAATAAAAATATATATTCTTATGAATGAGAGAACCTTTTTAATTAGGGGAAAACCTTTCAAAAGAAGAAAATTTAGGTATCTATATCTAAATATATACATGGAGTAATTTTTAGTTTATTTTAATTTTTATTTAAGTGTTTGTGTTTTTCAAAAAGGGGGATATTTTTGAGTCATTGACTCAATTTACTTATTTTTAAAACCATGAAAGACTCCATTAAATATATTTTTTCAATAAATTTTTTATTTTTTGACATTTATTATTCCAATAAATAAAAACTATTTACTGAATTACTGATAACCATATGTTTTATAAATTATTTATGGTATTTATTTATGAAAATAAGATAACCTAAGTAATTTTGAAATACAAAATGATTAATATATTATTAAAAAACTAGTAATCTAGATTATGAAATATAGGTTAACCTCAATAGTCCAACTGATGCACTATAACAATGATGAACCAACTAATCATTTTAAATAGAATGATTCTATGTCCATCAGAAGTTGAATAAAAATATACTACCAATATCATTATAATTGACCTCATGTTTTTTAGATTCTGACCATCTAATTATTTTTTATAAATAGTGATTCACCTAATGGATCAAAATAACTATAATTAACTACAAGAAAAACCTGAGAGCAACAATCACTTAAAGTATTCAACTACTTTAAAATTAATATAATTTTAATTATTTTTCATTCAGAGTGTTTTGATAGATCTTATACTCATGAGGATTTCCTTATAAAATCATCCATAACATCTTTTTGTATTTATTTTACTAAGATAAAAGTTAAGTATCAGAAAACATATCTACAAGTTAAGGATTGGGAATAGTGAGCTAGAAGTTGTTTTAGTAGAAGCACCTAGCCACCAATCTTAGTAATGGAAGAAAATAATCCACCTATTATAGTAGTAAGGAAATTACAATCATTCTAGTTGAGGTATTCTATGGAAAGGAATATAGATCCAAGATTTTGGATTTAAGAAGTAGATACCATTCGATTAGTTATAGTCAAGGATACTTCATATTAGTCCTACTGATCGACCATTCACTTTGGTTTAAAAGTGATAATTTTCTAACAATTTTTAGGGTAATATGATTTGTAAATATATAATCCATAGTTTATTTTAATTCCACATTATTAATATATTTATCTATATTTTAATTAATAAAATATATAATGTTATATAATTTCACTATGTATATTAAGTTGATTGGTAATTTAATTTTTTTTCTTTTACTTTATCACTCTGACTTTATCTTAATGGTTTATCGGTTGATTGTAATACCAATAAATTTATTTTGGTCTTATCATAGTTCTGTAATTATGATAATTTTATCTATTAAGGAGGAAGAAAGCATGTAGTTTTTTAACTAATATTGATCCCCTCCTGTAATATAATCATTAGGCCTTTAATTTCAATCCTTTATCTAGTTCATTATTTGAGTATGATGAAGTCAATCTTCCACCTTTGTCCTCTTCATCCATGATCCATGGCATAATTTTCCAAGAGAGGTCCCGAATATCTAAATCTTGACTGGATCTAATTTTATCTTCATTTTTTAAGGATATAAATTCTTGAATGTTAAGGTAATAATGTATACTGAAGGTGTTATGATCCAATTTTGGAAAAATGACATTAACTTGTAAGTTAATCAATTCTTCTATAGCCTTACTGAGGCCTTAAGGTGGCAAATCAATTTCAAGATTCCCAATTAGAAGTTTTATTTATAAATTAACTATATTTTAATCATCACATTAATTAATAACGTATTTTCTAAAATTTTAAAAAATAGACTTCATAATGCTAGAGATGTGAGGGGGATATGATTGTTGAGAAGAGTAGACATATTTTTGTAAAGAAACCACTTATCCTTGGAATGAGTCATTATCTACCTCAAGATAACCTGTCTCTATCTCCTCAAGAGATACATTAATTAATTAAAATGATTTAGTGGTTGGTACATGGATTATTACCCTATTGGTACTAGAGGGACCTAATTTTAGCGAGGCCCATGAGGCTCAAGTGTGACCCGAGTTCCCTTGATCAGGTCTATTAGAAGAACAACCATTTAATTTTATTTTCTTTGAGGTATCAAAAATTAATTTTGTCTTTACTTTACCTTTGATAGTGGATAGTTTGTATTCCTAGAAAAATTATTGATCAACCTAAGCTTGATCAATTACTTAATCTTAAAATTAGACAATTAAAATATCAATTTTCATGTATAATATTCCCCACAAAAGCTCATCCTTAAAAGAAACATCCACAAAACTCATCTTCCTTTTGATTGTAGCATCAATAGTTTTCTCCCAAGATCCCTCACTATACTGTATATGTGTACTATTCCCTAAAGGAGTGCCATATCCATTATCTTGTATGCCTATATGTGGATCTAGCCAGGCCCAACCCTTAGATGTTGTCCCATAGGAGTGACTTACCAAGGGATTATTTACCTTGGTATTATTTATGTTCAAGGAATTCCCTATTTTAAAAATCTAGTGGAATTCATTATGGGAAGAAGATCCTTTCAGCCCTATATTTTCTAACAATTCAATCTTGTAATAGGTTTCTCAATAGTCCAGTTCTCTTGAGTATAATACAGATATACCCAAGATAAATAGTTTCCAACCATCACAAGAACATTTAGGCCACCCATAGATAAATCCTTACCCACATAAAAATTTTCAGTGGGATTATTACTCTTACTATTTTTGTCAACATGACCCTTGTAGGAATAGATCCCACATACCATTCTCTTCTAGAACTAATCCTTTGAATGTCCATTAAGCTTGGAATAAAAATAAAATTTTATAAGACTATAATATTCAAATATCAGATTAATATCTTTGTTATCAGTGGATAAAATTACCTTATAACTTAAGATGGAATTCATATCAAACTCCAAAAGTACTTAAGAAAAGTACTCAATCCAAACTAACTTGGTCTCCATGTCCATTCTAAGTGGAACTACAATATTAGATGCAATGACATATATAATATTAGGATGTTTGAGAACCTAGTTCAACCCATGGAGTTTAATCCATAACCACAAAAAATTTATCTTAATGTAAATGAGATCAAGTGAGGGGGCCAATCACAATTTCAGGAGAGACTATCTAGAGTCTTCTGTCAGTAGGATATGTTTTCTTTGGCAGTAACCATCTCAAGAGACACCTACCAATAAAGTATTCAGTGGTGGGAGATCTTTTAATGGGATGATGAACCAAACCAAACAAAAACATGATAAATTGGTTCCTTCATCTATAAAATAAGATCGAATCCCATGAAATTTCAATGAAAAAACCTACTATAACTATTTACATCCTCTGATAATTAATCTAGAGAGAAAAAATATAATGGCCCCCTTATCCCGTGGATGTAGGAAATCTTTTATAAGTATATAAACCCTTTGATTTCTTCTATTTTAATTCTCTATTAGTGTGTTTTCATCACCATGATCTTCCACTACCATCAAAAAGTTATATTATAAGAACTATGGTCAAAATAGTGAAGTTACAAAAGGGTTTTTTGGTGACCATAAAATTAAATGTAGTCATATTTTAAAAAAATCTAGATTCATGAATATCTTGGTGAGATGATCCCAATATCACAAACAATATACAAATGTATATAATTGAAGCTGTTAGAGGGGGTCAATGTTCCAATGAAGTCAGCGGTACCATTGTACCCCATTTCTATAGAATAAGATAGTATTAATTTCAGTGTAAACCTTCCAATAGCTTTCCAATAAATGTTCCATTCATCCTCATAATTTCCACCTTATTTGACACTCTATAACACTAAAACTGTTTTGTCTATATCTTGGTAAATCAGAGTCTGTTTACAGAAATACATGAGTCATTTCCATATATTTCCTCCATTATAGACACATCAGTGTAGTTATATTTTAAAAATAATCCTTGAATTAATGAAAAAAATAAAAGTAACATTATAAAACTCAAAACTATTAATTATTTTTTTTGGAAACCCAAAATAGAGGATATTTTTTATATTACAGTTTTTTGGAAACTAATAGAGGGGACCACTAGCCAATTGTAGTGAAAGAATAAGACTATTTAGTAAGTAGTCAATCCATTGATAAGACATTAAACAGTACCCTACCAGTTAACGTGGAGTGGTTCTTGATCAATTGGAAGTGCACTACCCAAAATATATAGTTAATCGACAAGATTATATTTTATAATTTTACAAATGAACATGGTGCTTTTGTTATATTAAAAAAATAAGAAAAGATGTATGCAGGGACAACTGCACAAAACAAATAAAACCTAATACACCAACTTTTAAACATGAATTATAGAGATAGGACCAAAATTTCAAAGAACATAGGTGAGTTCAAATGTATTTTTGATCAATTGAATTTAATGAAAATGATGATTGATAATGAGTTTTAGGCAATATTCATGTTGATTTTGTTTTTAAATATGTGGGAAAAACTAGTTGTGTTGACCAGAAATTCAAATCTAGATGGAACCATCACTATGAAGATGGTGAATGATAGAACGTTGAATGAAGAGTCTCAATGGAATGGTGGTGGATACACACCTGAAACAGAGGAACTTGTCACTAATAGACAAGGGTTGTATAAACAGAAGGGAAGAATAATAAGAGAACCCCATGAACATGTTTTAAAAATTATAAAGTGATTGAAATATTGATCAAGATTTGACATGAAGTTACACAACTATGGACATCTTGGTCACTTTATATTAGAGAGTAGGAGGATGAGGGTAGAGTAGATTAATTATGAAGGAAATACGTAACTAATGACCATTCCCTAGATAAATGGGACAACATTTATAGTATCACTCTCATGAAGATTGCTTCTGATCACCATCCCATATTATTTAGATTTTCCCATAACACTATAAAACCTAGGACCCCTTTCAGATATAACACTTCTTGGTCCTCTGATCCATACTGTACGAATAACATCAAAAACTTCTGGGATAATATGCATAGTCATAATGATGCATTTTCTTGCCCGATGAAATTGAAAATGCTTAAGAAAGTCCTAAAAAACTGGTGCAAATCTAAAAAATGAAATAGACAATAATATCACCCTTTTGGAAAAGGAACATACTCAAATTACAATGGATAAAACCTCCTCTAACTTTTCTCATGACTCCCAACATGAAAGCAACATTTCCTATAAAATAATCACTCTGCTAAACTTTAAGGATAACCTCAAAAAGTAAATCTTTAAATCAAAATGGATTAGTGATGGGGATAGGAATACTAAATTCTACAATTCCCTCCATAGAGTTAGAAAATCCTATAGAACTTTTCCTATCTTAGAGAGGGGGTAAATATTCTTGACACTGAGGAAAGAATTGCCAATCATGTGATATCTTACTTTAATAATATCTTCAATGGAACTGTGATTGATAAATATCTTATGCTTGATGTCATTCCCACACTGGTTACTGATGAAGAGAAATCTTTTCTTAATAGTATTCCTTTTGAACAAGAAATTAAAGACATGGTCTTTAGCCTAAATCCGGACGATGCTCCTTGGATGAATGATTTTAATAATGGGGTTTATAAAAAACACTAGGATGTGATTCAGGATGATGTTTGTCACATGGTGAAAACTTTCTTTTCCAGAGGCATTCTTCCACATGGATTAAATTCTCAATTCCTAGTCCTTATCCCTAAAATAGATAATGCGGATGAATTACACCTCTTCGGGACCATTTCTCTCATAAACTCTCTCTTCAAGATTGTCAACAAATTAATTGTCAAAATAATTGCTGCTATTAGCAATAGAATTGTCTCCTGGAATCAATTTGGCTTTATAAAAGGAAGATATATTGAAGACTGTATCTGTCTTTCCTCTGAATCCAAAAATTTCTTAAATAGAAAAAAGTGAGGAGGGAATGTGGCCATTAAACTTGACATTGAAAAGGATTTTGATACCATCGATTGGAATTTAATATATAAAGTCCTTATGCAGTTTGGCTTCAATGATAAATTTATTAACAAAATCAAAACACTTTTTAATTCAGCCCATATTTCCATCCTCATTAATGGATCCCCTAAAGGTTATTTTAATTGTTCCACGGGAGTTAGACAAGGTGACCCTCTCTCATCTATTCTTTTCTCAATTGCTGAAGACTACTTAAGTAGACAACTTACTCAATCCATAAAAAAAGGTAACATCAAACCTATCTCTGCCTCTAGAATCCTGAATTCCCCCTCGAACCTTATTTATGCTAATGAAATTATTATTTTTATTCAGGGGATAAAAGAAATGTTAATAATATAAAAGCTATACTTCTTCACTACCAAGAAGTATCTAGTCAACACATCAACTGGCACAAATCTTACATTTACTTTGGTAAAGACTTACCCTCCTTCAGGAAACCCAACATCACAAATACCTTAGGTGTTAAAGAGGGATTATTACCCTAAAATTATCTTTTTGTTCCCATATTTTGGGGAAGACCCAAAGTGGCCTACTTCTCCCCCATCATTGATCAAACACTTTGACACCTTTCTTCTTGGAAAGGTAATAACCTCTCAATGATTGGGAGAATTTGTATTGTTAAATCCACTATTGTCTCCAAATTGGTTTACTCTATGATGATTTAAAAATTTCCAAAGAGTCACCTAAAGCGCATTAATGTTGCTATTAAGAACTTTGTTTGGACTGGGAGTACTCTGGAGAGAAAACTGGTTAAAGTCCTTGGGGCCACTTGCTACAAACCGATTGATAAAGGGGGTATTTGCATTAAAAACCATTCTAATTTTAATGAACCTCTCTAAGCTAAGCTCACATGGAACCTCATTCATAATAACTCTCCTTCCACATATTTTCATAGGGTTTTATTCCTTAACAAACATAGAAATAATCATTCTCACTTTCTCACATACTCTATATGGAACTCCATTAAAAATACCTTCTCTTCCATTATGACAAATTCTAGATGGATGGCTAGCCAAGATTCAAATTTAAATTTTTGGTTGGATAACTGGACTGGAGCTCCCCTGATCTCTTTAATGCCCAATAAACATCCTCTTCTCCACACCAATGACACCATAAATAACGTCATGCATTTGGAAAACCCTTGTTTACCTGAGGATATCAAACACATTTTTGATAGCTATGACTTCACTAATACAGATGACTTTCTTATTTTGGAAACTTCTCATAATGGGGTGCTTGACTCTAAAAATTACTACATTCACTTGTTCAACAATGATGAAAAAAATTTATCCTAGTTAAAAAACTTCAATAAATCTTGGTTAAAACCCTCAAGATTCACTCTAGTATAGCGTATTGCCCATGGTAGAATCCCCACAGATACCTTCTTACAATATTTCAGGATTAATCATTGTTCTATATTTTTTACGTGTAACCAACATCAACAAGATATTAATAACCTCTTTCTTTCTTGTGATACGGAAACATCTATTTGGAATTTTATTTTTGACATTTTTGAGTGCATATGGTTGTTTTGTAGTTCTATAACCTCACAGCTACAACGGTTTATAGACCTACCTGACTCCCATCAAATCAACAATCTTTTTTTCACAGTTTTAGTAGAGCTTCTTCATGTGATCTAGTATGGTAGAAATGATCTTACTTTTTGCAACAACTCATTCAAGATTAATGCAGGTAAAATGAGAATTCTCATCGTGATATGGGATGCAGATTTGATTAAAAAGGATCTTTTCAACAACTCGGTTCGCAACCTTGGGATTCCTAGGCGTATTGAGGTTGATGGGAATTACCCTCTCCCTAGATCTACTTTTGAAGTTTTTTAGTATCCCCCTCCCCCAGGCTAGATTAAAATCAATGTGGATGGTGCCTCTAAAGGAAACCCTGGACCAGCGGGCTATGGAGCCGTCTTTATGAATCACCTTGACTAGACACTCAACTACTTCTATGGATCCTGCGGTTTTTCTTCCTCTTTGGAAGCTGAGATGATGAGCATTACCCATGATATCTCGTTCACCAAGCTACACAACTGGAAAAATATCTGGATTGACAGTGACTCCACTACTATTGTCTAGGCCATCTAGAATGGTACCATTCATCTTTCTTGGACGCTCACTGCTTGCAGGATGGATTGCATGAACTCTCTTTTAGATATCAATTTCATCATCACACATACGTATCGTTAAAGAAACAGGATCACTGATGGGATTTCTAATATGGGTGTTGCTCATGATATTATTTGGAGGGATGATATTCCTCCCGAGTTACTCCCTCTTTATGTTAGGGATGTAAACAAAATTCCATATTTCAGACTTGTGTAACCGTTTGTTTTTATCAATAAAATTTGTGTTTTTTTAGTTTACCAGAATACTACATTTTAAAAAAAATGAAGGAAATATGTAAAATAATGATGCAGAAGTTTTTAATGTTGATATCATTATTATTATGAAAGATAATCATGTTATTATCCATGACTCAGGAAGTGTGATGATTTGGGTGCCTCCAATCATGTAACTTATAGAAGAGATTTCTTCTCATCTTATACCCCATAGAGTTTTGGATATGTGATGATGGAAAATTATGGTGCATCCAAAATCACTAGTATTTTTAATATTTCTATGGAGAATAATATTGGATATAGGTAACTATTAAAGGATGTGAGCATGATCATAATATTTTCCTTAATTTGATATCCATTGGAATTATTAATGATGATGGTTTTTTTATTCCATTTGGTGATGGGAAATGGAAGCTTGCCAAAGGTAACATGGTAATTACAAAAGGAAAGAAATATAGTTCTATTTATCTCACATATTCTAGACCATGCGGAGGAGAAGTCAATATAGAAAGAAAATAGTTTCCTGCAGAAGTTTGGCACAAGTGGATTGGTCACATGGGAGATAGAGGAATAAAAATTCTCTTCAGGATAGATATCTTTCTAGGAATAAAAGGTACACATTCATATACTTTTGTTGATTGAAACATGAAAGATAGAGAGAGTATAATTTTTTGGTTATTAAAAATCTGTAAAATAATTTTTTTTATATTTTATTCACAATTATTTCTATATAATGGGAACTAATTATATGAGAGGTGCTATTTTTTTACCTTTATAAATGACCATTCTGGTAAATTTTAGAACTTTTATTTGAAAACTAAAGATCATGTGTAGGATGTTTCTGATAAAGTTCATGTAAAGGTTGAAGGATAAAAATGAATATGATTAAAGTGTGTGTGAGAAGAAATTGATGGATAATATCATGGTCTATTTGAGGAGTACTATAGGGGTTTTAGCATCAGTCAAGAAAAATCAGTACCAAAGATGCATCAGCATAATGATGTTGTCGATAGGATGAGTAAAACAATCTTTGAGAGAGTCATATTCATGATACCAAATGAAAAGATTCTAAAAAACTTTTTGGGGGAGGTAATGAGGACCATATTTGATCTTATAAACCTTTATCCATCAGTTCCACTAAGATATGAAATTCCAGAAAGGGTTTGGATGGGTAAATTTGTTTCATACAAACTATTAAGAGTATTTGGATACATAGAATTTGTTCACATACAAGAATATATGCGGGTGAAGATAGATGGAAAAAGGAAAGAATTTTATCTTTTTGGGATTTGATCATGAGGAGTATGGATACATACTATAGGATCCAATCAGAAAAAATATCATCAGAAGTATAGATGTGGTGCTTCTTGAGGAATAGATGTTTAATGATTTTCAAAATCCATAAAATGAAGAGAAGTTGTAGTCTAAGTAAATTCCAATGAATATCAAATTAGTATCACCACCATAAATTATGTAAGGTGTGAGAGATTTGTGACACTGATGATACATCATTACCATGTAATATGTCTCCATTTTCTAATATATCACCATCATATGATTTTCTAGAATAGATTTCCCCTCGAAGCATAGTTCAGGAGATCGAACGAAGAATGAAAACTAAGTCATAGATACCCAACACATGAGTATGTGATTCTCATTGATGGGGGAGAGACAAATAGTTATGATGAAGCAATCATGAGTAAACATAATATATAATGGAAATAGGCCTTGTAAGAATAGATATGATCCTTGCATAAGAACCATACATTTGCATTGGTGGAGTTACCACATGGAAAGAAGGAAGTCAAGAACAAGTTTTTATATAGAATCAAAGGAGAAAATGGAATTTCATAGCTACACTATTGATCTAGAAGTGATTTGAAGGGATTTAGTTAGAAGAGTGGTATTTAGTTTGATGAAATTTTATCTCCTATGGTAAAAATGATGTCTATAAGAGTTGTTTTTGGATTGGAAGCTAGTATAAACCTGGAGGTTCAACAACTAGATGTAAAGACAAAATTATAACATGTTGATCTTGATGAGGATATTTAAATGGAGCATCCAAAGTGATTTTAGGTGAAAGATAAAGAAAAAATTGTATGAAAACTCTGGAAAATTTTATATGGTTTGAAATAGTCTTCAAGGGAATGTTATTGGAAATTTGACTCATTTATGGAGAATGATGAGTATATAAGGATGATTTCTAGTCATTGTTTTTTCATAAATAGTTTTTTATAATAATATCATTATCTTGTTGCTTTATATTGATGATATGATGATAATTGGTAGAGATATCAACAAGATTTTAAGGTTAAATAAAGAGTTGCAAAAGTCTTTTGAAATGAAGAAATTAGAAACTACATTCTTGGTATAGTGATTACTCCTAAAAATATGAGTTATAATATTTTTTTATCTCAAGAGTGGTACATTGAGAAGGTTCTTGAATGGTTCAACACAATAATGGAAAAATCAATTACTAATCTACTTGTAAGTCACTTTAGGCTTATATCAAGTCGAAATCTACCAACTGAGGAGGAGAAAGTAAAAATAGAAAAGGTTCCTTATCTTTCAGTAGTTGGTAGAAGTATATATGATATGGTGTGCACTATACTAGATATTTCTCAAAGGGTTGGGGTTGTGAATAGATTCATACCAAATCTTGGAAAGGAGCATTGGACAATAGTGAAATTGATATTGAGGAATCTATAAGGTATATCTAGTCATTTTTTATGTTTTGGAAATAGTTAACCTAATTTGGAAGGATACACAGATGCTGATATGGATAGAGATGTTGCCACAAGGAAATCCATTTTTGGGTACTTTATGTCATTTAAAGGGGGAATAGTCTCTTGGAAATCACGACTTTAGAAGTTTGTTACGATGTATACTATAGAAGAAAAGTGTATCACGAATTTAGAAATGTGTTACCATGTCTCAGAATCTCAAAACTATGCTAGAAAACTCCCAAAATTAATCCTAAACTTGCCCCCCACCTTCTTCCCTTGCGGGCCGATAGAAATTGAAAGCCCAGGTCAACCAGCACAACTCATAAGAGCTTCTTAAATATTGAAGTCTAAATCATATGGGAAATCCATTGTTGAAACCAAAAGACCGAATCAGATAATAATTAATTAATATTAATTAATTAATTATTTGTAATTAACAATAAATATTTAATATTTAAAAATTACTAAATAATAACTAATAATGATTTATTCATTAATAATAATTAATAATATTTATTTAATTAATAACAATTAATTAATTAATAATAATAATTTAATTAATAATAAAAAATTAGTAATTAATTCATCATTATTAATTAAATACAAAATATTAAATAATTGTTAATTGTTTATTATTATTTTTAATTTCTAATTATTTATTATTATCAAATTGGTGCTTACTTTTAACTATTAATGATTAATTAATAATTATTAATTACTTATTAATTACTAATTAATAACTAAAATTTAATATGATTGTGATTACCAATCACTATTTATAAACTAGTAATTATTATTAATGATTTACTAATTTTTAACTAATTATTATTATTATTATTATTATCATTTAATAGATATTAATTATTATTAATTAATTAATGATAAATAATTATTATTAATTAATTATTAACTATTAATTACTTCTAATTAACTACCAATAATAAATTATTATAAATTAAATACTCAAAATGGTGTGATCCATGGGTTTTAGCCCATGATCTTGAAATTTATTAAAAATAAAACAAACTCAAAGAACAAATTGAGATGGCATGTGAAAAATAGTGACAAAAAATCGCCATAAATTATAGAAAAACAACTTCCAAGGAAACCAGAGAATAAAATTCATCTTGTGGACTGAGATCGGCCACCTATCCATCCTCTTAGATGACAACCCCTGCTCCAGGTTTTGAGATTTTGTCATGTCTTGTCATCAGCGGCTTGAGGGTCAATGTTGTCATCTAGTGGGGTGGGATCCTAAAGAGGATTCATGATTTTTTTCACCTTCTGGACCTGAACCCTTTCATAACACCTTTAGATCAAAAACTCCCCTTCCATTGAGAGTCTCAGTGCTTAGGGATCCTTCGACTCAGATCATTCTATAACCATTGATGAATTCCTTAAGGAAAACATCCACCATATTGGATCTATTTAAAATGAAAATCAGATTAAGGGAATACTCCATTACCTTGGGTTATACATGGATCAAGGTAGAGTCATTAGAAGGATTTACCTTCACAGCTTAAGCATCCATCTTTCCCAAACATTAGTGTACACTAGATCCAATATTGGTTTGGGAAGCCACAGACTGAGAAGATGCTTTAGTAATACCCATGTGCACATTCTCAGGACTAGGCAAAGAAATAGAGGATTGGAATCCAACCACTCTAACATTTTATTCTTAATTATTATATTGCTCAGGACAAATTTTGCCAAAGGAAGCCTTCATAATGTTAGTTGGATTTCAAGATATACCAAGAGTAGAGGAACCCTCCATAGAAATTGCAACAACCTACTCGTCATGATCTTATTAAAAAATACCGTATCTAGTGTTCCCATCCTTAGAAACCTTTCTAGGTGATGAAGTTTCCTCAATGACCTCTTATATAGGTGTTCGACACATGATATGATGGTTCTGAGCCCCATCTCTAATTTATGATCCCTTCCAAGATAAACTTATACCTTTAGGCTTCTGATGAGACCCCATGCCCAATACTAAGAATTCTTTACTCTTTGATTGAGTAGGTGAGGAAGGTCTCAATAAGGCACAATAATTCTTACCATTAATATTTCTAGACTATAGGAAATAATCTTCATAGAGAATATAAAGGCCAATTACTCCACTTCAGCAGCTTCCAATCGATCAGCCTTCTTGGAGATAGCCACACTATCCCTCAATTGGCAGAAATTCACACACATTTCATCAAATGGTGTGATGGAATTAGGGAGACTAGGTACATGATCATATATCACATTTGAAAATAACCCTTTTATTATTATAGGTTGGCAATTCATTTCAACAGGGTAGGATCTTTTTGATTTCATGTGATTGCCAATGACTTTATTCAAGGAGGGAGACCCAGTGGGAGGGTCCAAAGTAAGAATAGAAACCTAGTGGATGTCACTCACAACCACTATATAAAAAGGATTTAATGTCTTAACATGAACCATTATAATTATCTCGTAATCTTGAGGAACTCCAGTAGGTTTGATAGGCTTCACACAAGTTCTCTTTGAGATAGGGACCTTGAACTTCCATTGAGAAATCAAGTGCCCTATCTTATTACAGTTATCACATAACAAGTTCTTATAAAAATTTTCTATATAATTACTTATCAGTTTTTGTTCTTAAAAAAATTAGGAGGTTTTCTAAATATAGCCTTTAGGTTAATCTTAACATCAATAGGATCCAATATAACCTTCTCAATCAGAGGAATGAAGATGTCAAACTTGAAAATAATTCACGAAAAGTTTCCAAATCTTTTTTTTTCAATCTCCCTATCAAATATAATTAGAACTCCCACTATAGGGGAAATATCCCAAAGGTTTTTGGGATTCCAGAAAAACTATTTTGGACCACATATTCCAATACATAGTTTATTAAGAGAATAATTTACCGTGTTCAGATTGAATAGAGGATCTAAGTCCTGGATTCTTTGAATTCTAGTCTTAATAGAAATTGGATCCATAACTCAAGTTCTAGATTTCATTTCTATATATGGGAAGATGAAATGTTAGAATCCCATACAAATTGAATTCATCCTCCATCCTTCAAAACCCCATATCCTTTAAATATGGATCTTCAAGTCATCTAATTTATAGGGGTTCCCTTTTACCTGAAGAGTTAGCTGGCCAATGATATATATATATTTTATTCTGAAATTCATTGTTCAAAAATCTTTAGATATTACACATAAAAGTATATAAAGACATTCCTTGGGATTCATTTATAAGAATAATTCTTGAAATTAGTGAAGATTATCTATTTCACTAGTTTCCACTCATTCGAACCATTCATATCAATTCCCACTACCAAAAAATTGTGATTAAATGGGACAGAAAAATTCCATTTTTTGGGCATTGATGATATCATCAGCCTTCTTCTTCGGTCCAATAAACACCTCTATGTGATTGAAATACTTGACCATATTGATGTTCATCATAATCAGTAACACTATTTTCCATGATTTATTAGAGAGAGAACATATCAAACCATTGAAACTCTAAAAAAACTAATTACTAAATATTATTAATTAATTAATATTTTTACAATAATAATTATTTATAGTTGTATTTTAAAAATTTAGGGTATTCCCCTTTTTATTAATCACATGAAACCCCTGTATAGAGGGGAACCCATTACATATCTCATAGTACTAAGGGAACTAAGTCCCTTTGAAACATACCTAAAGGCACATTGCCGAAAGGGGACATTATATGGATTTTTGGCCTAATAATACCTATTCCTAAGGCCCTAATCATAGGTATTCTCAACACCCATCCCAATTATGTGACCTGGACTCCGTGCGTCTATACCAGAGTGTTGTCATGCCCATTTTCGTAGCTGTGACCAAACACACTATGCATCTTACCAATAAAGATGGTTTTACCCTCATCTACCAAACTATTGGCTTCCATCAAGACTTTCCATAATTTCTATCACAAGAAGTTTCCACCCACATTACTCCAGACCACTGAAATCCAATGATCCTACCATTTTCATTTCCACAACCACAACCATAACTTGAAGCCACCTCCAGACTAATGAACCTCCCTATAAGATTCTGACATTTCTTACACCATCATGTACTATTTTTCAAGTAATATTTTCCCTTTTCTTGTTCATCTATTGGCAATTTCTTACTTAAAGGTCATTTTAGGTGAATTTAGAGAATTTTCGAAGCCCATGGGGCTGTGCACAGTTAGAGAAAACCATGTGGTTTGCCTTAGGAAACTATGCACCCCATTTTGATCCACTAGATGGTGGGGTATGGTTTGACAAAACCATGGACCCCCCCACAAATTGTGTGACCCTGAAAAAAGGGGAATAACATGGATGGAAAATGGTTTGTCTAACCATGTTATCCAATAGTGTGTGGGGTTTTCTATAGATAGTAGCACCAAAAATTTGGTGCACAATTTTCAAAACCATGCGGATTATAGTTGGTAGCATGAAATTTATGGATCTAATTTGAATTAAATTCGAAAGGTACATTTTTTGTCTAATTTTAGATAATTTTGAACTCCTTTTACTCCAAAGGCATGAGGGTAAATTCCCTTCTTTTTGGGGGAAATTTTAGGTGATTAAAATCTCGTTGGAGATCCAAATTAACCTATAAGTATCATTTCTTGGACATTGTTCCTATATATCTTCTACTAATATTTCTCGGAACCGTAGATATAATGCATCGTGGATATATCCATGTTCCATGAGGGGAATTTTGATTTTATATGGTTGTATCAATTAAAGGAAAGTATATCCAAGCCTAGATCTGGAGGGTCATATTTTTTTATTCATTTAGGATGTTCTACCTCCAATAATGTTCTAAAGGTTAGGGTGTTTTCATCAGAAACCCAAAGGTATGTGGTCTTCATGATATTTTCTGTAGTCTTGATGCTTTACTCATGTATATTATTATCCCATTGTGTTTTCTAATTGTGAAAATATGTTTTTATTAAGAAAAGTCAATTGAACCCTATCAAAATTGTGATACCCTTTATAGATACCATTAGAACAATTATAGATTAAGATATTGGGATTGATGGAAGCCCATGGGGTGCAACAATATCCTTGAAATGATGAATTATGAAATATAAAAAGGGAAATAGTGGGTTTATAGAATTGAACTAAATATTTGTTTCATGGTTTAATAATTGGATTTAAAGGGTTTATTAGCTTAACTTTGAAGGGTTAATGAGTTGTATAATAATTTTTGACAAATGGATTAATGGGGGACTTACCATTTTGTTTATTTTTATAAAAGTAAACAACCCTAGTTGTGTTTGATAAGTGAAATGGTGCAATGTATTGTTAATGATTCATAGTTAGGTCTAAACCTTGATATATATATATATATAATTGTGTGTAAAAAATGTGGTGTGGGTTCTAGAGTAAAGATCCAAGAGCCCATGGGTGGACAGATAGATTCTCTAGGCCCCATATGTATTCATGTGAATTGGTTCTGAATTGATGATCCAAGTACATGAGATTTTGGTGCTAGTATGATGTTCTAATTACCCATGATATTTGTGATGGAATGACACTCCAAGTACCCTAGATAATTATGTAGGACTATCACATCAATAATTCATGATAATGGTACCTTTACTAATGCTCCAAGATACTGAAATGAAATTATAATTTTATTGAATAATGAAATCCAAATGAATAAATGAACTAAAAATCACTATGGTGTATGGTTCTAACTATGGAATGATCTTAATCAGGTATGATTGTTTTAAGTGTCACTATGAACATGAGGGATAATGGGGTTGACTAAAGAAAAATAAATTCAAAACCTATTTACATTTTTTATTTATGTATTTTATTCTTTATAAAAAATGAATAAATTATTATTGGATGTATATTGGTTTAGAAACCAGTAGTGATGGCCTACTGATTTGCAATCACACCCTACTTAGGCGTCCATTTGGTATCTTAATAACCTTCATGATTGCAAGTTAGGATAAGGGAAATATCCCTATGTTAGATGGTTGAGTTGGGATTCAGAATAGAGCATAAAATAATTTATCCAAGAATTATTTCAAGTCCCACTTGGTATTTTTAATAATTTATTTATTTTGTAATTTCAATTAACACTTGATGATTATATGGAATGACATATTTATTTCTTTTGTTTTGGGTCATTTTACCTATTTTGGGATTGTTCATGCAATGCTTGGTCTTTTTTTGTTATTTATTATTGTATTACCTTTATTATTTTTTAAATTGATTTAATCTTTTTCATTTCTTTGAAAAATAAGGTATATTCTCTCCAAATGACATATTAGGCCCTCGTTTCTATTTAAAAGACTCTAGCATATAGGGATTAATGCTAGAGGTCTTGTAACAAATAGGCTCGAGACACCAATATGTGGCACCAAAATCAGGATGTTACATAGTGGTATTAGAGGAGTTTTATTTTCATTTCATTTGACTTATTATTTTGGAATGTTATATAAGAGACTAAGTTGAGTTGATCCTTGGTCATGAACTCATGCATAGGGGTAGCTTAACCATGTGTTAGGGAACACCCAAGTACCCAGGGTGGTATTATTGTTCTTGATTTTTTTCTATATTAAATGTTATTTCACCTTGGGTGATGCATTTATTGTGTGATGTTTTTTTTGAGATTTTACTCATGGCCTGATATGGAATTCAAATTGAGTTTGTGTACATAATTCTAGTAAATCAAGAATGTATGTGATGTGTATCATATTAGGAATGAAAAAAAGAAAGAAATCTATGAGTGGGTTATGGGAAATGAAAATACATTTCCCTATTTGATTAATTTAAAAGAAAGGGTTCCAAAAAATTAAAATTAAATGGTTAAAAAGGGTGTCTAATGGGAAAATTATAAAAAAATAATAGTTTTTTTTCAATGTGTAAGCCATGGAATAGGTTAGGGGTGGTTGAGGGTGGTGATATTATTGCAGTTTTTAATGCGGGGTAGTGCACACATGATGACTTATTATGACCATATGTGAATCTATTTTGTTTAAATGAATTAATGACATTGTATGTGTCCTAAGAAGTGTGATTGGAATTGTTGAGACATGCCTCTATAATGGCGGGTTTTTTTTGGAATACCATATGAAATTGGTGGAAATGAACCTTCAGTAGTGGGAAAAGAGGCCATCATAGTTTCAGGTTAAGGGGAAGAAGAGAAATTACATGAGAAATTTGATTTCTTTATTAAGTTCATGGAATGAGACCTAGGATGGGATATACAGAGTATTTATGATCATACCTAGGAGTTTCAATCGCATAACTATTTTACATTCACTAGAGAGGGAGGACTTGGGGCAGATGAGTATTAGATTGAGTCCATCTAAAAAATTATTGACCATTTAGAGAATCCTCTATAGAAAAGAGTCAAGTTTGCTTCTTATATGCTATAAGGACAAGCAAAAAAATGTTAGTATATTCAGGCTTGAGATGTGTATTTTTAAGGAATGGTATGTGATAAATTTCCAGAGAAGTTCATGGAACACTTTTACCTAGATAAAATAAGACAAAAGAGGGTAGAATAGATTTTTTGATTGACTCGGGGAATCCTGTCATTGATGGAATACACTGGTTAATTCACCAACTTATAGTGCTTTTTTCCAGCATTGGAAGAGCATGAGGCAGTCGTAGTGAGAAATTTTTAGGATGGAATTAAACATGATATTCAATTTTTGGTTAATATATTCTTATTAAATAATTTTTCCGAGGTAGTGAATCAGACTCTCATTTATGAGGGGAACCTGAAGGGGGCTTCCAATAGAGTATATATAGTTTTTTCTAGATGACTAATAGGTACATATTCTAAGGTTAGGAAGTATAATTCTGAGAATTTTAATTAGAGAAGTTGAAAATAGAGTAACCGGGGGGAAGGATCAATTACTCATGGTAGTAATTGAGTGTTTTTCCATTAGTATAGTTATCAGGGTCACATTCATAGTCAGTTCCCCTGATCACTGATGTAGTTTTATGCTTATGATAGGATGAGACACTTACAATGGTATTGTAGGAACCCTCAACAGGTGGGTAGTGATAGAGGAGCTAGGCTAAACCAAAGTACTGTAAGGGGGTCTTATACCCCATATTAGTAGAGTAGTTGGAGTTTTATTGGCCATGTCATTTAGGGAAGTGAACATGGCTCATTAGGGCTAGAGAACCCATATTAATAAATCTATACTGTATAGGGGACCCAAATTAGAGCACAATGCATAGAGATAATTTATTTTCATGTATTTCATCCTACACTTTTTGATAGAGAGGTTTCACCATCTAGATTAAGAGGTAAAATTGTTGTAGATTTTATGATTTCTAGAATGTTATTTGAGACAAGAGCCTCAAATTATTTTATATCTACTCAACTTGTAAATATTTTGAGTTTAAAAGTGAAGTCTATGTATGGGGTTATGATGGTTGACAGAAAATTGTGTGTACAATTCTGGGAAATCAATTTATGAAAGGGGTGTAACCTTAATGTTGGTGAGTTTCATTTCCTTTGGGATTTTTACAAACTTGAGATGGTAGGTTTTGACTTGAGTTTGAGTATGTAATGGATTGTATCATACTGATCCCATATCGATTGTTACCATCAGAGTGTAACATTTAAATCTCCTAAGGGTGACTGATATATTCATCATGGAGAATAGAATATCCTAGCTGGACATGCGAGGATAGTTCATCACCAAATGAGGGAGGTTACTGCCTAGGTTGTGAGTATTTTATTGGATGATGGTGGGTGTAAATAATAGTGTCCTTACACACATATTGGATTGGTTTTATGATGTATTTCATTAAGACTTATTAGGATTCTAGTTTAGTTATTTTTTGAGTCTATGATTAAGTTTATTCATGGATCTAAACCATTTTCTATTACTCCTTATTTAATGGCACTAGAAGAGCTTGAATAGATTAATACTCCGCTGGAATAATTGATGGGTAAGTGCTTTATCCATCTAAGTATGTCACCGCGGGTTTTTCTAGTCTTGTTTTACAAGAAGGATTTTGGAATGATGTGCTTTTTTATCAATTATAATAAGTTAAATAAGATGAAATTTAAGAACCATTTTCCTCTTCCACATATCGATGACCTCTTTTCCTAACTGATGGGTGCTTGTGCATTCTGCAAGATATATTTGAGGTTAGGGTATCATCAGTTGAGAGTGAGAACTCTTGATATACCAAATAATTATTTTTGGAGTATTTATGACCTGTATGAGTTATTTTTAATACTATCTATATTGAAAAACACTCCTGATAAGTTTATGGACTTAATGAATGGAATATTCAACCTATTTTGGACCAGATTTTTGGTTGTTTTGTTGATCAAATAATTTTTTACTATCAAACTCATGAACATAATGAAAACTTTTTGAATTTGTCTTGAGTACACTAATAACTCATAAGCTATACACAAATCTATCTAAGTGTCAATTATGGATTAAATGGGTAAATTTCTTAGGTCATATCATTACTCAGTTAGGTGTGTTAGTTGACTCAGATAATGTTTATACAGTTGTTTCAATAGATAATCCCAATATCTTTTTTTTGATATCAAATGATTTTTGAGTATAGTGAGCTATTATTTGAGATTCATCCAAAAAGTTTCTCACTTGGAAGCACCACTTTGAGTCCTGAACAAGTATGGAATTATTTTTTAATGTTCTAGATCATGAGATAATTTATTCTAGAATTGAAATAATCATTTTACCAATAAACCAATTTTTATCCTACTCGAGATGGGTGAGGAGTATACCATGTTTTGTGATGAATATGGGATTGGAATTAGTTCAGTGTTAATGTAGATTGATCGAGTAATGGAGTATGGATCAAGAAATCTATGTCCATGTGAATAAAATATAATATTCATGATCTCGAGTTATCCATGGTATTTTATGCCTTAATGTTCTTGTGCCATTACCTATTGGGAGCAGGGTTTATTTTGTATAAAAAAAAACGTTTTAGGCACATCTTTTCATAGTGAGATTTGAATCTTTGACATTAAAGAATGGTTGATTATATGTAGTAAATTTAATTTGAGATATCCTATACCCAAGAGAAAGGGAATAATGTTTCTGACACATTAAGATGAAATACATAGACTTTGACAATACAAGAGTTCAGTTCTAATTTGAAAATGAATATTTTAATGGCAGAGACAAACATGGATGTTTAAGAGGGCCAAGAGAAGATGAAACTCATGTCCTTATCATTGGACTACAAAATTCTGATCTAGATCAAGGAGAGAAAGAACGAGTATTTAGATTGTTTTTACTTGAGGCAAATCCTTGAAGGTTGGGAGTCACCTTCCATCTAGACTATAAACACTGATGAGATCATCTATATTTATAGTTGTGTTGTTGTGTATACATGTATGTGATAAGAGTTAATGCATGAGTACCATACATTGATGTGGGAGGTGCACCCTAGTTTGAGAAAAATGTATTGTGACCTTCATATTAAATATTGGTGTCTAGGAATGAAGATTAATATTATATGTTTTGTGACACAATGGTACACCATTCAGTAAGTGAAGGCTAAAAATCAATGGAATACTGATCTATTTCAACCATTATCCATCCTATAATGAAAATTGGATAATGATATGATGGATTTTTTGGTTGGTATCCTGAGGATGCTTCAGAAGAATATTGTGATATTGGTTATTTTGGACCTATTGATGAAAGTGTACCATTTCATTCCAATCTGAGAAAATTACAAGGTTGATCAGTTGGGAGATATTTTTTTGTGAGACAGTGTGTTTTTACTAGGTGTTATTTTGTATAGTTTTAGACCATGATCTATATTTTATCTCATGCATTTGGAAAGGATTAGAAAATTCACTGGGTACTCAGGTGTTTCTAAGTATATATTTTCACCCATAAACAGACAAGAAATCCGAATGTACTATTCAACTGTTGGAGGACATTCTGGTGGCATGCATCCTAGATTTTAGTGGATCGTAGGAGAATCACTTGAAACTGGTCGAGTTCATCTATAATAATAGTTATCAGGTGATTATTTAGACTGAATCTTATAAGACACTTTATGATAGTCCATTCAGATCACATTTATGTCGAATAGAGGTGGGTGGGTCATAGTTTTCGGGGCCTACTCTCATACATGAGACATAAAAATAGGTTCAATTAATTTAGTAATGAATAGATATAGTGAAAAGTATACATAAGTGTTATGATTATCAATATACTTGAACTCTTAAGTTAACAATGGGTGAACAAGTGTTCCTTCAGGTGTCACTATCAGATTTAGAAGTAGGATAAGTGGGAACCCAAGTTTGTTAGACCATTTAAGAATATAGAGAGGATCAAACTAGTGGCATGTCAATTGGATATTCCATATAGGTATATTTATATGCATGCTAACTTTAATGTTTATATCTTTCTAAATATCACCCTAACCCATCTCATGTGATATATTTTGATGATGTTGAGAATGAGGATGATTTGTAATTATAAGAGCATCTGATTCTTGTTGTAGATTATATTGAGAATGTTTTAAAGAGATAGACTTTGTCTTTGGTCTGAGTTTTGTGGTAACATGAATCTATTCTGGAGAAAACATAGGATAGAGGAGTAGATATGTGGGACCAATGGCCAGACCTTTTCACCTTGTGAGCTTAGTGATTCTTTGGAGTACAACTTGAGGATGAGCTTCTATAAGGTGGGGATAATGTTTGATCTTGACCTTTGTTGAGACATCCCGCACACATTTTTAGGTATTGTTTTACCATTTCTCATGGTTTGTTTAGGTCTTTCTTTGGGGTATTTTCTAGTGAATTTGGAGAATTTTGGAATCCCATGGGGTAGTGAATGGTTGGTTCATAGTTTGGGAATACCATCCGATTTTTCCTAGGAAACCGTTCATCCCATTTTGAGCCACTGAAAGGGGTAGGGGTACACATTTTGACAAAACCATACAGCCACCCCCAAACCATGAACCCTTTAATAGAGGGGAAAATCATGATTGGAGAATGGTTTTTCTAAATGGGAATTCCAACCAAGAACATGGTTTTATTGAGATAGTAACACCACACAACTGGCACACTATTTTCCAAATTGTGCGGCCTAACCATGTGACATACAGTTGGCAGCCCCAAATTTATGGATCTAATTCCAATTAATGTATAAAGGGAATGTTTTTTCCTTAATATCTATAAATTCCAAACTTATTTTTTTCTTAAATCTTGAGAGATGAATCCATTCAATCCAAGGGAATGTTTTAGATGATTCAAATCCTGTTTAGGATATAGATTCTCTAGTAATTGTCCTTTCTTGGTCATTATTTGAAGATATATTCTTATTATCTTTCTCAAAACCTTAGATCTAATCCACTATGTATAGATCTATCTTCAATGGGTGGAATTTCGATGTTTATGGTTAGATCAATTTAAGTAAATGAGATCCAAACATATATATTGAGGTATATAGTGTCATTCTTTATTTTTATCTGTTCTACCTCAAATTAAGGGTTAAGAATAGACAAAAATTCTTCAAAAATCCAAAGGGAGGTGGTATATATTCCATTTCCCATAGTCATGATTCTTTTTTCTTGAATGTAATTATGTCATTGTGTTTCCTAGTTATGAAAATATGTTTGGATTATGAAAATTTTATTGAACCCTATCCAAATTGTGAGACCCTTCATCAATCCTATTAGGACTGTTGGAGATTTTGAGACTTATCTTGATGGAAATCCATGGGGTGTTCCAATATCCTTTAAATTACGACTTATGGAATGTAAAAATGGAAATAGTGGGTTTATGTAATTGAACTAAATCATTGTTTCATGGTTAAATAATGGGATTTAAATGGTTGATTGTCTTAACATTTAAGGGTTAATGATTTATGTAATAATTATTGATAAATGAATTAATTAAGGATTGAACATATTGTTTCTTATGATAAAATTAAAGAACCATGGTAGTATTTGATTAATGAAATGGAATTATGTGTGGTTAATGACCTATAAGAATGTCACTGGTGATGAACCTTTATATATATATATATATATGTAAATGAGAACAATGTGATGTGGGTTATGGATTGATGCTCCAAGTTCCCATAGATGGATAGAATGATTCTCTAGGCCCCAGATGTATGAATTTGAATTGGATTTAGTATGAAATTACAATTACCCATGAGATTGGTGTTATACTGATGCTCTAAGTACCCATGATATTGGTGTCAGGCTGATCCTCCAATTACCCAAGATTGTAATGTTGGATTGATGCTCCAAGAATCCATGATAATGGTACAAAGACTGATGCTTCAAGGTACCAAAATGAAATTATAATTTAATTTAATAATTAAATCCTAAATAATTAATGAATTGAATATCCCTATGGTGTATGTTTGAGACTCCAGCACTGCATGAAGATGGTATTATTGTCTTGGGTGTCACTGTGAACCTGAGGGCCAATGTGGTTTTCTAAATAATAATAAAATTAAAACCTATTTAGTTTTTTCATTTTTATCTTTTATTATTTATAAATATGCATATGATGATATAGACTGTTAATTTCTTGAGACACTTTTGGTGGTGGCCTACTGAGTTATACTCACACCCTACATAGGATGATGTTTGGTACTGGATTAGAATTAATTTTTACAGGTCGGGATAAGAGAAAGTGCAATATATTAGATGAAAGAGTTGGTATTTAGGATGGAGCATGGATGAAGGAACCATACATGATGTTGGGAACCATATGGGAGTTGTAAATGTGTATTTATTTTTGGGTTTAATTTGAAAATTGAAACTTATATGGTAAGAATTATATACTAATTTTTCTTATGCTTATTTTCCCTATTTTTTTATTCATTATGTGATGCAAGGTATTTGTTGGTTATTTATTATCTTATAATCTTGGTTATTTTGTATATTGATTTCCACTATTGTATTGCTTTGATAAAGAGGTTATAGTCTCCCCAAGTTATATATTAGACCCTCACTACTAGTTTACAACCTCTGGAATATGAGGAGGAATGCTTGAGGTCAGGTAATAAACTGAATCAGGGCACCGTTTTGGCTTCATCCAGGTCGGGACGTTACACTCCCCATATTTTTCATCTTTCACCCAATGTATGTAATTATTATTATTAATTATTAATTTATTATTATAAATTAATTACTAATTATGAATTATTATTATCAATGATGGATAACCCACTGTGTGGTAGGCTAATAGTAGTATTAATGTTTAACCTTAACCTTGGGAATGTATTGATAGTGAGCTTAGATCCATCATGAAGAGAAAGGCCACAATGTGTGGCATTAGAAGAACTGTAACCATGGGTTTTGGTGGATTTTGGTTTAAGAAAAGGAATTTCATGTGTCACCAATTGAAATTCATGATTCATGAAAAATATGATGGAAGAAAGTCCCCTTGTTATGGGACAATCTTGTTTGGTGGTGATAATAGTGCCAAAGAGAAACCATAGCCTTGCACGTGGGGTCAATAGTGATCTTGGAAATTCCAAGAAGAGGAATTCCTTGGGTAGTGGTGTTAGAAGAATCACATGTAAGGTTATTAAAGGAAATAGATAGAATTCCCCTATCTGATAGTGGAGGTAAGTCATGGGTGTTGGTGAATATAATTCACTTATTTACCTAGGGACTAGATCTATTTGCTCTCATTATTTTGAGATCATGGATGGTTCTATGGAGGGGACCTCCATGGGTGGTGTCCCAAGCACCTCTCTTTTTTGACTATTTTTTTGTAGATCTCTTTGGATCAATGGCCATAGATCACCGAGAAAGTGAAAAACTGATGATGAGGGTTGGGTGGTTCTTGTTTGGTGGGTGAGTAGAGTTGGAATGGGTCTATCACTCATAGAGTCTTGCATGACCCTTCGGCTCGGTGGATGTCTAATCCCTCTTCTGTTTTCCACTTTTCAGTTTTGAGGTGTTGCTGGCGAGATACAGGACGTGGTTTGATAGGTGTTGGGGTTGGGCATGGCTCACCTTGCGTGTGATTTCAGTGCATCAATGTTGGCATGGTGGCCATCAGAGGCATAAACCAATGGCAGCAATATTTTATAGTTTCCTTGGGATTTCGGCCATTTTGTCCTATCAGGCTTAATTATTTTGGGGGGCTTTTGATTCTGGGACTTCAGGCTTTGTTTTGTATGTCCTTGGAACATCTGCTTATATTTCATTTAGGCCGATTTTTAATGTAATTGGTTCACTCCTAGATTTTAAGGGGTTTATTTTCTTATTTTCATCATAAAGGGGTCTGACCCCAACATGCTTTAATAAAATTTGTTATCATTATTATTGTCAATTACTAATTATTAGTTATTATTAATTAATTAATAATTAATAATTAATATTAATTAATTAAAAATAAAATTTATTATGAATTAATTAATAATATAAATTTCTATTACTTACTTACTAATTATAATTAATTAATTACTAATTAATAATTTACATTAATCAGTTACTAATTATCAGTTAATTAGTAATTATTAATTATTACTAATTATTTGTTAATAATTAAATATTATAAACTATTAAATAATTATAAGTTAATTAAATTATTAAACATATACTATTAATTAAGAAATTAGTAATTAATTACTAACAAAATTTAAATTTTTATTCATTAATTACTAATTAATTATTAATTATTAATTATTAATTACTAATTAGTAATAAACTACTAATTACATACAAGCAATTAATTATTAAAAATTATATTAATCAATAACTAAATATGAATTGCTATTAATTAGTATCTAAATATAAATTAATTAGTAAATATTAATTATTTTCTAGAAATTAATTAACAATTATAAATTAATTACTAATTGTAATAATGTGGTAATAATAATATTATTTTATTAATTTAATGCTAGAAAATGAGAAATTGAACCCCACATTGGAAATCTATAAGGATTTCTTGGGCACCCTACCATATAAAAAGAACCTATGAGTGAGAGTTTTATTATATATTTAGAGTACTTTAATAGAATTAATGTTGGTTAAATAAAATTTAAAATTTTCTAATTATATATATATATGAAATAAAATTAAAAATTAAAATTTAAATATTCAAATATAAATGTTACCAACAAGAAAATGTTTTTTCTTTCCTTGTAGAGAATCTGTTAGGGATACTAACAACTTTGGATCAATATTTTGGGAAAATGAATTAGGATTTGTGATGCATTTTCCTTGAAAAAAAGCATTATGGGCCTTAACTCCTTTGCAACCAAATTTTTAAAAAAATTTAAAACCTATACTCAATTTTGTTTTTTTCCATAAAATTTATATCGAACCCCCTTTCATACTGGTTAAATCATTCTAAAAAACTTCTAATAACCCATACAATTTTACCCCTTTTAAAAATAATTTTTCTTCAATTTTAAATATAAATAATGTCACCATTTATAGATAGATTTTTCAAAAATAAATGTATATCATTGTTTTAACTTTTATGTGGTGTTATATTATAATTATAGATATTTAAATATATTGTGTTAATTCAAATTCAGTTCATTTTTAATACATATATTAATATTAAAATTATAGTATAAATATCTATAAATGTACACTGTAATATTTTTCAGGTTTTTGGACCCAACATTGGGTTGGATATAAATTGTATTATTGAGAATTCTCACTCCACAATACTATAGATTCTTCTTTTTTCAGTGATGTCATTTATCAATGCTTAGGTTAAATTTATTAATTCTAAAAAAAATTTCCAATAAATGTTACCTTTATACTACTAAGAAGGTTTAGGTACCGAGCGTACTCGGTCCTAAAATTTATTAATAAAAAATATCTTTTTTAGATCTGATAAAAGATATAATTTATGAATTAATACATCATATATTGTTAGATTTTATATTTTAGTATATAAATATAAATATATTTTTATATATATAATATATTTATATATATATAATATATTTTTATCAATTTTATTTATATAATACTAAATTTTTATTTACACTTAAAATTATAATAAAATAGTATTACCCCATATAATTTAAAGAAATTTTATTTGTAGTAAAATTTCAAAAAAAAATGCATTTACAATGAATAATAAAATCAAAAAATTAATTGAAAATTTGGAAAACATCATATCATCAAGTTTTTCATTGAAATTTTTTACTTGAGAGAAAAGATTTTACGAAGAAATAATAAGTGGGTATAAAAAGTATATGTAAATTAAATATGAGAAGAGAGAAATATAAAACAACAATTATAGTTAAAAAAACAAAACATTAAGGGAATGGTAAATTGATAAAAACAAAGGAATGGAATTAACAAATTAAACATTAGTAAATACAAGTATCTTTCATTGATGACAATATAGTTGTATCACATATATAATCGATTTTTGTTTGGAATGAAATTTCAGTAGTTAAATGTATGGTATTTAATATTTAGATATTCCATAAAATAAAAAATTACCAATTCAGGATTCAAATGAAATGTATAAAAATTGGATCTTTTGTGATGTAACAAATTATATACCTAACCAGTTGATATTATATATATCAACTTGGAGTGTATATGGTATGTTGTTATTTGGAAATATCACCGCACATTACTATAGATTCTACATTTTAAAGTTATATCCTCTATCAGCATTGGGGGTTATTTTATCTATGGTAAATTAAAGTGCTGATAAAGGTGACTATTATGAGCACTAAGAAAAGATCTGATAAAAGAAACCCTTTTTCAGTGTTTTTAGCCTAGATAAATTTAGAAAATCCTTTATCAGCACTAAAGTGACTTTTTTATCATTAATTAAATAAATAATTTATGAATTAATACTTCATATACTATTTATTAGTATATTGTAGTATATAAATATATTTTTATTTATATGGATATAATATATTTTATTAAATTTGATTTATATAATATTAAAGTTTTATTTACATTTAATATATAATAAATTTAGTGAATAATGTTTTATAAAATAATTAAAAATAAAAAATAAATAAAAATGTACTAATTAGTATTGAGGAATAGTAATTTAATGATAATATGGAGATAAAAAAATTGTTTAATAAATTATTATAAAAAGACAAGTTTAAAACTTGACTTGAACTTAAAATGACCATAATTTTTTTTATGAGGGTGTCCTTTTTTCTCTCTAGGAGTAGTCAAATCAAATATTACAAAAAGATATAGTTTGTATAATATTGATTTGTATTTGGTAACCCATTTTTTGTTTGTCAAAATAGGCGTTGATGATCTCCAAAACTGAATGAGTAGTTTGGATAGCCTAATTTGTGATGATTTGATGGGATTTCAGCATTGATTAAGATAGTATTTGTGTCTTCTTTTATTGGAGACTAAATTTATTCCCTCAGCTAATATTCATATAGATATTATGGTGTTGAAATTATTACCATTTTTCATATTATATATATATATAATTGTATAAATAAATATTTAACCACTCTTACATATAAAATGTTTTTTAAATATATAAACCATGTTAAAATAAACTTTTATTATCCATTTTATTTAACAGAAAATGTCACGACCCGTCCTCGGGGCCCGTTCCGTGACTACCCCAAGCCCGCCTTCCATAGGCCAGGGGCTGGCGACTAGCACCAAGGCGTAAATCCCAACAAAAAGGGAAGGCATTGCCTTTGAAAAGTAAACAAGCACCACAGAGTAAGCAAACGGAAAAGTAAACACTAAGTAAAAACTGTACAAGCTGTGCTGAAAGTAAAAGGGGCCGGAAATACAAGCCCAACTGTAAAGTACAACTAAAAGGAAAAACAGCAACTGAAAGGAAAAACTGCAGCATCGAGCCGTCCTCTGGAAGTCCCACCTGAAGGGTGGGTACAGATAGCTCCAATGCTCCTCGGGTCCCGCCGTCCGCTCCGAGCATGTCTCGCCCAGTGGTCCACCTCCAGGTACTGACTCGCCATGTAGTCCACCTCCGGGTACTGACTCGTCGTGTAGTCCACCTCCGGGTACCGTCCAGTCCTCGAACACTCGGTCTCCATCAGCACTGCCTGTCGTCTGCAACCAACACCACGAAGTGCGGGCATAGCTCGTGCAGGGGTGAGTATAAGCTACTCAGTAGGGACCCCGAGACCCCCGAAGGTCTCCCGAAATCCACAAAGGATAAGCCACGAAGGAGAGATACAATCACGAAGTAACATCTGACACAGCTTAGGTATATGCCCATACATATACCTAAGTCATCAATTCCCCGATCAGCTCCAACGTCCGAGCCCTAGCACAACCCAGTCCACACAGGAAAGCAAAATGCATACCCACGCAGGATAGAACAACACAATCCACAAAGGAGAGTAAACAGTAAATCCACACAGGATAACTCAACACAATCCACAAAGGAGAGGAAAACGTAATCCACACAGGAAAACTCAACAGATAACTCTCATAGGTATATGCCCATACATATATCGAAATTATCAGATAACCCATCTCAATCAAGAGGAAACACAAGGATCATTGACTCAGCTCAAACCAGGATTTTCATTATCAAAAACATAACTGCTGAAGAGCCCCATCTCTGAAGTGTACAGTGGTCCTGTCACGACTTCGAGGTACTTCTCACTAACCTAAGACTGCTGAGGTACTCCTCCTGTCGAGTACCGCGGGTCTGCTGCCAATTACCGGGCGCTCCGTCCGCTGAGGGTCTGCTGCCAAATACCGGGCGCTCACCTAAATAGCCTACAGAGGTACTCCTCCAGTCAAGTACCGCGGGTCTGCTGCCAACTATCAGGCGCTCCGTCCGCCGTGGGTCTGCCGCCAAATACCGGGCGCTCCGTCCACTGGGCTAGTCGACTCACTCCAAGTTGAGTCGGTCGAGCAGTCTTTAGGTCTCAGCCGGCTACACGGTCTCCGTACTCCGTACGCTCGTCTCCAATATCACGGGTCTGCCGCTACAACCAAGCGCACCACCTCTATCGAGTAAAACAGAAGATTCAGCTCACACAGGTATACTTCTTCGGATGACGATAAAGATGATCCATGATCCATATAAGTCGTCGGACCCACGAAGGATCGATAGGTAACTAATCTCTGCAGTGACCCACACAGGATCGGACCCACACAGGATCGGGCCCACGCAGGACCTGAAGCCCTGATCCACGTAGGATCGCTGAGTGCAGTAGTCATCGCAGTCCGCTGAGGATCTCTGCACAGTCGTCGCCGCAGTCCACAGAGGATCTCTGCACGGTCGTCGTCGGAGTCCACGGAGGATCTCTGCACAGTCGTCACCGTAGTCCACTGAGGATCTCTGCACGATCGTCGCTGGAGTCCACGAAGGATCTCTGCACAGTCGTCGCCGCAGTCCACTGAGGATCTCTGCACGGTCGTCGCTGTCGAAGTAGCAGTCGCAGCCAGCACTAGGGTTCCCGCACACAGCAAGCTCGTTCGGGAGGGTCCGCTCCACGAGCCGAGAGGCTGATACATCAACTGAAACAAAGTCCAAAGTTGATGTATCCAAAAGTTCCGTATCGTCAACAGGAACTCAACGTCGCAGACGGCGCGTCAATCGGACGCCCGGTCTGAGAGATATTGGCATTTTCATCCCAGGGGCCCGGTTGGTTTTTAAGGAAAAACCAACCCGACCGCACTCCACCTGCGTCCGAACCTCGGGCGGAGTATGCCAAAATATCCGTCTCACTTAGAGGAATTCAACAAAGCTGACGGCACGTCAATCGGACGTCCGTAGCTCAAGATATGAGCGTTTCCGCTCCGAGGGCCCGGTTGGTTTCGTGTACGAACCAACCCGGCTGAACCCCAAGTATTCCGAAACCTTGAGTGCGATAAACCAAAACGACTGTCTCGATCCAAGGATCGCGTTGCCGCTGACGGCGGGTCGTTTGGAGGCCTGTAGCTCAAGATACGGCCATTTGAACGAAGTCCGTCCGAAGACGGGGGGGGGGTCCGGGCCCGGGCCGACCCGGCCCGACCCCCCCTGGTTGGCCCGAACGGGGTCGGGTCCGACTCGGTGGGCCCGGCCCGGCCCGGCTCGGCTCGGCCGAGCGGCCGAGCGGCCGACGCGGGGGAAAGCCGCCGCCCCGCGTGACACCCCCGCGGCACCCGCGGGGTGTCGGCCAGACACCCGCGGGGTGCCTCGTGACAACCCCGCGACACCCGTGGGGTGTCGCCCTGGACACCCGCGGGGTGTCACGCTGGACACCCGCGGGGTGCCGCGTGACAACCCCGCGGCACCCGCGGGGTGTCGCGCTGGACACCCGCGGGGTGTCGCGCTGGACACCCGCGGGGTGTCGCGCTGGACACCCGCGGGGTGCCGCCGCCTCCGGCCGCCGGCGCCCCCTCCGGCCACCGGCGCCGCCGCGCCGGCGACCCGCGCCGCCGCCGGCTTCCGCGGGCCGCCGGAGTCGCTCCGGTGACCCGTTTTCCTTCCCGTCTGCGCCGTTGTTCCTCCCGGGTTCCGTTCTTTACTGCGGGATCATCAAACACCCGTTGCGGCACGTTCCGTCGTCGCCCGCCAAATCCGCAAAACACGAAGAACGGCGGAGGGTTGCTGGGCCGTGTTCGTTTGACCCGCACCCTCCGCGTTAGATAAAAAAAACGGGAGAAATTGTTCAACACATGAACCGACAATTTTAATAAAATAAAATTGTTCATTTGAAACCGGCTCTTATGTTTTTAAAGAACGTTCACGGGAATATAAAGAGGGGTATTCCAAAATTATAAAATCCCTACCTCGTCGATCGTCGCGCGCGGGCGTTCTTCGCGGAAAGGATCGTCGCGGAAGAGAGGGATCGTCGCATCGTCGCGGGGAGGCGTCGCGTCGTCGCGGAATCCGGCGTTGAGTCGGCGAGCTCAAACGGTCGGTGATCGGAGATCAGAGCTTGGAAGAACGTCACGGACGGAAGCGTCGTCGATTTCCGGGTTCGGCGTTCTTCGCGTTCTTCGCGTTCTTCGTGTTCTTCGCGAGGGAGAAGAAGAACAAGAATCCTCTCAAACCTTCTCCAAAGATTTGGGTTGGTCTTATTTTATTAATATGCCAACACACGAAACAGGTTAAGAAACGATTGAATTAATTCGTTGAATTAATTCAACGAAAGAAACAGGCCATTTAATTCACGAAAGAAACAGCCCATTCAATTCACGAGAGAAACAGCCCAATTAAATGGTCTGTTAAGAATTTAGAAAACGCGTCGGTTGACTTTCATTAAGACGAGTTTTCACGGGTGCGTTTCTTAGCGGAAAGAAACGACGGAGCTCGTGCGGGCCCCACCTCACAAATATCCTACCAAGGGGGTAGGATATTTCTGGATAGCATCCTATCCAGTTCAACTCAGTTCAAGCCGCCTTTAAGTGGCTCCAAGTGGCTTCCAAGTGGCTTAAGTGAAATAAAATAAAGTTGTCGCAAAATTATTTTATTTCTTAACTTTAAGCCCGAAAATTAAAAACCACACCCGAGCAAACGCAACTCCGGAAGAGGCGTTTCTAAGCGAATACCGGCACTGCGATTTCATCGGTGCCCTCAGAATTCGATTCCGGGCACCGGTTCAAAAGTTAGAAAAACCCGCTCGTCCGTTCACTAAACGTACCCGAGCCAAACTTCGGAAAATGATTCCGGGCACACCGGGCCTCGGAATCAGGTGCCGTCAGAAACTGCGCTCTTGTAAAATTCCAAAGAAAATTAAGAAAAAAAAAATTTCCTTGAAATTTACGGGTCTTTACAGAAAATTAGATTTATTTAACTTATAAAAAAGAATGAATATATATATATATTCATATATATATATATATAATAAATAACATTTATATATAAATATGTGCGTGTGTATTAATAAACAAACACTACTACAAATAAAGAATTTATCAACGCTTAAATTTGATTTTATCAGTGATTAAAGGAGGCATATATCTCTACACTCAAGTGATCCCACCCCCTTGGTCGACTACAAACCCACCCCCATAACTCTTGAATTAATTTGTAGGTTGTGAGATTTGAACAACTATGCACCACCTTCTCAATAATGACCCTTACCACTTGGGTAATGAATTATAATATCTATATACTAGAAACAATATATATATATATATATATTAATATATACTAATTTAAATAAATATATATAAATATTTACATATATTATAATATACATAGATATATATATATCTTTTAATTGACACACACACATATATTTATATTATAAAACATTATATATACATTTGTATAAGTATATACATATTCATACATTATTATAATGCCAATAAAATAAAAAAATATTTTTTTATTTATATATAGTTTATATATTTAAAAAATATGTTATATGTAAATATATTTAAGAATTTATTTATAAAATTTAATTCGAATTTTTAAATATATGAAAATATGTATATATTTTTATATTTAAATTTAAAAATAACACTAAAATATGAAAAACTTTTAAATCATAACACTATAATATCCATATGATTGTAATCATAGGAAATATATTTAGGCTCTACCAAAAGGATAATAAGTACCTCTTAAACGAAGTTTAGATTCCATTGAATGTTAAATAATTGGGGAATCATAAATAAAAACATATATTTGAAGGTCTTTAGGGATTTTTTGGATGAGAAGAAACAAATATCATGGTGACATAGGTCTAAATGATGTAAATCATCTCCCAATCATCAATTTGACATCTTGTGGAGCTCAAATGGACACTGTGATCAAACTTTATGGTCATTTGAAGTTCATGACTAGTTTTCAACTTATTTTTAAAGAGAAATTAATTAAATAATTTTTTCTATCATAAAAATGTAAATAAATATATATTACTCAATACAAATTAGTAAAATTTTAATTATTAATTATATTATAAATCATTTAGCAGTAAATCTATTATATATTATGCGTAAATACATATTTAGTATTATATAAATCATATTTAATAAAATATATTGTATTTAAATTTATATAAATATATTTACATCATAAACTATGATTTTTTATAATATTTTTTTTATGAATTACACCATTTATCATCACTAAAAAAAGAACTTTGACTCTGATTAAGGAAAAATACTTATAATTTATAATAAAATTACTGATATAGTGGTACCTTTATCAACAATAAAAAAGAACTGATAAATGGTACCCTTTTATCATCACTTTTTCATTGCTTATAAAGGTTAAATTTATCAGTGCTTTTAGCTTGCACTGGAAAAATTATCTTATTTATTAAAGTTTTATAAACACTGATAAATGGTTGTTCTTAATAAACATGAATATTTATTAGTGATATATATATATATATATATATATAATCATAGAGAGTTTGTGACTATGAGTTTTGAAACCCAAACCCATGGATTCTTTATTGAATTAAAAGAATGCATTATAAGGGGTGTGGAAATTAGAAATCATGTAATGTTCATAGCCCGATAAAGTCAAGAAAAAACTATCCAAAAAATAATATAATCTTAAATAGGAACCCTCCCATGTCATCTAAATAAGAATAATTATCATCCATAATTCTGACCTATTGGGTGGTGACCTCACCTATAAGATTTTGGCTTTTTCCAAGTTTTTACAACATAAACATGAGAACCAACAATATCATCAAGTCATTATTGGAAAAAAGGATTATTACGACGGGTCATTTGTGATTGGATCCCGTCCCAAATAGTCTTTTCCGAAGGGGTACCGTCGCAAATGACCCATCATGGAAAACGACATCGTAAAAATTACTTTTTGCGATGGTCCTTCGCAAAAACTGATTATTTGCGAAGGGTAGTAGAACCGTTGTAAAAAACATTCAATGATTTTTTTAAGAAACTATTTGCAAAGGACCAACGACTCGTTGAAAATAGTTTCCATATTTTTACTCTTTTGCGATGGCCGTCACAATTACTTATCAAAATATAAATAAATAACCCTTTTGTGACAGACCGTCACAAATAGTTTAAAAAAATAAATTCAAAAATAAAATAATATTGATAATAAAATAATATTAATATAAATAAAATCATAATATTAATATTAATAGAATAAAATTATTTATAAAAAAATATAATATAATTTTTATATAAATTAAATAATAATAATAATAATTGTAAAATAAAATTAATTATAAAATATTTAATTAATATAATTATAATATTATTAATATTGATGATATAATAATATTAGTAATATAATAAAAACCTGAGTATTCACAAAAATATAATGATATATTAGTTAATAAAATATTAATTACAATAAAATTTTAAATAAATAATAAAAAATTATAATTTTCAAGGCAATATATAGCAGACACTATTTAAAACATTAAATAGTTAATATAAAAAAATATTCAAATGTTTCATCATAAAAAAAAAATACATCACTGATCAGGGGGAGGTCATCTGGAGGAGTTGAAAGAGATGGTGGAGGGAACTCTATTTCTAAACTATGAGTCAGATGTCACATGTACTCCTTATGATCAATCTCATCCTCCTACCACCATCGACACATCTCATCCGACATCTATTGCTACTGCTGCTACTACTATTGGAGGAACTCTTCCTGCTGCTACTACTGCCACTGACACATCTCCTCCTTCTCCCTACGCATAGTCTCTATAAGCTCAGTCTGGCTCACAGCTGCTCATGATACTGTGCATGAGATGATGATGACTTTCTATGAGCTACTCTCAAGATGGACACCAACATCACAAAGGTGACATAAAACCCCTAAGGGTCAGTCGAGAGCCGATACCAACAACTCTGCTTTTGTCTAATCCATACCGCGTCGCCTGCATCCATACCACCTCATCAAATCAGGTATCACTGGTCTAACCATCGGTCTCAGCCTGACTCTTAACATCAATTTTGAGAAATTATGGCCCCATTTGACTCCTTCAATTTCAATTTAAAATTAAAATAAGTAAAATATTATTTTTAGTTAAATTTAAAATTCAAAAAGAAACTTATACTGGCCACAAGATGACGTTGGTGAGCACCTCTAATCTCCCCAATGGCTGGATCACTATACATATTCCTATAAATTTTGTACTCTGTAATATCAGGCTGTGCGACTGTCCATATGAATATAAAATAAACTTTTCACTTTTAAAGTTATATATAATATTTAAAAAAATGTACTTAACATATGCTCCCTATGCATACTGAACGTATGGCTACTAGTTCAATGTGTCACCTCTTGTCTCACAGAATATTACTGATCTACTAATGATCTACTATGAAATATTCTACTCAACTAGTGTGTACATAATCCATCCCAAACCTGAGATGAAATATAATCAGGTTGGTTGGCATGACATGTCTCATCAAACTCATACACTCCTTCTTTCTTCATTTCTTTCCTTTTCAAATTGTGAAAAAATTGAGTGTAACACATACACATAGCTCCCTACCATGCCTTCTAAATATCCTCACACATTATATCATCAACGAGATACCATAAAACTTACAAACAATTTATTATACCATGTTATAAATTAAATAAATTTCAAAATAAATATTATTTATTTATGTACCAGCCAATGATCGAACATGTGCTTCTGAATATCAATGGGAATCTAATCCCATGAAACCCATTTATTAGAAAAATAATTGTGCAATATAGTTCTCCCCTTCCCAACAGCTATATGTGTAAAGTTGCGAAAAAAACAATAATTAATCAAACAATAAGAATATAAATAAATTAATGAAAAATAACTAAAATCCACAGGTAAACATACCTATGTGTGCATGGATTGAAACTAATATGTGGATGTTTCTCGGGTATAGGGTAGGGAATCATCAGTCAAGCAAGACCACACCCCCTCTGAGTTCCCCCTGAACTTCCAATAGTCTGAATGTCGACTGATCTGACCTCCTGCTCGTCTAAAGGTAGACCATCCTCCTATAACAAACGATACAGATCATCTTCGATCTAAAACATGAAATGATTATTATTATCAAATAGTTTAAAATAACTATTATATATAGATATAAATTCTATATAATTATAAACAGCATTTTACCATGTCAATGTCCATCTTCATCCTCATCTTCTTAGCTATTGATGTTAATGTCTTCATCTTCCTCCTTAATATCATCAATTTCCATATTAATTTTAGTTTCATCATCTCTTGTCATTTTAAATTCAGTTGTAACATCATTAACATAATCGTCACCATCATCCCTTAACTATGGGGTGTCATTAGTGATATTCGTGTCTCTTCTTGAAAAATATGGATTCACAGTAGTCTCTTGAACAATTTCAATTCACTATACTTCATCAGAACCACATTCACTATCAATAAAATGATTCTCTCAAAATTTAATTTTTATTATGCCCCACCAATAACCCAAATCCTTTGAAATAGCACAATAATTTGCAGAATAAATTTGATGTTCCTAATTAACCAATAAAAGTGGATCATTTACTGCAAGAAGACTTTTATATTTAATATCAATGATTCCATAGATCAGATGAACACACAAGACTCTCTTAGTATCAAACCAATGACATTTAAATATTGTTATATAATGTTGTCCTAGATAACACAGTTCAATTATTTATTCCAACATGCTGTAAAATTCAACATTAGTTTCTCTATGATGTGATCCTCTCCAGAAAACACCACAATTCATTGTTTTTTTGATTCCCCATATACACATGTAGGAAATCGAAAACCATTCACCACATATCCATTATAATATTTAACCATTTTTGATGGTGGGTTACTCAATATAGAAAATCGATTATCAATTTTATCAACATGTTGAGATACCTGAATAGTTGTAAAAAAATTATTACTATAACAAGTATGAAGTATATTTTTATGTGAAATGAAAAATAATTTATGTTACCCGTTTTTGAAACCAATAGGATTTTTTGATGTCATTATTCAAGAGAAGATGCTGTAATTTGTGGAAACTGTTTCTTGATATGATTATCATATAAACTAAAAACAAAAATAATATTAATTTATTCTTATAAAAATTATAGAATAAGTGATTGGTGCACTATCAATACAAATGGTGTAATTTCTTCACAGTTGAGTAGAATATATGTATGAGATCTGCGATGTTCATCATCTGAAATCCATCATTCATAAACTCCACTGAATCCAAGTTCGTGCTGATTGAAAAATGATAATTGAATTCTCATGTAATATTCCACATTTCCCTTATAGCAGTTGTGTTTTGAAGTATATTCAGATTGAAAGTAGTGAGATCATAAAAAATAAATTTCATCTTTCAAATACGCTTCTGTAATTGAGCCTTCAACTGATGTTTTTCTACGTACCTTTTTTTTCTATTTCTACATGCATCTCTAAAATTGGTACATCCATCAGAACTGTATCGGACCTCCACATTTTTTACATGAGGAAAATGTAATATAAAATGTTCCATTGAGTCAAACAAACCTGGTGGGAAGATTTTTTTCCAGTTTACATAAAATTAAAATGACATCTTCTTAAAGTTTGGTTACATCATCGAAGTATATTGTTGACCCACTAATGTATCAAAAAAATATGATATGTTTGTAATCCCATCCCAAATCAAAGGATTTGACAAACCTCTTAATCCAATTGGCAGATTTCTTTCCATTAAAACATGACATTCATGACTTTTCAATCCAGTAATATGACTATTTATAACACATCTACCCAAATTGGAAGCATAACCATCTAAAAGTCTCAAATTTTCAATCCACTAAATAAATAATAAGCAAGTCTATTTGGATAGTGTATAAGCTTCTTTTGGATTCATTAACTTCTGTGATCTGACATTTTCAAACAGTTCAAGTTCTGGTCTCTTGTAAATTTGGGAAAGATATAATCATGCCTTTACATTATCTTTGGTCTTACCCAGTGTATCCAAAATTATATGAAATAAATTATCAAAATAGTTCTTCTCAATATGTATCACATCCAACATGTGACGAACCAACAAATAAGACCTATATGAAAAATCCCAAAAAATGCTACTTTTTATCCAATTTTCTCTTTTCCAAACCCATCAATTTTCTGTTGATTTATTGTTGGTTCAAATGTGATTGAAGGTAATGAAGAGACAATTGATTTCAAATTTTTGTCTAAGATCACTGTTGGAGGCCCATCTATTTCAACTATTCCTTTTCTGAAATAATATTTGTTTCTTCAAAAAGGATGATCAATTGGAAGAAATCTGCTATGATAGTCGAAAGAACAAGGTTTTTTCCATTGACAAGAATAAATTCATTTCTCTCTCTCATATAGTACAAACATGATTTTGGACCATGTGTACTCCAGCCAGATAACATGCCATATGCTGTGAAGTCATTAATTGTCTACATCAATGAATCTTTCAGTAGGAAGTTTTGATTCGCAACAACATCATATGTACTGACACCATTACTCCATAGTGAATTTAACTCATCAATCAATGGTTTAAAATAATAATTGATATTATTTTTTGGATGACTTGGAATTAATAAGGTCAAAAAGATAATGGCTCCTTCATCAAAATCCATAGAGGTAAATTATATGGAGTTATAAAGATATGAAAATATAATTACTGACTATCATAAGAAGTAAATGTACAGAAACTGTCAATAGAAAGATGTAATCACATGTTTTGGGATTCTAAAGAAAACAACTGATGCACTTGGTCAAAATGTTTCCATGAATCACTATCAGAGGGATGATTTAATCTTTTACTGGTTGAAATGTTAGTTTTATGCCGTGACATCAATGATGTTGTGTTTTGAGAAATAAATAAATACTGTAATCTGGGTGTGGCCGGGAAATATCTCAATTGTTTTACAAAAAAAAATCCAGATTTCCCTGGTTGAGATTCTTTATACCTTGATTGTCCACATGTAGGACAGCTATCCAACTACTCATTTTCACCATAATATAAGATAAAATCATTTTAACATGCATGAATCTTCTGATAACCAAGACCCAGATTACGAACCAGCCTCTTGCTCCAATAGAAATTTACAGGCAACACATTTCATTCAAGTAGTAGTGTTTTTAACAAAGAGAGTATCTGATCAAAAAAAACTATTTGACATTCCATTATCCGATTTAATAGAAATAAATTTAGAAACTACTTCAAACTTGATTATCTTGAAATTAGGATATAATGCATCCTCAATGGACCTCAACAACACATATAATTGAGATGGTTCTAACTCAGGAGTTAAATCAATATCATCATGAGTTTTAGTTTTTTGAACAGATGAACCATCCACATCATGTACTGAATTTTGAAACTGTGCTGGATCTAGAACTAAATTATTAATATTTTTTTGGAATTGCATTCACCATGTTGATACCAAAAACCATAATCTTATTGACAACCAAATCACAAATAATGACCTCCAACATTGTCATATGTGTCATACGTCATCAGAGCACATTTTTTACAAGGACGCTTAATTGTCCATTATGAAATAAATTTCAGTTTTGATGATGTAAATGATAATAAAGCTTCAAAAACTTAAATATATATAAGATTTAAACTAAAACCATTTGGGTTCCTGTACTGATATATCCAAACACGATCATCTAATAATTACTGTTGTCAACTTCCTCATTCCATATTTTTCAAAAAAATATGAAATAATTAGTTATTTTTTATAATTAGATATAAGATAAACACTATCCAAAAGAAGAAGACAATTAAATTATATTTTCTTGCAATTTATAATAATTTCTATCATTTTATAGTTATTTATACTATTTTTAAGCTTTTATACTAATATACACTCATTTAAAAAAAATTTATACTAATTACCATTTTTTTTAATTTTAGGTATTTTTTACTAATTATTCTTAATTACATGTGGCATAATTTCCAATGGATTGGTGATAACTCTTTTTCCTGATGAATCATCCCCTGAAACTTTCTACCACTAAAAGAAATATAAAAAGTATGCTCTGATGTATGAATATCCATTTTCGTATGCACAAGGATGGAGATCAGGGATGCCTCACCCCACTGCTCTCTATGCTCTCACACATACAAAAATGAATATTTATACATCAGAGAAGACTATTCATAACAATTTCAGTTGCAAAAAGTTGCAAGGGGATGAGTTTTTGGGCAAAAGAGCCTCTTATGTTTGACGTATCAATGCCTTGCAACTTTCTCCTACTTAAATCACTATGAAAAATCTGCTCTGATGTATGTCTGAGAAAATTTTTCATATTGATTTTAGTGGAAGAAATTTGCAAGGAGTTGAGGTGTCGATCATAAGGAATGCTGCTAATCTGTTGAAAATTGTGACAATTTATCAATGTACTCGAATTTATTACGATTTATTACTAATTATTACAAACTATTACTAACTATTAATAACTATTACTAAATATTAGTAGTTATTACTAACTATTAGTAGTTATTACTAACTATTAGTAGTTATTACTAACTATTAGTAGTTATTACTAACTATTAGTAGTTATTAGTAACTATTATTAGTTATTACTATTTATTACTAATTAATCCTAATTAATTATAATTAATCCTAATTAATCCTAATTAATCATAACTAATCCTAATTAATCATAATTAATCCTAATTAATCCTAATTAATACTAATTTATCCTAATTAATATTAATTAATCCTAATTAATCCTAATTAATCCCAATTATTCCTAATTAATCCTAATTATTCCTAATTATTCTAAATTATTCCTAATTATTCATAATTATTTTAATTATTCCTAATTATTTCTAATTATAACTAATTATTTATAATTATTTCTAATTAATCATAAGTAATCATAATTAATCCTAATTAATCCTAATTACTCAAAATTGATCTTAATTAATCCTAATTAATTCTAATTATTACTAATTAATCGTAATTATTACTAATTAATCCTAATTAATTCTAATTATTACTAATTAAACCAAATTAATAATAATTAATCGAAACTATTACTCTTTATTACTATTTATTACAATTTATTACTAATTTATACTGATTTTTACTAATTATATTTAATTAATCCTTATTATTACTAATTAATCACAATTAATTATAATTATTACTACTTAATCCTAATTAATCATAATTAATCCAAATTAATCCGAATTAATCCGAATTAATCATAATTAATCCTAATTAATCTTATTTATTACTATTTATTACTAATTTTTAAATTATTTTACTAATTATTACTAATTATTGATATTTATTAATATTTATTGATATTTATTGATATTTATTGGTATTTATTGGTATTTATGGGTATTTATTGGTATTTATTGAAATTTATTAGTAACTATTACTAATCATTACTAATCATTACTAATTATTCCTAATTATTCCTAATTATTGGTAATTATTTCATTTATTGGTATTTATTGGTATTTATTGGTAATTATTGTCAATTATTCGTAATTATTGGTAATTATAGGTAATTATTGGTAATTAATGGTAATTATTTGTAATTATGGGTATTTATTACTAATTATTACTATTTATAACTAATCGTTACTAATTATTACTGATTATTACTAATTATTACTGATTATTACCAATTATTACTAATTACTACAAATTATTACTAATTATTACTCATTATTGTTATTTATTACTATTTATTACTATTTAATTATTACTAATTATTACTAATTATTACTTATTTTTACTAACTTTAACTATTTATTACTATTTATTACATTTATTTCTATTTATTATTAATTATTTCTAATTATTTCTAATTATTACTAATTGTTAATGATAATTACTATTTATTACTATTTGTTACTTTTTTTTTACTTTTTGTTACTAATTATTACTAATTATTAATAATTATTAAAAATTATTACAAATTATTACAAATTATTACTAATTATTACTAATTATTACTAATTATTACAAATTATTACAAATTATTACTACTTATTATTACTTATTACTATTTAGTACTATTTATTACGAATTATTACTATTTATTACCATGTATTACTAATTATTACTATTTATTACAAATTATTACAAATTATTACTATTTAATACTATTTATTACTAATTATTACTAATTATTACTAATTATTACTATTTACTACTATTTATTACCTTTTAATACTATTAATTACTATTAATTACTATATAATACTATTTATTACTATTTATTACAATTTATTACTAATTATTACAATTTATTTCTAATTATTAAAATTTATGACTAATTATTTCTAATTATTATTAATTAATCCTTATTATTACTAATTAATCCTAATTATTACTAATTATTTCAATTTATTAGTAACTATTCAGAATTAATTAGAATTATTACGAATTATTAATTTTTTTTTCTAATTATTAAAATTTATTAGTAATTATTTCTAATTATTTCTAATTATTTATAATTATTTATAATCATTTCTAATTATTACTAATTATTTCTAATTATTACTAATTATTTCTAATTATAACTAATTATTACTAATTAATACAATTTATTACCCTTTATTACTAATTAATACAAGTTATTACTAATTATTACAAATTATTTAATATTATTACAAATTATTACAATTTATTGCAAATTAACACTTAGTTATAACTATTCATAAAAATAAATACTGAAAAATATCAAATTCTAATTTAAATAATTTACATCTAATTGACAAAAAATATAAATAATTTAAAATAAAATTAATTGATAAAACAAAAAAAATAGATAAATACCTTTAAACTGATGCTTCAGGAGTATTAGAGTCGCAGATAATGGTCTGATATAAAAGTCTAAACTATGAAAAATTTTAGTAGAATTTTTTTTAGTATAGATAGAGAGAGAAATTGAGTAAAGAGTGAAATGAGAGGAAAAACAGATTAGGGTATATATAGGTTATATTAGTTGCGACGAGGTTATTTGCGACGTGTCCCATCAAAAATACATCAGCCCACATTAATTAAAGTGGGCCGTTAAAAACTTATCTACGACGGGCCCCATCGCAAATAGTACCTGCCGGCAAAGCATTTGCGATGGGGTAAGTATCCCATTGCAAATACTAAAAACCGCTGTCGGTTATTTGCGACGAGAATAGGAACGTGTTGCAAATACCCTTTCCCGTGGTTTGGCACACATTTAGCGCCAAAACCTAATGATGGGAAATAAGTGCCCGTGACAAATAATGGTTATTTGTGACGAGGTAAACTGCCAGTCGCAAATAACCCCTTTCGACGGGTTATCTGCGATGGGTGCTTGACCCGTCACAAATATCTATTTTTCCTATAGTGAGTGGGGTGAAACCCTCAAAGAGCCGAGGATACTGTTCTCTAGTTGAACCTTTTCCACGAGCCAAGCAGTCTTTCACGAATTAATCCACAATAATTTATCTATTCATATTTTCAACCATTCAAGATATATTCTTTTTCCTAGACCGAGAGCGAGACTCCAATTAAACAATTTGGGTTGTGCTCTTACCACACTACCAGTGAATTTCATCTACCAAATCTGTGGGGGCATCATATGAGATTGCTACTTCATTGTGTCTTTAGCATCACCAGTCATGTCCATACCAGCATGGGGGGGGGGGTCATACTCTACACTTTGGTTCGAACAAAAAACTTCTATAGAAAGCTTAGATACATAAAAAATGATTGTAAAAATGTGAAAGGAATAGGCCTTCTGATGTCCATGGTCATTGAACACTATAACAGAAACATGGATTGGGATCATTGGACCAGTTACTTGAGTATAGTTATTATAATTTTGATTAGTTGTTGAAGCCTTCAAGGGAGAAGAGGCATGGTCTGGAGCCTTTGGAATGCCCATAGTAGGAGAATCGTTAGAATTTTTTCTAGTGGAATTACCTTCTAAAATCTCATCTTGGGAATGATTTCTATCTAGGGACATCCGTTCAGGTGGACCATATTTGGATTGATAATTCTATGTGACCTTCTTCAATATAGTGTTTGAAACCAGTTGATGTGTCCTCAAATGAGTAGAGTGACCAACATTATGTTCAAGAGACAAATACTAGGTATTTAATTATATAACAATACTAGTAGCTAGTGCATGCCCTTTATCTACCCCATCAAAATATTTTAAATTAGAAAGACTAATAGCTAATGAAGCCTTACCTATAATTGTCTTGGAATCGGTTCTAGGTTGTACTAATCTGGAATTTCTAGAGGAATTTAAACCACCTTTTTGATTTATCACCATCCTTTATAGGGGAAGAGTGCACTTCTCTATGATTTTTTCACATTTACTATCTCCAGATTCCTAATAAATTATTCTTGAATATAAGATGCATTTGGATCATGTTAACTCTCGAAGGACCATGGTTCAATATAGTTGTTATCACCAACATCACCAGTACTTAAAGTTGAAAACTGATTCCCCACTATGATGGTGATTATAGAATTATGTTTATAAGGGAAACCCTCAATATTTCCTATCTTCTTGTTCATAAATTCCCAATCTTTATTTTTTTTGTTATCCTCAGGGAAACCTCAAACCAAATCTAGTTGTGAATGATACATTTTGACTACTCCCTCCTGAGATTCATAGTTCCCTAGTGATCCTTTGGCCCGATCCTATAATCTAGGGTCCATTTACTAATGGTTAGTCAATCCATCCATTATCTTCCATCATTTATCACTTGACTATTTCAATTAGAAATTAGTACAGTAAATAGAAAGTGGTCATATAATTTTCCACATATTATATGCTTTTAATAATTTTTTTACCTTATAACAGCTTTCTAAGCCATTATGAGCACCCCAAATAACAGATTAACTTGAATTACTCTTTAACACATCATAAATATTTCATAGATTTTTCCCTATAATATCACATGAATTCATGGTCATTTTCTATGGTTTTGATCATTATATGAATGTTTTAATGTATCAAAAAACAAAAAATGTTCTTTCTTTCCTATTGAACAAACAAAAACTTTAACTGATGCATTATCAGTTCCTATATTTCAAAAATCAATATGCAATTGAACTACTTTCATTTCACAAAAATCTAAGGACATTTTCGTGGTTTGGATTCTCTGGAACATGATTTCAAATACATTTAAGTCTTTAATAACTTTTTATTCATTTATTCAGAGAAAATTTCAGGTCAGATTGAAATCCCATATGCTCGTACACATAAAATGCAATTCAAATATAGTTTTCCTATTATTTTATATCAATTTGAGCTAGTTTTCCACAATTATACCATTATAAAAATGTTTTAGTGGTTGAAAACTATAAAATATGTTTTTTGGTTATCTCGAAGAAATTTCAACTCATGTTGAAATGTTTTATTTTTTTATCATTTCACAAATCAATATATGGTTATATTCCTATGATTTCAGGGTAATCTGAGGTCATTTTCTTGGTTTTGACCCTATGTCACTTGTTTTTAAACAATATTAATTCTTTATAAATGGTTTATTCATACCATCTAAGTACACCACACATTGAATCTATTTTTACACTTAAAATATAATTAAAATATTCTTTCACTATGATATATCATTAATACAAGTTTTTTTCTATTTTTTTGACCATTACTTGCATGTTTTTGTGTTTTAAAACACTAAAAAGGTATTTTTGATTATATCATGCAAAAAAAATTTATATTGACATGACTTTATTCCCAAAATTTTAAAAATAAATATATTATTTTTTACTATGATATTATGGAAATTTTTTATAATTATCTTTATCTTGATCCTCTAGTACATGTTTTCAAAGATTGTTAATTCTTTAAGAACTAAATATTTATACAATTTAGGCACACTACATTACATATTGACTTTTCATCTCCTCATACATATAAATAATATTTAAATGATAGTTTTCTCATGATTTCACATAAATATGAGTTCATTTTATATGGTTTTGACCATTACATGCATGATTTAATGTTTTAAACAACTAAAAGATGATTTCAATCATTCCATTCAAACGAAAATTTGGATTGATATAATGTCACTCACAAAATTTCAGAAATTAGCCTATGGTTATTAAAATATTATTTCACTGAAATTGGAGTTATTTTTCATGGTTTTTACCCCATAACACATGTTTTTAGAGACTTCAAATTCTTGGTAGGTACTTATTTAGTTAGTCTAAGCACACCACATACTGGATTTATGTTTCATCTACTTGTACACAAAAAAAATAATTCAAATATTAATTACCTATGATATCAAATTAATATGAGTTTTTTATGGTATTTATCTTTAGATGAACATTTTAGTGTTTAGAAACAATAAAAAGGCATTTTGGTCATCATGGGAAAAGGATAACATGGAGTGTCACATTGTCATTCTTTACATTTTAAAAATAATTCTATGATTGTTGTCCTATGATTTCATAGAAATTGGAGGTCATTTTATTTTTTTGACACCTTGGATCATTTTTTAATGAATTCAAATCCTTTAAGGACTTCTTATTTGGTTAGTCTAAGAACACTATAATATCCGAGACCCTATTATAGCAGGCGAGCACCACACTGTAAAACTGTTACACAATGTTCACTCTAAAGAGGCTTTATTTAGGATTATAATTAATAGTTAAATTTAAAAAATTATAGAATTTATATTAGATAAAGTTTTTCAAAATTTAGATTAATAATTTCAAAAATAGATTAGGGTTAATTTTTTTTTTGGTTTTTATAAATTATATTTTTTAAGAGAATAGTGACAAATACTGTTTTACAAGAATCATATCATTTATGATTATATAAAGAGGTAAGTATAAATTAAAAATTTATAAAACATTTTTTTTGATAAAAAATTTATTTATGAATTAAAATTATTTTTTTTAAAATAAAATATTTAATTTATAACCCATGTTTAACATTTTGGACATTTAAGTAATATTTTACTCTAAAAACTATTTTTATTAAATAAAATTAAAAATCAATTTCCATCACTTTTATAAATTAAAAAATATAAAACAATGTATTTCATATTTTATATTAACATGTTCATATTATGTAATAATGTCATTTTCATTTTTTGGAAAAAAATAAGATTACTAGGATTAAAGTTAATTTCCATGATAATGTTAAAAGTGTTATATTCAAACAATTGTTTTATTAATATTGGGTAATATTTTTCAAATAAAATAAACTGATCTATTATAAAATATTCATTTAACATAATTTTAAACCAATATATAAATATGTTAACACTCATTCAATTGGTATTAAATAATAAATAATATTAAGAACACTTAACTATAAAAATAATATTTTTTCTACAAAATAGTTTTTATATGTATTAATTGATTTAATTTAAAAGATAATTTTTAATTATTTATAATTTTAATTATATTATATGGATCATAAATTTAGGCTCATAAATTCATAAATTAATAATAAGGATTAACTTATATTTATTAATAAAATATAAATTAATTATATAAAAACACATTAACGATGTAAAATCCAAAATGGGTAGAAAGGGTTAAACAAAGCAGAATAAGGACTTATATATTAAAAACATGTTTTTAATTGATTTTTTTATGTGTGTGTCAACCTAAAACAATATCCACTCCATTATTTTCTATTTTGGAGTCATATTGACCTGTTATCTCTTTATATTAAAATGAAATATTTCCCATAATTCCATTCTCAACACCTATGAAAGGGTCCTATGACCACCCCTTCAATACTACTCTATAGTTTTGGTTTATTATTAAAATTATAACCTCCTTACTTCCCATATAATATAATTACACTTAATTAATATTCTTGACACAAATTTTTTATTAATTCATACATCTCTAAGAGTCCTCTTGGGAAACTCAAGTTCAAAACATAAGTACTATTTTTTACCTAATATCTATTCTTTTCTATCATATCATTTAAAAAATATTTTTTCTAATATTATATTATTAAATCATAATTAATAGTATACTTAATGTTTTTATATTATTTTAATAACCATTAACCACATTTCCTCTTTTTCATTAATAAAAAAACATCATTCCTATATTTGTGCGGACTACCACCTCCCCGGAGTAAACTTTATCATTTTTCATATAGTTTCATTATCATTTATTAAAATATCTTAAAAAATTATTCAAAACCATAAAAAAAATAAAAAAAATATCATTATTCTTTTTTATTAATGATATTATTCCAGAATAATTACTTTTATAACCAGACTCATGCATAGATTATAGAGTAATCTTGTTTGGATCTGTTTTAACCACCTACATGAAGAATGATATAAATTTACATCATGGATGAAAATGGAAACTGAAATAATAATGTTATTAGAAATAAATGAGAATATAATGTTTGGTTTATAGTTCTAGAAAGTTTATACTAACATTTAACTTATTGTTAATATACCACCCTTTGTTCGTCAAAACTATCGAAACAATCTCGTTATAAATGCCACCTTCACGATAAAGACTAAAAATATTATAGGGTGAAATTATAATTTTATAGATTTTAATTACATTTATATTCCTATACCAATAATGATCTTCAAATTATTAACTTCAAATCTATATAAAATAATAAACACCACCATTATAAAACTAATATTAAAAAAACAATCAATGCTAATAAAATATGATGATGAAAATAAAATATAACATACTAATAAATTTGTAATAAATGGTTTTAAATGAATCTTATAAAAGGTATGGGTATGAATAATTCTCAATACTATGTGATTAATATATTTATTGTTTTATATAAGAGTTTCGATCATATTTGGATTAGTGAGATTAATGATAATAGTCTTTTCTTCTCAAATTCCTTTTACCTAATTCATGTTTTTTATTATAAAACTAATTTTAATAATATAGTGTATATAATGTCTTTCTAATTTATTAAGGCATTAATTATCTTTCATTTATTTTATTTTAAGTTCTATTAAAAGCACTATATTTTCATTGAGTTTGGATTGAAATGTTACCCAAACCATAATAATGCCCAAAAAACGTAAATTCTAAAAAGTAAAGGATATTTATGTTTTTCCTAGAAATTAAATCCCTATCTGTATATTGAAAGTTAATGTAGGTATTTTTTATATTCACCTAGGGGAAATCACAATGAAATATGATTTTTTAGTGTTAACTCAATCTTTAATTAGTTCACAATTAGAATATTTCACTCATGACTTGAAACTCCATGGGGACATGATTTGGATAATTCAAATGCTCTTTATAAACCTTAATGAAATATTTTTATACCATTTATTTGATATCATACCATTTCAAATTATTGAACTAAATTACTACCATACTACATGATTTTCCATACAGAGCACCTAAGATCACCCTTATTTTGTTTTCATTTCCCCCAGAAAACTAGAAGATAACCTTGTGTAATTTTAGAGGATAATCTAGTATGGATAATAATTTTATCTTGGATATATCTTATGTTTTTAAGTGTAATATAAAATAATATATATGAATTTAGTATTGCAACACTATTATGTTTTTGTATCCTATGAGAACTCTTGTATTTTATATAAATAATGTAATATTACTATTGGATCTAGGTTTCTTTAGATTGGGTAATTATATTTTTTATTAGAATATCCATAGTAAAAACCTTGGGGACTAGATTTATAAGATCCTAGTTAGAAGCCACAAATATCATAAAAAACTATTAATATTATATAAAGATTTTCTATAAACACTTAATAGGAATTATATTTTACAATTAACTATTATATGCTAATTTAATGAATTCAAATTCTTAGAGATGGATAATAACTGAATGAATGGAAACCATAACAACACCTATAGTCAAAGTAGAGATATTTATTTTTAGAAATTCAATGAGGGTGGATTTGGAGTTTATTAGTTTATAAACATATTAGGGAAGGTGACCTAGGTTATGCCAAATAACAATGCCTAAATAGAGTAACATGATGATCCATGATGTGGTGTAACTATATTGAACTACTTCATATAACACCAACACACATCACTAAATAGAACTACTAATTTTTTGGTAGCTGAGAAATGGATCAAGTACGAAGAAAATATATTTTTTTCTTTGGGATTTAGTAAAAGGTAAAGAATTGTTATAATAGTATATCATTTGAAGGGAGATGTGGATACATGGTGTTTACTATTTTAGAACACTAAAGAGGAAGTAAAGATAAGGAACAAATAATTGATAGATTTTAAGGTGATATTTTATGAATGATTCTTTTCTCATGAGCAAAGAGATGAATAATAATGAAATTCCTTAGTCTCCAATAGAAGGAAGATGAAATTTTTTCTAAGTACAAGGCTAAGTTTATAAGGTTAGCTATAAATTTTTCAGACTACGTATGTATAATGGAAAGAAATATTGACTATTTATTGTTAGAAAAATGATAATACTTCAAATAGAATTAGTCTCTTATAAATTTTTATTGTATGAGGATACAATCACTGGTTCCATTTACATGGAAAAGGATTTCTCTAAGACTAATTTATTCAAATGAACTATAGAGAATAAGAGATCAATTGAGAACCATCGAATGAAAATTATAGTGAGGGGGAAGAAATAATGGGTTGAATTTTCAGTTTGTAATTATTTTGGAAATAAACACTCAAGGAATTGATTTAAGGGAATGGGAGTCAGTTTCAAGTGTAGAGAAAAAAGCCACCGATCTCATGAATAAAATTTCAAGGAAGACATTAAGGTTGTTCAATGCTTTAACAGTAAGGATATGGGGAAATATGAAAATGAATTCCCAAAATTTCATAGGAATTTGACTTAGATAATTACAAGGGAGAAATTCCAAGTTAATGTGATCAATATAGCTGAGGTTGAAGTCCCAAATAATGTGATAGAAGGTACATTGATTATAAGCTCAAATTTAGAAAATTCTTTATATGATTTCGGATCTATGTACTCCATTATATATTGAATATTAAGAAATAACATTGAATCATCTCTCAATAATTTATGAATGAAGTTTGCAGTCATGAAACCTATTGAAAATCCTTATACAGTATATACTTATTAAAAATTATCTATTACGATTCATTAATATAATATAGTTTTAAATGTTATTTTTGTACCTATATTTGATTGTGATATAATACTTGGAAAGGGTTGTTTATCAATTTATAATATAATAATTTTTTGTTGAGTGAAGGAGATTACTATTTTTGAAGTGAGTGTAAAATCCTTTATTTTCAAGGGAGAGAATTAATATCCCAAGACTTTTCAAGACCAACATATTATAGGAAACCTTAACGAAATTATGGGAAAAATAAGAGGAGAAAATACTCTACCCTAATGGGAATGACATTATTATGATAAAGAATGTATATATTTTACAAAAATACATTGATTTATTCTAAGAGGAATTACTTGGTCATCTAACCTGAGTGTGAATTTGAGTTTTTAATTGATCTCATTCATGATGCCTAACCCATATCTAAAAATCCGTATAATATGTCACTAGTAGAGTTGGAAGATTTAAAGAAAAAACTACAGTAGATCTGTAATAATGGATTTAAATGCACTAGTGCTTCACTATGGGGATCCCTTATTTTTATTATGGAAAAGTAGGATGAGACTTTGATAGTGTGCATCAATTACAAATAGATAAATGAAATCTCTATAAAGAATAAGTATCCTATACCCCATATTGATGAAGTATATTGTCATATTGAATGAGATAATTATTTTTAAAAGTCATATATTTCTTTATTTATCATTTGTCTTTAGTGAAGGAGGATATATCAATATTTCATTTTGAGTGAGGTACAAACATTATGAGTTTAAGTTAATTTACTTTAGATTAAATGATGTACTATTTCTGATGAAAATCTCATGTTGCGTGTTTTTTACACTCAAAGAATTTATTTTGGGGGTTTGAATGATTAAAAATTATTCACATTGGGTTCACCACTTTCGAATGGCTTCCAATGGGATTTGTTTGTGGAGTCAAAAACACCCAACCGTTCCCTTATTCGAGATGTTTCACAAACCTACTTTCCAAAGGAATGTGGTCATTAGAAAATGTATCCAATGACACTTAGAGACCCTCATTCATTGAGATGATTGGTGTTGATTCTCATCACACCCTTTGGGGGGGGGATTACTTCCTACTCTGGTGATTTCTTAATGATTTAAGAAATGCTCATGAATCCTTTATTAATCCCCAAGTATGACATGGGTCACCCTTGAATTAAAAATAAATTATTATCATGTTTTAATTTTATAATTATCTATAGGTATCTAATGTTATTCATCAATTGATACATTTATATGTATCTTAGGTTCTCCATCGATGCTGTACTTTTATGCATGGATTAGAGATTATTTTTTTATTTATTATAATGATGTTGTTTTTAAGCCACCCAATGGGGAACTTTGGAATTTATCATCATCCATGTATGTGAAATTGTTTTTTATGTTTGTATAGGACCCATGAAATGGGATTATTTTGTATCCTCATGAAAGAAATAAAAACCCAAGTAGTTTAGTGTCAGTAAATAGGAAACATCAAACCATTAAAGTTCATGTGATGTGGACCAAACTGTGTTGTTTATCATCATGAAACAAGTACATCTATGAGAATGGTTCCTAGTCAATTTTTGGTGTGATACTTATACTGAGGTGTCCTATAAACCATGTAAGGGATATGGGATCCCAATTTGGATGTGAATCTCGATGGAATGTGAACCAGAGGAACTTATGGTTGATTTGGGGTGCTAGGTTTGGAAATTAAGGAGGATTTATATTCATCTCATTTAAATGGTAATCAAAGCCCATATAGATTGATTTGGATGAGGACCCATGCATATGGAGTCCCTATGAAGGTTATTTACAAAGGGGATAAATCCATTTGAGGTGGTATCGATAAGGTTAGGGATTATACCAGATAAGAGGCCATTTTGAATTGGTCTATGATAAAATTCTTAACTCATGGAGATTTGGAGGTTTCGTTGGGGATTAAACCTTGGATTATTCCCTATCAGATAGGTATGGTTTGGGATTATAATGAATATTTGGATTACCTTTGATTTGATACATGTTTTTGTGGAACAATGCCTTTGGAGTCCCTCTAAAGGGAGGTGAGAAGAAGATAAAAAAAATGAATCTATACCGAGACATACATCTGATCATGTGGATGTAAAGATCATAACTAGAATGTAAGCATATGTGATCCTTGATTAGTGTGGGAAACTAGAATAAGGTTATGATATAGAAAACCATAAAATCTCCATCATCCAATGGTATACAATGGCGGGATGAGGAAAAAAAAAGAAAGGTCTTTAATGTGAGAGTATCCTCTATCATTTCATAACTAGGATAGTAACATCATAAAAACCTTTAGGCCATGACCCATAAGAAACGATAGGGATTTACTCTAAGAGGGATTAACTATCACCCAATTCCATCAAAGAGATTCGGATAATCCTCTATCACTCAAAAGGAAAATAATGTGTGACCTCCACTATGTGAAACAGTAGGTACCTGGTCTCATTTATGAATATTTAAGGACATTTAACCTAACCTAGTGTCTTAGAGAATATTTGGGAAGGAAAAGACCCTAACCCTTATGTTTAAGACCTAGTGTTCCCTGGAAATTCCCCTAGGATTCAGGTCCTCATGAGAAAAGGGATGCATAAATACACACACCACGAGGACGCTACCCATTGAACAAGACATGTGTGGGAAACCTCTAACTAAATGAATGCATAACCAAATGGTATACACACTATTTCGTATCTTTCCATAGTTTTTCAATTTTACATGCTTAGGTGGAATATTTGGATTGGTCTCCTTTAGATATAATTACCATGGAAGGTGTTTCCCTACCATTGGTGGAATGAAGAGATGACTTAAAGAAGACTCACATAGATAAGGCACATGAGAGTTGAAATTGGCTCGTGTAGGTGGAAGATAGGTGAGTTAGAGTAGTCTTATTTTGGGTTAGGTCTGTGTGGATCATAATTTCTTCACATAGGGTAGGATTTCTTGAGCCAGGCATGTCATCAATATGATAAAAAACTTGGTAAACAAAACATGGGAGAGGCATTGATTTTGTATCCAAGGGTTTCCTCAGGTTTCCCTGGGGGGATCGTGTAGGTCCTGAGTTTAGGAGGGGTCCTTCACACCTATTCTTGTCAGTTAGAGGGGTGTGGATCCTTGAACAAGTATTTTTTATTTCACACACTAGAGGGATATTGACACCACTACCACCCTTAATTCCATCTTATCTTGTGTTTTGGAGAGATACATAAATGGTTTCGAGGTCCTAGGGAAAGGACTAGGGTGAGAATATCTTTGATAGTCCTCCAGATTTTTCTTCATTAAAATGAGGAACCCAAGGTCATATTTATAGGAATACATGGGACCCCGGGAGAAGGAGGTTGTCTTCATAGGTTCATTGAATATGTGCTATAGACAGGTGTCTTGAGATGGGGGTGGATTCTATTTCCAAGACCTGTAATAAGGGGCTTTATGATATTTTTGGCATGAGGGCTGTGTACGTGTATGAACACCAAGGCGAGCACCTACCTAGGTGATCCCCATCCTAGGTTAACCACCTGAGTGATCTTGCTAGTCCATACCATGGGAGATGTGCCGCCACACCCCAACCCAGGATTACTGTCGTTCCCTTCACTATCTTCATTCACCCCATGATAAATGGAGAGTTTCAACTATATATTGTTTAGACAAGATGATGATGTATTAGTTTGAAACAAATACAACCGTCCTCTCAATCCAAATTCACATCCTTCTCTCATAGGGAGGTTATGAACACCGTTCCATTGGATTGAGTAATGTTTATGATGAATCTCCACCCATAGTGTGTGAGAATTCTTACAACACATGGAAATCCAATATTCTACTTCTTCCAACATAAATTTTCATTTATAATAAAACTTTATATTTGGTGTCAAAGTGAGGATAATATCATGAGTTATATGGAAAATTTCATTAATGAATTTTTTGGTTTCAACATAAACATTGTATTTTTATGGATATGGTGGATAAAGTATTCAAGGATTTTCTTGTTAAAATTTTTGTGGTATTCATTGATAATATCATGATCTAATATAAAATATATAGAGAGTATGAGAACCATCTACATAAAATTCTTAATAACATTAGATGAAATGAATTATATGGGAAATATGTAAGTTTCTGTTGTGGATCCATGAATGTTATTATCATGGTAATATTTACTCCAAGGATGGACTATTTATTGATCCTTCAAAGAAAAAGGTTGTCAAATAATGTATTAAACTAAGATATATAAGTGGGATATATAGTTTCCATGGTCTAGTATGTTACTATTAGTAGTTTGTTTAATTTGTTTTGACTTGATGACCATTTAACCAAGTTTACATTTAAAGGAGTTAAATTCACATGGTTTTGGGAATGTGACGAAATTTCTGAAGAAATACATATGATTTTTATTAAGGCACTAGTATTGACTTTACCTTTGGTAAAGAAATAATTTGAAATATATAATGATGCATCAAATAAAGGACTATGTTGTGCCTATATGTGTAGTGATAGGGTTATTGTTTATCAATAAAGTAAATAGATGATCCATGAACAAAAATATCCAACACATGACCATGTGTTTGAAGTAGTAATAGTTTCCTTCTTGACATATAGGTTCTATCTTTATGGTACAACATATACAAGGACCAATAAAGTTTTAGGTACATTTTTCATTTGAAATGGATAAATATGAAGAAATTATGCAAGTTGGAACTACTTAAGGACTAGAATCTCATGACATACTACCACCCAAGGATGGAAAAAATGTAACTGATTCACTGAGTTGGAGGGAATATAGAGTTTTGACCATGATGATTTTTAATAAGGATCCTATATTCATGGATATATAACAGAAGGATATGGTAATTTTTATGAAATTGTATCCATAATGATATTTATAATAAATTTTGAAAACATCTTTATTGGAAAATATAGTAAGGTCCTAGGAGGATGATAAGGATTTACAGAGGAAGATTAAAGAAGCGAATTATGGGAAATTTTTAGACATCATATATAAAGATAGTGTTTTGATGTTTGGAATGAGGTTATATGTTCCATCCGAACTTAATATTAAGAGGGAACTACTAGATAAAGAACATAAATCAAATTTTTCTACACAATATTATATCAAAAATATGTATATGAATTTTAAATAATATTTTTGGTAGGATATTATGAAGAGGGAAATTGTGGAATATGTGTCCAAAATCATTGTATTTTTATAGGTAAAGGATGAACGACAACATCTTAAGGGAGTCATGAAACTATTTAATTTTCCAATATTGAATTGTTAAAATATTATAATAGACTTTTTAATTAGGACTCTAAAGACTCCAAGTAAGAACAATTATATATTTGTCTTCATTGATCACCTAACTACATTTTTAAATTTCATAGACATAAGGGAATACCTACCCCCTAAGTACCCTGTTCATCTCTATATCAATGAAATCATGAGACTTTATGGATTACATCTATCAATTGTATCTAATTACAAACCGTGATTTACATTGAAATTATAGAATATTATTTATATGGGTATTGAAAATGGGGTAAATTTATGCACCACTTATTATCCCAAAACTGATAGGTAGTATTAAAGGAAAACATAGTCATTATAAGACAAGATAAGATCATATTATCTCGACTTTCATGGAACTTGGGATCATTATCTATCTTTGGTGTAATTTTCACAGGATTTTAGTAACAATTAAAGCAATTAAATGGAACCATATTAAGAATTGTTTCTCAAGAGATGTCATACTAAAACTAGTTAGGAGGATGATGGGGAAAAGAAGCTATTAGGACCAAAACCTATGAAGGATACAACTATGAATGTATAGACTATTCAGAATCATATCAAATCATCTTAAAGAAGACCAAAGTGCCATACTGATAATCAAAAGACATGGAATTTAAAGAGTAATATCATGAATTACTAATGTTATCCCCATGTAACAGAGTTTTATGATTCATTAAAAAGAGGAATTTAATCCCTAGGTGTATTGGGCCTTTTGAAATTACAAAAATAGTTCTGCAGATTTTTAACTGGCTATGTCACACAACCTTTCTAAAGTGCATGAAATATTTAACGTTTAATTAATAAGAAAATACATGTTATACCCCAGGAATTTACTTATTTATGAGGGAATATAGTTGGAAAATACTTTTATTATAATTATGATATTATATATATCCTTGAAACTAGAGATTAAGTGTTTCAAAATCAGAAAACTCAACTGGGGAAAGTCCTTTGGAGAAATAAAAACTAGAGGAGGAAACATCCAAGACTAAAGAATATAAGAATAAATAATATCAATATATGGTTAATGATAACATATATCCTAATTTTTAATATGAATTCTTTTTTGGGGGATAATGAAATTCTTGACACCCTATAATAGTAGGCGAACACTACACCCCAAAACTTTGACACAATACACACTCTAAAGAAACTTTATTCATGATTATATTTAAAAATTAAATTAAAAAATTTATATAATTTAGATTTTGTAAAAGGAAATCATATTCCAATTGAGCATATAAAAAATTTCTTAGGGTTTTTTTGGGATTCTTCTAAAATAATTGATTTTTAGGTGAATAGTAAAAAATACTATTTTTACAAGAAATTTATGATATTACCAAGATGTAAGTATATATTAAAATACTTTAAAAAAATTTTCAGGATAAAAAAATTACTTAAAGAGGAAAATTATTTAATTAAGAATACTCTGTTGAATTTATAATACCCATGTTTAATTTTTTTTGAAACAGAAGTAATATTTTACTCTAAAGTTTTTTTTATTCTCTTATATTACAAATTAGTTCCCATAAATTATATAAATTAAATAAAACCAAATATATTTTATATTTTTGATAGTAATTATCAAATTATGAAATACTTTCAATCTGATTGTTTGGGGAAAAATAAAATTTCTATGATTAAAGTTAATTACTATGATAATGGTAAAACAATTACATTCAATAAATTTATTTATTAACATTGAGTAATTTTTATGTAATAAATTAAATTAATATCCAACTAAAAATGAATCTAATATAATTTTTATTCTTATATATAAACATATTAACACTCATTAAATTGATAATAAATAATAAATATGATTAAGAACACTTAATGGTAAAACAATGCTTTTTTCTAAAAAATAGTTTATATATATATTAACTATTTTAATTTTAAAGATAATTTTGAATTATTTAGAAATTGAATTATTATAAAATGAAATTTAATTTAGGTTTTTAATATAAAATATTTTTAAGAAGGGTTTCATTATATATATTTTTTAAAATATAAATTACTTGGATAAAAAAAATGTGCGTGGTAAAAACCAAAAGGGATAAAATTTGTTAACCAAAGGGGTAAAAGACCTATGATTTTAAAAACATATTTTTAATTGAGTTATTAATGTGCAGATCAATAAAAAATATTTCTATAATTTCGAGTCTTCTTTACATGGGAAACATGTTCTCTCTTTATATTTAGATGAAATATCTACAAGAATGTATTTCTTACCTCTTATAAAATGGGTCTCTCACAAAAACTTTAAGATCACTCACAAATTTCCGTTTAATATTAAAAATATATCCTATTTAATCACTCTATAATTCTATTTCCCTTACATAATCATATGGACACCATATTTTGGCCTAAGTCCCCCATTTCTATGGATTTTAGCATGGGAAAACTGAAGTTCTCAGTGTAAGTACTAATTTTTCCCTAAGGTTGATTCTTTTATATCATTATATTTAAAATTTAATTTTCATATTATTGTATTATTAATTAATTATTTATAGTATAATTAATATTTATATATTATGGGAATAAAAATTAACCACTTTTACATTTTTCCATTATGAATAATAAAAGAACCATTCGTGCGTTTGTGCACACTACCACCTATAAAAAGTAACATATATCATTTTCATATAATTTTTATTGTTATTTATTAAAATCTATTAAAATAAATAAAAACCTTAAAAGAATATTAATAATTTCATCATTTTTCTATAATAATTATATTATTCCAAAATAATAACTTTCCTAACCATACTCAAACATAGATTATAGCATAATATAGTTTTGGTCAGTTTAAGAAACAACATGAATAATACTATAAATTTATATCATGGATGAATATATAAAGTTAAGTAAGGGTGTTATTATAGAATAATTTGAAATTAATTTTTTGTTTATGGTTCTAGATACTTTATACTAATATTTACTTAATTATTAATATACCAACCATTATTTCACCAAATTATTGAAACAAGTTCGTTATAAATATCACATTTAAGATTCATGACTAAGAATATTATTGGGTTCACTTATATTTTTATACATTATCATGAAATATCTATTATGTTAACTATAATTTTATTTTAATGATGAAATGTGAATCTATACACCGTATTCAATACCTCCATTACAAAACTAGTATTACACAAACAATTAATGTTAATAAAATTCGATGATGAAAATAAACTATAACTAACTAATATATTTTTAATTAATGTTTATAAATAAATATGATAAAATGTTATAAGTATGAAAAATTTTATTAAATAAGTGAATAATATGTTTATTTTTTATCCAATTAGTTATAGGACATTTGATTAAGAATAATTATAGGTAAGGTACTTTTTTTCTCAAATTAATTTTCCTTGAGACATTTTTTTTATCATACAACTAATTTAAATTATAGGGTGTATATATTGCCTATTTGATTTATTATATCATGAATTATATTTTGCTTATAGTATTTTAGGTTATATTACATTCCCTTTATTTCAAAGGGGTTTGGATTGAAATGTTTCTTAATACATAATTATACCCAAAAATCCTAACTTTTGGAAATTACTGTTCATGTGTGTTTGATTTTATTAGTAATTAACACAAGTAGAAAAATACCTTTTAACATCAGTTTTTTCAATTTTAACATCAGATTTCTATCTAATAAATGTAAAGCTGATGTTATAAGTGTTATTTTTTTACATCAGTTATATAAATTGATGTCAAAATTGTTATATATGAGACTTTAAACATCATATATTCTGATAAAAAATGTCAAAATAACAATTTCATAACATTAAATTTTAGTTATTATGATAAACAATGTATGTTTTTTTGTATATGACATTTATAATAATAACCGATGTTATAAACATGTATATTAAAGACAAGAGTGTTGTTCATTTGGTAAACCTCTATTTAACTGGTCCAATAGGTATAATAGACCTATGGATCAAAATTTTTGTACATTTAATTTTTTATATTTTAAGAAAACAATTTAATGCAAATTAATCAATTTTAAGAAAATATGAAGTACTTGAAATAAAAATTATACAAAATAGATTATAAAAATAAAAATAAACACAAATAATCAACTTAGATTCCTTTGTTATGTTTGAATCTTTCAAATATGAATATCACCTATTGATATTCATTTAATTTAGATAGAAGAAATCAAGCAATATTCTTATTTTTTGGGGGTAATTATATTTAAACTCCCTTCAGAAAATTTTATGTTGATGTGTTTTTATCGCAAAATGGTGGGAATAATTATACGATTTTAAAAGAATGGAATTCATTAAAATGTGTACTGATAAAGAAAACTAATAATAAAAGAAAAAAATGAAGAGATGATAATGATAATTACCATGGTGTAATATTTGAATAAAAAAAAATTAAATGATGATGTGGATCAAACAAGAATAGAATGGAAATTTATAAAAAGGGAAAAATAAATGTTATATATTTTATTTAAAGTTTTTTTCCCACAAAACTATAAATTTTTTGTTGTAACTTAAAAATTTAAAGCATGCTATACAAAAATGAAATTACAATTTTTATCATTGTGATATTGAATTTTTTACATTGGTTATTCTTTTAACCAACATTGAAAATACCCTTTTTAATAGTATTTAATTAAAAAACCAATGTTAAAAATATTACATGTAACATATTATTAATGTGAGTATTTTAAAAAAATCATTAAAAATATTTAATAAAATATATTTGATTTCAGTTATATAAAAAACCAACATTTAAAATATTTTTTAGAAAATTTATAACATTAGTTTTTAAAATAACTAATGTTAAAAACATGAAAATCCAAAATTTTGAGGAATATTTCCTTTCTCAGGATTCAATTTGACTAGTCGTGGAGATAAAATAACATAAAAATCTAATTTTTTGGTCATCAGAAGTTGTAGAGTTGTCTAATATCCAATGAATATAAATTTTGATTCATAAGTCTATTTTATCTCCATTACCAGTAAAATCAAAGCCTGTTAAACAAAATACACTATAGTATTTAAAGAAACCATGTTATTACCACTTTTTATTTTAATAATAGATGTTAAAAAAAATACACAAAGTACTCATATAATGATAGTTTATTAAGAACCAACAGTAAAATTATTTTAACAATAGTTGTTGAAGAACCAAAATTAAAAAGACAACATTACTGACCATTTTTCTACTAGTTTAAATCCGTATCTAGATTGTGGAAAGTGGATGTGGTTATGGAATAGATTCCACAAGGGGTAAAAACTTTGTAAATATCTATTTGAATATAATAAAAATGTTTACTCGATGTATGATGAGTGGGCCTAATACTATAAAACTAGTTAAACACTCATAGGGATATTATATGGATAATTCAAATGATCATTACAAACCATAATGAAGTATTTTCCTAACATTAAAAACTATTGAACTCAATTACTATATTATATTTTTAGCCCAACAATTTTAAAGTACCCTCTCCACCGCCTTATCTTTATTTTATTGATAAGGGTACTTCCTATTACATTAAAAATACCCCATAATTTATAAGTTGATTTTAGGATATTCTCATAGATAGCCACATTATTCTATTGAATGGGGAAATATTTATTTTTCTTGTTTTCATTATATGGATATCTATTTTTTATTTATCCATGATTAAGTAATAGGATCCTTAGTATATATTATGAAATGTCCTGTTAACTCATATGATGAATTCATTGGATTTAATTAGTGATGGGTGGGGCCTAGTATATATAGGACCTCATTACATCAGTAGGTATTATGAGACAAACTAGCTATGTTATTAGAATATTCCATAAGTTTTTACATATGATGCATTGGAATGAGGACTTGAATACTTTTTTATATTTTCTAAAAATATATATTCCATTAGTATGAGATTAGTAATTACTATCCATATTTTATTCATAATTATGGATATAATATGAACTAAATTTCATATGATTATTTCATTATTTTGAAAATTTAATTTTTTTATACTTTTTATGCCATTCTTATTCTATGATGGATTCCACTATATACTATTCCTTACTAAGAACTTGAGCTAAAACTTATTTTGTTATCCTTTCCCCTAGAAACCTATTATAGAAATATGTGAAATTTTCAAGGATATTCTAGAAGGGATAATGATATTATTGTTGTGTTTTTATTCTATTTTTTTTGTTTTAAAGTGTAATTTGAAAATAATTTATTTTTCATGAGGGTTCTGGGTGTAGTGAGAGCACCATTGGTGGGCGTTATATTATTATTTTTAATATAGAGTTTCCCAAAATACCAAGAGAGGATACTTCTTGTTAAATTTATAATTAAATTATTTGGATATGAATAAATAGTTTCCTCATCTTAGGATCCATTCTTTGATGACATTTTTTATCTTCCAACACCCTTTTGAGATACCTTTTTTTGTGTTATAAGGACTTAATTATATAGTCCCTTTAACGGTGATCCGTATGCGCTCCTTTTATCCCTGAACAATGCCAATTGATTTATGGGTTCTAGCATTGTGAATAAATTTTGTTTCATTTCTCATATTTTTTTATCTATTATCCTTTCATCTTGGATGAGTTCTTCTCATTCTAGAGAAGAATATATGATTAATTTGAGGTAGAAAGAGATAAGTCCACTGTGTGAAATGATTCTCTATTATCATATTTTGATTAACCATACACAATAGACATAACCATCTATTTATTGAGCTAGGGTTAAGGTTAAAATATTATTTAATTGTTCAATAACCCTAAAATAATATTATAATACATATTAAACCCATTCCCACATAATAAGAATAATATTATTATTTTATGGCATGCTCAATAACTTGCATAATAATAAATATTATTTTACCTCCATGGAAATTAGTATTTATCACTAGATACAGTCTTGGTACTTCCAAACTCCTTGGAATTTATTAAATTCCCAGGTAAATATTTAATTAAATATTTCATTCATTAATAAATATTTTCAATTGATATAACATGAATAAAATTATTCCAAGGTCTTGAGAATAACATTTACTCTAATAATTAAATTCAAATAGAATTAATCGACGTCAACTGAAACACTTAGTGTAATAACATCTTGGATTATTTCTCATTAGAATTAGGTGGGCTTACCTAAATTCCAAAATTACTATTTTGTAATGGGTAAAGGAACCCAAGAGAAATAATTGAATGTTGCAATGCCAAAAACCATATATGAATGCTCACTATGTAATATAATACCTTTACCTCGATATCTCATCAATCAGATTTCACATTTGTGTAATTAGCCTATAAAATTGATATGTATTTCTTTAAAAATCTAAAATAAACACATCATTACGCCATGTATAGGGAAATTAATGTGAGAGTGATATACCAATCAAAGGTCCATGATATGAGATTCCATAAAGATGGAAGGGATAAATAATTTCATGTATTATCCATTAATAAAATTTCATTCATGACACACCCAATGTACCGTACTTCCCACCAACTTATGATGTGATGGTTTTAGTTACTAAATCATAGTGTGAGTCATGAAATACATCAATGATAATCAAAATGTCTATGTTCCATTACACACACTCATAGATATGAATATATGATTACACCAAAACATGAAAAATTCCTACCGACATGTCTTTTCTCATAACCTCCTTTCTTAAAGATTATCAAGAGTGAAATTCATAAGAAGAACACTCATAAACTTATGAGTAATTATACCCGATAGTATACATACTATGTGTCATATCATACTATACTATCCAACCATATAAGTATATTTAATAATATTGTTATAGAACTTTTAGGTTCTCATCATAGTAGGGAACTGCTACGACTTTATCAATGTCATATATATACAAGGAAATTATTAAATTAAATTCATGTAAATTAATTAAAATTATATAATAAGATGTTTTTATTAATATTCAATTTATCAAATATACATTTAATCAATGTATAGTCAGTTGGTCCTATGACACAAACTCTAAAAAAGTCACAGTTTGACAAGATCCAAATGCCTATGGATTTATATTATCTTGACCTGATGTGATAATAATTTTTCTTTTAAGTCAAGTATTTATTTAAGGGGCCCTCTATGTTTTCTTACTTGGAGATACTACTCACTGCAAATTCACCTCTTTGATAAAAATCCCTCATGATATGATACTTTCAATGTATATACTTCATCAACTGATGTGACCTTGGGTCATTGTCTAGGGCCACCACTGTAGTAATATCAAAATAGAGTGTGATAAGATTTTTGATGCTAGGTCTAACTTCAAGCTCTTATATGAAGTTGAATATCCAAATTTCTTCTTTAGCTAACTCAAAATCTACATTATAGTCAGTGTTGTAGAATTTGCATCCATAGCCTTCTTTGAGCTCTTCCAGCTCACACAACCTACATTTAATTTGAAGATGTATCACTGTTATGATTTCATATCATATTTATCTATTTAGAAACAAGAATATGTATATCCTCTAATGTCTATTTCCTCATATTCTCTATGGACCATGAACTTATCATTTGTATCCATTAGATAATTATGGATAGACTTGACTGTCATCCAATTGTGGTCACCTGGGTTAGTTAAATATATTCCTACTACCCTTAAGGTGTAGGCAATAACTATCCTAGAATATATCAATGAATACATGACTTATCCAATCATCGATTCCTATGAAATAATTTCCATTATTTTCCTTTATCATATATCTCAGGGAATTGTTTCTTGGAAATATGAATGTAGTGTGACCTTGGAAACAATCCCCTCTCAGATTGTTCCATACTAAACTTCTTTAGTATCTTGCCAATATATGTACCTGGACATAAGCTGAGTAGTCTATTGGACCTATCACGATAGATATTGTAACACCCAAAGCTTCCACGATACATTTCCCTTTGAATAATGCAACAGCTTGCATTGTATGCAACTTTGAGATTCTAACACACCGCGACCAATCAAAGTAGCTGTTATGAATAGTAATACCCAATTTTTAAAATTTTATTAATTTTATCTTTCAAAATGAACTTCATTTTTGGATTCAGAGTATCAAAATTAGCTTAGGGTGAACTTTTGGTATTTTTTGGAAAACATTCAGTTTTTGATGAATATTGAAAATTACTAAATTTTAACTAAAAACAAATTTTTTAATAGAAATAATTAATTGTGATAAATTATGCATTTGAATGGTTTGGAAGTATAATTATATTATAATTTTATCATTTAATACAATTTAGGTCATTATAAGTAATTTCACATTTACATTTGACATAAACAAGTGTCAATCTTTTGATAGTTATTATTTCATAAAAACACGCTTTTTGTTTTGACAACGAGAATTAATTTTAAATTAATTTATGCCACTTATGTGTTTTTAATTTATAAAAATGGATTCCATATTTTGAATCAGTAGGTAAATTTTTTTTAAATAGGTAACTTTTATTTTTAGACATTTTGAATAATTACTTCGGTAAATATTTTATTTACCATGGTTAAAAGGCTAAATCCAGTAAATAAGGGTAAAAAATAATATTATAATAATATTAAATTACCCTAAAAAGTGTCATAACCCTATTGGTTGATACGTGTACGACCCTGGGAATATTTGGGTTGATTTTGGGACCCCATGGAGCCACTTGTAAGTGATAATGACACTTTATATTAATTAAGTTAAAGTAAATACAAAAATGACATAAACATATATCTTTTAGCCAGAAAATTTTTACATAGGGTTATATATGTTATATTTTAGACTATAAATATTCATTAGAAATATAAAAACATTTCCTAAATAATGAGATTTTATTTATAATTTTATACATTGAATAATTAAATTTATTTATGACACAATAATGATGAAATATTTTCTTTATTAATAAAAGAATCAAATAATTGGTATTATAAATGTTAAAATAAATATAATTTTAAAGTTTTGATGACATTAAATTTTTTTATTAATTAATATTACATGTTATGATTACTTAAATTAATTTTTTTGAAATTAATAAATTTTTTATAACTTTAACAAAAATCAATTATTAAATAGTGTCAAAATTGACATAAAGGAGTTTTTAAAACATATGTTATATTATTAATTTATATTATATTCCTAAAAATATAAGGTTCTGAATAAGGACTTATATAATGATATTTTTATCATTAATGGACCACTTGGGGGTCTCTTGGTAGTATATGTTAAGTTTATTAACAATATAATATAAAAATACAAAGAGACATGGTAAATGTCAAACTATTTTACTAAGAGTTAAACCAAAAAGATAAAGTTAATATAGTGACCCAAACCTATATAAAACCTATTGGTTGAGTGTTTTTAGATATATCCCCACCATAAAATTTAAATATCCCCATTTGGAGCCATTAGAAACTGAATATGAATTTAATATAAAATAATATTTCTAGCTTTTCCTAAGGTTCCCCTCACCCCTCTTATAAAAGTTCACTCCACCTTCTCTCTAATTCACACCTTCAAAGCCATTTTTCTCGGCCAACCCCTAACCAAATATCCTAAAAACTTCCCTCATTTAAACCTAGAGGCCTTAGTTTTATCAGAAAGCCAACTTAAGGATCCCTTTTGATCAAATCAAAAGGAAGAACCCGAAGAAGAGGTAATGATTTCACCACCCTCTTTCAAGTTCCTTTCTTCTTCCACTTCTTCTTTCTTTGTTATTTCCATTCTAGAATAATAACTATAGTATCTTCTATATACTGTAATGTTATTATAAATATGGTACAATCATATTCAGTATTCTATCCATCCTTTGAATGACATGTCACCATACGTGCGTACGTACGGCCTACCGTCTCCACGTCGTGGTGTAATTGTTATTCAATAAATTATTATTTGGATGTGTATGATAATGATGTGTAATTGATGTAAATAATAAATATAACATGATAATTATTTTATATATATGATATAACATCTAATTAAATATTATTTTAATATCAAAAGAATGATATTGTCGCTCGTGCGTACGTACAGACTACCGTCTCCACGAACGCGATGAGATTCATTCCCCATCGTATCCATTCAAGAATAATATTCATTTGATGGTTAAAAATAGTGTTTAAAGACTTAATATTATTCTGGATATTAATAATATACAACCTATCAATAACAAACATGGCTTACATAACAAATCATACAAAGGAAAATGAATTAGTTTACAGCCGAAACAACGATAATACTAAGATATTATTAACAAAGCAATGTTAAAATATCATATATGATATCATATTAATGTACATGATTCTTGTATAATTTAATATCAATTATTTCACCATTATACAGGAGGTTAACCTACCCTTAACCAAGGAAAAGTATATGGTAAGGGTTTATTTCACGATCTCTTCATTATCCGAGGTTGTTTATATGTAATTATCTACTGGGACCTCTTTATGATCCACATACATGTTTCTTAAAAATTTATTTCAAATCATTATTACTATTTTATAGACTATGGGTTAAATTCATTTATACCCTTTTTGGACTTTTTATAATATTTTTATAAAGGAATATTTCTTTCATTTTCCAAACAAGGTCCTTTTTAACCTTTTTGACAAAATTAAGGCAAGAATGTCTTTTTTTAACTTATACGGCAGGTGTGACTATTTTCCACCATTATAAAATCGTCAAATCTTCCCTTAAAAGATTATAAGAATATTTTCAAATTAAATGTTTTCTTTTATAATTATGTGACTTTTAAATGATTTAAAAAAAGAGATATTTTTCTTAAATAGTTTTGATTTCATCTATGTCAACATCCTTTGATGGATTTTAAGCTTATTTGAAGTTGATTTATTATGATAAAAAGCTTCCATATTGTATTTAAGGTTTTGTGATATGTTTTACTATGGATGTGTTATTTTTATACCATTCATGGTTTATGGAGAATGTATTGACATTTCATATGCTAGTTTTAATACGAATGCTTATGTTATGCTCAAACCTGTTCATATGAGGAATACATTGGACTTAGTAAGTGACAAGTGGAGCCCGCTATAGCTCCTTGATGCATCGGTAGTTCTCATGAGACAAACTAGTGTCTTGGCACAAGGCCTTGGGAAAATCTTATTTGTAGTCTTGGAACAAGGCCTTGACTATGTGGTTATGATATTCTGGCATCATGCATTCCATCATTATGAAAGTGGTTATTGATATTGCATGTGATTATTTTATTAGTAGAATATCCATGTGAATAAGTAAATGGCATTATTTCATTTTATTTCTGCCATACTTTTCTGAAGTTCAAGTCTAAAAGGATTTTTTAGTTATACATTTCCTTAAATGTTTATTCTTTTTATGAAAGTTTAGGCTATATTGTTATCCTTACTGGGAATCTGAGCTCACCCCTTTCTATGTTTTATTTTTCCCAGGATGTGAAGAAGTATTTTTTGAATGACCTGCATGGATAGTATGATGGGATATGAGTGTGGTCTATGGAGACAAGATTTTGTTGTAGTTTTTCACTTTATGATGTAATGTAAACTTTATGAATGTATCTAGTGGTTCCAAGGATACTAAAATAATCGGTATTTTGAGACTTGATATTTTGTGATCATGCCAATGTTATGTAATAATGCACCAAATCTGGGTAACTGGGGTCAGGGTGTTATAGATATTTATCCCAAAAAATATTTATTCCTCACCTAAGTCCTTTATAGAGAATAGTTTATTCAACAATTCTTTAACATATTGAAAACTGGTATTTACTTTCCAATAATTAATATGTCTTTAACATAAAATATTATAAAAATGATCTCCCTCCCACTAAACCTCTTATATACACAAGGATCAAATTCATTATTTATAAAACCAAACTCCATTATATCCTTATAAAAATGAATGTTATATGGAATGGATGCCTGATTTAATCCATAAATTGATCTTTTCAATTTAAAAACTTGGTTTGCATATTTTGGAGTCACAGACCCTTCAGGTTTTTTCATAGAGACATCTTCGTGAAGGATCTCATTAAGGAAGGATATTTTGGAATCCGTTTTAAAAATCTCATAGTCATGGATGTCCATAATGGTAAGTAGATTTATAATGGATTTTAGGATTGATATTGGTGAAAATGTTTTATTATAGTTTATGCCTTGATGTTATTTAAACCCTTTTACAACCAATCATTCATTATAGGTAGTGAATTTCCCATATATTCCCAATTTCTTCTTGACTACCCATTTACAAACAAAGGGATTTACATCAAATAGAGTATCTAAAAAAAATCCAAACTTTATTTTTTGTATATGTAATCTTTTTCAGAATTCATGGATTATTTCCACATGAAACTATGTGATCCACGTAATACATTTTTATATGTTATAGGATCATTATTATTAACTAATAATTAGTTATCATCTTTAGTGAGTAGAAAACCCTACCGTTCTAGTTCTCTAACTACTCTTGAACTCCCATGTAGTTTTTTTATCTCTAGAACTTCTTCTTCCATAAGGATTTGTGGAACTAGTACCTATACCAACTCCTATGTACCTTGACCTAGAATTCATCAATGTCTACCTTGATCCTAGTATCTCATTTAGATATGTGATCCCTATTAGGGAATATGGTCCATCTTTAAAATATTACCATTTTGTCTGTGTGGTCCTATATAAAATATCCCTTTGTTTCTGTGGTGTATCCTATAAAGGTACACTTTTTGTATTGAGGTGTAAGTGTATTACTTGAATAGGCCTTACCAAATTCTCCTCTACCCAACACATGTAAATTCGATAACATGTTTTTTCTTCTAATCCAATGTTCATATGGAATAACATTTACAAATTTAGTTGGTAGTTGGTTCAGTATGTGTGTTTGTATCTGTAACATGTATCCCCAAAAGGATAATGGAAAACATGCATGACTAATCATTGATATCACCATGTCCAACAGGGTGTGGTTCTTCCTTTCACTTAAAACATTACATTAAGGTGTATAATGGGGAGTGAGTTGAGATAGGTTACCAAAATCTCAAAAATAATAAATAAATTATGCATTAAGATATTGTCCACCGCAGTTTGGGTAGAGTTTATTAATATTATTACCAAGATGGTTCTTACCTAAATTATTGCATTCCTTGAATTTTTCATTGAAATCTGACTTATACCTCATTAATTAGACATAGCCATATCTACTAAAGTCATTAGTAAAAGTTATGAATCTTGAGTACCCACCCCATGCTTCAATAAGAAATGGTTCACAAACATCATCATGAACCAATTCAAGAAGCTAATTTTCCCTTTCACCTCTCATACTAAATGTGTATTTGGTCATTTTACCATGTAGAAATGCATGACATACACCAAGTGGTTTTAGTTCAAAATAATATAAATATATATCTTGGTTCAATTTAGTCAAATGATTTTCACTTATATGACCAAGTTGCCGATCCAAAAGTTTGGTGGGGTATGAGTCACATGAAGTAGTTTCATTATCAGTTTCCATTACATGGTTTATGAAGTACAACACATAAAGAATTTTATTTATGTGTGACTTACCTTAAGAAAAGTTATCCATATAAAAGAAGAAATATTTTTTCTCAAATATGAAAATAAATCCATCTATATCATGTTTGGATATATAGATAATGTTTTTGGTAAAAGAAGACACATAATAAAAATATTTAAAAATGAAGATCATCCAAGTTGGATAAATGAGGTGGTAATCCCTGATAGCTACATTAGAATGTTTAGATTCATTGGATGCTTGGGGATCTATGTGTAATGTCTCATAATTTTCCTGTATTATTTTAATATTACATGGGAATTTCTTTTTCGAGACCAGGCTCTCTGACAGCGTGCAGTTCCGAGGCCTAGTGAGCCCGAAACAAATGTTTGAATTTAGTTAAATAATTAAATTATGTGTTCATATAGTTTTCCCAAAAAAAGTGGAATAACTCTTGAATAGTTTCTCAAATCAGAAATCCGAGGGCACTATTATGTTCAAAGCAGTGATTTTACCTTAGGCGAGACCTAACATCGGCTGGCGCAGGTCAGTGGTGAAATCTAGTTTTTGGTCGTAACCGTATTAAAATATTTAATAAAAATACTTTATTAAATCTTTCTGCAGTGAAATATTTTTAATCATTAAGTAAAGATTTCACAGGGGATCAGGGTTACATATCTCATAACCCTGAATTTCCCCTGGAGGCGCTGGGAAGCTCTGGAAAAAACCACCCAATGCGGAGACGATGCTCTTGATGAGTTTCGTCGACGACGATGACGCGGTGACCAGATATTCACCAACGAATTCCGTGAATCGAGGTTGGGCATTTGATCTCTTTGTGATTTCTTTCCCGTTACTGATTTCCACGACGGACACAGACCAATAAATGAATAGATTGGCTTGCGGATTGATCGTAATGTGGGATGGGTTATCTGTGGGATCTTATTTGGGGATTTTATTCTTGAAGATTATTTTGGTTTCATTTAACCTTCTAACAGTGATGATCCAAGATCGACCTGAACATTGATCGAGGTTCGTCCCTCTTGATTTTTTTTTGTCTTTCTTACCTGATTTCTCGCGTTCTTTGTGTGCCTTCTCCACGTTCTTCATGGAGATATGAACGATGGATCATTGTGCATCCGTTGTGCGACGCAATAATCCCAATTTGAAGATCTGACATCGGGACAACCCCATGGAGGTGCGACTGCGGTGGAGATGGACAGATCGAAGCAGATCAGAAGGTATTGTTCTTCGAATGATTTCCGCATGGGTGAACAGAATCGGATTTCAGAGCCGATTGAATTACCAAAACCCATGGATTTGGCATGACGATGATAAGGTGACCTGAGATCTCGAGTTTCGTGGAAAACAGATGACAGATCACGAATCTAGAGATCCGGCCATGGTGTGAGGAGGAAGACGATGGTTCTGGAGAAATCCAGACTATATGACGTGTAGTATGGGCTACACGGTATGTGTTCGTTGGCGGACCACCTGGCATGTACTCTGAGAGTACACGGACACGGTTTGGGTACATGGCCAAGGACACGGCGTGTATACCCTTCCCCGACCAGACCTGGCCAGATACACGGGATACCCTGTGTACTGGTACACAGGTAAGGCGACACGGGTTGAGGCAGTGTGTAGGCACATGGCCAGTGTACACATAGCGAACCCCAGATACTCAGACACAACATGTAATCCTTATACATGTTGTTTAGTTTATTTTTATACAACAAGACTAGAGACATGGTCCGTTTACATGGGCAGTACCTGAAGTCAAGGAACACAGCGTGTGATCCTTCTACACGCTGTGTAATCTAGTTTTACACACCTGGACTAGAGACAAGGGCTATTTACACAGGTAGTACCCAGTGTCAAGGAACATGGCATGTGATCCTACTACACGCCGTGTAACCTGTTTATAAATGGATTGAGACAATTGCCTTCTGTGACTAGGACTAGTTTCCTTAGGGTTCGACCCCTTGGTCATTCCCCTAAAGGATTCCTGTATCATTTCCTACGTACATGTGTATGATCCCTTCATCAGGACTTCCTCAATAGAGTCGTTGGAATCCCCTCTGTGAGACTTAGAGCCAGATCCTCAATTCCTTCGTGGTACGCTAGGTAGAGTTTCTTGGTATATAAGTGACCTACTTTACTCGGGTTCCGATCCTCTACTTAGCAGGTTAGTTTAGACTGAGTTGTTGGAATCACCCCATAGCTACTAGTTGTGATCCTTATCCGACACATCAAGTATATTTCTTCAGTACTCATAGAGTGAGTTCTATCCGAACGAGTGCATCATATCTTTTTTCAGACTTAGGATTATGTTCTCTCGGTTACGTGCTTAGTGGAATCTTCGAGATGGATCTTAGTGGTGGTTTTGCGATAGTCGATCGTGTATGAGTATATATGGATATTCTTGTTATATGTTCTGTATACATATACTGTGTAGAGCTGACTGTATCATTCCTTTGTGGTATTTACCTTGTTGTATTCCTTTGTGGTTTCAGGGTGTCCTACTGGGTATTGTTATACTCACCCATACACGGGATTTTCCCGCACGTGTCGTGTCTTGTGCTGATGAGCGAGCCTTTGATAGGATTCTAGGTGAACCAGGACCAGACGGTGCTTAGTGAGATCAGGCATGCCGATGTGTGTTCCTAAGTCTATGGATTGCAGTCAGAGTACCTTTCTTTACAGGTTGGACTTTGGTACAGACTTTATTTTGGTGGGCTTGTACTTTTGGCCTAGGTTTTTAAATTACTATACTTTACTTTCTTGTTGTACTCTGTTGGTTGGGATTTTAGTGTATGCATGCATATCCATTTTTAGTAGTTTTTACTTTTCAGCTTTGTGGGATTAGAGATGTTTGTGTGTGTGTGTCCAGGTTTATAGGCAATGCCTCCCATGTTAATGACATGCCTACTCGATGCTAGTCACCAGCCCCTGGCCTATTATAGGTGGGATTGGGGAGTTACAGCACGGGCCCCACTGGGATGGGTCATGACAGAGTGGTACCAGAGGTGGTCGGTTCTACCTTAGGACCGAGAGTCTGTGAGTTGGTTTGGGGCAAAAGTGTCATGTGTTTTGAGTTCGTATTTCAGGCCAGAGACCCTAGTGTTGATACGGGCGGCCGACGTATCCATACACCAGGACTCTAATAACTTGTTTTTCAACTCAGAACATGATAACACTAGTTTTAGGGGAAAATAATGGTACATGAATCATATAGTAATGGGTTGTGGTTTTCATGTCCTTCTAGAGTCATCTCTCCAGATATACTCACTGACTATGATACATCTTGTTTTTTTATAGGATGCCTCCACGACGCGCACCCACTAGGATCCAGTAGCTCGATCATGCGGATGACCCCCTTAGTGATGAAGATTCGATACAGGGACCAGATCCCGCAGTTTTACCTCAGCGTGGTGTGCCAGCTATTCCACCACCTGTAGAGAAGTTTTTAGTGCCTGCTGTACCAGTAGAGGGGGAGCGCATGCTGAGCGCACTCCACGAGTTTCAGAGACAGAGACCCCTCAGGTTTCGAGGTGAGCCTGAACCTCAGGCGGCTGAGGACTGGCTTGAGGCAGTGGCTAGAGTCTTCCATTTGGTCATGACACCAGCAGACTAGATGGTGATCCCAGTAGCAAGCCTTCTACATGGCTCGATAGGGCGATGGTGGAGTTTGGTTATCCAGACTCACTACGAGGCGACTCTTGCATGGTTAGAGTTTGAGCAACTCTTTAGAGAGGAGTATTCACCGGTTACCCTGAGAGAAGTACGTATACAAGAGCTTCTTCAACTCCAGTAGGGAACCATGACAGTGTCTGACTATTCATCGAGGTTTACCGACCTCTCACGGTACTCAATGGACATGGTCAGGGATCAGTACTTCAGAGATTAGACTTTGGAGTGGGGCTTGCACAGAGAAATTTGAGCTAACATCATCCCTATGAGCATTCCTACTTATGCTAGGGTGCTCGAGTGGGCTTTGGTGGTCGAGAGCATCTTGGAAGAGCAGAGACAACAAGCAGTTGTCAGTAGTGAGTGAGCTGGAGTAGAGACCTCGGAAAGAGGGACCCGTCGTCAGGGAATTAGGCATGGGAGACGTTTCTAGAGGAGATTACAAGATAGGGGATCTACTGTAAAGGGTTCACAGGGTACATCCGGCCAGCCTTGAGAAAGGCAATGCTACTCATGTGATGGTAGGGGACATCTTGCTCGAAATTTTCCGAACCGCCATACTACTAACATGGGAGCAGTGGATGGACCACCAAGTAAGAGGCAACGTGTGGAGCAGACAGATCCGTGGGGCAGAACACATGGTAGAGGAGTTGGGAGAGCAGGTGGAGGTGGTTGGCGTTTTGACCCTTTACCACCACCACCCCCAGGAGGTCCACCCCAGGCTCAGGGAGTTGGTGGACAGAGATAGGGACTGCTGTAGGTAGCAGAGGCTTATGACCCAGGTACTCCTAGAATAATTAGAGGAACAATCTGTGTCTTTTCTACTTTGGCTGCCATACTGATAGACATAGGTGCTAGTCATTCTTTTCTAGCTGCTTATCTTGTTTGAGATCTTGAGATTCCAGTTGAGCCGTTGACTCGACCCTTACGCTTAGAAACACTGACTAGAGAAGATTCAGAGATCACATGCCTTTGCAGACAGTCTGACCTGACCCTTGAAGGTGAGAGTTTCGGTTGGAACCTCTTGGTGGTAGCGTCTAAGCCTTATGATCTCATTCTTGTTATGGATTGTCTATCCACAGTTCATGCCCAGATTGACTGTTTTAGGTAAAGGGTGCGGTGTGTCTGCAATGATGGAACAAGGTTCTCCTTCGTCGGTGAAAAGGAAACCCAGGAAGTGCAGGATGGACTCGTGCGTAGGAAGGTACAACCGATTTCACATTAGTTGGATAGCCTAGCCCTTGGCGCATCAGATGTTACGAGTTTCTAGTTTCCATTAATAGTGGGTGAGTACAAGGACGTCTTTCTGGAGGATATCCTCGGACTACCTCCCCGTCGGGAGATAGATTTATGCATTGAGTTGTAACATGGGACAACACTGATATCAACATCACTATATCAGATGGCCCCTATAGAGCTTCATGAGCTAAGAGTATAGCTGGAAGACTTACAGTGGAAGGGCTTCGTGAGACCTACTGTTTCACCCTGGGCGGCTCCAGTGTTGTTTTCCAAGAAGGCAGACAGGAGCATGAGGCTATGTGTGGATTACCGGCGCTTGAATCAGGTGACCGTGAAGAACTGGTATCCACTACCGAGGATCGATGACCTCTTCGACTAGTTAAGAAGGGCATGATAGTTCTCAAAGGTTGATCTAAGATCAGTCTATCACCAGTTGCGAGTACGAGATGAGGATATACCGAAGATGGATTTCAGATGTCGCTACGGTCACTATGAGTACTTAGTGATGCCCTTCGGTGTGACGAACGCCCCGAAAGTGTTTATGGGACTCATGAACCGGATCTTTCAGCCCTATTTAGATCGGTTCATGGAGGTCTTCATTAATGATATCCTTTTGTACTCTGCATCCGAGGAGGAGCACACGAGGCACCTAAGGATGGTTCTGGACACACTCTAAGAGAACCAGTTGTACGGGAAACTCTCGAAGTGTCAATTCTGGATACAGGAGGTCCACTTTCTAGGACAAATGATCTCATTAGATGGCATAGTAGTGGAGCCAGCCAAGGTAGAGGCAATGTTAGCATGGGAGCCACCCCAGAGCGTGACGGAGGTGCTGAGTTTCTTTGGGTTGGCAGGATACTATCAGAGATTCATTCCTGATTTCTCCAAGATTTCAGCACCCATGACAGCTTTTAACCGAAAGGGGCAGCCTTTCGTGTGGACCGAGAGATTCCAGTAGGCTTTTCCGCAGTTGAGACAGAGTGTGACGAGTGCCCCGATCTTGAGACTACCAGAAGAGGGTGTTGAGTACATAGTGTTTTATGGCGCATCAAGAACCTGGCTTGGTTGTGTATTGATGCAAAGCCAAGTGGTGATTGCCTATGGCTCACGTCAGTTGAGGCCACACGAGCAGAACTACACAACCCATGATCTTGAGTTGGCAGCAGTAGTCTTTGCATTGAATATGTGGTGAAACTACCTGATGGGAGAGCAGTTTATCGTCTACTATGATCACAAGAGTCTCAGATATATCTTTTCTTAGAAGGATATTAATTTGAGATAGCGGCGGTGGCTTGAGTTCCTCCAGGATTACGACTTTGACATCATTTATACTCCTGGGAAGGGGAACGTTGTGGCAGATGCTCTCAATAGGAAATTCAGTTCGCAGTTGCTGGATGAGGCGACGAGGCAGTTGGCCTCTTTACAATTATCCTTTGTGGATAGAGATGAGGGAGCTTACCTTCAGTCGATGTTTGTTACCCCTCCACTCTTACAACGAGTCAGGGAAGCATAGTTCGATGATGCTAGCTATGAGACTCTACATTCTCAGATATCCACAGCTGATGCTACTGATGGATATTCAAAAGGTGAGGAGCACGTTGTTCTTTTCAGAGGGCATACAGTAGTAGCAGTGACATTGCGGGAGGAGTTTATAAGGGAGTTCTATAATTCTCCTTTGATGGTGCATCCAGGCATGGAAAAGATGTACCAGGACCTCCGAAGTCATTTCTGGTGGCCAGGAATGAAGAAGAGTGTGGTAGAGTTTGTTTCTCGGTACCTTACTTGTCAGCAAGTAAAGGCTGAGCACTAGGTTCCAGCAGGTTTTATTGAGCCCCTTGAGGTGCCAGAGTGGAATTGGGATGGGATATCCATGGACTGCGTGATGGGTTTACCACGTACGTCCATGGGACATGATTCCATCTGGGTGATCATTGACTGACTCACCAAGTCGGCCCACTTCATATCCACACGAGATCAGAGTTCAGTAGAGAGCTTAGGACGTCTCTACATGCAAGAGATAGTTTGACTTCATGGAGTTCCATCAACGATCATCTCAAATCATGATGCTCGTTTCACATCCCATTTGTGGAAGGGATTTCAGGAAGCTTTTGGGACTCAGTTACACTTGAGCACATCGTTTCATCCTCAGACTGATGGTCAGACAGAGTGGACCATCCAAGTTCTAGAGGATATGCTAAGAGATTTCATACTTGACTTCGGTCATAGCTGGGAGGATCACCTACCACTGGTGGAATTTTCTTATAACAATAGTTATCATTCCACTATTGGTATGGAACCATTCAAGGCTTTGTATAGGCGACCTTTCAGGTCACCACTTTGCTGGATTGACCCAAGAGAGTCAGCACTCATGGGCCCAGAGATGGTGAAAACTACTACAAAGAAGGTGCATGCCATCCAAGAGTGGATGAATACTGCACAGAGTCGGTATAAGTCTTATGCTAACAGGAGATGGAGGCCCTTGGAGTTTGAGGAGGGAGACCATGTGTTCCTTTGGGTCTCACCTTGATGGTGATTGCGAAGATTTGGCTGAGGCGGCAAGCTATCTTCGAGGTTCATCAGACCTTTTCATATTCTGAGAAGAGTTGGTGAGGTGGCGTACCACTTGGCTCTACCTCCTCAGATGGACCAGGTACACAACATCTTCCATCTGTCGCAGTTACAGAGGTACGTTAATGATCCATCACATGTTATCGACTGAGGTGAGCTGGAAATCAATGATGGAGAGACCTTTGCTGAGTACCCAGTGGAGATCGAGGATCATCAGGAGAAGATCTTTCTTGGGTGAGATATTCCCTTGGTGCATGTCTGGTGGCAGCACATGAATCTCCAGGATAGCACGTGTGAGCGGGAGGCTCAGATCCGTGCGTAGTACCCACATCTTCTTGATTAGCCTTTGTTTTGGATTTTTGGGGATGTAAAGCCCTAAGGTGGATAGGATGTAATGTCCCAGATTTTTCCATGTATTATTTTAATATTATATCAGAATTTATTTTTTGAGACTAGGCTTTGAGACGACGTGCAATTTCGAGGCCCGGTGAGCCCGGAACAAATGTTTGAATTTAATTAAATAATTAAATTATGCACGTGTATAGTTTTCCTGAAAAAGTGGAATAACTCCTGAACGGGTTCTCGGATCAAAAATTTGCGGGTACCGTTGCGTTCAGAGTAGCGATTTTACCTTAGGCGAGACCTAACATTAACTGGTGTAGGTCGGTGGTGAAATATAGTTTTTGGATGTAACCGTAATAAAATATTTGATAAAAATATTTTATTAAATCTTTCTGCTGTGAAATATTTTTAATCATTAAGTAAAGATTTCACAGGGGATTAGGGTTAGAGATCTCATAACCCTGAATTTCCCCTGGTGGTGCTAGGAAGCTCTAGATAAAACCTCCCAAATCGGCGATGACGTTCTTGACAAGTTTCGCCGGCGATGACGATGTGACGACCGGATCTTCTCCAATGAATGCTGCGAATATATGTAGGGTGTTTGATCTCTTTGTGATTTCTTTCCCGTTCTTGATTTCCATGATGGATGCAGACCAATCAACGAACAGATTGGCCAGCAGATTGATCGTTATGCGGGATGGGTTATCTGCGAGATCTTATTTGGGGATTTGATTCTTGAATATTATTTTGGTTTCATTTAACCTTATAAAGGTGATGAACCAAGATCGACATGAACATCGATTGAGGTTTGTCCCTCTCTATTTGTTGCGCCTTTCTTCCCTGATTTCTCGCGTTCTTCATGTACGTTCTATGCGTTCTTCACGGAGATATGAACGATTGATCGTTGTTCATCTGTTGTGCGACGCAATGATCCCAAATTGAAGATCTGGAATCAGGACAACCCCACGTAGGTGCGACTGCAGTGGCGATGGAAGGATCGAAGCAGATCAGAAGATATCTTTCTTCGAACAATTTCCACACGGGTGACCAGAATCTGATTTCATAGACGATTGAAGGCCCGAAACCCACAGATTCTGCATCACAAAGACGAGGTGACCTGAGATCTTGAGTTTCATGGAAAACAGATAACAGATCGTGAATCCGGAGATCTGGCCAATGCACGAGGAGGAAGACGACGGTTCTGGAGAAATCCCGACTACACGGCATGTAGTATGGGCTACATGGTTTTTGTTCGTTGGCGGACCACCTAGCATGTACTCTGGGAGTACAAGGACATGGGTTGGGTACACGTCCAAGGACATAGCATGTATACCCTTCCCTGGCTAGACCTGTCCAGATACATGGGATACCCCATGTACTGGTACACGGGCAAGGCGACACGGGTTGAGTCCGTGTACGGGCACATGTCCAGCGTACACGGAGTGAACCCCGAATACTCGGACATGGTGTGTAATCCTTCTACATACCGTGTAGTTTCTTTTTATACGACAAACCTAGAGACATGGGCCATTTACATGGGCAGTACCCGGATTCAAGGAGCATGACATGTGATCCTTCTACACGCCGTGTAGTCTAGTTTTACACACCTAGACTAGAGACACGGGCCGCTTACACGGGCAGTACCCAGAGTCTAGGAACACGACATGTGATCCTACTACACTCCGTGTAACCTGTTTATACATGGATTGAGCCAGTTGTCTTCTATGACTTGGATTAGTTTCCTTAGGGTTCGTCCCCTTGGTCTTTTCCTTGAAGGTTTCCGGTATCATTTCCTACGTAAAGGAGTATGATCCCTTCAACCGGCCTTCCTAAATAGGGTTGTTGGAATCCCCACTGTGAGACTTAGATCTGGATCCTCTATTCTATCTTGGTACCCTAGGTAGAGTTTCTTGGTATCTACATGACCTAATTTACCTGGGTGCCTATCCTCTACTTAGTAGGTTAGTTCAGACTGAGTTGTTGGAATCACCCCATAGCTACTGGCTGTGATCCTCATCTGACACATCAAGTATCTTTCTTCAGTACTCATGGAGTGAGTTCTCCCAGAACGAGTGCATCGAATCTTTCTTCAGAATTAGGAGTATGTTCTCCTGGTTACGTTATTAGTGGAATCTTTGAGCTGAATCTTAGTGGTGGTTTCGTGATAGTCAATCGTGTTTGAGTATATCTGGATATTCTGGTTATATGTTCTGTTGACATATAATTTGTAGAGATGACTGTATCATTCCTTCATGTTATTTATCTTGTTTTATTCCTTTGTGGTTTCGGGGTGTCCTACTAGGTATTGTTATTCTTACCCATGCACGGGCTTTTCCCATACGTGTTGTGTCTTGTGAATATGAGCGAGCCTTTGACAGGATTCTAGGTGGACCAGGATCTGACGATGCTTAGTGAGATCAGGCAGGCTGAGGTGTGTTCCTAAGGCTATGGATTGCAGTCCCAGTACCTTTCTTTACAGGTTGGACTTTGTTACAGACTTTCTTTTTGTGGGATTGTACTTTTGGCCCAGGGTTTTACATTATTGTACTTTACTTTCCTTTCATACTTTACTGGTTGGGATTTTAGTGTATGCATGCATTTCCATTTTTAGTAGTTTTTACTTTTCAGCTTTTTGGGCTTGGAGGTGTGTGTGTGTGTGTGTGTGTGTCTAGGTTTATAGGCAATGCCTCCCAAGTTAGTGAAATGCCTACTCAGTGATAGTCACTAGCCCCTAGCCTATTGGAGGCGGGCTTGGGGAGTTGCAACATGGTCCCCACTGGGACGGGTCCTGACACTACGTCCCCTTAATAAATATTTATGAATTTACTTGGGTTTTTTATTTGAATACACATGTGAGAACTATAAGGTATATCAACTAACCAATTTTTAGAAAAAAATAAACTACACTCAATAAAAATTATCATGAATCCTTTCCTTGCTTCTTAGGCTAGGTGCAAATTTTCTTTCATTTTCCCTTATTTACACATGTAAAACAAATGTCATCCTTCTCCCTTTCTTTCCCCTTGATCCTTCTCTTTTTTAAAGGGAGTGAATAATCATTGGGCATAGATATATTTTCCATAACATTCAATTTTTTCACCATAAGGATGTAAGGATTTTCACACTTCATATCTTAATATACTTTGAGAAAAAGATTTAGGATATATAGGAGATACTTATCAATTTTGTTCATATTAAAATTTACAACGATGATTGATAATATTTGAGGAAGTAATGTAATAATGATATCGATGCATAGTTATTTAGGGAGATTAAAACTTAGAACCTCTAGGAACTCAATATATTCAATGATCTTGGCCACATGAGGCCCATCTAGTATAACCACCACTAGGTTACATTAAAGAGTGCTTTGGATAACTCAAATTGTTTATGTTTTTCTATCTTCTAATATAGATCATAATTATTCTAGAGAATTCTGTAAGAATCCATGTTTTCTTGAGACTTCATGAGTTCAATAGACATAGAATAAATAATTAAACACTAAATATTGAAATCATTATTATGTTTTTTAATGGAAAGAAACTCTTAATCACTCGGATCCTTGGTAAGTGGATCTGACATTGAGGATTCTTTTGTGTAAGATCCCAGTTCATGGTGCAACACAAACCAAAGGGTTCTGAACTGATATTGGATATTAATTTTATCGAGGAGATGATATTTATATAATATCGATCATAGGGATAGTGTGGATGATGCAATTTCAGTTTATTCTATAATTTAAAGAAGTAGATAATTAGTTATTTTCTTGATTAAAAATTATGAGATAAATAATAACAATTATATTTTTATTAAATCTTCCACTATTTTATCAAGTCTCAACAACCCTCACCATTTATCTCAAAATATATAGTTACTATGAAATTTTTGTGGAATAGATCCATATTCCCCTACCCATAACACCAAAAATGATTGTTCAATGTACTTGACGATATTTAGGCGTACATGCCTTTTCCAAATATGGGATTCTAGCACCTTGATCCATTCAGTGGACTCCCCAATCCTAAAATCCCAACATGGATTTCCTCAAACCTTGCCTCCAAATTATACTATGTCTATAATGGGATAAGACATTTGATGTAAATTGATTAAGGTGGCACAAAAAAATTATAAATAACCCCCCTTATAAAATTTAGTGTCCCAATAAGGATTGGTCAAACATTTATTTCTGTTGGTTTCATCCTTAATCAAATAATAAAATGAAAATTATGAATTAATATATATTTATGGTATTTTTTTATAATGCATAAATTTATCTTTTTTTTATCTTTTTCATACCTTATTAATATTAAATTAATTGTTCATAATTAATTAACAATGTTGGATAAAAAATTTACATATATTCCATTTATTTATATTCCATATTTTCACATTAATTTTTTTATTTCAGAAATCATGGTCTTACATCCATTAAATAAATAATGCATAAACAAAATTTAATAAATAAATAAATGACCTGATCATGAGCTTATCTAATTGTTGATTTATTGATCAGATAATAAATGAGCCTTTAACCTTGGGGAAATAACCCAATGTGTCAGCCTTTGCATGAGCTGCAACATTCCACATACCCACCTATGTATCACCAAGGTTGTAATCCTATAGGTCTTTCTTGAACCAGCTACACATTCATTGGGATACTACATTTTTTACATGTATTTATAACCCACACATAGATGAGGGGAACTGAATGTTTCGTTACTAGGAATTAAATAAATAACCTTGGACACACAAGTCCAACATAATAATGGAAGGAGGGATGAATCACATGCATCAATTAAAAATTAATAATTATTAATTATAAAATCATGTAATAAATTAAATTAAATAATTCCAACACATATAGAGGTATTCACTGTGATCATGATTGGTTATGCACATGCAATAGTTACAAAAAAGTATGACTAGTTAATATTCATTTATATTTGTTATTTATTATTAAGATAAACTCACCAGGATTAATTAATTAATTCCATTTTATTTTAATTTTCATCCAAATTCTATTCTAAATACCCATAATAAACACATTCATGGAAAATATAAAACACAATATATTTATTATAATAAATTATTTAAGCATTTAAAATTATTTAAAACCATTATTAAATTTTCAAACACAATATGTTCCAATCAATATAGTAAGGTTTTAATAATACAATTATAAAATTTATGTAATATGATTTTATACATTATTAGGAGACTACACTGTAAGAACGCTCAAGTTACATGTCATGTATCTTGGTTTCCAGGTACCTGGGATACATGGTTATGGGTTCAGTGTGTTCCTTAGACAAAATAAATGGTGTGTACTAACAATATACATGCCATGTTCTCTGCTTTTAATGTACCCTTGAAACCCATTGAGGGGCCTGATATGTTCATTGGATGAACACCAAAATGATGAGTACAATCTAGATACACATAAAGTAACACACATATCGTATGTCTGCATTACTTATTGAGGAACATGACTTGTATTTCAGATTCTAGAATTATCAAACTAAACATCATATATATAGACTAGTCACTATGTACTTATTAATGCCATGATCTATCAGTATCACATGGTTTTGACCATGTATTTGACCACACATTTTGGGATAATTTCTCTGTTGAATTGTGTAGACTACATGGGGTGTACGACAGTAACACATCGTGTACTCTGGCATGTCGTGTGCTAGTCTGGCCCAATCTTCACATGGTATGAAACAAATTCACCGCGTGTAATTACTATTCAACATTCCTTGTATCCTATGACATGTTTAGATATAGTGGACTTAGGTAAACAAAATTTACTTCCTCTCCATGTTGTGTAACCTATTATTACTAGCCCTACTTTTTGGCACTTCTGATGGAATCTCTAGTCATTATTCACCAATTGTTGGTCTTAAAAAATTGTGAATCATAAATGAACAGATTAAAAAGTATAAGTCATCTTAATTTAAATAATCAAATTAATGAATTAATAATTATTGAAATTAAAATAAAACCTCTATTGCACATATCAATCAACAATCAAATAAATAATTATAAATTTCAAACAAGGATGCATTGGTACCACATGAATTTTCTAAGTGTAGAGGAAGAACCATTGGTGGGAATTATATTAAAATTTTGTTTATCATAGAGCTTCCAAAAACCCTAAGATATGATCTTCCATAATAAATTTATAATTAATTTATTTAGATATAAAGAAATAATGACATTTTCTTTGGATTCTTTCTTCGATGATGGTATCAATATTCTAAAACCCCATCACATTAACTTTGTTGTGTTGTACAAAGTAAAGTATAGAATCCCTCTAGTAGTGATCCATACATTATCCTTTGATCTATGAATAACACCAATTTATTTTGCAGTTCTATCTTATTGAATCAATTATCTTTCATTTTTCATCTTGATCACTCCAAGATCCTTTAGGGTTGATGGAGTTCTTTTTGTTCTTAAGAAGAAGAGAGAATGAATTCGATAGAGAGAGAGAGGTCTATTGTGTGCAACGATTATCTATTATCAATTTTTTATTAACCCTAGATTGTAGACATCACCATCTATTTATAGACATGGATTTTATGTTAATATATTAATTAATTTTATACCAACCCTTAAATTTTTTTATAATATTCATTAAACCCCATGTCACATAATAATAATAAAATTATAATTTTATGGCATTCAATGTAACTTTCACAATAACAAATATTATTTTACCATATTTTAAATTAATATTTATCATCAGATACAATTCTAGTACATTAAAACTTCTCATAATTTATTGAATTCTCAAAGAAATATTTAATTAAATATTTAATTTATTAACAAATATTTTCAAGCAATAAAAATGGAAAAAAAGTATTCCTGGGTCTTAAGAATAATATTTATTATAATAATTAAATTCAAGTATAATTTAATCAAGATAAATGGAAACACTTCATGTGTGACCCTATAGGATTTATTCTCATTGAAATTTGGAGGGATTTTATAAATTCCAAGATTACTATCTAGAAATTGGTCAAGTCCCCCAAGAGAAATATCATAATGTTACTACATCAAAAATAGCATACAAATAATTTATGTGTAATATAATCCCTTTATCCAAATAACTCATCAAGTAGGTTATACATCTATGTCATCAACCTATATGATAAATACGTCTTTCATTAACAATGTAAAATAAACATGTCATTACACCATAGATATGATATTTAATGTGATGGTTTTATTACAATCAATGGACAAAATATAAGCTTTCATAAAGATAGAAGGGGAAATCCTTCCTCAAATTATCCATTAATTAAATGTTATTCATGACACACCCAACACACCCAAATTACTACAAACATATGGCATGATTTTTTTGGTTAGTAAATATAATTACATGATTCGTGAGATTCATAAATAAAAATATTAAAGTCTAAGGGCCATTATGCATTCTCAAAGATAGGAATTTATGATGACATAAAAACTTGTGGAATTCTTAATGGATGGTATATTATCATAATATACTATATTAGAGATTACTAAGCGTGAAATTCATGAGAAAAAACCTCATCTTCTTAAGAGTACTTTTACCAGAGAGTTCACATACTATGTTTCCTATCATAGTATGTTATCCAAGCATAAAATTATATAGAATAATATCATCATATAACTTCAATGTTTTAATCATAGCAAGTAACTTCTATGCCCTTATCAATGTGACAAATTTCCCAGGACATTATTAAATTTGGGTCATGCAAAATAATGAAAAAAATGTAATAATTTTTTTTATTAACATTCAATTCATCAAATATACATGTAATCAAAGTAGAATAAATTGTTCCTTGGACACCAACTCTAATATATATAGTCTTAAAAGATTATTCAACTGTTGGATCATGTGATAAATATTTTATATTGTACCAATAATGTAATATTACTATCATCATTGGTTTCTTGGATATGATTTTTTTCACACATCACATGTCATATGGATGATATTTCTTATCTTACATGTCATAAATAATTCCAAGATAGTTATTCCACAGTTTCATATCAAGATGGGGTTGTTTTCTATAGCTTTGACCTTCACACAGACGTTTTTGTGTTTTAAAACACTAGAAAATATTTTCCAGTCATCCTAGGAAAATGAAAACTCAGATTAACATGTATTTAGTTCCTATATATCAAAAAATTTACATATGGTTATTTTCCTATGATTTCATTAGAATCAAAGATTATTTTGTTACTTTTGATCCCATGGAGTATATTTTCAGATATTTCTAATTATTTGAGAACTACATATTCAATAAATCTAAGAACAGCGCACATCTTATTGACATTAAATCTACTCATACACATAAAAAATAATTTAAATATAGATTACCAATGATTTCACATTAATATGAGCCAATTTTCTATACTTTTTATTGTTACACGCATGTTTTAGTTCTTTAAAACCCCAAAAATTTATTTTAGATATTCCTAGGTAAAAAAACTTTGATTGATTATCTGTTAGTTATTATATTTTAAAAATAAATATGTGGCCATTATCTTCTGATTTAATAGTAATAATCAGCTGTTTTCATGGTTTTCAACCTGCGATGAATGTTTTTTAATATTGTTATTTTTTAAGAAGTTCTTATTGTCTGTTTGAGCATACCGTACATCAATTTCACTTAAATTATACTTGTAAATGTCAAAAATTATATATAGAAAGTTTGAGATTTATTTTATATCCACAAATAATATTTTTATATAGTTTTTACCATTTCAAACATGTTTTAGTGTTGTAAGAAACTAAAAAGGTGGTTTGGTCATCCCATGACAACAAAAACTCTAATAGAAATTTTTTAGTTTTTACAATTTAAAAATATACACACATTTGTTTTCCTATAATTTCACAGTAATTAAATATCTTTTTCTTGGTATTGCCCCCCCAAATGGGTTTAACTATTTTCAATGGTTTAAGAACTAATTATTTAGTCATTCTAAGCACATTTTAGATTGGATTGATGTACCATCTACTTTTACATGTTAAAAATAATTCAATGACTATTTTTACAATGATTTTACATTAATATTAGGTTATTTTCTATTTTTTTTACAAATACATGCACCATTTAGTGTTTTAAGACACTAAAAGTTATATTTGGATATTCCAAGAAAAAAAAACTCATATTGGTTCTTTTCTATTCCCTATGATTCAAAAACAAATATACCATTTTTTAAAGAGATGAGACCTTACCCTGAAGAGCAAGGATCCTTTATTTAAAAAATGAAAGAAACTTACACAATTCTAAAAATGGGAGTCTTGTAACAATCCCTCCTATGAAGAGATAAAAACTCATCAGGTAGCTAGTATTTCCAGATGAAATAAACTCCACTTACCCCTTTGTTTGAAAGGCCATCTGCCACCGAATTAGCTTCTCTATAGGTATGAGTGATGATATGAATCATAAAAAGAAGAGAGTCCAAGAAATTGGCGCAACAATTAGTGAGATTCCAAGATAAATAAGAAGATCCCAACCTGATAACAGAAACAATAGTAGTAGAATCACTTTCAAGGTAAACATTATTCCACCCATGTCTCTTCGCTTACTACACCAAAACAATAATGCCAAGAATCTTAGCCTCAAGAGAGGAGGTGAAGCCACAAGGACCATATAATCATCCAAAAATGCTACCTCAATGATCTCTAAAGAAAATGATAACCTTGATTTTCAGAATGTTAGTTCCGAAATTTCATAAATAAATCCATGGTTATATTAATATGTTTTTAAAATAATCAAAGTCCATTTTCCCAATTTTGATCCCCAATCGAGTGATTTATCCATTATTAACAATAATTAATAATATGAAATCAAACATTTCATTATATTGATCAGAATTGGCATTAGAATTATGCATACTTCATTCCTATGGATAAAAAAGGGTCTGAGGATCATTTTTCTAGATTTTCACAATGTTTTCAACTCATTTTCTCAGTTTTGACCCCCCAAAAGAAGATATATCAAATTAATAAATGTATAAAAAGTTAAATGGTGTTTTTGATAATACTAGGAAATATAAGCATCATATTGATACTCTGTTGACTCCAATAAATCATAAATCAATCAATTATTTTACTTATATGTTTTGAAACTAATGTAATTTTTTTCCTCATTTTGACATCCTACCAAATTATATGCCATCTTAGTGAAAAAATAATGGTGTAATTGTGCTTGAGAATATATCAATAAATTTGAGAATTTGATTGATGTGCGGTGGACTCTAATAAATCATAAATTAAGAGATGATTTTTATTCAATATTTTTATACTAATCCAAGATTTTGTTTTCAAATTTTGATCCCTTTACATGGTTTCCACATTATTAAAACAAATTTCACATGAAAAAAATCAATTTTAATGAGAAATATTGGCATAATGTTGATATTTGGTCGATTCCAACAGATCAAAAATGACTCAATGATCATTTTAATTAGGTTTCTTGCTAATTTGAGCTCATTTAATCAGTTTGGACCCTTAACCATGTTATTTTTCTTCTATTAACAACTGTTAATAATATGAAATCATACTATCAATTATACTAATAAATTCAAAAATAACTATGAGGTTCAATTTATTTATACATATTAAAACGATTTGAGGAAAATTGTATAACATTTTAACATCATTTGAAACTCATTTTCTTTATTTTGACCCCATAATGGGAGATATGTCATGCTAATAAATGCAAAAAACATTAAATAGGGTATTAAAAAATTCCGACCAATCTAGGGTTTAGGTTTAATTATCAGTTTACTCTTAGGGAGTATAAATGTCCCAACGATCATTATCCAATGTTTTGATAGTAATACAAATGCGTTTTCTCAGTTTTCCCCCTAGCATGTGATATGTAAAATTAATAAAATTATAAAGGTGAAATGTATGATATAGAATACAAGGGAACACAATATTCTGATTATCACATTATTGATTTTTAAAAATCCGAAATTACTTGATGATTTTTATCATATGTTTTGAGACCAGTTAAAGTGAGTTTTCTTATTTTTAACCCATTTATGCATTTTATCAGTTTAAAAAATGAAAAATGTCATGAAAATTCATATCATACCGAAAAAATAGGTAGAATATTGATACATAGTTGATTCCTATGAATTATAAATAAATCAAAGATCATTGGATTAAGTTTTCATGCTAATATGAGCTCATTTTCTCAGTTTTGAACCCTATCTTAGTGATCTACATTTAATTAAAAAGTTTCTATAATAATAAATCACACAATCCATTTTACCAATAAATTTAGGAATTAGTATAAGTAACAATTTATGCATATATAATAAAAATTATTTTAGAATTATTTTCATATATCTTAACATCATTCAAAACTCATTTTCTTAGTTTTGACCTCATAACATGAGATATGTCATATGAATATATTTATAAAAGGTTAAACAATGTTTTTGATCATACCAAGAAATTCAAGAATTATTTTTTGTGTGTGGTTGAATACTATATATAATAAATGACTAGTTTGGAATCTGATCCAAAGGTTTTTTTATTAGTTTGAAACCCTAATGAATGATATGTCATTTTAATGAAATCATAAAATTGAAATGATACTTTGGATCATACCAAGAATTAGAAGCATCTAATTGATATACTATTGATTTTTATAGATCATAAGTGACCCTATTATCATTATTTTAATATTTAAAACTTATCATAGTGAGTTTTTTCAATTTTGACCCCTTTTAATGCGATTGGTTCCTTTAAAACAAATGTGAAGGACACACAACACTTTCTATTATATTGAGAAAGAGTGGAATTATATTTGAACACAGTTGATTCCTAAATATTTTAAATAAATAAAAAATCTTTTTAATATGTTTTCATGATAATTCAATATTTTTTTCTTAGTTTTTACCCCCACTTGGTTGTTTTATCTTTTATGAACAAATTGATATAATATAAATTAAAATTTCCATTATACAGATCAATACATGAATTAGTTTGTGGATACATTGATTCATATAGATCAATAATGATTCAAGGATCATTTTTATATATTTTCACGTCATTATAAAATTTTGTTTTATCCCTTTAAGTTAGATGTTTTATATTTATAGACATATAATAGTTTAAATAGTGTTTTTGATCATATCAAGAAATCTGAGAATTATATTGATGCAAGGCTGACTCCAGCATATCAGAAATTACTCAATGATCATTATCCTATGTTTTGAAACCAATACTAATGGATTTTATTAATTTTACCACTAATATTATAGAAAACCTATCATTTTATGAATATCATTACATGATTTTATGCATAGTTAAACATCATATTACAAGACAAGGATCCTAAAGTCTAGTGTCTTAGAAGACTAGGTATATAAAACTGAAAACATGAGAAACATTTCTTTATTTATAATACTTTATTAGCTCTTAACAAACTTTGAGACCTTATATAATCATAAGATACCCTAGGGGAAACATGAACAAATGGATGATATAAAAATCCCAGTAAGGAAATAAATATAAGAATAAAGCTTAACACATAGGTTAGAAGGAATAACATAATGATATAAAAAGGGATAGAACATAAAGAATAATAACATATAGAACATGGAATATTATAATCATAGATTCATAGTAATGTGGAATCAATATAAAACATGAATCTAGCAAGATTCAGGGCACATTACACATAGATGAGCACAAGTCAAGTCGAACCACCAAGACCGTTGCACATGGAGAACGAGATAAGGATTACCACTAAGACCATTGCACATAACATATAATGATACTAAACTTTACCTAACGCATTGGAGTGATATTTTTTTCACCCATAATAACATGTTCATGAACATGCTTTCCACATAGTGAATCATACATAAGTAATCAAACTTAAACAAAAGGGTTTCCCATAGAAATAATTTTGTATGAGGTCAAAAGAATAATAAATAGTGTATCATAAGGTATTACATGAAAGAAAAAAATTATATAATAAATGGAATTTAATAAATTAATATAGTCATATATCATGATAATATATGTCAAACTTAATTGAAAAGAGTTTTTAGGAAACATTAAAAATAAAACATTTTTGTATGATTTAGGAGAACATTTTCAAGATTATTCAAAATGAAAATGGAATAATATTTTTTATAATACAATAATTGAACTATTTTAGTTTTTAATTATAAAATGAGTGATTTTATAAAAACAATTTTTCCTTAAAATAGACTATGGATCACACTTGAAAATGGGTATGAATTCAGGAAGTTCCATTAAATCAGCTTGCTTATCAAGAAGAATTGATTATGGAACCGTTTAAAAACATGTATATCCATGAAAATAAGGATGAATGGATCTTGATACATGATTTTGGAACATATAAACATAATTTATAAGAAGTAAAAATCAAGAAAAAAATTTCATTTGGGTAAAAAGAGAGAAATAATAACCCGAAGGAATAACGGATGTTCGTGTAGAATCCCTTACCTAAAGTCCGAACGTGTCCTTAACTTGATCATAATGTACTGGATAACCAAATTAATTCATTAATTAATAATTATAGTACCTATTATACATTAATTTAATTTATTATCATTTTATTAAGTTCTTTTGTACCCTTTTTGATGAGTTATAGTGTTCAATTTCATCGTTCATGATTGCTTGTTTTATTAGTTTCCATGATCAGTTCGCCTGAATAAGATTACAGAAGTTCATATAAAATTGGAATGTTTTTCTATAAGTGTAATAATATTATATTAATTAACTCCTATAAGATAAAATGGTTATACCATTAATTTGATTAAATGAGATGAAGATGAATCATTATATAAAATTTTAGTGATAATTGATTAGATTAATTTAGCATTTTTTCGACCACAACGAACTCATTTTGTTTAATAAATTAGTATCATGTATAAAAAATGATTCCATAACATTAAATAAATATATTATAATATTTTTCAACCATAAAAATTATTTCATTACCATCCTTGAATACAGTAATAGTAATTGAAAACCCATCATCCTTGACTGTGATAAATTAACACATCTCAGACGGAGTTTTCATTTTTAGTATAAAAAGGAAGGGAAATGAGTGATGATAATGAATTATTCCATTAGAATAAAAAATTATAGTATATTTAAGGTACTATTGTTATCATACCATTTGTATGAGGGTATTTTAAGAGATAAAAATAAAGTAAAGGAACATGAAAAGAAAAAGAAAGAATAATAATGAGGAATTTACCTCTTGAATTTATCCTCTTTGAGAGCCTCCTTTGGGAAGAGGGTTTGGTCTTTTGATGAGACCAAGAGCTCATGGAAGTTAAGGATGAGATTTGTAAGATATTTGAGTAGAATTTTTACGTGGCATAAATATTGAGAGGTGTGAGGAGAAGAGATGGTGAGGGGTGGTATTTAAAGTTGAGGAGAGGATTGTTTTCTCAATATTTAATTCATTAGTTTATTATTTTGCTCAGGAAAAGAAATAGTGATGATTCTTGAGACTAAATATAGTAATTAGATCATGTTAGTTAGAACAAAATGTGTTTACATCATCCAATACACAATGAATAGTTTATTTAACTTATAATTTATACACACAGTAAATTACAGTATTTTACTATTTATAAAAAATTCAAGTATTTCTGAAAAATCACAAAAATTCACCCTTAAAATATTTCAACATTGAGATTTAAAAAATAAACTCTATTTTTAAAAAATAACTTTATAGATATGAGAAATTTAATTTTTAATTAATATCATATTTTACTTGAAAAATAATTGTAACGCCCCGACCCTAGCTACCCAGAGTCGGTGCATTACTTCGTAACATTGGCATGATCACAAGAAAGATCAAATCCCGAAAGAACGATTAGTTTAGTAGTCTTGGAAACACTAGATATAATCATAAAGTTTTACATTACATTCCAAAGTGAAAAACTACTACAACAACAAAGTCTTCATATCCACACTATTAACCCCTCATAATATCCCTGCAAGTCATTCATAATTTACCTCTTCACTACCTGGGAAAAATAAAACATATAAAAGGGGTGAGCTCAAATGCCTAGTAAGGATAACAATATAGAGGAATATTCAAAATGAGCATAAACATTTAAGGCAATGCATTACTAAAACAAAAGCCTTTTAAAATTGAACTTCAACATAGTATGGAAAAAGTAAAATGAAATAATGCCATTTACTTGTTCACATGGATATTCTACTAATCGAATAATCACATGCAATATCAATAACCACTTTCATAATGTTGGAATGCATAATGCTAAACGTTAATTTCTTTGTCTAGGCCTCATCCCAAGACCTAGGGGTTACTTCTAACCGGAACCCAACCCGGAGTGCCTCTAATAACCGGACACCAACCCGGAGTGCCTCTAATAACCGGACACCAACCCGGAGTGCCTCTAATAACCGGACACCAACCCGGAGGGCATACTTTTACCAGTCCCTAACCTGGAGGGCTTACTTTAACCAGTCCCCAACCTGGAGGGCTTACTTTTACCAGTCCCCAACCTGGAGGGCTTACTTTTACCGGTCCCCAACCCGGAACATACTTGTTTAGCACATTCATCTGAAGAAAAGTTTGAAATATAACATAATCATTCGGATTAAAACTAGCATACGAAATGTCAATAGTTTCACCATAAACTATGAATGGTATAAAATAGCACATCCACAGTCAAACATATCACAAAACCTTCAATACAATATAGAAGTTTTGTATTATAATAAATCAACTTCAAATAAGCGTAAAATCCATTAAAGGATGTTGATATAGATGAAATCAAAACACTTTTTAGAGAAATATCTCTTTCTATTTTTGAAATCATTTAAGAGCCATATAAAATAAAACATTTTCTTGAAAATATTCTTGTAAGCTTGTAAGGAAAGCTTTGACGATTTTATAATGGCGGAAAATAACCGCACCCGCCGTATAAGAAAAAAAACATTCTTATCTTAATTCTGTCGAAAAGGTCAAAAAGGACCTTGTTTTGAAAACGACGGAAATATTCCTTTATAAACCTCTTACAAAAATTCAAACAAGGGTATAAATGAATTTAACCCATATTCTTGTAAATAATAAATATGTTTTGAAATACATTTCAAAGAAACATGGATGTGGATGATAAAGAAATCCCAGTAGATTATTACGTATAAACAATCTCGGATAATGAAGAGATTATGAAATAACCCTTACCAATTTGGTAACTTATGAAACATACAACCCATGAAAGAGGTATCATACAATGAATATGTAAATACACATAAATTAGAGTGTATTACACAAAGAATATAATTATGGGTAGTACATACACCACACAAAAGGTGATGGTGGAAATATGACATGAATCTCACGGGAATAAGGAGTGAGATGAAAACCCCTTACCTTGTACTTTTCCTTGGTTGGGGTAGGTTAACATCCTGTATAATGGTGAAATAATTGTTATTAAATTATACAAGAATCATATACATTAATATGATATCATATATGATCTTTTAATATTGATTTGATAATAATATCTTAGTATTAACGCCGTTTCGGGTGTTAACTTACTCATTTTCTTTTATATGTTTTGTTACATAAGTAATGTTTGTTGTTTTTTATTCATATCCAGAATGGTATCAAGTCCATCAAATGATAATTATACTTGAATGGATACGATGGAGAATGAATCTTATCGCGTTCGTGGAGACGGTAGTCCGTACGTACGCACGAACGCTACTTCCATTTAATTTTTATTTTAAAAGAATCGAATCCAAATGATACATAGGTATATTACTATTACAGTATAATATAATATTTTATATATGTTACTTAAGTTCATTAACACCATCCTTTATACGTTCCATGTGTGGTATGAACGAGTCATATCATTTTAAGGGGGCGGTAGTCCGCACTTCCTCAAATGAAATTATCGTATGTATATACAACATGAAACGAATAATGGTATGAAATAAAATGGAATTATAGAAGCTTATATATAAAATATATATCATTAATATCATATTTAATTACAGTTCCATCATAATGGCCACCATGAGAGGTGGTAAGATGTATTTGAACAATCATCGTTTCGTGAGGCGTTAGTTTGCCATCCACAGAAACATTATGTTCATCATCCATTAGATGGAGTTGTGTGTATGTGTAGTTTGAATCCTTCTTATAACAACATACTAGTATATTGAGGATACTGGTGTTGTTACAAAAGAAAGGAAATAAAAAGATTTTGGGGGTTGGAGAAGCAAAATAATTGAAAATAATTTAAGAGAAATCGTTACCTTTAATTTAGGTAACTCACTTTGGTTGGAACCAAAGGACTTCTTGAAATGATTTCTGCCTAAGGGGAAGCTTCAAGGAGGAGGAGAGGGATGTGGGGAGCTTAGTTGGGCAGATTTTGGACGAGCCAAGTGGCTTGAGAGGTGTGAAGAATGAGTTTAAGTGGTCTCCTTTTATAAGGGAGAGGAGGGGCTCTTTAGGAAAGAGTGAAAGTATTACTTTATAATATAATTATATTCGGTTTCTAATGGTCCAAAAATTATTGAGGTCGAAGATAAGATGACTCATATTCTAAATAACATCAACCAATAAGAATTGGACAGGTTTTAGATAATATTTTAATCATTATAATCTTATTTATTTAAATGATTTATTAATGAGGTAAACATTGCATCATTATTGTGTCATTAATAATTTAACTTATTTGATGTCTAAAAATTATAAATAAAATATCATCATGTAGGAAATCTTTTTAGCTTTCTAATGAATATTTATAATCGAAAATCTAACATGTATAACCCTATGTAAAAATTGTTCTTCTAAAAGATGTAAGCTTATGCCATTTTTATTTTTATTTTAACTTTATTAATATAATGTGTCATTATCACTTACAAGTGGATCCATGGGGTCCCAAAATAGACCCAAAGATGCCCATGGTCGACCATGTATCAACCAATAGGGTTAAGACACGTTTTAGGGTAATTTAGTATTATTATAATATTATTTTTTTAACCCTTATTTACCGGATTTACCCTTAACCATGGTAAATAAAATATTTACCGCAGTAATTATTCAAAATGTCTAAAAATAAAAGTTACCTATTTACAAAATTTGAACATCCTGATTCCAAATATGGAATCCATTTTTCTAAATTCAAAACACAGAAGTGGCAGAAATTAATTTAAAATTAATTCCCGCTGTCAAAACAAAAAGCGTGTTTTTAAGAGATAATAACTATCAAAAGATTGACACTAGTTTATGTTCGGTTTAATTGTAAAATTATGTCCAATGACAAACATTAAATTGAATGGTAAAAATATATTCTAAATATACTTTAAAACCACTCAAATTCATAATTTATCAATATTAATTATTTTGATTAAAAAAGTTGTTTTTAATTAAAATTTAGTAATTTTCACTATTCATCAAAATACAAAAGTTATCCGGAAAGTACCAAAATTTCACCCTAAACTATAATTGATATTCCGAATTCAAAAATGATGTATATTTTACAAAATTCCAAACATATAAGTTGCATTAATTAATTTTATAATTAATTCCCGCTGTCAGAACAAATAGCGTGTTTTTAGGAAACAATTTATATCAAAAGATTGGCAATTGTTTATGTCCATTTTCAATGTTAAATTAATTCTAATGACCACCATTGGATAAAATGGTAAAAATATGTTCTAATTATACTTTAAAACCACTAAATAGTATAATTTATCACAATTAATTATTTTGATTAAAAAAGTTGTTTTAAGTATTTTTCACTATTCATAAAAAATTGGAAGTTCTCAGAAAGTTACAAAAAATTCAACTTAGGATAATTTCGATATTACGAATACAAAAATGAAGTCCATTTGAAATATAAAATTTCTATAATTTTAAAAAGTGGTTATTACTATTCATAATGGCTACTTTGATTAGTCGCGGTGTTTTAGAACTCGAAGTTGCGTACAATGCAAGCTATTGCATTATTCAATGAGAGGCGTATCGTGGAAGCTCGGGGTGTTACATTCTCCCCTCCTTCAATAAATTGCGTCCTCGCAATTTGAAATTTTTCTTTGAAAATAAAAGGTTGTAAATAGAAAATACCTTTGTGGAAAACCCACATCGGAAATAAGATTAATAAAAATATAACATTAAAAGAAAGAAAGAGAAGTACAAAGGTCATCCGAGATAGCCCATACTAGGGTTCTATGAAAATATGGATATGGAGGAAAAACAAACTAGCATGGTCTGATGTAGAGTTCTAGAAAACAGGATTAGGAGAAAGTTAACAATAAGAAAATCACAAACTTGTGATTGGTTAAACATTCATTGAATCCCCAGTTGGAAAAGTTAATCGACAACGTTTTTGTTTTAAGTAACCTTTCATAGAGGTGAGGAAATTATTTAAGAGATTTACTAAGAATGTGAGGAAATATACTTACTTATCATGTAGACTTTCATTAATAAATTTTTACCACAAACCATTTAGAATAGGAAAACTATTTTGTAATAACCAGGGACTCCCTGTAGGCTAGTGGTAGGAAATAAAGGCCTGTCGCACTATGGTTGTGGGTTCGATTCCTGCAACTTTGTCCGACGCGACGGGTTATGCCCCACCCTACAGGTTGTCCTTTTCCTAAAACTATAGTATTATAATATTCCAAAAATAATCTTCATAAATTTTTTAACCTTAAACAATACTATCCAAAGATCAACTTAATCCACTCCAACCTTTCTAGTTATCCAAAATACCTCTGTCCAGACTTTCTCTAAAAGGTTTCTTAATTCCAAAATCAATTTATCAGATTCCCCAAACGAAGTAAAGTTTCTCTTATTGTCACATACTAAAAATATAATTACCTTCATCATATTAAAACCTTACTGAAATCAACAAGTACTGCAGTACAATCCATATATATATCACATTATTCTTATAACCAGAATATAATCCTTGAGTCCAAAAGCACCAATACATTAATTATTCCGCTTCAACTGTAGCCACAACATAAGATTGGCCTTGATCCCTTGGCCTTTTCTGAGGTAAGTTTCCCTGACGCTTAGGAAATTCATTTGCATAATGACCCATTTCTCTACAATTGTAGCATTCCACTTTGATAGCCTCTTTCTTTCCCTTGCAATCACGAGCCTGGTGACCCTTTTATCCACATTTATAACAAACTCCCATTCCTTTTAGGCAAGTACCAGGGTGATTCTTCCCACAATTATCACATAATGGAAAATCCTTCTTTCCCTTTTTCCCTTTATCTATCTCTTGTTCCACCGTTCTCTTCTTCTCTTGCTTTACTTTGTTGTCATAAGACTTAGAGAATTTCTTTTCTGTCTTGATAGCACACGAGACAATATCTTCGTATGATGAGAAGGATTGTGATACCAAAGCTCGACGGAGAAATGGTTTTAACCCATCAAAGAAACGATCAATCGTACTCCTTGGGTTACGTATATAATCGGCAGCATGCCTCGCTAACCTTGTAAAGTTAGCCTCATACATTGCGACATTCTCATCCTCCTTCTGCCTCAGACTCAGAAATTGCCTTTCCATATCTGCTCGATGGTCACGAGGAAATTATTTTTCTAAGAAAATCTCTTTGAACTCCCTCCATTCCATATTCGATACGTCATCATCTTCCTTTGTGTTTTGAATCAATGACCACCATTGATCAGCATCTCCAGTGAGGCGGTAAACTGCCATGATAACTTTCTCCCTTTCACTGCTCCCCAAAGAATGAAATATTTTCTCTAGGGAATTTATCCATTGCTCAGCTACTAAGGGATTTGTACTCCCATTGAACGTTGGTGGTTGTTGCCTCATGAATCGGTCTAACATTGATCCTCCACGCTGCGGATCAGGGTGCTCCATACGGGTAAGGTTATTATTCATAACCTGAGTAAGTTGTCCCAGTATGGTGATTAGCTGATCGGCACCAGTTGCATCACCAGCCCCACTATAATTATCTCGAGCAGGAGGGCAATCCCTACATGGAGTGCGTGTATTGATACGGTTTCCATTTCTTCTACTAGGCGCCATTTCTAAACAATGGCATAAACTAGATCAGTTTATGAATCAAAATACATAATCCCATACTTATAAAACACTTAACATAAATTGAACTATTTATGGATATAATCCATAATCATAAAAATGTTTTCTTTGAGGAATTATATACTCATAAACCCTTCATAATGATTTGTAAAGAGAATGAGAGTTACCCTAAGCATATCCCCCGGGAGTGTCGTAACCAAGAGTGCAGCAAGGCCCGTTGTCGTGCACCAGTTCCCGTTCGAGTCTAGCTCAAAGCGGTGTTTTCGGGTTTTACCCCTAGGTACATCTGTGCCAGAGCCGCCTCTACCTGCTCGTATCCAGACAGGGATGTATTGCTCGGAAAACTCACAAAATCTCTACAATACCAAAATTCTAGGAAGTTCTTCTATACTAATCCTCAAAGTTCATCTTAGGTCTACGTGCTCTAATCAGAGTTTATCTAAATATAGCTTCCAAGGTTTGTACTAAACTTCCTCTGATACCAACTGTAACGCCCCGACCCTAGCTACCCAGAGTCGGTGCATTACTTCGTAACATTGGCATGATCACAAGAAAGATCAAATCCCGAAAGACCGATTAGTTTAGTAGTCTTGGAAACACTAGATATAATCATAAAGTTTTACATTACATTCCAAAGTGAAAAACTACTACAACAACAAAGTCTTCATATCCACACTATTAACCCCTCATAATATCCCTGCAAGTCATTCATAATTTACCTCTTCACTATCTGGGAAAAATAAAACATAGAAAAGGGGTGAGCTCAAATGCCCAGTAAGGATAACAATATAGCGGGATATTCAAAATGAGAATAAACATTTAAGGCAATGCATTACTAAAACAAAAGCCTTTTAAAATTGAACTTCAACATAGTATGGCAAAAGTAAAATGAAATAATGCCATTTACTTGTTCACATGGATATTCTACTAATCGAATAATCACATGCAATATCAATAACCACTTTCATAATGTTGGAATGCATAATGCTAAACGTTAATTTCTTTGTCTAGGCCTCATCCCAAGACCTAGGGGTTACTTCTAACCGGAACCCAACCCGGAGTGCCTCTAATAACCGGACACCAACCCGGAGTGCCTCTAATAACCGGACACCAACCCGGAGTGCCTCTAATAACCGGACACCAACCCGGAGGGCATACTTTTACCAGTCCCTAACCTGGAGGGCTTACTTTAACCAGTCCCCAACCTGGAGGGCTTACTTTTACCAGTCCCCAACTTGGAGGGCTTACTTTTACCGGTCCCCAACCCGGAACATACTTGTTTAGCACATTCATCTGAAGAAAAGTTTGAAATATAACATAATCATTCGGATTAAAACTAGCATACGAAATGTCAATAGTTTCACCATAAACTATGAATGGTATAAAATAGCACATCCACAGTCAAACATATCACAAAACCTTCAATACAATATATAAGTTTTGTATTATAATAAATCAACTTCAAATAAGCGTAAAATCCATTAAAGGATGTTGACATAGATGAAATCAAAACACTTTTTAGAGAAATATCTCTTTCTATTTTTGAAATCATTTAAGAGCCATATAAAATAAAACATTTTCTTGAAAATATTCTTGTAAGCTTGTAAGGAAAGCTTTGACGATTTTATAATGGCGGAAAATAACCGCACCCGCCGTATAAGAAAAAAAAACATTCTTATCTTAATTCTATCTAAAAGGTCAAAAAGGACCTTGTTTTGAAAACGACGGAAATATTCCTTTATAAACCTCTTACAAAAAGTCAAACAAGGGTATAAATGAATTTAACCCATATTCTTGTAAATAATAAATATGTTTTGAAATACATTTCAAATAAACATGGATGTGGATGATAAAGAAATCCCAGTAGATTATTACGTATAAACAATCTCGGATAATGAAGAGATTATGAAATAACCCTTACCAATTTGGTAACTTATGAAACATACAACCCATGAAAGAGGTATCATACAATGAATATGTAAATACACATAAATTAGAGTGTATTACACAAAGAATATAATTATGGGTAGTACATACACCACACAAAAGGTGATGGTGGCAATATGACATGAATCTCACGGGAATAAGGAGTGAGATGAAAACCCCTTACCTTGTACTTTTCCGTGGTTGGGGTAGGTTAACCTCCTGTATAATGGTGAAATAATTGTTATTAAATTATACAAGAATCATATACATTAATATGATATCATATATGATCTTTTAATATTGATTTGATAATAATATCTTAGTATTAACGCCGTTTCGGGTGTTAACTTACTCATTTTCTTTTATATGTTTTGTTACATAAGTAATGTTTGTTGTTTCTTATTCATATCCAGAATGGTATCAAGTCCATCAAATGATAATTATACTTGAATGGATACGATGGAGAATGAATCTTATCGCGTTCGTGGAGACGGTAGTCCGTACGTACGCACGAACGCTACTTCCATTTAATTTTTATTTTAAAAGAATCGAATCCAAATGATACATAGGTATATTACTATTACAGTATAATATAATATTTTATATATGTTACTTAAGTTCATTAACACCATCCTTTATACGTTCCATGTGTGGTATGAACGAGTCATATCATTTTAAGGGGGCGGTAGTCCGCACTTCCTCAAATGAAATTATCGTATGTATATACAACATGAAACGAATAATGGTATGAAATAAAATGGAATTACAGAAGCTTATATATAAAATATATATCATTAATATCATATTTAATTACAGTGCCATCATAATGGCCACCATGAGAGGTGGTAAGATGTATTTGAACAATCATCGTTTCGTGAGGCGTTAGTTTTCCATCCACAGAAACATTATGTTCATCATCCATTAGATGGAGTTGTGTGTATGTGTAGTTTGAATCCTTATTATAACAACATACTAGTATATTGAGGATACTGGTGTTGTTACAAAATAAAGGAAATAAAAAGATTTTGGGGGTTGGAGAAGCAAAATAATTGAAAATAATTTAAGAGAAATCGTTACCTTTAATTTAGGTAACTCACTTTGGTTGGAACCAAAGGACTTCTTGAAATGATTTCTGCCTAAGGGGAAGCTTCAAGGAGGAGGAGAGGGATGTGGGGAGATTAGTTGGGCAGAGTTTGGACGATCCAAGTGGCTTGAGAGGTGTGAGGAATGAGTATAAGTGGTCTCCTTTTATAAGGGAGAGGAGGGGCTCTTTAGGAAAGAGTGAAAGTATTACTTTATAATATAATTATATTCGGTTTCTAATGGTCCAAAAATTATTGAGGTCGAAGATAAGATGACTCATATTCTAAATAACATCAACCAATAAGAATTGGACAGGTTTTAGATAATATTTTAATCATTATAATCTTATTTATTTAAATGATTTATTAATGAGGTAAACATTGAATCATTATTGTGTCATTAATAATTTAACTTATTTGATGTCTAAAAATTATAAATAAAATATCATCATGTAGTAAATCTTTTTAGCTTTCTAATGAATATTTATAATCGAAAATCTAACATGTATAACCCTATGTAAAAATTGTTCTTCTAAAAGATGTAAGCTTATGCCATTTTTATTTTTATTTTAACTTTATTAATATAATGTGTCATTATCACTTACAAGTGGATCCATGGGGTCCCAAAATAGACCCAAATATGCCCATGGTCGACCATGTATCAACAAATAGGGTTAAGACACGTTTTAGGGTAATTTAGTATTATTATAATATTATTTTTTTAACCCTTATTTACCAGATTTACCCTTAACCATGGTAAATAAAATATTTACCGCAGTAATTATTCAAAATGTCTAAAAATAAAAGTTACATATTTACACAATTTGAACATCCTGATTCCAAATATGGAATCCATTTTTCTAAATTCAAAACACAGAAGTGGCAGAAATTAATTTAAAATTAATTCCCGCTGTCAAAACAAAAAGCGTGTTTTTAAGAGATAATAACTATCAAAAGATTGACACTAGTTTATGTTCGGTTTAATTGTAAAATTATGTCCAATGACAAACATTAAATTGAATGGTAAAAATATATTCTAAATATACTTTAAAACCACTCAAATTCATAATTTATCAATATTAATTATTTTGATTAAAAAAGTTGTTTTTAATTAAAATTTAGTAATTTTCACTATTCATCAAAATACAAAAGTTATCCGGAAAGTACAAAAATTTCACCCTAAACTATAATTGATATTCCGAATTCAAAAATGATGTATATTTTACAAAATTCCAAACATATAAGTTGCATTAATTAATTTTATAATTAATTCCCGCTGCCAGAACAAATAGCGTGTTTTTAGGAAACAATTTATATCAAAAGATTGTCAATTGTTTATGTCCATTTTCAATGTTAAATTAATTCTAATGACCACCATTGGATAAAATGGTAAAAATATGTTCTAATTATACTTTAAAACCACTAAATAGTATAATTTATCACAATTAATTATTTTGATTAAAAAAGTTGTTTTAAGTATTTTTCACTATTCATAAAAAATTGGAAGTTCTCAGAAAGTTACAAAAAATTCAACTTAGGATAATTTCGATATTACGAATACAAAAATGAAGTCCATTTGAAATATAAAATTTCTATAATTTTAAAAAGTGGTTATTACTATTCATAATGGCTACTTTGATTAGTCGCGGTGTTTTAGAACTCGAAGTTGCGTACAATGCAAGCTATTGCATTATTCAATGAGAGGCGTATAGTGGAAGCTCGGGGTGTTACATTCTCCCCTCCTTCAATAAATTGCGTCCTCGCAATTTGAAATTTTTCTTTGAAAATAAAAGGTTGTAAATAGAAAATACCTTTGTGGAAAACCCACATCGGAAATAAGATTAATAAAAATATAACATTAAAAGAAAGAAAGAGAAGTACAAAGGTCATCCGAGATAGCCCATACTAGGGTTCTATGAAAATATGGATATGGAGGAAAAACAAACTAGCATGGTCTGATGTAGAGTTCTAGAAAACAGGATTAGGAGAAAGTTAACAATAAGAAAATCACAAACTTGTGATTGGTTAAACATTCATTGAATCCCCAGTTGGAAAAGTTAATCGACAACGTTTTTGTTTTAAGTAACCTTTCATAGAGGTGAGGAAATTATTTAAGAGATTTACTAAGAATGTGAGGAAATATACTTACTTATCATGTAGACTTTCATTAATAAATTTTTACCACAAACCATTTAGAATAGGAAAACTATTTTGTAATAACCAGGGACTCCCTGTAGGCTAGTGGTAGGAAATAAAGGCCTGTCGCACTATGGTTGTGGGTTCGATTCCTGAAACTTTGTCCGACGCGACGGGTTATGCCCCACCCTACAGGTTGTCCTTTTCCTAAAACTATAGTATTATAATATTCCAAAAATAATCTTCATAAATTTTTTAACCTTAAACAATACTATCCAAAGATCAACTTAATCCACTCCAACCTTTCTAGTTATCCAAAATACCTCTGTCCAGACTTTCTCTAAAAGGTTTCTTAATTCCAAAATCAATTTATCAGATTCCCCAAACGAAGTAAATTTTCTATTATTGTCACATACTAAAAATATAATTACCTTCATCATATTAAAACCTTACTGAAATCAACAAGTACTGCAGTACAATCCATATATATATCACATTATTCTTATAACCAGAATATAATCCTTGAGTCCAAAAGCACCAATACATTAATTATTCCGCTTCAACTGTAGCCACAGCATAAGATTGGCCTTGATCCCTTGGCCTTTTCTGAGGTAAGTTTCCCTGACGCTTAGGACATTCATTTGCATAATGACCCATTTCTCTACAATTGTAGCATTCCACTTTGATAGCCTCTTTCTTTCCCTTGCAATCACGAGCCTGGTGACCCTTTTATCCACATTTATAACAAACTCCCATTCCTTTTAGGCAAGTACCAGGGTGATTCTTCCCACAATTATCACATAATGGAAAATCCTTCCTTCCCTTTTTCCCTTTATCTGTCTCTTGTTCCACCGTTCTCTTCTTCTCTTGCTTTACTTTGTTGTCATAAGACTTAGAGAATTCCTTTTCTGTCTTGATAGCACACGAGACAATATCTTCGTATGATGAGAAGGATTGTGATACCAAAGCTCGACGGAGAAGTGGTTTTAACCCATCAAAGAAACGATCAATCTTACTCCTTGGGTTACGTATATAATCGGCAGCATGCCTCGCTAACCTTGTAAAGTTAGCCTCATACATTGCGACATTCTCATCCTCCTTCTGCCTCAGACTCAGAAATTGCCTTTCCATATCTGCTCGATGGTCACGAGGAAAGTATTTTTCTAAGAAAATCTCTTTGAACTCCCTCCATTCCATATTCGATACGTCATCATCTTCCTTTGTGTTTTGAATCAATGACCACCATTGATCAGCATCTCCAGTGAGGCGGTAAACTTCCATGATAACTTTCTCCCTTTCACTGCTCCCCAAAGAATGAAATATTTTCTCTAGGGAATTTATCCATTTCTCAGCTACTAAGGGATTTGAACTCCCATTGAACGTTGGTGGTTGTTGCCTCATGAATCGGTCTAACATTGATCCTCCACGCTGCGGATCAGGGTGCTCCATACGGGTAAGGTTATTATTCATAACCTGAGTAAGTTGTCCCAGTATGGTGATTAGCTGATCGGCACCAGTTGCATCACCAGCCCCACTATAATTATCTCGAGCAGGAGGGCAATCCCTACATGGAGTGCGTGTATTGATACGGTTTCCATTTCTTCTACTAGGCGCCATTTCTAAACAATGGCATAAACTAGATCAGTTTATGAATAAAAATACATAATCCCATACTTATAAAACACTTAACATAAATTGAACTATTTATGGATATAATCCATAATCATAAAAATGTTTTCTTTGAGGAATTATATACTCATAAACCCTTCATAATGATTTGTAAAGAGAATGAGAGTTATCCTAAGCATATCCCCCGGGAGTGTCGTAACCAAGAGTGAAGCAAGGCCCGTTGTCGTGCACCAGTTCCCGTTCGAGTCTAGCTCAAAGCGGTGTTTTCGGGTTTTACCCCTAGGTACATCTGTGCCAGAGCCGCCTCTACCTGCTCGTATCCAGACAGGGATGTATTTCTCGGAAAACTCACAAAATCTCTACAATACCAAAATTCTAGGAAGTTCTTCTATACTAATCCTCAAAGTTCATCTTAGGTCTACGTGCTCTAATCAGAGTTTATCTAAATCTAGCTTCCAAGGTTTGTACTAAACTTCCTCTGATACCAACTGTAACGCCCCGACCCTAGCTACCCAGAGTCGGTGCATTACTTCGTAACATTGGCATGATCACAAGAAAGATCAAATCTCGAAAGACCGATTAGTTTAGTAGTCTTGGAAACACTAGATATAATCATAAAGTTTTACATTACATTCCAAAGTGAAAAACTACTACAACAACAAAGTCTTCATATCCACACTATTAACCCCTCATAATATCCCTGCAAGTCATTCATAATTTACCTCTTCACTACCTGGGAAAAATAAAACATAGAAAAGGGGTGAGCTCAAATGCCCAGTAAGGATAACAATATAGCGGAATATTCAAAATGAGCATAAACATTTAAGGCAATGCATTACTAAAACAAAAGCCTTTTAAAATTGAACTTCAACATAGTATGGAAAAAGTAAAATGAAATAATGCCATTTACTTGTTCACATGGATATTCTACTAATCGAATAATCACATGCAATATCAATAACCACTTTCATAATGTTGGAATGCATAATGCTAAACGTTAATTTCTTTGTCTAGGCCTCATCCCAAGACCTAGGGGTTACTTCTAACCGGAACCCAACCCGGAGTGCCTCTAATAACCGGACACCAACCCGGAGTGCCTCTAATAACCGGACACCAACCTGGAGTGCCTCTAATAACCGGACACCAACCCGGAGGGCATACTTTTACCAGTCCCTAACCTGGAGGGCTTACTTTAACCAGTTCCCAACCTGGAGGGCTTACTTTTACCAGTCCCCAACCTGGAGGGCTTACTTTTACCGGTCCCCAACCCGGAACATACTTGTTTAGCACATTCATCTGAAGAAAAGTTTGAAATATAACATAATCATTCGGATTAAAACTAGCATACGAAATGTCAATAGTATCACCATAAACTATGAATGGTATAAAATAGCACATCCACAGTCAAACATATCACAAAACCTTCAATACAATATAGAAGTTTTGTATTATAATAAATCAACTTCAAATAAGCGTAAAATCCATTAAAGGATGTTGACATAGATGAAATCAAAACACTTTTTAGAGAAATATCTCTTTCTATTTTTGAAATCATTTAAGAGCCATATAAAATAAAACATTTTCTTGAAAATATTTTTGTAAGCTTGTAAGGAAAGCTTTGAAGATTTTATAATGGCGGAAAATAACCGCACCCGCCGTATAAGAAAAAAAAAAACATTCTTATCTTAATTCTGTCGAAAAGGTCAAAAAGGACCTTGTTTTGAAAACGACGGAAATATTCCTTTATAAACCTCTTACAAAAAGTCAAACAAGGGTATAAATGAATTTAACCCATATTCTTGTAAATAATAAATATGTTTTGAAATACATTTCAAAGAAACATGGATGTGGATGATAAAGAAATCCCAGTAGATTATTACGTATAAACAATCTCGGATAATGAAGAGATTATGAAATAACCCTTACCAATTTGGTAACTTATGAAACATACAACCCATGAAAGAGGTATCATACAATGAATATGTAAATACACATAAATTAGAGTGTATTACACAAAGAATATAATTATGGGTAGTACATACACCACACAAAAGGTGATGGTGGCAATATGACATGAATCCCACGGGAATAAGGAGTGAGATGAAAACCCCTTACCTTGTACTTTTCCTTGGTTGGGGTAGGTTAACCTCCTGTATAATGGTGAAATAATTGTTATTAAATTATACAAGAATCATATACATTAATATGATATCATATATGATCTTTTAATATTGATTTGATAATAATATCTTAGTATTAACGCCGTTTCGGGTGTTAACTTACTCATTTTCTTTTATATGTTTTGTTACATAAGTAATGTTTGTTGTTTCTTATTCATATCCAGAATGGTATCAAGTCCATCAAATGATAATTATACTTGAATGGATACGATGGAGAATGAATCTTATCGCGTTCGTGGAGACGGTAGTCCGTACGTACGCACGAACGCTACTTCCATTTAATTTTTATTTTAAAAGAATCGAATCCAAATGATACATAGGTATATTACTATTACAGTATAATATAATATTTTATATATGTTACTTAAGTTCATTAACACCATCCTTTATACGTTCCATGTGTGGTATGAACGAGTCATATCATTTTAAGGGGGCGGTAGTCCGCACTTCCTCAAATGAAATTATCGTATGTATATACAACATGAAACGAATAATGGTATGAAATAAAATGGAATTACAGAAGCTTATATATAAAATATATATCATTAATATCATATTTAATTACAGTGCCATCATAATGGCCACCATGAGAGGTGGTAAGATGTATTTGAACAATCATCGTTTCGTGAGGCGTTAGTTTGCCATCCACAGAAACATTATGTTCATCATCCATTAGATGGAGTTGTGTGTATGTGTAGTTTGAATCCTTCTTATAACAACATACTAGTATATTGAGGATACTGGTGTTGTTACAAAAGAAAGGAAATAAAAAGATTTTGGGGGTTGGAGAAGCAAAATAATTGAAAATAATTTAAGAGAAATCGTTACCTTTAATTTAGGTAACTCACTTTGGTTGGAACCAAAGGACTTCTTGAAATGATTTCTGCCTAAGGGGAAGCTTCAAGGAGTAGGAGAGGGATGTGGGGAGATTAGTTGGGCAGAGTTTGGATGAGCCAAGTGGCTTGAGAGGTGTGAGGAATGAGTATAAGTGGTCTCCTTTTATAAGGGAGAGGAGGGGCTCTTTAGGAAAGAGTGAAAGTATTACTTTATAATATAATTATATTCGGTTTCTAATGGTCCAAAAATTATTTAGGTCTAAGATAATATGACTCATATTCTAAATAACATCAACCAATAATAATTGGACAGGTTTTAGATAATATTTTAATCATTATAATCTTATTTATTTAAATGATTTATTAATGAGGTAAACATTGCATCATTATTGTGTCATTAATAATTTAACTTATTTGATGTCTAAAAATTATAAATAAAATATCATCATGTAGGAAATCTTTTTAGATTTCTAATGAATATTTATAATCGAAAATCTAACATGTATAACCCTATGTAAAAATTGTTCTTCTAAAAGATGTAAGCTTATGCCATTTTTATTTTTATTTTAACTTTATTAATATAATGTGTCATTATCACTTACAAGTGGATCCATGGGGTCCCAAAATAGACCCAAAGATGCCCATGGTCGACCATGTATCAACCAATAGGGTTAATACACGTTTTAGGGTAATTTAGTATTATTATAATATTATTGTTTTAACCCTTATTTACCGGATTTACCCTTAACCATGGTAAATAAAATATTTACCGCAGTAATTATTCAAAATGTCTAAAAATAAAAGTTACCTATTTACACAATTTGAACATCCTGATTCCAAATATGGAATCCATTTTTCTAAATTCAAAACATAGAAGTGGCAGAAATTAATTTAAAATTAATTCCCGCTGTCAAAACAAAAAGCGTGTTTTTAAGAGATAATAACTATCAAAAGATTGACACTAGTTTATGTTCGGTTTAGTTGTAAAATTATGTCCAATGACAAACATTAAATTGAATGGTAAAAATATATTCTAAATATACTTTAAAACCACTCAAATTCATAATTTATCAATATTAATTATTTTGATTAAAAAAGTTGTTTTTAATTAAAATTTAGTAATTTTCACTATTCATCAAAATACAAAAGTTATCCGGAAAGTACCAAAATTTCACCCTAAACTATAATTGATATTCCGAATTCAAAAATGATGTATATTTTACAAAATTCCAAACATATAAGTTGCATTAATTAATTTTATAATTAATTCCCGCTGTCAGAACAAATAGCGTGTTTTTAGGAAACAATTTATATCAAAAGATTGGCAATTGTTTATGTCCATTTTCAATGTTAAATTAATTATAATGACCACCATTGGATAAAATGGTAAAAATATGTTCTAATTATACTTTAAAACCACTAAATAGTATAATTTATCACAATTAATTATTTTGATTAAAAAAGTTGTTTTAAGTATTTTTCACTATTCATAAAAAATTGGAAGTTCTCAGAAAGTTACAAAAAATTCAACTTAGGATAATTTCGATATTACGAATACAAAAATGAAGTCCATTTGAAATATAAAATTTCTATAATTTTAAAAAGTGGTTATTACTATTCATAATGGCTACTTTGATTAGTCGCGGTGTTTTAGAACTCGAAGTTGCGTACAATGCAAGCTATTGCATTATTCAATGAGAGGCGTATCGTGGAAGCTCGGGGTGTTACAATAATAATCTTAAAATTAAAACAACTTTTTGAATACTTTGAAAAATTAATAATGGTCTCATAAAATTATCTTATAATCATAAGAAAAAAAATAAGAATACACTTTATGAAAATAAATTTTCTTTTAATTTATTAAATTAATCATAAAATTGTAATTAAATATATATGACTTACAAAAATACCAAAACATAATTAATAATTATTGAAATATTTATCTACTTATACAATGATATAATTATATCACATTAACACTTATAAGATAGAATTTTTTTATACCTTCATTGGTGATATTACTATAACATTGGGCAATTTACTATTCATAAGGGTAACATTTATATTCCAAAGGTCAAGTTACTATTTCCTCAATATGTGTTCTTTAACTTATAGAGATACATTTTATTTAACTCATTCTTAAATTATAATGTTTGTATTGTGTTCTTAATGTGGTTTAATGTGATGAAATAATTACAAGAAGGGAATTTACATTAATATTACTTTAGGTCGTTATATTCTCCCCTGTTATAAAATATCACCTTTGAAATTCCATCTTACGTTCTATGTTGAAAATAGGTGCGGATAATTTTCCTTCATCACTTCCTCAGGTTCCCATATTGCCTCATTGTACTTATGGTTCTGTCATAGTACTTTAAATAGGTGATTTGTATTATTGAATATAAATTTATATCTATGATCCAAGATCCTCCCTGAATTCTTCTTATAAGAAAGAACATTCTCCAATTATACCAACTCTGAAGTCAGTACATATGAATGATCTAGTATGTACTTCCTTAAGAGGGATATGTAGAATATGTCGTGTACTTTAAACATGGTAGGTGGAAGTACTAGTCAATATGACATAAGTCCGATGTGAGCAAGAATCTTTAAGGGACCAATGTACCTAGGAATTAGATTTCATTTCATCCAAAATCTCAGGACCATATTCTGTTGATATATTCTGAAGAATACCATGTCTCCAACTTTGATCTCAAGGTCTCGTCGATGATTGTCTACATAGCTCTTTTTTTTGACTTTGGTATTCTATAATATGCTAATTAATAGTTTTCACATTCTCTGCTATTTATATAATTATTTAAGATCCTTGTAGCTTATGATCACCAACTTCATCCAAACATGCCTTTGTTCTACACCTTTTCCAACAAAGGGCTTCATATGGAGAAATTGGGATGTTAGAGTAGAAACTGTTGTTATAGGAGACTCCGACTAGTGTAAGATGTTGGTCCCATCCTGCATTGAATAACATTGAACATGATCTCAAGATATATTCCAGTGTCTAAATATTTCACATAGATTGACCATCAGCTTGAGGATGATAGGTCGTTCTAAAGTTCATCTTAATTCTTAGAGAATGCTGGAGACTTTTCCAGAACATCAAGGTGAACCTCATATATCGACCAGATACAATTGATAGTGGTACTCCATTTAGACTTTAGACCTATTTGATATATATCTATGTAAGTTAATCCAATGAGAAGTCATCCCAAATTTCAATAAAGTGAGATGTATTTGTAAGACAATCCCCAATGACTCATATAACATTGTTTCGTCTCTATATTCTTGGATGTCTAGTGACAAAGTCCATGGTAATGTTCTACCACTTACATATTGGTATGGGTAGTTGTTGCATAACCCCCTTAGTTTTTTTCTTTCAGCCTTCACTTGTTGAAATACCAGGTACTTTGATGTATATTTAGAAATCTCATTCTTCATATTGTACCACCAATAGTTCTCATGGATATCTCGATACATATTTATGCTCCCTCAGTTAATATGGAAGGTTGAGCTATGTGCATTATTAATAACCCCCTCATTTATCTCTAGATTGGACGGTACACATAATCATGACCCAAATCTTACAACTCCTTCCACATTAGTCTTGAACCCAGAGGATTTCCCATTTCTAAAAGCTTCCACCCTTTTCAAAATTTCCACATCTTTTCTTTGAGCATCCATTATTTTCTTCATGAGGGATGGTTGAAAAATCATTTGAGAAAGTATTTATGGTGTTCTTACCTAAATTATTCCCATCTCCATCCTCTTAAAATCTAAAAAGATTGTATCCTTCTCAATTCTCATAATTGATAAATATATAGGATCATTTCTACTTAGATAATCCACTACATTATTTTCCTTATTGAGATTGTAGTGGATTGAGCAGTCATAATCTTTGGTGAGATATAACCATAATTACTATATCAGATTAATTTCCTTATATGTGAATATATATTTAAGACTCTTTTAATCAGTATATTTCTCACACATCTCCCCATAAAGATAATTCCTCAAGATTTTTAACATAAGGATCATAGTTTCTAACTCTAGATCATACGTGGATTTTTTTCTCATAAATTTTCAACTACCTTGAGGCATAGGATATGAATTTATCATTCTTAATTAGTGAAAATCCTAATAATTTCTTTGAAGAATCACTATACACCACAAAGAGTTCTCCAGTTTTCGGTAGTGTAAGTACTAGCATAGTGATAAGACTCCTTTTGAGATCTTTAATGCTCTCCTCACATTCTTGAGTCTAGAAAAACTCCACTCCCTTCTATTTAATCTTTGTTATTGGGTTTTAAAATCATGATAAGTTCTTCACAAATCATCGATAATACCAAGCTAAGCCAGGAAAAATATGAATCTCCATTACAGATGTTGTCTTGAGATACTATTCAATTGCATTTGTCTTAGAAGGGTCTAAAAATATCCTTTTTCTAGGTATAACATTCCCCATAAATGATACTTCCTCCATAAAGAACTCATATTTACTATAATTTTCATAAAATTTATCCCTTCTCAAATTCTTCAGCATAGTATTCAATTTCTCCTCATGTTCCTCCTTAATCTTGGAGTATATAAAAATATCATCGATAAAAACTACCATAAATCTGTCAAGGTAATCCTTAAAGAATATATTCTTTAAATCCATGATTTTTTTGAAGAATTAGTGAGTCTAAAGGGAATCACTACGAACTCAAAGTTTCCACACCTCATTTGAAGCAGTCTTGGGAATATCTCCCTTCCTCACCTTTAATTGGTGATGTCCTGACTGAAGGTCCACCTTGGAGAAATAATTAGCACCGCATAGTTGATCGAACAAGTCATCTATCTATGGTAGGGGATACTTGTTCTTTATCATGATATTATTGATCTCACAATAATCAATGTAGTGGTGCATTTATCCATCCTTCTACTTAATAAAGAGGAATGGTGCAACCCATGGTGAAGCAATCAGGTATATAAAACCATTCTCCAAATGCTCCTGGAACTGATTCTTTAGTTCTTCCATATCTAAGATGGAAATTATATAAGGAATATTTGATATAGGTAGAGATCTAGGAATAATCTCAATTTATAAATTAACCTCTTGATCAGGAGGAAGACCATATAATTCTTTACGAAACACATTATTATAATCCCTCATGATGGGCATGTCTTCGAGAATGATTCTATCCTTTGTCTCAATCATTTGAGCTAGATATTCTTGTTCATAAGGAAGTGATATCCAGTGTTGATAAAATGATTATAAATGATATTCATCATCCTCCTTACACTTGTATAGAATTGGATGATGAATCATGATGTGAAAAGTGATCTCCCTTTACTGACAGTTGATGTTGGCTTTGTATTGAGATAGCCAATCCATGCCCAACATCACATCGAACTCCACCAAAGGGAGTATGAAAATATTTACTGGGAGGTTCAGTCCATAAACATTAACTGGGAAGGAGTTATATACTTTGGATGAAATAATTTCCCCATTTTTTATTCTAAAAAATAAATCAACATCAAAATCTGTTGGTCGAGATTGAATAGTTTTACTAAAATTTCAAGATATGAAAGAATGCGTTGAACTAGATTAAAATAATATGTTTTCTATTATTGAATGAATAACCAACATACCTATCACCACATCATTGTTCACCTCCACATCAGTAGTAGTGATATAATATTTCCTCCCTTATTTCCTTGGAGGTTGTTATTGATTGCCTCCTAAAACCCTGATATTAGGTCATTGATTTTCAAAATTCTCATGTTCCTTGTAGTTGAAACACTACACTAAAAGATTAGTGTTGATTAGAACATTCCTTTATTCCTCCAAATTAGTGGAACTATTCATATCCATTTGGTATTTCTTAACCAGATGCCCCATTTTCTACATTTGAATCATTTATTGGTTCCCTTTAAACAATTCTGAGGATACTTCATCCCATAATTTTGACACGTGGTATGTTCAGTCTTCTTTCCATCATAGGATTTTTTTTCTGATCCACCCATGTTAGAATTCATTTTACTCTTTTTTTACCGAGCCCACGAGACCACAGAGAGTCTCTAAAATCTATTTCAACCTTAAGGGAACAACATACAATATCCTCATATATATCAATGTATGTAATCACCAACACTTTTTGTAGACTCAGCTTTAATCATATAAAGAAGAGACCCACCTTGATTTTGTTGCTCATTAAAAAGCCATAGGTGTAACTTTAAAGACTTGTGAAGTTTTTTTCATACACCCCGATATACTCATCTTCTTTTTATTAGTTTTGAGAAATTCCATTTCCATATTGAGACAGAGGGTTTGGGGAGAATATTTATTGGAAAATATTTTCTTGAAATCTACCCATTACATGGAATCAATTTCCTCCCTGGAATTTGTTTTTGTGATCATTTTCCACCACTGATCTGCTTACCCAACAAAATGATAGACCTCCAGCACAAATTTATCTTATTATAAGAACTATGAGACAAATAATCTATGATCAGTGGATTTAATCCATTATTATTCAAGGAGGGGATCAGAATATCCAATAAACATGGGTGGAATTTTATTCATGAAGGATTAAATGCAAACTTTCTATTTCCTTGGATAAGGAGGGTGTTACCCAAAATTCATGATATTATTAATTAGTTGAACTAGATGAGCGAGTACTGCCATAAAGTTTTGAGCACCCATTCCCATAATATTTTGCATATAATTAGGGAAATCATCACATTCCCATAACATTGATTATTTTCAAATTTTATACTATTTCACTCTATTAACTAATAAAAATAATGCTCAATTATAGGGATTTAATACTTATCTAATAATCATAAAAGGAAACTTTAAAAAAAGGATAAACTTGTAAAGGAAAAATATATCCTAAATTTTGATTACCTAGGTTTAAATCTAGGTTATCCATGATCTGTTTCCTAACATATATTCTTATGTGATTTCTCCATTAATAATGGTTTATAATGATCTTATGAATATACCAAATCATATCCCCCAAGTGTGTCAAACAAGCTGCCCAGTACGGCCCATTTTTGTGACCAGGTTACCCTGAGATAGATCTAGAATACCTTGTCGGAGTTGTTACTCCTAGGAACATCTATTTCAAAACCACATCCACTTATAGTATATATAAATGGGTGTGTTTTCTTGATAAATCACTTTCTCTATACTCACCAAAATTTAGGGATGTTTTATTATACTTAGTTTTATCCCTATTATTCTTACAAAAGTGCTTTATTCAAAATCTCCAAAATAATTAGACTTTCATCTGATATCAAATATAGAAAGCCTATACTTTTAAACATATCATTACATTATTTTATGAATAATTAAACATCATTGTACAATCCAAGGATCATAAATTCTAGTGTCTTGGAATACTAGGTACATAAAACCAAAAAAATGGGACAAAACAATATTTCTTTATTTAATATACATAATGAGATCCTAACATAATTTGACCCCTTACATCAGTATAGGATACCATGGGGAAAAATGAATAAAGGGATGAGCTAAAAATCCCATTAAGGAAATAAACATAAGAATAAATCTTAGCACATGTATTAGAAGGCATAACAGAATGATATAAAAAGGCATGGAACATAAGGAATCATAAAATATATAACATTTGATATTATAACCATAGATTAACAGTAATGTGGAAGAAACATAAGACAATACTTTATTATGATTCAAGTATCTTTTCACATAGAGAATCATGAGTGAAGGATTTTTGCACATGGAGGAGCACAAGTCAAGGCTAACGACCAAGGCTGTTTGCACATGGCGCATGAGTCAAGGCTAACCACCATAACCGTTGAAATTTTTTTTTCAGGAGAGTAAAATTTAACCTATGAATTTGGGTGATATTTGGGAACACCCATGATAACATGTTCATGAATATGATTTCCACATAAATAATCATAAATTAGTAATAAAACATAAACTTAAGGGTTACCCATTGAAAGAAATGGGTATCATGTCCAAAACATAATAAATGGTGTATCATAAACTTTTCTATGAAATAAAGTAACTAAATCATTCATGGAAATTAATTAAGTAATATAGGTATATATCATGATAAGATATTTCAAACTTAAGTGAAAAGTGTGTTTATGAAACTTTAGAAATAAAAATATTTTGTATGGTTTAAGGTAAAATTTTAGGATTATTTAAAATCGAAATGGAATAATTTTCTGTATAAAACAATAATTGTAATAATGTAGTTTTTAATGATAAAATTTGTGATTTTATAAAAATAATGGTTCCTTAAAATAGATTATGGATCACACTTGAAAATGGGTAAGAATTCGAGAAGTTCCCTTAAATTAGCATGCATATCGAGAAGAATTGCGTAGGGAACCTTTTAAAAACATGTATATCCACAAAAAATAAGGATGAATGGATCTTGATACATGATTTTGGAACATATAAACATAATTTATAATAATTACATAACAAGAAAATATAATTTCATTCAGGTAAAAAGACATAATGAATAACCCAAATGAATAATGGAGGTTTGGGTAGAATCAATTACCTTAGGTCCAAAGGTGTCCTTCATATGATCATAATAACAAAATTAGATAAATTAATTAATTATTGTAGACCCTATTATAAATTAATTTTATTTATTATCATTTTATTAAGTTCTTTTATGTCATTTTGGATGAGTTATAGTGTTCAATTTCATCGGTCCTGAGTGCCTGTTTTTATAGTTTTTATGATAGATTCACTTGAATAAGAGTATGGAAGTTCATGTTAAATGTGAATGATTTTCTATAAGTGTAATTATATTATATTAATTAAATTATATAATATAAAATTTTTATACCATTCATTTGATTAATTGGGAGGAGGATGAATCATTAGATAAAATTTTAATGATAATCACTTGGATTAATTTGGTGGTTTTTCAATCACAACGAACTCATTTGGTTTTATAAATTAAAATCATGTATACAAAATGATTACACAAAATTACATACATATATTATAATATTTTTCGACAAAAAAAATGGTTTCATGTCCATCCTTGATGATTTTAATAGAAATTGAAAACTCATCCACCATGAATGTGATAAATTAACACATCTCAGACGGTGCTTTCATTTTTAGTATAAAAAGAGGATAAAAGAGAGATTATGATTAATTATTATATTATAATAACAAAAATCCAGTATATGTTATGTAATGGAGTTATCATACAATTTTTATTCAGGTATTTGATAAGATTAAAATAAAATAAGGGAATTTCAAAAGATAAAAAATGAATCAGAAAGTGGAAAGTAACACTTGAATTTATCATCATTGAGAGCCTCCTTAGGGAAGAGTTTTTGGTATTTTGAAGAGACCGAGAGCTCTTGGACATTATATAGGAGGTTTTAAAGATATTTGAGCATAATTTTTACATGGCACAGGGCTTTAGAGGTGTGAGGAGAAGATTTGGTGAGGGGTGGTATTTATAGTGGAGTCGATGAGATTTTTCTCAAGATTTAATTCATTTGTTTTTTATTTTTCTCAAGAAAAGCAATAGTTCTGATTCCTAAGACTAAATATAGTAATTAGATCATGTGTTTTTGAAACAATTTTTCTTACATCATCCATGACTCAATGAATAGTTTATTTAACTTATAATGTATACATACAGTAAACTACCATATTTTACTATTTAGAAAAAAATCAAATATTTTAGAAAAATCAAAACAATTGACCCTAACCATTTTTTGATGTGTAGAATTAAAAAATGAACTCCATTTTTAAAAAATAATTTTCTAAATATGAGATTTTTTTTAATTAAAATCACAATGTATATGAAAAATATAAAGTATAAAATTAAAATATCCTTTCTAACACTTTGAAATATTAATCATGGTATCTTAAAATTATCTTATAATCATAAGAAATAAAAAAATTATTTTATGAATACATTTTATGAAAATAAAGTTTCTTTTAATTTGTTAGTTTAATCATAAAATTGTAATTAAATTTAAATGAATTACAAAAATACCAACAATTAATTAATAATTTTTGAAATATTTATCTACTTATACGTTGATATAATTATATCATATTGACAGTTATAAGATGGAAAATTTTTATTTACACCTTCATTGGTGAGACTACTATTACATTGATAGGTTTACTATGCAGAAGGGTCACATTACTATTTCAAAAGTCAAGTTACTATTTCATCAGTATGTGTTCCTTAACTTCTAGAGATATGTTTTATTTAACTCATTATCCATTTATAATGGTTGTATTATGTTCTTAATGTGCTATTATGCGATGAAATAATTATAAGAATGGGATTTAAATTGATAAAACTTTGGTTTGTTATAAATAAGCTATAATTTATATTAATGAAAGCATAAAGGTGAAATTATACTTTGGATAATACCGAAAATCATGAACATTGGATTGATGCACAATTGATTCCTACATGTCATAAATGAATTGACGATAATTGTCTTATTTTTTATACTAATACATGTTTGTTTAATTAGTTTTGACCACTATTATTTTATTTTTTAAATTTAATACTAACGTGAAGGACACATGAAACTTTCTATCATACTGAGAAAACAATGCATTAGATTGATGCACAATTGATTCCTACAAATCATAAATGACTGAAAGATATTTTTTTTAAGTTTAAATGCTAACTCAAAATCATTTACTGGGTTTTGACCCCAAGCTAAGTGATTTACCTTTTACTAACATGTTTCAATAATATGGAATCATACTTTACATTATACCAATAAACTGGGTCATTGGTTTATAGTGTGGTTGATTCTTACAGATCAAAATTTATTTTAGGGTCATTGTCATAGATTTTCACATCATTCTGAACACATTTTCTCAGTTTTGACCACCTAACAGTAGATATGCGATATTAATAACCATATAGAAGGTTAAATATTTTTTTAATCATACCAAGAATTATAGGAATCTTATTTATGGGTGGTTGACTCCCAAGTATTTTAAATTAACCAATGATCGTTATCAAATTCTTTGACATTTATAAAAAGGTTTTTTTTTTATCTTTTTTGGCCACATGGAAGGAGATATGTAATTTTAATGAAAAAAAGGTGAACTACTACTTTGGATCATACTAAGAAATAAAAGTATATTATTGATATTCATTTAATTTATACATATTATAAATTAATCAATGATCATTTTCTTAAGTTTTAACACCAATACCAGTGTATTTAAACAATCATGATTTCCTTTATACGATTATTTAAGTTAATACAAATTCAAATACCACAGAAAACATTATATAATAATGGGAAAACCAACCCTTGGATTGATTTGGGGTTGATTAATACAATTCATAATTGAATAAAAAATCATTCTTATAGTGAACCATGACTTTTACACATATTATTACATGTTTTTTATGTAAATATCCATTAATTAAAAAATATGTATCGAAAACATTTAGTTTCTTTGGAACACTAGGATTATAAAAAATACAAAGGAAAATAAAAAAAGAAATTTTTATTCTCATTAGTGAGATCCTAAATAAATTTGAGCTCCTAAAACTACATATGAAAACCTGGGAAAATAAATAAAAAATTGGTGAGCTAAAAAACTAGTATGAGAATAAAAATGTTAAGGAAACATAATATGTGAGTCAAAGGTATAACATGATATCATAAAATAGAAGGATAATGAGTAATAAAATTGGAGAATAACATAAATAAAATGGTATCATAAGATCATGTAATTGTAGTAGATTTGGCAACAACATATAACATGACATGAGCATGAGTCAAGTATAACTGTCTATAAAATATCACATGGTGGACAAAGTCCCATAATGGATTAGGTTTACTCTATATTCCCATACAAGATTACTCATGAGAATAATTCTTTACCCAATTCATTAGAGCACTATCTGGGTGCATACATCTTCACTTGTTCATGATTTATGTGTGCCACAAAAATGAAATCAATCATAAGTCATAAACATAAGAATTACACATGGAGAGAAAATGAGTTGAACAAGGTTGTCTCATATCATAATGAAAGAAAATTTCATAATGAAGGCATTTGATAGATGAACATAAGGCATGTATTACCCCATAAAATTAATAATAAGCTCGATATATAAGTGAGATAAATATATAAAAACTTTAGAAGCAATCCATAACCTTAAATGCTTTCAAAATTAATGAAAATGAATTTAAAATATTATATGGAATATTTCATGAGAAAAATACCTTTTTCACATTTAAACCACTTCTTAAAAAAATTAATTTTTCAGAAAATATTATAGAAATTTTTTATTTAAAAATAAACATGGAAACCAATAGAGGAATATTAAAATAATTTTTTAGTCATAATAGTGGGTAAATCGGCACATGTCGTATATGTTAAAAAAAATTCCTTTCACACTATTTTAAAAGGTTAACAATCACTTCATTGGAAAATGAATAGAATATTACTTTAATTTTTTTTTAAAAAATTAACCATGGTTAAGAGTGAATTTAATAAATAATTTTAATAAGGATACAAAAATTATTGAAAATATTTCTAGAAAGTATGGATATGGAGGAAAAATGATTTTCGACCGAAGAAAGAAATGAAGTTAAATTTTATTGAAACATTTTTCTCAATAATTTTAAGTACCAAAGAGATTAAAGTGGTAATATTACTTGAAAAGTTCATTAATAAACATGGGTAATAAGTTATATTGGGTTTATGATAGAAATATCCAACAATATCTCAACGGGAGGCTTGAATATAGACAATCCCAAATAATGACGAGATTGTGAAATAAACCATTAAAACTTTGGTAACATTTGAATCATAACCCTCATAAAATAAGTAACTTCAAATGTAAAATTAAATTCCATTAAGATAAATATATTCATGATATAAAATTAAAAGGGGTTTTCTATACACCATAAAAAAGTAAGTGGTGAATATGTCATATGTTTTATAGAAGTAAAAGTGAGATAAGAAATCCCATACCTAAAGTCTTGAATTGTCATATATGTCTTTTATCTAATGATTAATAAAATTATATCAATTATCTTTTATGTAATAAAATTTTCTAGGTTTAATAATTAATAACTTAAACCATTTCGTTCATTTATTTTAAGTAAATATTTAATTTCTTATTCTGCTATGTCCACATTAGGTGTTTTAAAGATGCTCATTTCATAATTTCAAAAGGACATCAGTGTGTTGATCATGATTAAAGGGGTAAATATTACATCATATCCATAATAATAATCATGAATTAATTATCATTTATATATATTTATTATACTTTTAAAATCAACCATGAAATATGGTTATGAAAAATAAACTACGTTACAATCATTGAGGTAGTAGGCTATATGCACGCATGAGAAAGATTTACATTTTTCAAAGATCATGAAGGAAACAAGGTAAGTGTTATTATAACATTAAAAAATTATAATTATATAATATAATATATATCATATTATTTATTTAAATAAACCTACATATACAATCAATGTGATGTGGTAATAAAAAAATGAATCACTTCTCTTCACGATGTAATATCCTGACATACACACAGATGATGTTATAATTTTTCAATGGATGGTAAGGTAAAAAGGTATATGATATTTTAATTTAATATAATGATTACTATTTTATAAATATTATATATATATATATATATATATAATCCATAATCATAAAATTCTATGAGAGAATATTATGGAAAATAATTTCCAATGGATCATGGGGCGGTAGTCATCGTACACTTGAACGATGGTTTAGTTTCCCATTTAAAGAAAATGGAGACAGATTTAAGTTATACCATTAAAAAAATTAGTATATTTGATATAATTATTTTATTATTTATTTATTATTGATTAAGATTTTAATGTGTTTGATGAATAATTAAAAAGATATGTTCAGTTAAGAATGATTCCACTTATTCATACCACCTCTTTAGGATTATACCTAAAGCCTCCCTATATTGGGTTTATGATAAAGTAGGACTTAAAGATGTATAGAGGGAAGTAAATAAGGTATTTGGACATGGATTGACTGAAAAAAATACTTTTGAAGTGTAAATATGTGTGTATAGGGGGTTCCATTTATAAGTGGGGGAGAGAACACACCATTAAATTTTAAAAAGAAAATGTTATACCAAATTTTTACACATTCCAAAATGCTCCAAAATGGATCATTATAGATCCTTATATGATATAAGGGTAAAATATGGATATAAAATAGGTTTTTTACAAGTATTTAATTTATTTTAAAATTATATTTCTATATTAACCCCTGGTAAACCCATTTTTTTCTAAAATGAACTAATTAATGTTAACTGTTTTTTCTATTAATTATGCCCAAAAATAAATTTGAAATTATTATATAATATTAATTAATAAGATTACAACTATTTATTATATTTTTCCAAATAAAATTTATATAATTTTAAGAATTTAACATAAAACTAAACCTGTAGATGCGATGAAAAAATGGTTTTCTATAGAAGAAGTTTCTATAAGTATAAAAAGGTTTTATATAAAAATTCATCCATAAATCAATTCCAATGAACTAAATTACATTAATAAAATTATAACTAAATTAATTATAATTAAAAACCATTTTATAACAAAATATAACTTTGCAAATTATTTAAAAAGATGAAGTTTTAAAAAAAAACCATTATTTTTAACAATTCATTAAAAAAATTATTCTTTTTAGAAAAATCCCTAAAATTCATCCTAAGATAATTTTGACCTTTGGATTCTATTTTTTTTATTTTTTTCAAATAAAGTTTCTAAAAATGGGAATAAAATTAATTTTATTATTTTTTCACAAAAATAAATAAAAATCATTTTTTGTGAAAAAATATTTTCGATGCCTGTAAAAATTTTACAAATAATTAAGTACTAATTTATAAATATATTTCCATTATCCTTTATACATATTTTCAATATGTTGTTATTACTATATATACCACCCAATTTAATGGCTAGTTCAAAATTTTCACATTTAAATAATAATATTTTAATAGTATACCATGATTCATTTAAATATAGTGTTATTTAAAAATATATGGGTGTTACATTATACACCATTAAATAAATTTAATCCTTGAAAATTTAATATTATCTTAGTAATAAAGCATCCAACATTCAAAAATTCCTTTGTGAAAAACCCACATTATAAAAATGGTTAATAAATATTCCACATAAAAATAGGGAAAGGGAAATATGAAGGTCATCACATAACTATGTTTACATAGAAGAGATCATTGGAAGGAAGTGAAAAAATGGATTTAAAAATAATATCCATTTAAGAGATGACTTTATACTTTTTTTAAAAGAGATAAGAGACCATGGATTTTTTGAAACTGAGTAACATTTTTTTTCAAGATCCTTTTTCTAAATTAGAGGGATACTTTTACCATCATAAGGAAATATACTTATTTGAAAAGTAAAATTTTATACTTTAATCATTTTTCACAAAAAATATCATCTATCGATCTAAACTATGATTATTCAAGATGGATTTTCAATGCATGAAGCACCAAAATTAACCTTTAATGGATCACATGATTCCCCCAAATGATATCAAGTTATTACTCTTATCTTTAAATACTAACCAACACTAGATATGGTTATCAGAAGATATGGTAATTCCCATCCTGAATACACCTTTATATTAATATCCAAATCCAAAGTTCAACATAAATCATTCCATAACCCCATATTCCAAATAACCTCAACATTTAAAAATTCTAATTGTTTTATTCCAAAATAATATTTCATGTTAAATCACACATTAGGAATAGGGGTTATATATAGCTCAAATCAATGAAACATTTCCCAAAATATCATTAGTCAGTTCAAAATATGAAAAATTTAAAAGGACTTGATCCTAAAACATGTTTCCCAAAACCAACTTAATATTGATATTTCAAATTTTTTAAGTCAAAATAATGTAATACTAACTAGTGTATCATGTAGGATAGTGGTAGACACTACCCCCTTGTCATCCTTATTTTGTGGGTTCAAGCCGCACATCCTTTCTGGATATTATGATTTTCTCCCAATGAGTGGGTTTTCCTTTTTCGAAAAATATATTAATAGAATTCCCATAACATACCCAGAAGATGATGAACATCCTCAAAATAAAATTAATAATCAAATTAGTTTGTAACCACTATGGTTTTCTATATATCATATTTTTTCCATAGAACCAAGTAATATTAATTTAAATTTTTTACCTTAAATTTAAATATAGGATATACCCTAAAGGCTACCAATTCCATTGAACTTATTTCAAAAAAATATAAATCTATTATTCCTCAAATAATTTTTTTACTAAAACTCATACTAAAACTAATGTATATATTACTATAAATGTCTCCCAATATAATTTTAATCATCTTAGACATCCATAACTTAAAACCTCAAAAGTGGTAATTATGAATTTAAAATTATAATCAACCTTAAATTTTTTTAACCAAATACACTTTAGGTATAACCTATGTCATCCATGATTATCATATATTCAAGCCATTATTTATGGTATGTAAAGATCTTGTGAAATGTTCTCAGACATATCTCTCAGGAGTTTCAAAATAGGCATGCAACAAGGTCCATTATCAAACACAATGTGATGATTGATTCAAATCCCAATACACCTTTTTTGACTTATTAACCCTCAGTATAACTATTCTATATACACATTGTAGAGACACGTTTTTTACCTTATAACCCTTTTGAATATTTCTACATATATTTCCAAAGATAGACGTTGAGATGATGTGAAATTATGAGGCCCGATGTGCCCAGAATAAATTATAAAAAATATTAAGTGTTTTTATTTTATTCAAACAACAGAAACGAGATATCTCTTAAATGTTTGATTAGATTAGAAATCTTAGACCATAGTTGGGTCCAAAAAATGGTGTTTTCTCTAGTCATGACATAAAATATATCAGCGCGGGATGTTCGTACCCCTAGCTCATTAATGGTACTTTAAATGGATGAATTAATTTATTAATTCATTCATTTAATACCTCAAAACCCAATAACTCTCAAATGGTAACTCAAATTAGATATCTGAAGTCATGGTTTAGTCCAGAGCATGTTGTTTACCCTAGGAATGGTATAATCTTAATCGGTGTAGACCTTTTGTAGAAAAATTAATTGAGGTAAAAATCGTAAATAAAATAATTAAATAAAATTATTTTACTTGAAATGATACTTTGATTAACTTCCAAATATGGACACATATTGGAAATCCAAGACCTCTATTGAGTTCATAGCATGGGTTTAACCCGATGAGTGACCTCAGTTGTGAGGGCGTAGAAGGTTTAGATTTTTTGACTACTTGAAGATTCCTATAAATAGGAAATTGGGGAAATGAGACAGAGTTAGATAATTTGACCTCTCATACAACAAAGATCTGGATGATGGTGATTCAATGCTCGAACGTCGTCAGATCGTGATGAAACTCCATGCACTGATAGATCAGAGACCAATGAACAATTTTTTTTAGATTCAAGGTAGTATTTTTCAGCCCCTATATTGAATATTTTTTCATCATTTTTGACTTTTTTTTTCATTTTCACAACATTGGAATCCTTTAACGATTACCAAACAAACAATGAACATCATCTTTTTCAATTTCTGATTGCCTGTTTTTTGCGTTCTTCATGTTTTTCATTGAAAAACTTTTCATATTTCACAGAAATCCTACTATCATAGAGTTATACCCATATCTGTGAAGCCGTCAACCCGAGGAGTCCTGATCTATGCCCAGGTTTGAGTTTTGAGCGCCAGAGGAAACACATCGGAGAGAGAAAGAAGCAGTTACTTTACACCATGTAGAAACATCAATGGATTGTCGAGCGGAGGATGGAGCTGTGATGTTCTCATCCTGGGGAGTCCATATCTGGTCCTGAATCATGATTTGGACCACCAGAGTGACCGTGGTAGTCTGCGAATGCTTTCCGGTGGCAGTTGCGGCAAGCGGCCCCGGTGGGCGGTGGAGCGTGCCAGCACAACATAGGCCGATGATTTGAGTAGGACCGGCCGGTTCAGACTAAGGTTTTTAATTAAAACCTCATATCTTTCAATCCAGGGTCTTTTTTGCATGTTGTCTATGGCCACACAATTCTAGTTTTACGACATGCCTTTTGGGGCCGTTTTGAGATCTTATTGTCTCGGTCTCGAGGCTCGGTGATATGAAACGTCCGTTTAAATTAATAATAATATAATTATTATTATTTTATGATTCTTGTACCACATGTAAATTTTACATCTGACATCCAATTGATGCTTTGTCAGAGTCATTTTGACCTTGGAGTTGAGGTAGACTTTTCATGAAAAATTTTGTGTGCTTAAAATGAAACAGTGGTGCAGGCCCCACGAGACCTGTTTTGGGTGTTTGATATGGAATGTGATTTTTCCACTGGGTATCAGTTTTGGATGAACAAGCAGTCGATCATGTGTGATTTTCTATAAGGACCGCAATGGTGTGATCCGCCTGACTAAATTCAAGGCCAATACATCGGCCCCACATGATGCCTTTTAAGTGTAATGTAGCAGTTTAAAACTTCTATTTTGAAAGTCCATTAGGAGGAATTGAATAGTATAACTTGAATGATTTTCACAAGGATTGCAATGGTGTGATCCATTTGATTGTGCGAATACTTTTTGTGATTGGTAGTGATCGAGCACTGATCGAGAGTTTGCAGTGAAAAGCACCCTTTTCACTGGTTTTCCATTTTGGATAAATGAATAGTTGACCCTATATTTTTTTATATGAGGATCACAATGGAATGATCTATATGATTTGTTTTGGGATCGATGCATGGGCCCCATGGGGCACTATTTGTGCGCAGTACTATGGAATGAAACTTCTTCACTGGGAGTCCACTTCAGGTGAATTAATAGTTTATCATGTGAGAATTTTCATAAGGATCACAATAGTGTGATCTGTTTGGTTGTCTTGGGCCATTTTCAAGAGGCGCGTCAGTATAATTACATTTTCTCCTTTCAGATCAATGAAAAAAACATGTGCTCGTTAGCCTTATGGATAGACTTTCCATGTAATCTATGAGTAAAATGTTACTAATTATGGATACTAGTTCATAGTTTAGTACATGATTATAGTTTAGTGCATGACTAGATGATGAGGTGGGGTCACATATCATATGGGCCCCACACGCGCCGTGTACCACTTTAAGAATCTTCTACCTCTCATATCTCTTTCTTCTGAAATCAAATTCTGGCCTTCAATTATCCTATCTTGAGTGTTTTTCTATGTAGAATATGATGCTTCCCTCCATATTGGGGTTTTAGGTATGATTCAAGATGTTCTGTGTGACAGGACTATTTGACGTGATGCTCGTGTTCTTGGTGTGATGCCTACCCGAGGCGACACTCGATGATGGAAATGATCTTGTCCATGATTACCCCCAGTCTGACTAGATAGTACGGTTCTCCATTCTATTTTCAGGGCTTACCATCCAGTAGCAGCTAGGCAGTGAGGTTCACTAACTACCCTTTAGGACTTACACTTCAGCGGGGCTGGGTGGTGAGGTTCGTTGTACACTCTTATGGGCTTACCCTCCAGCGCGACTGGGCAGTGAGGTTCACTATTCTCTTTTTAGGGCTTACCCTCCAGCGCATATGGGTAGTGAGGTTCACTAGTTACTCTTTCAAGACTTACCCTCTAGTGGGTATGGGTAGTGAGGATGGTCGTTCACTCTTTTGGGCTTACCCTACAGCTAGGCAGGGCAATGGTTTCACCGATGACACTTCTAAGAATACCCTCTAATGGGGATGGGTAGTGGCTTCACGACTTTGTGACATGATCTCTCGACTGTGCGACACAGTGAAGAGTCATAATCAACATGACTTTGGACTCTCAAGAAATAGAGGCACATTTCCTACCAAGATTTATCCTTGTGACGCAACCTAAAACCGTGTGGGCAAGACAGACCCACCCAAATCAGATAGTATCAAGTGCGATGATTGAGCCCCTTTGACTTGCATTTCATGGAAGTTGTGTGGGATGATGGGAATCAATGGTGTTTACTTCTAGAACTCTTGGAGACTCTTTTACTGGGCTGATATAGTGATATAGACTTCCCCTTACTCTCTTTTTGGTCTTCTTTGGTTTAGAACACACACACACACACACACATATATCGTACTGCAGTACCCACTCCTTGATCTTTGGTTGCTCTCCTTCTAGGAGAGGTGAAGACACGTAGGGTATTCCACTTGCTTTCCGTGTCTAGATTCTCATGTTTTAATGAGTCTATTATCCTACTATATGTAGCCAAGACTTGATGAGAAGTTCATCTTCTCACTGTTTATAGATCCTTGTGTTTGTACGAGCTTACTTCATTATCCAGTTGGGTTAAGCTGTACCTTTTTACTGTACCACGTTCTATCTACTACTTCCCTCTTCAATACCTTACTTTATGCTCTCTTGAGCCTTCAGGGTATCCTACTAAGTATTTTTATACTCCACCCTTCTTGGGATTTACCCAAACTCAATGTTTCATTGTAGAAGACAAACTGGTTGATCACGACTTTTGAAGATCATAGGGATACTAGGTGTTTTGACCTCATGTGGTGGTCATTTCTTGGGATCCAAGAGTGGGGTTCTCTCTCCTGTTTTACTTTTCCACTTGTTGCCTGGTTGTGGAACATTTCTAGTAGGGTGTGTATTTTACCCTTTTCCTTTTAGATTACTTTCATGTACATGAATTGTTTAGAGGCCGATGCATATTTCTGGTTTATATATATAGCAGTTTTGTACCTTGTTTTTTATTCCCTTTTCACTTTTAAATTTAGTTTGTTTCTTGAGTGTGTACATGTACTTAGGCAAAGGCATCCCTGAGTTTGTTATGCCTTCAGTGCTGGTCGCCAGCCCCTGGACTATGGAGCCGGGATTGGGTTAGTAGCAGCTCGAGACCTAGTATGGGTCAGGTCGTGACCCACATCCACATATTATATCTAGAAAAGGATGCGATTTATTGAAAACCACTCACTCCAAAAATAATAAAAATTCTTTGCTATTTTTATATACTTTGATCCATCCTTATAATTTTACATAGGGTTCTCAATAATTTATTCTTGTTCTAATCCCAAAAAATAAGTAAAAATTTCTCTTACATGAACTATAGAAACCCATGGATTTTACACATATTATTATATAATTTTTAATGAAAATATCCATTAATTGAAAAATACAGATTGAAAAGTCCTAGTTTCTCTGTAAGAATAGGTTTATAATGAATCAAAAGGAAACTAAATCAAGATATTTTTATTATCCTTAGTGAGATCCTATATTCATTTGATCTCCTCAAAATGCATAGGATAACCTGAGAAAATACATAAAGGGGTGAGCTAAAATCCTAGTATGGGAATAAATATGATTACGAAACATAACATGTGAGCCAAAGGTATGACATGATATATTAAAAGATAAGGATCATGAGTAATCATATGGGTTAATAACATAAATAACATGGTATCATAAGATCAAAGAATCAAAGGAAATATGGAATAAATATATAATATGGAATAAAAATGAGTTAAGGATAACTTGTTAGATAATATCATATTCTGAAAAAAGTCCCATAATGGATTAAGTCTACTCCCTATTCCCATTCATGAAGCCTCATGAGACTAAAGTTTTATACAATACATTTGAGTGTTATCCAGGTTCACCCATCCTAACAAGTTCATGATTTATGTGTTTCTAAAAAATTAAATCAATCATAAGTAATAAATATAATAATTACACATGAAGAGAAAATGGGTTTCATATTGTTGTCTTTTATCATAATGAAAGGAAAATTTATAATGAAGTAATTTGAAAGATGAATATAAGGTAGGTGTAACCCCATAAAATTAGGAGATAATAAGATAGGTATATATTTTAGAGACAAAAATACATAATTTAGAAGCAATCAATAACATTAAATGCTATCACCATTGATGAAAAAATCTTTAAAATACTATAAGCAATGTTTCTTGAAAAAAACACTTTAACTCTGAAATAACTTATTTAAAATATTTTTTTTTAAAAATATTGGAGGATTTTTTTATAAAAATAAACTTGGAAACTTATAATGTAATATTAAAATAATTAATTGGTCATGATGGTGGGTAATTATGTACATTCTGTATAAGTTAAAAAACATTCCATTCACACTATTGAAAAACATTAAAAATTACTTCGTTGGGAAAATGAAAAGAAGAATCATTTCAAGATGCTTTCTAAAAAATCAAATAGGGGTCAAAATATCTTTAATAAATAATTTTTAAAATGTTTAAATCAGTATTGAAAATATTTATAGAAAACATAGATATGGAAGAAAAATGATTTTTAACCAAAGAGAGAAATGAAGTCAACTTTTCTTAAAAACATTTTCTCAATAATTTAAAGTACCAAAGTGATAAAAATGGTACTATTACCTGGAAGTTACATGAATAAGTATATTATAATAAAATAGATTTATTTTAACTTATAAATATCCAAAATTGTCTCCAAGTGAGGCTTAAACATAAATAATACCATGTAATGATGAGATTGTGAAATAAACCCTTACCACATTGGCAACATTTGAATCCTAACCCCCATAAAAGAAGTAAATTAAAATGAAAGTTTAAATATATTCAAGATAAATATATACATGATATAATATTCAAAGGGGAAGTATATACACTACAAAAAATAATTAAGTGGGGAATATGGCTTATGTCTCATAGAAGTAAAAGTGAACTAGAAACCCTTAACCTCGATTCTAGACTTGTCATGTATGTACATTAATTCTGATATAATAAACTTATTTCAATTATTTTTTTAATTAAGAAATAATTATAGGTTTAATCCCTCATAATCTAACCATTTAATTCATTTATTTTAATGACATATTTAATTACGTATTTTCTTATGCCCATTTTGGATGTTTTGAGAACACTCGGTTTATAATTTCAAAACAACATCGGTGTGTTGACCATGGTCAAATGGGTCATTATTCTACTATTTGTAGAATAATAACCAACACATAATTATAATTTTTATAAATAAATTATAATTTTAAAACAAACCATGATATATGTTTAGGAAAAATTAACTATGTTACAATCATAGAGATGATATGCCATGTGTACTCTTGAATAACATTTCCATTTTCCATCGATCATGATGGGAAGAGGGTAAATATTATTTTATGATTCTATAATTATTATTATATCATAAATATTATATTATTTCATTAAATACACTTTCAAATACAATCTATGTGATATGATAAGAAAAACGAATCACATCGTTTTACGAGGTGGTAATCTACCATACTCTTGAACGATAATATCATTATTCAATAGTTGTTAATGAATTAAGGTATATTTTAAATACCCAAACCCCAATATCCTGGATCCAATGACTTTATTTATTAAATTCTCATAGATACAATATTCAAATCCAAAATGAAAGAATAATTTATTACTCTTGAATAACTAGATATATACATAGTTCCCTTATTACATTAGAAATTAAACATAGATCATTTGAAAGGAAAGTAAATTGCATCCTTGAAAACTAATTCAAGGTTCTCTTATTCATGATATGGGTAAATGAAAAAATAATAGTGAGTTAAAATTATTAGTAAGGGTTAAATATAGCATAATTAACAACAAATCAATAATCATAATTAATATGGTAAGGTAAATAAATGAAAACACACATTCCATTTAATAAATAACTTTCACACGATCAGAATCCATAGATAATATCATAGTAAAAATATCATCGATAAAAATAAATAAATTTTGAATGAAATTATTAATTATTTTATGTCTTGTATATGACACATGTATCACATCCAAAAATAATATTCACAATATAGTTTTATCTTTATGGGTAAAAAACCATTTAATTTGGCCAGATTATTCATCACATGAGACTAATGATACATTGAAAGGATTTTCAATATACTCTCCCCACCCATTATTTCATGTAAAAATCAGTCATTATATGTTGAAAAATCAATTTAATCAATATAAATTATCAAAAAATATCTATATTGAGTCGAAAATATGGACATAACATTATTTCCCAAGTTAATCAAATAACATTCAAAGTAAACAATGTATATAATAATGATATATGGATTAAGAAATAATCATATCTATGATACAAGAAATATGGATATTTTTGAGAAATTAAATTTTCAATCAGTGATGATGAAAATTAAAATCAGGGGGTATTATATACACCATACAAAAGAAATTAGGTGTATAATATTAAAACATACTGCAAGGAAGAAAAATTGCGATGGAATCCCTTATAAAGGTCATGTCATTAATCAAATGTATATATTATATGTACTCATTAAAAATACACATAAAAAATTGGAAATAAAAAATGAGATATTCAAAAGTCATTTTATACATATCCTTATAATTACATAATAAATTAAATAGATGCTTAACCCAATGATTGAAAATTGTGTTAATAAATCCCATATCACATATAATTAGTCAAAACGTATTCCCCATAAAAGTAATAATTATCAAATTAAATATTTAATAACATTAATATAATTATATTCATGATATGATATATCAAGGGGTAGTATAAACGCCACATAAAATAAATATGTGGCGATTAATGAATATATCTCACAAAAGTAAAAGTGAGATGAGAAAACCCTTACATCATGATTACTATTAGTGGTGAATACTTTAAACTCATGTACAATGTCTTAAATAATGTTATTAACTCTTTAAAGAACCATATTAATATTTATAAGAAATTATGTGATGATTTTCTAACATATTATGACCCATTCGTTAATTATAATTCGTTATTTTCATGGTTTCAGGTGAGTTCATTTCATTGTTTCATGATCGGTTTATTTGTGTAATATTTTTAATGTTTAGGTAAAATAGGTTTACAAATACAGAAGTAGAATTAAATACTATTAATTCACTTCTATGAGTATAAATGGTTTCATAAAGCATTTTTCGCTCTTATATGAGGATGATTCATTTGATACCATGTTAATGATAAATGTTTTGTTTTTTGGCGGATTTATCAAACACCATAGACTATTTTTATTTTATTTAAAATTATGAGTATATATTAGTTTCATAATAAGTTATAATATACCTATTACAATATTATTTAACCAAACTATTTTTTTTATAACCGTCCATGAAGGTGGTAATAGAAAATGACCAAAATCACTATTCACAAAGATGATTAACTGACCTATTTTGGACAATAGTTTTGTTTTTTTGAAGAAGAGGAGACAATAAAGTGGATATATATAAGATATTTAATTAGAAAAGTACAATTATAGTATATTCATGATTCTAAAGTTTTATTTTCTTGTTGAATGAAGTAGTTGAGGAGAAAGTTCAAGAAAAAAATAAAATAAGAGACGTGGTTTAAAGAAATTATCTCTAGAATATCACCTCCTTAGAGGACCCCTTAAAGACCTTAGATTTGGTATTTTGGTGTGACCAGTATAACATGTACATGGGGAGAAAGAGTAGGTTAGGTTATGGAAAATAGTTTACAATATTAATGGATTTTGAGTGTAAATGGGGTGACTAAAGGTGGAATTTATACTTGAGGTGAGACGAGTTTAAGTGATTACATAATGATTATTTTATATTTAAAAGCCAAAAACATTGAGGTGGAATTGATTCCTATGAATTTGGATGATAATTAAAATTTCAAAGTATTTCTATGTTTCATAAATACCTAAAAAACCCATTTAATGTTGTCATATTTAGGTATTTTAAGCCTTTACCATTTAACATTAACCCTTTTCATTATTAAACTTTTACTACGAAAAATAATTTTTTACCATGGTAAGATTTTTATGTCTAAAAAATAAAATGAACTTAAAAACTAATTTAGACCTTATTATTCAAAATATGGAATCCATTTTTCCAAATTCTATTCATATAGTTTTCAAAATTATATTTAAAAATAAACCTACAAACTCAATGGAAAAAACATTTAATGAGAAAAAGTTCAAAATTATGAAATGTTTTTATATTCAATTTCAATGTTAAATTGATTGAAATGGAATAAATTATATTTATTTAATTTTAATTAAAATAATTAAAATTTAAAACCAATATAAAATATAATTTATCATTATAAATTATTTATATGAAGTCATTTTCAATTAAAAATACAGTATTTTTCACATTTCCTCAAAAAATGAAGTTTGCCAGAAAATACCAAAAAATCACACTAAGATAATTTTGATGTCCCAATTTAACAAAATTATTTTATTTTTTAAAATAAAATTTATAATGTTTATAAAATTTAGATTTAAAATAGTTGTTCCATTAAAAAGAGACAAAATTTCTTTTTAGAATATTCTATTTTTTATGCTTAAAATTAGATTTATTCTTATCTTAAGCCTAGAAATCTTATTTTATGAATCTAAGATAAATTTATTGATTATAAAAAAATATAAATTTAATTTATATACTTTAATAATAGTGATTAATTTAATATATTAAGATAAAATGTCATTATGGGGAAAAATAGTTTTTTATATAAGCACATCCTTTATATTCAATTGGTTTTTATTTTCATTTATAACTAATTGGAAACTAATTTGTTTAGTTTATAAACACGTGTAAAATATATTTTCATAATTTAGTTAATATCATTCATTCTAGCCATTACAACGGCTAGGTGATAACTATCTAAATTAAATAATAATATTTAGTCATTTGATTAAGCTCATTGTTCTGTCTAACTTAAGCTATCAAAGAGATTAAATTTAAAAGAGACATACCATAAAATATTTGGTTATTTCATTATACCCTCCATTAATAATAATTTCCTCACAATTTGAAATAACACATTACAAATTAATGGTTGATACTTGAAAATACATTTTTGGGAAACCAAAATCATAAATAAGGTTAACAAAACATCCCATTAATAAGAGGGGAAGATAAATTTGAAGGTCAACACAAAATTAGTCTTTTTAAAAGGCTAAAATTAGAATGAAGTGAAAAACTGGACCTAGAAGAGAAATAAAACTATCATGTTCTAATGGAAAGTGATAGAGCATATAGTCATCATAATATATACCATCTATAAACAGTAAATCTATGAGGGGTTAAATATTGCATTGATTTATTGATAATAAATTTAAATAACAACATTTTTATTCTAAAATCATTTTTTTAGATTTGAGTAATCCTTTTAATTCCTAGTGTAAGAACAAAATAGTGTTTACTTACATTATATGTAGATATTTATTCTTTAAATAATTTACACTACAAACTCATCTTTCTCTCCAAAGTAAAATTCAATATTTATTCATCAAATAATAATATATTTACCTTAATCATAGAGGGTTCCCAAAATTGCGATCATCTTCCAAAATAATATAAATCATATATCAGAAAAAAATAACAGTCACATGGTTATATATATATATATATATATATTATCTTTTAAATTATGAAAAAATGTGTCATACTAACCCGGACATCATGTAGTATAATAGTAGGTGGTGCACCCATGCCACCCTTCAGTTGTGGGTTCTTATCTCGCAGCCTTGCCAGATGTGATAGTTTTTTTTCTAAACTGTGGGTTTTTGTTATTCTAAAACTATATTAATGTAATACTTACAACATTCCAGTAATAAACTTAATATATTCATCATTAAGTAATTTTTTTAACCTCAAAGGTTTTCTTATACGTTTTTTTTCATTCCCATATTACATCATTCATTCAGGGAGTATTTGGTAAATCACTTTTAAAGTCCATAGTATTTTTATCCCTTTATCCATGAAATAAATATATAAAAATGATTTTTTATGCATGATGCACTAAAATTAACCTTTAATTGATTTTGAGATTTATAAAGATAGAAAATTCATTCATTATATCTCAATTATTTTCCAAATCTAATATGGTTGGACCAAATTTCTCGATATGCATTACACATTAATTTTTAAACTTCATCCAAAGTTCAATATACACTATTTCATAAATAGTTATCCTTATGAACCTTAAAAAAAATTAAAATCCAAATATTTCTAAAGAAGGTCACTAAATTATTAAAATTAACCTATCATTAATCTCTTAAAAAACAAAAAGCAGCACTAAATCATTACATACCTAAAAAGTGAATAACCTCATTATGTATTCTCCTAAAACAAGTTAATAATATGAATTACCATAAAACCTTATTGAAAACATTCATTATTCCATATTATTTTAATAAAATATAGATTATTTGATTTATTCTATAAATCCAAAAGTGTTGTTCAATTAATAAATGATATCATCATCCAAAAATCATTAATTATTTACATGGTAATAAGTACTATCAAATTCAATTTTTCCATATCAATAATATCTTTATCCCAACATAATTATCTCAATATCAAAACAATATTAAGGTTTATCCTCAACTCAATCATGTTTTTTTCATGAAATTAAACTTGCCCCTGAATCACCGATCATCTATACCATTCAACATACTCTTTAAAATCCTTATCAAAAAAGTACTATAGTACAATTCCATAACATTATTAAAGGACCCAAATATAGGAAAAAATTAATCATTACACTTCAGATATATCTATATCCTAAGCTTGACCTATATCTCATAGCTTATTATGAGGTATATTCTCTTGATACTTAGGGAATTAATTTTCATAATTCCACATCTCCTTATAGTTATAACATTTAACAGAAGAATTTTCTCGGTGACCCTAATCTTTAAACTTTTAAAAAACTCATAATACTTTAATGAACTTCCCAGGGTGTTTATTTTCACAGTTATCACATTTGAGAAAATAAATATTTCCCTTCATCCATTTATCTATATTTTTCTAGAAATATAATTCTTCTCTTTCTTCCCTTTGAATCAATAATAAATCTTTCTCTATCTTGTAAAAAACATGATATTATGTCCTCATATGGTGATAATATTTGGGATACTAGTTCCATTAAAAATATTTTATTAAGGTCATAAAATACATTATCATTATTACTATTTAGATCACGTGCCTTAGTGAGGTTCACATTCTTTCTGCTAGGCACCATTTCTAAATGACGAGATACACCAGATTAGATCATATCATTATTAAACATAATGTATAACCCTAATAAAATGAAACAATTATCATAAATTGAAAAATTTAAGCATAAAGAATCCAATAATCATAAAATTGGTTTATTTGGGATGTTATTCTATGATTATACATAAAGTTTATCTTAGGGATATATTCCTTATTCTATGGTTTCCTAAATCTAGTTCCAAAGAACTCTACTAAAGTTTCTCTCATACAAAATATAAATATCCAACACCCAAAATCTTATAACTTATTACTTTATTTATAAAATTACAATAGAGACAATATTCAAATCCCAAATGACAGAATAGTTTAGTAGCATTTAAGAACTAGATACATACATAGTTACCTTATTAGATTGGTAAATTAATATAGAACATAACAAAGTAAAGTAACTTACATCATTGAACACTGATTAAAAGTTATCTTCTTCATAAATTGGAGAAATAAAAAAATATGTGTGATATCAAATGCAATGTAAGGGTTAAATAAACCAGAGGAAACAATTAATTAATGAGAATAATCAATATGTAAAGGTAAATAACTAAAAACCCACATTCTATTTAATGAATAACTTTCCACAGTCTAAATCCATGGATAATATCATAGTGAAAATATCATGGATAAAAATAACTGAATTCATAATGATATTCTAAATTATTGGACGTCATGAATATTTCACATGAATCTATACCATAAATACCTTTCAGAAGAAAATTTAATCATTATGGGTAAAAAATTATTTAATTTGGCCTAATTTTTCATCTCATGAGACTACCGATGCATCAAAGAGACTTTCTATATACGATACCCACCCATTCCTTCACATCAAAAGCATTAATTATATATTGAATAATCAATTTAATCAATATTAATTATCAAAAAATATCCGTATTGATTATAAAATATCTATTTAACAATATTATCCTAGTTAATAAAATATATTTTAAAGTAAATATCGTATATAATAATGGTATAAAACATAGGAAATTATCATATAGATGATACATGAAATATGGATATTATTTAAAAATGAAAATTTCAATGAATTATTATGATAAATAAAATCAAGGGACAATATATACACCATACAAAATATATTAGTGCATAATAATAAAATATTCCTCAATGAAGTGAATGTGAGACAAAGTCTCTTATAAAGATCATTAATCTAATGAATAAATTATTTATACTCACTTTAAATCCACATAAAAAAGTGGATATACAACATGAAATTGTAAAAATTAATTTCACACATAACCTAATAATGACATAATCAATGAAATATAGGTTTAACCTAATGAATGAAAATTGAGTTAAAAATAACATATCCCATGTAATTAGTCGAATCGTATGCCCCATAAAAGTAATAATTATAAAATTAATAATTTAATACCCTAAATATAATGATATTAATGATATTATATATCAAAGGGTAGTATAAACACCACATAAAACAAATAAGTGGTGATAAAGGCATATACCTCATTAAAGTAAAAGTGTGGCGAGAAAACCCTTACCCCGCACTTCTCTTTAGTGATGCATACTTTAACATCTTGTATAACGGTTTAAATAATGTCATTAAATCATTATATAAATATATAAATATTTATAATATCTTATGTTCTAATTTTATAACATCTTATAACCATTCGTTAATAATATTTCATTATTTTCATGGTTTTGGGAGCGTTCGTTTCATGGTCTCATGATCAGTTCATCTGTGTAAAATTACGGATATTCTTGTAAAATGGGATTGAATCTCAAAAAGTGTAATGGAATAGTTTTAATGAAATTATAACAGTATAAATGGTCCCATATGTCATTTTTCATTCTTTTATGATGATGATTCATTTGATTAAAAGCTAATGATAAATGTCAAGTTTATTTTGGTGGTTTTTATGTACACCACAGAATAATTTAAAATTATTTCTTATTATGAGTATATATTAGTTAAAAAATAGGGTATAATATTCCTATTAAAATATTATTTTACCATAATAATAGTTTTATGACCATCCATGAAGTCCGTAATGTAAAATGAATAAAATAATTATTCACGTAGATGATTAACATGCAAAATTTGGACAAAAGTTTCATTTATTTGAATAAGATGAGGTAATAAAAGATATAGATATAATATATTACATTATAAATATATTATTATAGTAAATTTGTTATTTTTTAGTTATATTTCCTTAACGGATGAAGGAGGTGAGAAGAAAGTATAAGAAGAAAAGAAAATAAGAGAGGTCATTTGAGAAAATTACTTCATGAATATCACATCCTTGGAGGACCCCTCAAGGACCTCAAATTTGGTATTTTGGTGATAGAATAATAAATTATATATGGGGAGATTGAGTATTATGGGATTTTATTTATATATTAGAGGATATTCAAAGCTTTTTATTCAAAATGGTGTGGAATTTATACTTTAGGAGATGTTGGTTTAATGAATTAAATAATGATTATTTTATTTTTAAATATAACCACATTGAGGTGGGATTGATTTACAATAATTTTTATTATAATTAATGTTTTATAAGATGTTTGGGGTAGATAAATACCTCAAAAAACCATTTAATTTGGTAATTATTAGGTATTTAAAGCCTATACCTTTTAAGATTAACCCTTTTCATTATTTTGTTTATATTATGGTAAATAATTTTTTCCCAGGACTATTTTTTATGTATAATAATTTAAATAAACTTACAAAATAATTTTTAGTTTATGATTCAAAATATTTAATCCAATTTAAAAACTTCAATTTTCATTATTGGAAAAATTATAATTAAAATTAATCTCATAGATGTAATAGGAAAACATGTTTTTAAGTGAAAAAGTGAAAAAGTTCAAAATATTTTTATATCCAGTTTCAATGTGAAATCGAGTAAAATGACCTTAATTGGATTTATTAATGTATAATTGAACTAATTATACATAAAAATTAATTTAAAATATAATTTAACATTATAAATAATTTATATGGAATGCCAATTTTCAATTAAAATATCGTGTTTTTCACTTCTCATCAAAAAGGAAACTTTTCAGAAAAATAGTAAATATTCACCCTAAAATAATTTTGATATCAAAATTTTAGAAATTATTTTTATATTTTCAAATAAAATTTATAAAAGTGTCAAAATTTATATTTAAAATAGTCACTCTATTGAAAGGAGACTAAATATTCTTTTAAAAAATTACAGCATTTTTATGCTTAAAATTGGATTTATTATTATCTTCTTCCTAGAAAACTTATTGAAAGAATTAAAAATATTTTTATTGAATATATAAAATATAAATTTCATTAATATACTTTAATATTAGTGATTAATTTAATTTATTTTGATAAAATTTCAATATGGGCATACAATAGTATTTTTTTTATAAAAAAACAACCTTTATATTTAATTGGTTTTTATTTTCAATTATAATTAACTGCTAAACAATGAATTTATTTTATAAAAACGTGTAAAATGTATTATATTAATTAATTTAATCTCATTCATTTACTCCATTCTAGTGGCTAGGTGATAACTATCATAGTTAAACAACAATATTTAGTCGTTTGTTTAAGCTACATGTTCCGTGTAACGTAAGATATCGAAGAGATTAAATTTAAAAAGTGACACACCATATGATATTGGGTTTTACATATATGATATATTAATTTTAAAGAATTATAAATATTTATTTAATATTATATATAAATATTTAATCCATTATCATAAATAGTCATGAAAGGTGATGATGGTAAACAAATTCTATTGGTTTGGGAGGTGGTAGTCTGTCGTACTCATGAACGATAGTTTAGATTACCAATTGGTTGAAATATAGATGTATTTAAGTTATAAATTTAACACAATAATTTATTGTTATTTGGAAGATATTTATTTTATTATATTATTATGATTGGGTAATATTTGAATGTAAAAGATGAAATAAAATAAATATTCTCATTTAAGAATGACGCCTCTTCTTTAGACCAGCTCTTTAGGATTGTGATTTATGCTTCCCTGAATATGATTTATGATAAAAAAGGAATCTAGTATTTAGAGAGGTAATTATGTATTGTATATGGATAGTTATTGGATGAATTTAATTGATTTTTATGTGTAATAAGGTTAGGAGAGGGTGTTTCCTTTTAAGAATGGGGGGGGGGGGATGACCCAATTAGAATTTTTTAAAATGAATTATTATACCCATATTATAAAATTTCAAAAGGATCCAAAATATAAAATGATGAAATATTATATTTTATGAGGTCTATAATGTCCATAAAATAGGATGTGGATTTTTTTTGTTATTTTTACACTTATCATTTTAGTTTAACCCTCTGTAATCCTATTAAAAGCTTAACCATGAAACTTATTTTTTATGGTTTTTTACTATTCATTCAGAAAATATTTAGTTGAAATTTTTATATAATATTAATTAAGATGATTAAAAATATGGTATCAATTTTTTGAAATCCAATTCATAAAATTGGAAGAAATTAATTTAAAATTAAACCCGCATACGTGATGAAAAAAATTTACGAAAGAAGTTTTCATAAGTATAAAAAGTTTTTATATAAATATTAACCATGAAATTGAATCAATGAACTAAATTGGTTTAATAATAAAATAATTCAACTAATTTAACTTTTATACCATTTTAAAACAAAATAATTTTTTTTGAATGATTTAAACGAAAAGAATGTTTTCAATAAAAAACCAATATTTTTAAGTATTCATTAAAATAATAAACATGTTTTGAAAATAAAAAAAATTATCCTAAGATGACATTTCCATGTTTATTTAAAAACTGAGGTTCATTTATTGAATTAATTTTTTAAATTGGAGAAAAATTAATTTTATAATTTTTTCACAAAAACAATTAAATTCCATTTTTGAGAAAAAAAGTATTTTTTAATACGAGAAATGTTTTTAAAAAATTAAAGTACTTATTTATCAATAAATCTATTATAATTAATAATCCTAGGTAACTCCTTAGACACTTGTCTTTCTACCGCATAACTACGCCTCCCAGCCATGCCTTTCACTCAGTCTCTCCCACCATTCTCATTAGCACACCTCCCCCAACCCCTCTCCCCATATGACCCCCACACGCCTGACGCCTCTAGGGTTACATCATCTCCTCTACCTCCATCAACCCATTTTTTACCTTCTGTTTTCAGGGATTCTCTACCCCCACGGTTCACTGATATTCTAACCTCCATAACAATCAAATAGCTACTGATATTCTTCCAGGGCACTAGAAGCAAGTATTTCCGGTATTCTTTGATTGCTTTCCCATTTACCATGACTCTTTACTATAATATACTAACAGTTCACCTCCATCCAAATCGGATACCAGAAACCCTACATCATTCAATTCTAGAATAGGATACCAGAAACCCTAAAATACTTTTATATAAACCCATGACCGTCATGCTATACATACACCGAAAAAATAATCCCTTCATATGGAACTATGTTCAAGTAAAAATTTCCACCGGAGAAGATTCCCTTAGAGGTATTATCCCTATAACATTCAACTTTAGTTTGCAACAAACAATATGAAACTATATCTCTGGACTCCAGTTCCCAGGAATAGTTCGAGGAGTGACACGTCATTAGGGAGCATAATTTTCTCTCGCATATCCACTAATATATTATTTCACACGTGGCTATTAACTCAGGGATACTGAAACAAAAATTAATTTCTGCATTGAGGTAGTCTACTTTTAAATCGTATATTCCAAATATATCTTCAAAATAATTTTCTCTTAATCACTATATATCTAATTTCAGATTCCACATAGATTCTAATATATTTTTAGGACATGGAGTCCTACAACTCCTTTTCACTTCAATATGAAATCTCGAATAAATGATTACATTTCTATAAATGAAAGATTCATTTTACAGAACATCATAGAATACAACTAAGGTATGAATATCTTATTTTATTCAATACATAGAGACCACTATTTTGTTATTGATGCTTTCATGTAACTGCTAATAATAGTAGTATAATCATTTAATATTACATTTATAGATAGTTTGGTGTTTTCGGTCTCAAAATATATTACACCCCCTTTAATTTCCACTATGCATAATATGGTTACATTGCACACCTTGACTATTACATTGCCCACAACTATTAATTCAAGGATACTATAACAAATATCAATTTATGAATCGAAGTAGTCTACTTTTATTTCACCTATTCAAAGTATATCTTCAAAATAATGTTGTCTTAATAAATATATATAATTTCATATTCCACATAGCTGTTAATAGATTTGTTGTAATGGAGTCCTACAACAGCTTTACACTTCAATAAGATAGTTCACATAAATGCTTAAAATTCCATAAATGTCAGCTTCATTTTATAGAACATCATGGTATACAAGTGAGGTTTTCATATCTTATTTTATTCAATACATATCAACCATTTTTTTTTCATATTTCCTGTAACTGCTACTGATAATAGTAAAATCATTTGATATTACATCTATAACTAGTTTGGTGTTTTCCTTCTCAACTTATATTGCCCTACCTTTGCTGTCCACTATGTATAATATAGTTATATTTCTCACCTTGACTATAAAATATAAATAAAACCATTACAAACATGAATTTACCGTCAACATCTAATGATGCAAGGTTTCAGAGGATATTTCTAATGGAGGAACACTAAAAACATTAGGATTTATCTATTATGTTCACTTTAAAATTATGTATTTCTGATTTTTATTTTAGTATATATTTATATTAAAATTAAAACAATAATATCATCTACATATATTCATAATTTTTCAATTACATCTATTCATCTCTCTCGTACTCCAATAAGTGGACCACTGCTAACAAATGGAATCACACATGGAGACACACACATTACATTAACACCAATATCTGTAAATGGTTAGTTCTGTCTAAATTTTCATGTCCGAAGCTATATAATTATAACTAAATTATAGACTAACACAAATTAGTCATATCGAACATCTTCTATGTTGACAGTGCCTCTAGAATTGGAAGCTGAGACAACAATCTCTGCAGGATAAAACAAGAAAAAGCAAAGAACACATACCTACATAAAATCTCCACTTCTATTATGTAACTATGATGCCAATGTTCTTCTAATAGGACCTTATATAATTTCCAAACAATGTATTAATCATCTAACTGTTCTCTCAACAATTACATCACATATCATGAAGGAAAAATATATTCTTCTGGATTCATCACCTACCTCCTTGAGAATGTAAGCATGACTAATTAGTTTACATCTTTCCATCCCAAAAAAACTGTTGTTACTTCTTATGATTACCTATGCCAACTAAGACAGATTAAGTCATACTATTCATGGGGACTACAATGCTTTCCCATGCTAAGGTATGAAATCAAATTTAACACAATATATACCATCAAACACAACCACACACTTATATATATATCAGTATATATTATAGAATATTGACTTCTTTGGTAAAAAACATTAAAGATTATAGACAAACAATTAGTCACATTTAACTACTAACTAAAATTCAGACTAACATAAATTAGCTATATTTAACTTCTTTTTTGTTGATAGTGCATGAACAAGATGAGATAATAATTTTAGCAGGATCACACAAGATAAAACAAATAATTGATTCGTTCAAAAAGTCTCTGCTTCTACTCTGTAAGTATGCTGTCTCAGTTCTTCTAATAAAAAATTATAGATCGTACACCGAATGTATTCATCATCTAAAAATTAACTCAATATTTTTGGTAGCTATTATGACTTACAAAAATATTCATCCAACATTGAAACCTATATCCTTGACATTTTAAGCACAACTAATGAACATACAGAATTCAATTTCCATTAATTCAATGTTATTTATTATGATTAACTTTATCACCTAAGACAGATTTACTTGTACAATTCATGGGGACTACACTCCTACCTCATGTCAAGGTATGCTATCAAATTTGAAACAACTCAATAACATCGCACACACATAAACACACTTACATATATATAAATAAAAACCATATCAATCTGAATTATTTGTTACCAATAATAATAAATTCTAGAAAAACATAATTTTCTCATAGAACATTGAATCTATACATTTTATAAAAATATTCTTACATAAATGGAGTCATATAACCTGCAAAAACTATAGAAAAATTTATACGTAGATTTTCAAGTACAATTATTAGTCACTTCTTTATTATTTACGACATAAAAAATGTACATTATGTTGGATAATGTAAACAACTCAGTTGAACAAAAAATGACATATAAAACTTGTTAGTATTCCTACAAAACCCGTATTATTGATACAATAAGAAGACATTATTTTTTACAAGTAATAACAGATTCTAGACAACAATATTTTTCTCATGGAACATTGAATCTAGACATTTCAGATAGACATGATTACATAAATAGTGTTATATAACCTGTAAAAACTATAGAAATATGTAGACGTAGATGTTAAAGTACAACTATTAGTCACTTTTGTATTATTTATGAAACAAAAAATTTACATCGCGTTGGATAATGAAGGAAAATCAGTTGAAAATTAAATGGAAGATAACATGGGTTATTATTATTACTAAACCTACATTACTGATACGATGGGAAGAAAAAAACTACCAACTAATGACTCTAATTTCTAAATAAAAGTTTATAAATTTTTTTAAAGATCACTCAGAATATTCATATATTGGAGACCCATCTATCATTTGTCGATATCGTCACTCTTTAATGTGGTTTGATGAGAGAAATAGGAAATGAAACAACAAACAAAACCCATGATTCTCTCTATAGGCATGTTCTTATGTGTCATAGGTTTTAATAATAATGTTTAAAATTATCCTTTAACAATTTGAATGAAAATTACCTTTCACTTTTAAATAGGAAATCATGGGTTTTACCTCAGATGCAGAGTTTCAGTGATGGGTTTTTAGAGGTACTATCATTAAAATAATTGATTACCCTGGTCATTCACTAGAACAGAGTGCGTGGTGGTAAATATTGGTAGAAGTTCAAGATGGTGGAAGTTCATGTTGGTATTAATACTGTATGTATCATGTACATTCACTAATATAATTATTTTTTGATATTAATAATGTAAGTATCCTGGAATTCCCAATATATATCTAAAGGAGATTTCTGGTTTAGCTTAATTGAGTTGAATCTAGGGGTGTAATTTCTTGTTGGTGGGTCATGTTTCAGTCATGTCATTCACTAACATGTACACAAATATATTCAAAATGAACACAACCTATTCGTTATATATGTCAAAAGATCTAGTCATGAAGATGAAATTTTTACTATAAGAGTATCCCGAGAAGTATCATTTATTATTAGTAGTGAACTGTATCATTTTAAATAACATGACACAATGAATCAAACCAAAATGTTTAACAAAAATATGAAATAACCACTCTAGGCTAGTGGGTCATTTTTTTAGAGTAGTGGTTCATTTAATTTGAGATAATTGGGTCATTTTTTTCAAACAACGACTCTCCCATATTAAATTTCTCTCACTTTGGAATACTCTACACTCATTACTTGAATGTAGTTGAAATTGAATTGAAATCTCCCTCTAAAATTAGAAATTGATTTTTATAAATACTTTCTTCTTTCAAGTATTTTAATGGTGTCTCTATTTTTTATTCACTCATATTCAATTTCCATGCACCAATACATTGTGATAAAAAATTATTCAAAATTACTATTTTTTCTAAACATTTACAAATAACATTCTCTTATTAAATTAAGTCAATTAATCTAATATGTCGTGCATATGCATGGATGAGTACTAGTTTTCTTTATCCTTTATTCATAATTTTGAAAACATGTTTATTATTAATCATACCACCATATTTAATGGCTAGTTTATAGTGATTTTTTTAATTATATTAATTTAGTAGTATATCACAGTTCGTTTAAAATCATTATTGTGTTTCAGATATTATATCAAACATAGTGTCTTTTATATCTAATTTTGTTAAAATTATAATATTTTTCACACTAATCCAAGATAATTTACTTGTTTTTAACACCTACTTGGGGGATTTTGGTTTTATTAGTAAGCATTAATAATATGAAATCGTTCTTTCCATTGTACCGATCAATTTAGACATCAGTTTGAGGAAGATTGGATTTATATAGATCAAAAATTATTTGAGTACCATTTTACTATAATATAAAATAATTTTCAACTCATTTTATTGTTTTAACCCCCAGTTGTCTATATGTTATATTAATAAACATATAAAAGGAAAAAGAATGTATTCAACCATACTGAGAAATTGGAGCATCTAATTGTTATGCATTTGACTTCTAATGATCATAAATTACTTGGTGATAATTTTCCAAAATTTAAAGACCAATCGATATTTATTTTCATGGTTTTGACACCATGATGGGTGATATATCATTTTAATGCACACATAATGGTGAAATGAGTTTTTAGATAATATAGAGAAATCTGGGCATCTTATTGGAATGCAGTTGATTCCTACAAAATCCTAAATGACTCAATGATCATTCTACTATGTTTTAATTTTAATCGAAGTGCGATTGATCATTTTTGAACTGTTTTATGTGAGTTTTTCATTTAATACAAATTTGAGGTCCACATTAAACTTTATATCATATCAACAAAACCAATCATAAAATTTAAGTGGAATTTATTATTAGAGATCATAAATGAAATGAATATCATTGTATTAAGTTTTCATGATATTAAAATATCAATTTCTACTTTTGACCCCTACTTGGGTGATTATTATTTTATTTATAAGTGTTAATTATATTAAATATTTCAACTTATTATACTAATAAATCCTAAAATCAGTTTGAGGCACAAGTGATTACTATTTATAAAAAATAATATGACAACTATTATTATAGATTTTCAAATCATTTGAAATTTCTTGGATTTGAACACCTTTAGGAGATATTTTATATTAGTATATGCATAAAAGGTTAAAAATGATTTCTATCATATAGAGAAACCTAAGAAACATATTTATGTGCGATTGAATCCAAAATATCATAAATGAACCAATGATTATTTTCTTATATTTTAAAATCTCTATAGATGTATTTGGTCAGTTTTGAACCCATTGTAGATGATATGACATTTTAATTAAAGAATAGGGTGAAATGATACTTTCAATAATACCATGAAATCCAAGAATCTAATTGATTAATTTTTAATTTGTGTGGATCATAAATTACTAAATGATATTTATCAAATACATTTACAATAATATAAGTTCATTTTCTTGGTATGGACACCATTTAATTGATTTATCAATTTAATATAAATGTGAAATCCCCATGAAACATTCTATTATACTAATAAAACCATAAATTATATTGATAAAGGTTTGATTCCTATATATCATAAATGACTCAAAGATCATTTTCAGATGTTCCCCTAATAATCCAATCTTTTTAACTCAGTTTTATTCCATAGAAGGGTGTTTTTTATTTAATTAACAAGTGTTAATAATATAAAATCATACATTTAGTTATACTAATACATCTAAGAATTTTAATGAAGACACTAGTACACAAACCTTTTTTACGTCGGTTTTTTTGCTTTTTAACATCAGTTTTTAGGCGACGTTATTTCGAGCGACGATAAAAATATGATTTTTTACGTCGGTTATTTAATAACCGAAGTAAAAAATGGGGTAATATAGTTTTTAACGTCGGTTTTTAAAAAACCGACGTGAAATACATTATGTAAATGGCGATAAGAAGCCATTTTTTACATCGGTTTTTGAAAAAACTGATGTTATAAGTCATTTTTTACGTCGGTTATTTAATAACCGACGTTAAAAGTTATTTTTAACGTCGGTTATTAAATAACCGACATGAAAAATGTTTACTATCTTGTAGAAAATTTTCTAAGCTTTCATTTGATAGGTCATAGAGCTCAAATGTATTTACAAATCAAAAGTTATGACTATTAGTAGTTTGATATTTTTTTCGAGGAAAGATTGAATGAGCCAACCGTAGCTTCATATTAGAAATAATTTTTGAATCCGTAGGAGGATTTGTAGTTTTATCATGATATAAATAATCATCCATCATTATAATAAATTAAAAATTGTTAAATGGTATATCAATTAAGAAAACTACTCATAGAAAATATAAATCATGGGAAAATAATTACAAATACCTTGATGAGGTCGCGAAAATAAGAAATCGTTGATTCACGTTGAAGATAAAACAAGTTTATTCGGTGGAACGATGATGGTTGAATGACATTATCGTAAAATGGTATGTCAATTAAGAAAAAAAATCATAAAAACCATAAACCATGGATGTATGATTAAATATACCTTGACGAGATCGCGGAAAGAAGAAATAATTGATTCGCGTTCGAGAGAAAAAGAGTCGATTTGGGGGAACGATAATGGTTGAAATAAATGATCATAAAATTAAGATGGGTGTATAATGGAAACATATAATTGAGATTCTATGAGAAAATGCAGTATTAAAAATTTTAGGCGGAAATTCAAAATTTCAATGCCGCGATGTAAAAAAATTGAAATTTCGCGTTCGCGGGATATTAAAATTTTCATTCACATCGGTTTTATGATAACCGACATGAAAAGATACTAAAAATTTCACTTATTTTTTACATCGGTTATTATAAAACCGACGTGAAAAATCAATCTTCGTCACTCTTTCACGTCGGTTATTAAATAATCGACGTGAAAAATCGATTTTCATGACTTTTTCACGTCAGTTATTTAATAACCGACGTTAAAAGGTATTTTTCACGTCGGTTATTTAATAACTGATGTGAAAAAAGTTTTCAAAAATGTAGTTCATAATCCAAGATTTAATTTTACAGGTCACGAAGCTCAAACGGAGTTACGGATTAAAAGTTATGGCCTTTAGAATTTGGACATCCTTAAGACATTGTTTAGAGATGATCAACTTTTGAAGGCCATAACTTTTAATCCGTAACTCCGTTAGAGCTCCGTGACCTGTCAAATTATAGCTTGAGAAATGAACTACATTTTTGTAAACATTTTTCACGTCGGTTATAAAATAACCGATGTGAAAAATACCTTTTTACGTCGGTTATTAAATAACCGACGTGAAAAAGTCACAAAAATTGATCTTTCACGTCGGTTATTTAATAAACGATGTAAAAAATAAGTGAAAATTTTAATATATTTTCCTGGAAAAGGATTTTTCACGTCGGTTATTTAATAACCGATGTGAAAAATCAAATAAAATGGATTTTTAACGTCGGTTCTTATATAACCGACGTGAAAAATCAGAGAAAATGTATTTTTACGTCGGTTATATAATAACCGACGAGAAAAATCGATTTTTAGATATTTTCACGTCGGTTCTAAAAAACTAACGTGAAAAATGGTGATGTAAAAAAATGTTTTTGTACTAGTTAGAGAGGTTTATTATTATAGAAAAAAATGTTTCTAGGATATTTTTCATAAATGTGCACATCATTTTCAACTTTTTTTCTCAGTTTTTACCCCATGGAAGGAGATATATCATATTAATAAATGTATAAATGGTTAAATTTTAGTATTGAATATTCCAAGATATCCAAGAATTAGATTGACATGCATATGACTCTTATATGTCATAAATGAATGAATTATCATTATCTTATTTTTTCGAAAAAAAACAAATTTGTTTTCTAAATTTGGACCCCCTGATGGGTGATATGTCATTTTAATGGAAACATAAATGTTAAATGATCTATTAGATCGTACTGAGAAATATTAATATATGATTGGTGAAATAATTCTTCCTATAAATTATAAATGACTTGATAATAATTTTATTATATTTTTTATACTAATCCAATGGGGTTTAATTATTTTTTACCACTTTTATATGATTTAGAAACTGATACAAATTTGAAGTCCACAAAACACTTTCTATAATATGAAAAAAAATCAAGAATCAGATTGATGATAGAACGATTCAGAAAAATGATAAATCAATCATAGATTATTTACCTATTTTTTACCACTAATTCGAGCTCATATTATTGTTTTGACCCATAATCGAGTGATAATTTATTTATTAGAAGATTATAATAATTTGAAATAATAATTTTTGTTTTTATGATCAATAAAAGCATCAGTTTGAGGCTCAATAGATTTGTAAAAAAAATGATTCAAGGATAATTTATTTTTATTTTCATATCATTCAAAATTAATTTCCTCAAATTTAACCCACTGATAGGAGGTTTTTCATATTAATAAATGAATGAAAGATTGAATGGTGTTTTCAATGATGCAAAGAAATATAAGCATAAAATTAATGGGTGGATGAATCTTACATATCATAAATGAATTGATAAAAGATATGTTATTTTTCCACACCAATAAAAACATTTTTCTATAGTTTTGACTCCCTGAAGTGTGATATGTCTTTTTAATGAAAGAATAAAGGTAAAATACAACATTCGATTACAATAAGAAATTCAAGCATCTGATTAATGCAAGAATGATTTAGACAGATCATAAATTACTCTATAATCATAATCTTATGTACTCACAGAGATCCAAACATATTTACTTAGATTTGATAAATTTTACAGGATTTTTGAATTTAATAAAAACAACAATTCCACAATAAAAATTATAAAATAACGATTAAATTAGGAAGCAATTTGATACTTAGTTGATTCATACGCATCATAAAATACTTGTCACACCCCAACCTTTAAAATTATTCTATTTTATTATTCCTTGGCTTTAGTTAGCTTAGTCAAAGTGAGGGATGAGAAATGATCTTTAATTGTTGACGTTTAATAATTTTAATTGGTTTCAAACTAGTGAATGGGAACCACACAGTTGGTGGTAATCGTGGGTTGGCCCGAGTGCCCCTCTGATTGCCCACTATATAAAATAATAATATTTTATGAGAATAGAATAGGGAAATATTTAAAAACATAATAATAATAATATTAATTTGTAGATAATAATATTATTATTATGAAAAAAAATTAATAATATTTTTATCATTAAAATTATTATTAATATAATTATTATTAAATTTTTATTGATATCATGATGGTTTAAAATTTTATGCATAAAATTGTTATTTTTATTCTTATAATTTTTTTATGATTATTATAAATATGTTAATAATAATAATAATAATAATAATAATAATATTATTATTATGATTATTATATAGATAAAAAGGAACCCTAGTGGTGTTGTCGAACCCCCCTCTCCCTCATCGATTGAGGCACAATGTCCCTATTTAACTTACTGCGCGACTACAAGACACACCCCTCCTCCATGCTCTGGTGTGCCTCTGGGGAACCCCCCTCCTTCACGCTATGATGCCAATGGCCCTCTCCTTTCCCCACAGTGCAGTGCGAGCCTTCCCCTCATCCTCACATCCCACCTACGGATTGCGACTCCCCTCCCCTTATCTGGTAGCATGCAATGAAGGCCTCACCCCGACTCCCTTCTCTCATAGTGAAACCCCTATCGCTTGTGGGTATTTGGTACGAAGACTCCCTTGTGCACGCATAAGCCAGAAACTCGGCACTGAACCTACCCTTCTCTCCCCTTTGTTTTGTACTATTTTGTAATGTCCCAGATCCGGGTGCCACTTAACGGGTTCCCTGAACCTGGTTGGTCACATGACCTCAAGAGCATTTCCCCAATTTCCAGAGGCTGTCGACTAGCAGTGAGGGCCTAGGTCTGATAATGGGGAAACTATGCCCTCATTTTTAAAAGTGTAATGTAGCAGAAAAATATAAACATACCAAATGAATAAGTAGTATACAATACAAAGTTGAAAGGAAAAAGATAATAAAGCAAAAGATAACCAACAGTCATATAAATATGATGATGCAATATGTCCTATTTCTAAGAAAGTAGTCAAATAGGATACACTGAAATCAAATACAATATAGTATAAGGTACAGGTATAGCAAAGCAAAACAAAATAGTGCAACAAGAACTCAGCAGCATTGCAAGCCTATGCTCGGTCCCAAGCTCTCCTACTCCTCTACAATAATCATGTACCTGTATAGGGTCCCTTGCCCTTATCAAAAACTTTAGAAATATAATATATTTGGGCCCAAGACATGACACAAATAGGGTGTGAGAAATAAATCCCAGTAGGAAACCACCAAAGGCCCGTGCCCAACTGACAGTGAAAATGTGCAACAGCAGTGTGCAATAAAGAAATGCAGTAAGCTAGAAAGTACTCAAAATCAGCTAATTCTACCAGTTCCATTACCATTTAATTATTATTTAACAATAAAATATAATTCAATTATAAGTTTTTGAGACCTGACCTCAGCTGGAAATCTCTTGTACAGTGCCACAACAAAAACTACAATAGGCTATCTAACAAATAGAAGGTAACAACAATACCAAGAATGTGCTTTAACTTGGCAGGTATAACACAAGAAAACACCACAATGAATATTCAAGTGAAGATTTCCCTCAGGATAAATAGTACCTTGCCCTGAGGCTAATAAGAACCTTTCCCTCAGGTGTACCAGAAATTTCCCTCAGGCATAGAAGCTACTGACCTCAGGCATATGAAACGTTACACTCAGGTGAATCAATAACTTGCACTCAGGAGAATCCATACCTTTTCCTCGGGAGAATTAATAACCTTGCCAAGCCCAATGCATAAGCAAGTAATAAATTTGTTTCCTCTCAAGAAAACTCAAAAGAAGCTATCATTACGGCATACCCATGGTATCCTGGACAAACGGATAAACAAGGGAAATGCACCCTCGGGGTGGCCCTGGATCAGGGAAACGATCCCAAACAGCATTTTATGCATGTTCATTAGATTATCTATGAAAATCTAGATATCTTAACAGCTAAGGACTCAACCATACAATACCCTAAACATGGGCGCATAGAACAATGTTACACAAAATCAACTTGACGGTTGGAAATAAACAGCAGACCACCTACCTCGATCTCTACTGATCGATATACGCGAACGACGCCTCCAGAAATGTCCAAGAACAATTTAGATCTGGGAAGAGCAATAAACCATTAAAACCCAAATAACTTCCCCTCAAGAAATAATTGGAAGGAAAGGATTAAGGAGAGGGAAGGACTTACCCACGTGGTCTGAACGTGATCATTGGTGGAGGAATCAGAGTCCCAGTGTTCGGTTAGGAGATCTTCCAAGGTTTATCCTTCTCTCTCATGGCCTCCTGAGGTTCTAATCTTCCTCTATTGAAAGAGGAGGCTACTGCCAGTTTATAACAAAAAAAAACACAACTACACGACATGTACTCTCAATTGCATGATGTGTACTATCCATTTTTAACTGTTCCTCTGGCGGCTACTTTTCATCGCCATACTGTTCATCCGTTGACATGAATACATGACGTGTATTTCTGATTACATGACGTGTACTGTCGTTCCACTAGTGGCTACTCCCTCTGCCTTATTGTTCACCTACTGATTGATTACACGGTGTGTATATATTAAGTACATGGCGTGTAGTCAGTTTTTTTCACCCTTCATTGCTGATAGGCCTACATTCCCGGTATACTCATCCTACACGGCCAAGGTGCATGGTATGTGGAAAAGTACATGGCATGTACCCCAAAATTTTGGGATTTTCACCCATTTTCCTTATTTTCTCGAAAACACATAAGGAAAAAAGGAAAAGAAGAAACCCGTACCTCAAGAATAAGAACCAGTTTCTTACAAACTTCCCCCATTGAAACAACTCATCCCCGAATTTCCCTTCTAAGGGTGGTGAAGATAAAGCTATGAACAACTTTGTCCACAAATAACGTATGTCAGTCTCCCACACCCAAGTTTCATTCTACACTTGGCCATGCTACCATAGCACCCATACGAGAGGAACTGACTAGCCTCAGAGAATCCTCATGATCCTATCAACAACATGAATCGAATGCTCCTCAAAGGATGCATCGACCTGAAGTTCAACCTCCTTAGGCTGAAAAACGTGAGATGGGTCTGAGTGGTAACGGCATAGCTAAGATATGTGGGAGACTTCGTGCATGGACCGATACCTCTATGGTAACTGCAACTCGGAAACTGGCCTGACTCTCTACAGAATCGCAAATGGCCCCACATACCTCAGTGAAAGTTTACCTTGTCTCCTGATCCACCTGTGTCCCAACCTTGGTGAAACACACAGTAAAACCAGATCCCTGACCACGAACTCCAATGTCCATCTATGGCGATCAGCATAAGATTTCTGACGAGACTGTGTAGTATCCATCTACTTTTGTATCAACTAGACCGAGTCTGAAGTCTCCTTCACAAAATATGGTCCCCGTAAAGCTAGATGACCTGCCTCCAACCAGCATAAAGGTGATCGGAATGACCTACGATATAAAGCCTCGTAAGGTGACATCTCAATAGTTTCCTGAAAACTATTATTATAGGAAAACTCAACTAGGGGTATGTACTTCTCTAAAGATCCCCCAAAGTCCAGGATGCATGCACACAACATGTCCTCTAACACATCTATCATACGCTCTACTATCCATCGGTCTGAGGGTGGTAAGCTGTGCTTAGAAGAACCTGTGTACCCAGTGCCCTCTGAAAACTATGCCAGAAACGAGATGTAAAACGAGCATCCCTATCTAAAACGATAGAATGAGTGACCCCATGAAGACATACCACCTCTCAAATATACAAATTCCCGAGCTCATCAACACCGAAGGTCTCCTTGATCGGAAAAAAGTGAGCTAATTTCGTAAGTATTTCCACAAAAACCCATACGACCTCATTGACTCTAGGTGACCTCGGCAACCTGGTCACAAAGTACATCACGACATCATCCAATTTACACTCTGAGATTGGTATCTATTGTAACAGTTCAATTGGCCTCTGATGCTCTGCCTTCACCGGCTGATAGGTGGAATATCTCATAACAAAATCGGTTACCTCGCTCTTCATACCCAGCCACCAAAACTGACGTCTCAAGTCGCGATACATTTTGGTAAACTCAGGATGCACAACCCAAGCTAAATCATGAAATTATGGCATCAAATCCTCGCATATATCCCCTGGAACCCACACTCTTCCATGGATACACAGTATATCGTCATCGACTATCGTCCAACTAAGAGGAGGGTCCTCACTTGACACTGACTCTCATAGAACTTGGCCTTCTGAATCTGATAGTTGTCTCAACCTCACTCTATCCAGGAGGGTAGAAGTCATAGCTATGGATGAAATATATTCTTTCCCCTGACTATCATGAACTTTCAAATGCATCTCAGAGAACAATGATATAAGCTTCCACTCACCACTAGCCTCCTACACTGCCTGTATATGAGTCCTCATACTCAGTGCATCAGCCACTGCGTTACCCTTACTAGGTGTATAAGCAATCTCAAAGTCCAAGGACTGAAGGTATTAAACCCACATTCACTGTCTCAATTTCACGTCACGCTGGGCAAAGATGTATTTAATACTTTTTTGGTCATAAAAACCAAAAAAATGTTCTCCTAAGAGATAATGTCTCAAAAAACGTAATTCATGTACAAATGCAGCCAACTCGAGATCACGTGTCAGGTAATTCCTTTCATGTGGTCTCAACTATTGAGACTCATACACAACTACTCGATCAACCTACATCAACACTACTCCCAAACCAATACCTGATGCATCAAAATAAACTGTATAGTTCTTCCCATGATCTGGAAGTATCACGACTGGTGCTGATGTCAACCTTCCCTTCAGCTTCAGAAAGGCTGTCACGTAAGCTTCTGACCAAACAAACTTTACACCCTTCTAAGTCAAACCCCTCAACGGTACTACTAACCAGTAGAAGTACTGTATAAAACTTCTGTAGTAACCAGTCATCCCCAAGAAACTTAGTATTTTAAACATGTTCCTAGGATGCTCCTAGGAAAATACTGCTCTCACATTCTCTAGGTCTACTAAAACTCATACCTATGAGATAATATGACCCAGGAAGTATATCTGGTCCATCCAAAAGTGGACCTTTTAGAGTTTAGCATATAATTGATGCTCTCTCAGTGTACTCAGTACGATCTCAAGATGGGTGGCATGTTCATGTAGAGTGTGAGAGTACACCAAGATATCGTCCATGAAGACTATCACAAAAGAATCCATATATGGGTGGAACAAATGATTTATTAGATCCATGAAAACTGCAGGCGCATTCTTGAGTCCGAATGACATGACCATGTACTCGTATAGACCACATCTACTCCGAAAATCTATAAGCGGTATGTCTGATGGTCTAACGTGCAACTGATGATATCCTAATCTCAAGTCAATCATCGAGAAAACTCGTGCTCCTCAAAGTTGGTCATCAAGATCATCAATCCTCAATAAGGGATATCGGTTCTTAACCGTCAAATAGTTCAGCTTCCGATAATCCACGCAGAGTCTGAGGGTACCATCCGCCTTCTTTGCAAACAAGATAGGAGAACCCCAAGGAGAAGTACTGGGTTGGATGAAACAATTTTCTTGTAACTCCTCTAACTGCCTCTTGATCTCATGAAATTTTGGTGTATCCATCCTATAAGGAGGAATGGACACCGATGATGCTCCTGGAACAAACTCAATAGAGAAATTCTCCTCTCTCTCTAGAGGTATACCTGAAAAGTCATCCAGGAAGACATCCCTAAAATGATAAACAACTGTAGGGAAATCATGTTGACAAGTTCTCTAGTCATCCGGGTATAAACTCGCAATTTGGGATGTCACACCACCTTTACCATGATGCTTAGGTCCATCTCGGCTCGCTTGGAAATCCCATTTTCCCTTGTATAGAAACTCGCTGCCCTCTGGTGATGTGAAACTTACCCTATGAAGATATCAATCTACAAAGGCTCGAAAGGGTACCAACCAGTCCATCCCGAGAATGACATCATAGCTTGTCATCTCTAAGACATAGAGGTCCCATACAAAGTGACACCCACCAACCTCTAGGGGGCATTCCTTGCACTGACACACACCTGCCGTTCTAATTCCTAACGGAGTGTCTAGTGTCATAATATCAGAAGAAGATGAAACATAGAGCCCAAGTCACTCCACAATGGGAAAATATATAAAGCTATGTGTAGCACCCATATAGAAAAGTACAGAAGATAAAACAGAAGAAACTAGAATACTACCTATGATAGTGGAAGGTCGGGGATCCTTCTCTTGTTGGGCCGGCTGCACTACATATGCCTACTTAGTGCTGTGGCCCTGCGACACAGCCTAGCTACCCAGAGCTAACTCGCCCTGCTGTCTCTGAGATCCTGGTGTTTGGATACCACAACCACCACCCCGACCTGAATTTCCTAACGTGTTCTAATTCCCTAACTGGTAATAAGCTGGTGGCCCTTCTCCTGTATGTGGAGTCTACATAAAACCCCTCTCACTAGTCACTAGTGGAAACCCCCAGCAAAAACATTGGAGATGGCCCACCTTTATGCAAGCTCGGCACTCCAATGGGTCACGTGGACACTGAGGTCTCTTGTACCCCTCTTTAACACACTAATAGCACACTATCATGCCACCTAAAGAATTATTATGGCTAGTAATGCCACCATGAGAGAAATACATATGCCTCTTCCTCTTACCGGTAGAAATAGTACTAGAGATCGGTGATGAACCACCCTGGACTACACCACTAGCTTCCTGTAGGTTCCACTCAGTAATCAGTGCCTGGTTCACAATAGCATGAACTATAGGTAACCCAAAAACATTTACCAACACTCAGATGTCATATCGAAGACCATCCTCAAAGTGTCTATCCCTCAACGTCTCATCACCCACCAGAACAGGTGCAAAAAATTGTAGCTCAGTTAAGCGGGATGAATATTCCATCGCTGATATGGTGCCCTACTGCAGATTCATGAACTCTCGAGCTCGATATTCCCTTAGCATCTCCGGAATGAAAAAGTAATAGAAGGCTTCCTGAAAATATTCCCATGCCATGTCTCAGTGATGCTCAGTTTGGGTGGTAACATCCCACCATCTCTTGGAGAAATCACACAGCATGTACATAGAGAGCTTGAAGCTCCTCCCTGGAGGCATCTCATGATGCTCGAATATAGTCTGCAATGAATCCAACCAAGACTCCGCAGCCTGTGGTCCTCCATACCCTGAAAATGTAGGTGGATGCTGCTGCTAGAATATAAGTGTTAGATCTTCCATAGATGTGGCAGCCGACAATGCTTCCTGGAAGTTCTGCATGAACCGCATGAAGCCTTCACGGAACTGCGCATTCGCTCATGTGTCTGGTATAATGGCTAGCGCCACATATGGCACTGCTGGAGGATCTATCGGTAGCCCATGGACTACCACCCCTGGAGTATAATCATTGCCTCTCTCTTGGAGAACAACTCGTGGTCATCTTGGTAGCATGAATCTACAATTTCAACCACATGCCTTAGATTGTGATCATCAAAGACAAAGAACAGGAAACATAATAAGGGAGTAGGAGAAAGTAAAAATTCAAGTTTTACTAAACAAGACTACATAGCGTGTATAATAACTACATGATGTGTTCCATTAAGTATTTCACATGGGCGTGTACTCTTTCCAAAACTGGTTGTGTAACACCCCAAACACACAATGTGTTGTCCACAAACACGGTGTGTAGTTGAATTTTCTTCCCCTACCCAAGTCCTTCTACACGGCTTAGCCACACGGCTCTCTTTCGAACAAGACTACACGGCATGTATAAGTTCTTCATGGAGTGTACTAGATGAGCTTCACTGACCCGTGTTGTTTGTAACATGGCTGAGTACACATATCACACTACACAACGTGTTCCATATGGACACGGTGTGTACAACATAGATTCCAACTGCCCGTGTTGTTAGTGACAGGACCAACGACTCAAATGACACTACACAGCGTGTCTACACCCGCACACGGCGTGTATACCACCCTATTTCCCTAGCCACACAACCATGTCCACACAGTCTCTCATTGGTCAAGACTATATGGCATGTCCCGAAGATACACAACGTGTACTTGAAAGGATAACACCGAATCGTGTTGTTCATGACTCGGTCGGGTCCCAAGATCACACTACACGACATGTTCAACAATGAAATGACATGTATAAACTAATATTTCTCCATCCATGTTGTTAGTCACATGGGCAGACAATGGGTCAAGCCTACATGGCATGTATCACCGGTACATGACATGTTCCTTCAAGAGTTTTCCCATCTTGTGTTACTACCCACATGGCCTATGACATGGTTTAGAGACTACACGTAGTGCACTTTTAGTACACAACGTGTGATTAAAAATTTTCCATTTATTCCCAAAAAGAAGAGTACATGGAGTGTGTTCATAGAAGCCCACGCCATGTTTTCTGGGTTTCCAAACAGTACACCTCTGATACAATGTTGTAATGTCCCATATCTGGGTGCCACTCAATGGGTGCCCCGAACTCGGTTGGTCACATGACCTCAATCACATTTCCCCAAATGCCAGAGGATGCTAACTAGAAGTGAGGGTATAGGATTGATAATGGGGAAACTATACCATCATTTGTCAAAGTGTAACGTAGAGGAAAAATATAAACATACCAAAAGTAGAAGTAGTAAACAATAAAAATCTGAAAGGACAACGATACTAAAGAAAAAGATAACCAACAGTCATATATATATGATGATACAATATTTCCTATTTTTAAGAAAGAATTTAAACAAGATGCACTAAAATCAAATACTATACAGTACAAGGTATGGGTACAACAAAGCAAAACAAAGCAGTGCAGTAGGAACTTAGCATCATCGCAAGCCTAAGCTCGGTCCCATGCTCTGCAACTTCTCCACAATAATCAAGTACCTGTATAGGGTCCCCTTCCCTTATCAACACCTACAACAATATAATCTATTTGGGCCCAAGACATGACCCAAACAAGATGTGAGAAATAAATTCCAGTAGGTAACCACCAAATGCCCATGCCCAACTAATAGTGAAAATGGGCAACAACAGTGTGCAATAAAGAAATGCAGTAAGCTTGGAAGTACTCAAAAGAAGCTACTCTAACCAGTTCCATTACAATTTAATTATTATTTAACAATTCAATAAAATTGAATTATAAGTTCCCAAGACCCATCTTCGGTCGAAAATCTCTTGTATAGTGCCACAGTAAAAACAACAACTGGCTATCTAACAAATAGAAGGTAATAACAATACCAAGCCTGTGCTATAGCTTGGAAGGTATAACACAAGAATACACTACAATGAATATTCACGTGAACATTGACCTCAGGCTAAACAGTTCCTTGCCCTCAGGCTAATCAAAACCTTTCCCTCAGGCATACTAGATATTTCCCTCAGGCACAGAAGCTACTACCCTCAGGAATAAGAAACATTGCTCTCCGGTGAATCAATACCTTCCCCTTAGGTGAATCAATACCTTACCCTCAGGTGAATCAATACCTTGCCCTCAGGAGAATCAATACCTTTCCCTCAGGCGAATCAATATCCAGGCCAAGCCCAACACATAAGCAAGTAATAAATATGTTTCCTCTCAAGAAAACTCAAAACATGCTATCCTTACGGCTTACCCATGGTATCCTAGCCAAATGGCTAAACAAGGGAAACATACCCTCGGGGTGGCCCTAGATCAAGGCAATGATCCCAAATAGCATTTTATACATGTTCATTAGATTATCTATGCAATTCTAGATATCTTAACAGATAAGGCCTTATCCATACGACACCCCAAACATGGGTTCATAGCACAACGATACACAAAATCAACTCGACAGATGGAAATAAACACCATACCACATACCTCGATCTCCACTGATCGATATACGCGAACGAAGCCTCCTGAAATGTACGAGAACAACGTAGATCTGGGAAAAAAGATAAATCATTCGAACCCAAATAACTTCCCCTCGGGAAATAATTGGAAGGAAAGGCTCAGGGAGAGGGAAGGGATTACCCGCACAATCCAAACTTGATCGTCGACGAAGGAATCAGAGTCCTGGTGTTCGGTCGGGAGGTCTTCCAAGGTCTGTTGTTCTCTCCCGTGGCCTCCTGAAATTCTAAGCTTCCTCTATTGAAAGAGGAGGCTACTGCCAGTTTATAACAAAAAAAAAACACAACTACACGGCATCTAATCTCAAGTACACGGTGTGTACTTTCCATTTTTTTAACTATTCCTCTAGAGGCTACTTTTCACCGCCACACTATTCATCCATCAACATGATTACATGGCGTGTATTTTTGAGTACACAGTGTATACTGTCATTTTGCTAGTGGCTACTCCCACTGCCTTACTATTCACCTACCGACTTATTACACAATGTGTATATACTAAGTACAGGGTGTGTAGTCAGTTGTTTCACCCTTAATCACCGACAAGCCTACCTGCCCTGTATACTCATCCTACACGGCCATGGTACATGGAGTGTGGAAAATTACATGGCGTGTACCCACAAATTTTGGGATTTTCTCCCATTTTTCTTATTTTCTCGAAAAAACTTAAGGAAAAAGGTAAAAAAGAAACCTATACCTAATGAATAAGAACCAGGTTCTTACATATTTATTTTCTTTTTAGAGGTTTTTATTTAATTTAACTAAACACTGATTCCTATGATTGTGTTTTTTACATTTCCATCATTGTTTAGGGTGTGTGATTAGTCTGCGACATCCCGTTATTCCTTCTGCTAAAGAGTTGTTGCATCTGCACTGGGTTTGAGGTAGGAGTTTCCAATTTTCTCTTTTCTAGAACTCTTCATAGGAAATTTCATGTTTTAATTGTTTTTTAAATGTCATCCACACCTCTATTATACCCATAGGTAGATGAAAATGGTGTTTTTTTATTGATTGAATTTATTGAAAATAGGTTTTAATGATATTCAAGTGAAATGATTAGTTCTCAAATGTTGTTATCTTGTTTCTTATGACCTCTTTGTGTGAAAATAGAATTTTCTTGTTTTCTTGTGAAATTCATTGCTCTCACACTGTTGTTAAAATATTTATTTGATTGTAATGTAGGTCTAAAGTGTATGGTTTTGAAATGGTATGGTTTTATAGATGTGTTATAATGTTTTATAAAGAGTATAATGGTTTTCAAGGGGATGGTTTTATGTTTTCTCAATAAGTTAGGTGGTGGAAATGGTTTTCAAGATGATGGGTGTTTTATGGAAATGGTTTTTGAGTGTTTTATTGGTTATTGGTGTGTTACTAGATGTTGGAGCATCCATGGGTGCACTGGGTGCACACATGGATGTGTCATCAAATGAAGGTGATTCCTTAAGTTGGGGTTTTCTTGAAATATTGGTTTTATAAATGGTTTTTATTTTTCTAAATGAGGTTGGGTATTTTTTATGGGATTCAAAAAATGGATCTAAAGGTGTTCCTCAAGATTGGCTTGTTTGACCTTAAAGCACAATTTGGTGCATGTTAAGCGAGTAAAGTTTGTTTGGTAATTATGAAGTGATTTAGTGTGTGCTTTTCAAATTAAGGGATTTTTTTATTTTTAAATCTAAATGTGATGTTTTAATATGATCTCGGTAAATGTATTAGATGTGTTGACATAGGGGCCCATTTGGTACTTCTAGCACTAGTGTACTGTTTGTGTTTACTCTTTGAAAAGAATTGTGTTTTAGAAACTGTGCGCCCTTTTGGAAACCTTAATGTTTTGCGAAAAGTTTTAAATTGTTATACGTTATAAAGGACCATTTGGTACCTTATATCATTTTGAAAGCATGAGTGCCTGACTGACAACTTAAAGTGCTTTGTGAAATGCTTTAAAAGTACATGTGATGTGATGGACCAGTTGGATCCTTGGATGACATTACATATACATATTTACATATTTACATATATATATATATTGGGAAACTATACAAGAGAGATATACCTTTATGGGTTATTATATAGGGTGTACATGTTTGGGGTAAGCAAGTGTGTTGACAATAGGTAAGTTGAGTCACGCATGTGAGGGCCTCCTACTTACACAAAATTACTACTACCAAAAAGGAATCCTGGGTGTATTTTAGAGGGTTGAGTGATAGTTTCTGATCAACACCAATTAGATGGGATGGTACCCCTGGATTTTCTATTATGCCTGGAAGGCTATCCCATAAGTGAGTCTAGGTTAGGTAATCTAGTTGGTTATTGACTTAAGGGCTTCCACCATTTTTTGGAAGGTGGTTCCGAACTGAGTACATCCAAGGGGTCTTCTAGGGATGTTTAAGATCTCCCAAGGTTATTATTTTATTTATTTTTTAAATTATTTTATACCTATTGGTTTATTTCTAGAATATACCATTTATTTATTTATTTTAGAACATCCTTGGTATTACCTATTAGTTTTTTATAAAATGATAAAATGTTTTGAAAATGGTGTGTGTCATGAGTTGGATTTTAAAATGGAAAAAATGATATCATTTAGTTTAAAAAGAAAACCCTTATTTCATACCTATATTTCAAATGGATGTTTCTGGATTGTTTTGAGAAAGGATACATTAGATTATTTGGTTTATCTTGGAAACCCTATTGATCATCTCAATGCTCATGCCTATCCTATATTTTCAGTTACATGTCTATCCATTTTGTAGGTTCCTAGTTTAGTAGCTAATTGTTGGAGCTGGTTGGGTGTTATGGTCGGTGGTGACATCAGGGTCTCATGGAGATCATGTTGTAGTTTTTTAGTATTCTTATTTTAGTTATCAGTGTTTTTAGTTGTATCTTGTATCTAAACTAGTTTTTTATTTGTTTGTGGTTTAGTTTTTTAATGTTGTTGCTCTTTTAATCTCTTTTATCTTTTTATTTGGTCATAGTCTATTATTTTGGGCTTAAATCATTCCCAAATGTATGTTTTGACACATGACACTAGTTTCTATCCTAAGGGGAATGGGAACACCCCTTAGGACTTAGCATGGACTGGATCAGGTGATTGGTTCAGGGTTGACCCAAGTTGGTTCTTGAAAATTCTTGACCACTATTCAAATAAGTTATTGACACTAATGAAAGTTACCTATGACTTTACTAAGAATATAAAGAATAAATGAGACATTTTACCTGAACCAAAAACTGAAGAGATAAATGGAAATAAACCTCCTCTATCAGATGAATCATGTAGGTCCATGGACGCTACCTATTTCTAGTGTGTAAGTGTAATAAAAAAATAAATATTAATATGTTTATAATAATGAATATCATATAAAATGAAAAAATAAAATTATAAAAATATATATCTGTATCTTGTACATCATCACCAAAGTGCATATACACCCTAACTTCCCTAACTTTATCTAATAGTATCACATTTTTCTCATCAAATTCACACACCCATGCCTTAAAATATACCGTATTCTGTACTATCCTAATAATTACTAGAGCCTCAAACTTTTAATATAAATCTATAGAGTGAAAATACCCATGGAATATATCAGACTATATGTATGTCTTTCATGACCACTGATGCACTGGAATATGTTATCCCTCTACATGGAAAGGCATTGTTGTTCCCTTAGAGGTTGTGCAAACTCAGACTCAATTTGAGCCCAAGTGATGAATATATATATATATATATATGTGTGTGTGTGTGTGTGTGTGTGTGTATAATTAATTAAAATTAGGAATAACTATAAATATCCATAATTTTCAAAGTTAAGTAAGTAGAAATATTTCTATAATAGATATAACCTCATGATCATTATGATACTAAGTCATTATTCACACTGAAATTCTATCAATAGTTGAACCAAATTCTCATAATTTTATAACAACAAGTGATATATTTTTTATAGAAAAAAATATTAAAATATGAATATAAAATGAAAATGATAAATAAATCATGTCAAATTTGGGACATGTGATGAGAACCTAGCCCAAGTGGATGTCCCTACATAAATCAGAATATCAATCCTCTACTGAAATCAATAAAATCTATAATTCCCTCTATGAAACCGTAGCTTGAATCACCAAGTCTGATCTATAGTTCCATATGACCTCATGCTCACCTACCCGTATGTAAGAGGTTACTGAAAAGAATATAGGGTATGAGTTCCATTAATGGGGAGAATATACATTAATTTTCCATTAAAAAAAGAATAAATAATAATAAAAATGGGATAGATTAAATAATAAATTTTATAATATTTAATGTGGGAATATCTTAAGTCCACACTAAAAAATAACTAGAGGCCCCCAAAGTGGAAGGTATGAGAAATTCATGATCCAGAAATGAAATTAAATAAAATATTGTGCCATCCTTATAAATTTATTCCCAGTACCACCTCTAAACACCATGATCCATCTCCTAGATTCATGTGGTTGGGGCCTCACCGTTTAATATATCCCTAATCATGAAGTATAGATGTGTATCGGGATTCCCATAAAGGGTGTAATTATAATCCTAGTAGTACATCACAAATGCATCCTGAACATAAGTTCACATGAGTGTTTGAAAATGTATAGCATGAAAAATTAAATTCATAAGATAAGTAAACATATATCCATAAATGCATTGAGTCATTGTGCACTAACCAAGATACCATGAACACTGTACACACTTTCTTCAACATGATTCTTGTATGGATTTTAATGTCTATAACCACGTGTCACAAGATTCACTATAAGTCCCAGTGTCAGTTGACACCCTAATTCTATCTTTTAAAGTTCTGCATTTAAAGAAACATTGATCTCCCTACCTTGATGGAGGTTAATATCAGGATCACTGCACACCCCACATTGATATCAGTTGTTATCCTATGAATATGGTAAGTCCCACCTAACATTTTTAACATAATTGGATAATAACATTACCCCCATATCTCCCAAATTTTCCTATAACCAATGGGTTCTAAGTTACCATCCCACTTCATTAGACATGTCCATAATATAACCCATACAATCAAAATACACATAGTATATATCATTCATAAAGTCATCACATTTCCCTTCTAAGGCACTGTCTAACCAAAATAGAGCAACTTGATCATCCTGATACCTGAATCAACATTCCATAAGGTATTCAATATGACAATAAATATATATCTTATAGAGGAGAAATAAATAATTTAAATATTAGTTCTCAAGGGGCTACACACAAATCATATAATCACATATAATATATGGATCTCAAGGGCTACTCACTCACCCCCATGAAAACAAATTTCAAGCATGGGTTACCAACTATAAAAAAATATATCATTACAACATCTTATACAAGGTACAATATTGTAAGGAACACCCTAAATTAAGATCATAGACATCATATTTAAGTCTTTCGAAGAATGTAGTCACCCAAAACAAACTCACACCCAAGAACCTAAAAGCCATCTACAAAATCACATGAGAGATCAAGAATGGGGATTCTAAAATAGGAACACTAAAACTATAATTAAAGGGAATCTCTTAGTATGATTTCACTAATAAGTTAACCACAATGATGCCAAATAATTCTAACAATCCTAAAGAAAATATGTTGTATAATTATCATTGATAAACTAATTGTTGTATTACATGACATATCATGGAGATAACCATAATAAAACCATTCTAGGATCGTTCAATAAGGATCATATAACTTGTGTGGACTTATAATAACTCAAAAAACTCTCCACCAAAACTCCCTGAACTATAAGCACAAAAAAAGGAAGAACTAATGCCTTATATCGATGAAAAGGAAGGAAAGATTGATCTAAAGATTAAGAAACCCAAGATAAAAATAAGGATATATAAGCACTCATAATTCTACCAAAATACTCTTAGAAATCATAAATCATTGAAAGGGGAGAATAATTTAGAGTTCTAATATAGGTAAAACAAGTGATAAGTGTATTAATCGCTCCCACATAATTATAAAACATGGTTTGATGACAAAAAATGACACAATTATGGAGGTCTAAGAGAGAAGGTGTTCATTTAAACCATTATAAGGAAACGATACTGTCTCCGTTCTCTACCTCACAACCATATCTTGTTCTTGGTGTTCTTGAATATGAATTTGGAAGTGACACCCCCTACGACATTATATCCAAGACCATAAAGTTTCCACTCAATAATCACTCCAAAATGGGCATGGTGGGGTTTCAAAGTCTATGTATAACAACATCCCATATTATGAACCACGACTTGGACACATATTTGAAAAAGCATTTCCCTCCTTTCCCATTTTAAACATTGAAATTTTAGGGACAAAATTGAATTCAACCAGGTAGGGTGTTTTATATTTTAGATAATGTGATATCTAATATCCAAACTAATCTTCCAAAATTACCACAAGCCTCACCCAAGAATTCCATAGCCATGATTAAACCACCACAAGGTTCAAAACATCACTTAATTATTTAAAGTTGTTATATAAACATAACCACCCAAGATGAGGGTGTTACAATTCTCTCTATTTGTATTCTTCCCTTCTCAAAGAATTATATTCTCAGTTGAACTCAAATAACTCATTTGATTTCACCTGAATGTCAGACTCCCTCTCTTATGTTTCTTCATGGGACTGTCCATTCCACTACAAGATCTAAAAATGTTGCTTGGGTTTTATCTATAAAAATTATCAATCCTGTGTACTATCCACTTTGGTCTCTCTAAAAAATTCTCATCTGGTTCCAAATCAATATCCTCATAGTTCATAACATTCATAGGACCTGGAATGCACATATGAATATGATACATAGGTAACACATCATGCATACCTTGGCAATACTGAGGAAGACCCAAATGGTAATCTACTGTTCCCATCTGTTTGATGATTATAAACGGTTAAAAAAACTTTAGAGATAAAATTATTTTCATTTGGAGATGTCGATGCCCCAACCAAGGAGTCACCCATAAGAAAACTCGATGACCCATATTGAACTCTAAATTTCTCCTAATATAGTCAGAATATGATCATTTTATGCTCTGAATGGTGACCAACTATTAGGTTGGGATGGCTAAAATGAAGACACAAGGGCGGAGAGGGGGGGGGGGTGAATTGTTTCCTTTTAAAAATCATGATAACATTAAAATGTACCTCTTGAAATAAATTAATCCTCTACTTCTCTTTTAAAGTTGAGTGAGTAGTGGAAAGAAATAATGGAAAAGAACACAAGGATGTAAAGTGGTTTAGGGCCCAGGAATCCCTGAGTAAACTCCACCAATTCTCTACTCCATGAGTTTGGTGGTGTTCACTAGTAGGTCTTCTTATCACAAGAGCTTCCACAACTAAGTATTGGCAGTTGACACATTACAATGCTTTTACAGGTCCTTATAGTTATTTTATAGGGAACCGAAATATCCAAATCTTACTCCGAGAAGCTGAAACTCCACCACATATGACTTCCAGCAGCCGATACACAAAAGAAAATAGATGAAATTAAGTTTGTTGTGAAATATGTTTAGCTCATAGTTGCATCAAAAACTAAAAGATGTAGATGATCTTCAATATAACAAAAAACTAATAGCTAAATAATCTTCAATGTCGAGTAGGATTATTCATCTTTAAATGGAAGAAAATATGTTATATAGTGATTTGAAGGCTTCCTTCATGTTTACACCGTTAGAGAATAAGAATGTACAAATAATATTGCTCTCTCTTCTTCAAAATGATATGAAGTAGAATGGAAATATTTCATCACTTTATTTTCATCAATTTTTAAATGTCTTTGCTCTTCTTCATTATGTATATTTTTTTTCCTAACAAATAGATATATATATAGAATAAATACCCATTAGTTTTAACAACATTCATCTTCTTTAGGATACCCAAAATAAATAGAGTCAATAGCCTTCATAAATATCCCCAAGATGGTAGCATCATTTCTTCTTTATTCTTGTAGAATAAATCTCTAAAAAATTCATTCAAAATAATTTGAATAATTCTTCCAACAATATATCCATAATAATGGTATTATTGAATAATTTTAAACTCATATTTAAATCCATTAAAACCACTTTAAATATAGTCAAAATAGTTCATAAAAAACAGCTTCCCAATAAATCAATACTATTTGAAATAAAATCATTCAAAGAGACTCATAAAATCCTTTATAAATATTAATGACTTAATAAATTCCATGAAAGCCTTTGAATTGGTCATAAAACAACCTTATAATGATATATACTTACATCGAGATAGTTGAAGAAATCAAGAATAATATATTTAAATAAAAATCTATCATTTAACAGTCAAACTTAGGGTTCCTTCATGTAATGAAAAAATAACAAACATAGGGTTCAACTATGTAACGTATGGTTCCTTTGTGTATCATAGGCTTCCTACCAATGTATGGTTCCTTATCCATACATTCAACTGTACGCAATGTAGGGATCAAAAATTATTGTAGAGATGATGATCCATATTCTCATCCTTACCGGGATAAAATATTGAATGTAACATTGATTAACCATACATTTAACTTCACAAACGTAGGGTATGAAAATTAATTATAGACTCAAATGCAGGGATGACGATCTATACATGCATGTATCAAATGTAGGGTTCATTCCTTAAGATACATTTACCAATATAGGGTGTGAATAGTCTTCCTGGAAAATGTGAACAACTTAACATCATAATTAACTAATTTTTTTTGAACCCTATAATACCAGATTCAGTATTAACCCCACAAGAACTATTTTTATTAAATATCTTAATCATTACAATGGTTCAAGAATCGAATCAACCCGACACCAATATCTCCTGATATCATTGAAAAACTGAAGTAGTAACATTCTGAAAAACTGTAGCTGGAAAACTGCATTCCCAAACATCAGTAAATTTATTGACCATCCAAAACATTTTTTCAGACTTTCATGTAAAATAATGAAATCGAGATAAATATAATGGATTTATGTCTCCTTAGGTTTCAATTAATATCAAAATCTCTATAACTTTTAAAAAAAAAATACTATAGGTTTTCAAATATGTTTATGGTACAATTAAAAAAATGATTTAGAAACATTTGTGATTTTTTAGAGTATCAATTTTTTTTCAGACATCCACATAAACTAATGATGTTTAGATAAACTCCTTATCTATCCAATGGTATAATGTGACTATGAATCCATTCAACGTAACTTGATATATCATTATAATTTATAATTTACCTTAAGCTGAAAAGTACAATATCACTTGAACATCTTGTAACACGTTCAATGAATTTTTACACCTTTAAAACAACTAAATTGGATTTCGTCATAAATAGATAAAATGAAGATATTGTTTTTATCATTCCAATGGATTAAAATTTTAATAATCAGATCACTATTTATTAAAATATAAAAAAACTACTTTGAAATACTAAATTTTAAATGCATAGAAAATTTATTAGAAAAAAGAAATATTGACGGGTTGACGTAATTATCCAAACTAAATGAAAATTAGAATGACAAGAATCCACTCAACAATCTCCCCATTTTTCATAATTAAAAAATTCGTACTCAAAACCAAAATTTCCACCATTCTTATAAGGAAAAAACATATGATCTTGAGTAAATTAAATAATACAATATATTTACCCTTTTCTATAAAGAATATGAATTTGAGTTTTAAGTAAAATAAATAAATAAATAAATTAAAATATAAAATAAATTTTAACAAACTAAATTTTCTTCCCACTTGTAAAAAATTTTTAAACTTGAAAAATAATTTTTCTAACATATCTAAAAATTTACAAATAATGTTTTTAATTTTTTTTTAATTTGAAAAATAAAATTTTTAGTATTTAAAGTTTTAAAAATATTTTTTATGTATTTAAAATTTGAATATTTTTTTAAAAATTATTTAAAATTTGAAAATTTGAAAATTTTTTAAATTTGAAAGTTTTTTAAATTTGAAAATATTTAAAATTTAATTTTTTTTAATTATTTTTAAAATATTAAAAAGATGAGTTATTATAATTTTTTTTAAATAAATACAACAATATAAACTCCCCTAAATTCATGCTTCATTCAAAAAGATAAAATGAAATAATCAAGGAGCCATGAAAACATATATAATATGATTAAATGAATAACAAAGGTTTGAAATGAATGTATTAAACCATCTAATTTATTATATAATAACGAAAAATTTAAAAACATTCAAAATATTTAAAATAACTCCACATAATACTAATCATAAATATTTATGATATTCAAAGAATTTAAATAAATTCTTTTCAAGTAATTTAAATAATTTTTTAAAAAAATAATTAAAAAAATAATAAATTATTTTCAATGAATTTAAATAAAATTTTACTTAGGTCATAAATGACCAAAACATTTTAATCTAATAATGGAATAATGTATCACAAACAACAATATATTAATTTATCACATGAAATTAATTTAAATAGTCAAACATTAAACACGTGCTTACAAGTGAGATATATAAAATCTTAATAAAACGTTTGAAGATCATTGATTAAGAAATTAAATCAATTAATTAAATAATTTGATAAAATAATTGTGTTAAATTATTTTAATATTTTAAGTAAAAGAATAATTAAATGTATAAGAATAAAAGATAAAAAATTTAAAAAAATTCCCCCTCTGCATAAAAAAGATAGTGCATTAAAATTGAAAATTAAATACTTCATGGATTAACTATTCCAAATATAATAAATATTCTATTTAATAAATAAGAAAGAATAATATAGAAAATTATCATAAATTTCAAGCATCCATTTGATGATATTACGATGAAGTTTAGTGGAGATTACCTGAAAAATATAAAAAACAAGTGCCTTTTGGTACCCATATACTTTTGGGCCTGTCATTGTTAGAAATTAATGATTTAGGTAACCAAATAGGTTAATTTTTGGTAACTATGTTATAATTAAATATAAATAATGCTTCCGAATAATTAATATGCTTGACACCACAAAATTGAGTATTTCTAAAATAACATTCATTAAAATAATGTCCATTAACACCATAATAAAAAAGTTTAATAGAAGACATGCTTTTTCTATTTGAAGGTGGGAAAAAATAATTTTTATATAATTTATGTTTTTTTCCATTACTATAAATACAAAGTTTTCCTTTGTGAATTTTATTTTTAATAAGAATTTTATGAAAATAATTCTCCCTCTTAATAAGCATACTTGAAGTTTTTTTAAATTATCAAATTCAACCAATAATTATTTCATTTTAGTTTCATGTAGATCACAATATTTTTTGTAACAATTTGATCTTAAATCTACAATCTGTTTTGACAAACTCTATTTATTAATTGAAATAACATCATAAGATTTTATAATATTTTTTACTCATTTTTCAAAGAATCTAATTTATCTTGAATCATAAAAAAATATTATTAAGTTATTCATAAGAAAAAATTTCTGAATTATAACTTTTTGAGTTATATGATTGTACCTCATCGGAAAGAGCCATAATATATAGATTAAACTTTTTATTTTTATTCACAGCTTCTGATTTTGTTGTAGATTCATCATTTTAATCTTTATATGCATTACTATTAGCCCTCATGAATTTATTTCCTTTTCTTTTATATTAAATTTTTTTCTGAGCTTTATGAAAAGGACATTAAGGTATCAAATGACCTTTACTTTTCCACTTGCAACATCTGACTTATTTCACTTTATTTAACTTCAATTTATCTTTTCATATTTTATACATATTGAAAAATATATTTCAATTTGTGGTATCTCATCAGTTGAATATGAATTGATATAATCTATATCAGAAAATTCATCCATCGAAAATTTGAGTGCAGCTATTTCCTTTTTGAAAGAAATATGATTTTCAGCTTCTTCTTACATCTCTTCTTCAAACATCATCAATGATCTGATCAATTATTTTATGTTTATTTATTTAACGAGTGTGAATTGTTTAATAACATATGATATTCCATTCAACATAGATGATAAAACTCTAAGTACCTTTAATTTATGATTTGGTTCTATAATTGGAGTTCCCAAAGAAGAAAAATCATTAACAACTTCTGTTAATCTTCAATTCATCTATGGGATGATCTCATATTTCTATATCATAAAGGTATCAAGTTTAATTTTTTAGTATTGAACATTAGTTGTATGACATTTTTAGTTCCTTCATATGAAACAAAAATAGTATTTTATATCTTATAGGTAGTAGAACATTGAGAAACATGATTAAATTGATCTAGAAAAAGATCACATATAATTTCATTCAAGGATATTGAATTAATATCAAACTCAGCTTCCTTAAAAGAATACCACTTTTCCAGTTCTCTAGGGATTGCGTATGGTTTTAAAATATCCATATAAACTTTAAGACCAAGATTATTAAAATATATAGTCATGCGAGCTTTCCAGAATCCATAATTACTACTATTAAAATAAGGATCACGAATCATCAACATTCCTTCTCTGAAATTTTCCATTAAGATTTGTTTTCATCTAAATCATTAACTCAGGATTATTAAAACCAACAGAAACTAGTAGATCATTTCCTTTGATTCCAATTGTATGGTCAAGATGGAAACGACTAAGAAACAATATGGGGGTGAATTTTTTCCTTTTAAAAATTGTTATAATATTAAAAAAAATCCCTCTTTAAAAGAAGCAATCCTTTCATTCTCTCTTAAAGTCTAGCGAGAAGTAGAAATAAATAAAAGAAAAGATCATAAGGATATATAGTGGTTCGAGGCATAGAAGTACCCTAGTCAACTCCACCAACTCTCTACTCCACAAGCTTGGTGATTTTCATTAGTAGGTCCTCTTATCACAAGACCTTCCAAAACTGAGTACATGTAGTTGATACCTTACAAGGCGTTTATAGGGCCTTCTATTTATTTTATTAGGAATTGAAATATCCATAGCTTAATTTGAGAAGATGAGACTCCTCCATGATTGATTCCATGTAGAAGATACTCAAAATAAAAAATATGAGTTGATGTTTGTTATGAAATATGTATAGCTCATAGTTGTAGTAGAAAATGACATATGTAGATGATCTTTAATATAGCACAACAAAAACAACAAAATAATCTTCAATGTCAAGCAGGATTCTTCTTCTTTAAACAATATCAAATATATTAGACAATGATTGTATAGGTTTCCTTCATCTTTACACAATGAGAGAATAAGAATGTACAAATAATATTTCTCTCTCTTCTTCAAAATGATAAGCAACGGAATGAAAATATTTCAACACTTTATTTTTATCAATGTTTTTTTCATGTATCTACTCTTCTTCGATGTGTATATTCTTTTCCTACCAAAGAGAGATATATGTAGAGAAGAAATATCTAGCAGCTGTAACAATATTCCTCTTCTTTAGGATACCTAAAATAAATAGAGTCAATAGAGTTCATAAATATCCCCAAGAATAGCGTCGCACAATTGCCTCTTTATTCCCGCAGAATAAATCACTAATAAATAAATTAAAAATAATTTGAGTAATTAATAAAATAATATCTTCATAATAATAGCATCATTTAATAATTTAAAAGTACTATTTAAATCCATCCAAACCACTTTAAATATAGTCGAAACAGTTTCTAAAAAATAGACGTACAATAATAATGAATAATTGAAATCAAATAATTCAAAGACATTCATAACGTCCCTTATAAATAGGAATGATTTATTCCATTATATGTGAGCCTTGTAAACGTTTATAAAACTGTCCTATAATGATATATACTTCCACCAAGATGGTTTCAGAAATCAGAGATAATATATTGAAATAATACTCCATCCTTGACCAGTCAATCATAGGGTTCCTTCATGTAATGAACAAATACCAAATTTAGGGTTTAACTATATAAAATATGGTTCCTTAATGTATCATAGGATTCCTTCCATAATATGGTTCTTCATCCATACATTCATCTATACATAACGTTGGGATCAAAAAGGTAATGTAGGGATAATGATCCATATGTTCATCCTTGTCCGGATAAAATCCAAAACTTAACATTGATTAACAATATGTTCAACTTGAAGAATGTAGGGTATGAATTTTAATTACAGACTCCAATGTAGGGATGACTATACATACATACATTTATCAAATGTAGGATTCATTCCTTATGTTATGTTTACCAACACTGGGTATGAAAAGTGTTTTTGAAAAATGTGAACAACTTAACTTCAGAATTAACTGAATTTTTTGAAACCTTTAACATTGGATTCAGCCTTAATCCCACAAGACTATTTTTTAAATATCAAGATCATTCCAAAGATTCAAGAATAAAATCAATCTGACACCTACATATCCTGATATCTTAAAAAACTAAAGAAATAGCATTCTAGAAAACAGCAGCTGGAAAATGGCATTCCCAAACTTTGGTGAATTTATTGACCATACAAAACACCTTTCATCCTTTTATGTAAAGTGATTAAACCTTAAATAAAAATAAATACCATATTTTTTCAAATATTTTCAATTTTATAGTTGAGAAACTGCTATAGACACTTCATTAATATTTTATAGTATCAAAAAATCCTTCTCAAAGTTCCACATAAATGAATGATGTTTAAAATAAACTCATTATCTATCAAATGGTATAATTTTCCCTCAAATCCATTAAATGTATCTTGATATATCATTATAAATTATAATTTACTTTATGTTGAAAATTACAATATCACTTAAACATATTATAACAACTTTGGTGATTTTTTTCACCATCGAGACAACTAAATTGGATTTCATCATAAAAATATAAAATAAAGATAATATTCTTATATTTCCATTGGAAAAAACTTTGTAATAATATGATCATAAATGATTCATATATAAAATAAATAATTTTACATACTAAATTTGAAATACTTAATTTTTTTTTGGAAAACAAATATGAACGGGTTGGAGTAATTATCAAAACTAAATCAAAATTAAATGAATGGAATCCACTCAACACCAACCACTTCTGAATTTTTTATACTTTTTATGATGTCTCTTGCACTAGGATCAGTCCCACAACTACTAAATCACCCACCTCATTTTAGTATAGTAGTGACCAAAATATTTAACCATGGAGAGCCTCATATGGTAAAATCTATATAGAAGACTAATAGCTATTATTATAGAAAAAATAATCCTATGCTATAAGATCATCCCTTGTTCCTCGAAATTCTAGTATACAATATCAAATAATATCCTCAAGAATCTATATGATCCTATCAATCTATCCATATGTCTATTGGTGATATGCCACACTCAATTTATGTTAAGTCCCTATATTGTTCTACAATAATTTCCATAACTGTTACATAAATCATGAAGCTCTATTGAATAAAATTACAAATAAAACTAATGAATAAGTTCAATTTAACCAACATATATCTTTACCAAATCATCCAAAGAAAGAGTCACATAGATTGGTAGGATATGGGTCACTTTAATTAGTTGATCGTTTATCACCCATATGACATCATGATTCCTTGAGGAACATCATAAAACTATCTGAAAATTCAATGTGAAATCCTTCATTTTCTACATGGTTAATAGAAACCACTAGTATTTTGATTCTTAAGTTTTACTCCTTGGAAGTTATGACATCACAAAACCAAAACAATGATATTAATCTCCATACATAGACACGAAAATAATCATTTTATTTATTGGTTCATTTTTTTTTGACTCAGGATGCACTATACACAATGAGTAATGGTAGTCTCTCATAATATATTTTATTTTGGAAGAAGGAACGATAACTCTCACATAAAAAAAATAACATCTTTATCATATGTTGACCAATCAGGCACTGGATTATGTCTCACCAACTATTCTCACATTATAACACAATGGATTTCTAACCTGTGGATTTTCTTCACCCAATCCAATAAATTTTATGTAACAATCTGATATTTTATGGTATGAATTTTTTTAATTTTAACTTCTTCAATATCTTACGCTACACACAACACTAATCTTAAATGAACCATGATATTCTATTAATATTATTATTTAAAATGAAATTACATCCTAGAATTTATATTTGTGGTTATTAATATGATTAAATGACTTATAAAAACATGTTATTTTTTAACAATTAATTAAAAATAAATATAAAAAACAATTTAATATAAATACAATGGTCTTATAAAAACTATTTAAATGCGTTCAAGTGTGTTTTATACCAATAAAATAAAAAAATCACCATTTTTGGATTGTATTAATAAAAAATATATATAATATAATAAATATAATGTTTTAAAATCATCATAGTTGTTTTTTAGATAATATATTAGAATAAATTTAATTTTATGCATAAAATATGTATTTTTATGAAAAGACAGTTTACCACCTTTTGATGGCGCACTTGTCTAAAATTGAGTTTTTAAAAATTTTATAAAATATATTTGAAAAAATAGAAAATTTTATTTTAATGAGTAATATAAAAATTTACATTGGTTGAATTTTTGGTATTTTTCTGATAAGTTTCATGTTTTGATGAATAGTGATAAAATATTGCATTTTAATTGAAAAAAAGTTTTTCATATAAATACTTTATAGTGTTAAATGATATGTTAATCAGTTTTAACATATATTTAGTTAATTATTATATTCTTTTATTTAATTTATGTAATTTGAATCAATTTCACATTGAATTTTAATATTGAAACATTTCAAACTTTTGAACGTTTTAACTTCAAAAACTGTTTTTTTCTGACCCATCAACGAGATTAATCATAAATTAATTTTAGCAAATTATGTGTTTTTAATTTTAAATAATGGATTCAATGTTTGGAATAATAATTTAAAAATCTTTTTAATAGCCCCCATTTATTTCTGTACACGATTAATATTAAATTTGGTTAATATTTTAACCACGACTAAGGGTCAATCAGAAAATTTAGGGCAAGAATAATTTTATATGTATTATTAAATGATCCTAACACTTGACCCAATTTTATTTTATGATTATTTTGATTCTGAAAGAATTAAATTATTAGTTATAGGAACATTTATGGCCATTTTGATGAGAATATAACTTTTATAACATTTTATTCTAAGGAAAGTCAAATATGTCATACTCATGAGTCTAATAAGTATTAAATTTTTATATGTGTTAATTCAGAATATATATTTAAATATAAATATTAATTTGAAATTTAAAATTTTTATCTTCAACATGAAAATTTATTTTAAAATTTTTTGTAATAAATTATTAAATTAAAGGCCTTCACAATGATGACACAATAATTGTTTAATTAAAAGACATATCAAATAAATGTTATTAAAAATATTAAAATAACTATAATATGATATAATTAATGTCATCCAAATATTTTATCGATAAAATATACATATTATAGATGTATTTAATGTTTTTTAAGTTATCTTGTGTATTTGAGTTCTTTAAAAAGTCAAGAAATGAATAGTACCAAAATTGACATTATTAACGTTTTAAAATAAATAATATTTTATTAACTTATAAAAAATTTACAAAAATATGAAAATCATCTATATGATTTGAATAAGGATTAAAATTTCATCCATGAATCTCAAATGGATATTTTTTTAATTTTTTAGTAACTATATTAACCCTTAAATATGAAAAATTCATGTTGTCATGGTAAGAGTTAAAGTGTTTAACTAAGGGTTAAATCCAAAAGATCAGGGTAATAATGAGATCTAATCATATATAAAAATTATTTGATGTGGGGATTTCGACCCAGAATGATATTTTATCTTAAATAAATCAATTTTATTCAATTTTTAATTAAAAAGTGATCTATATTAATTTCATGTTTTGAGAGTTTCTGAAAGTGCCCCTCACCTCAATTTTAAAAGGGAACCTCCTACCTCACTTATTCACACCACTTTCAGACTTCTATATTTATCAAACCACCCAATATATTTTCTGATAATCCTTATAAAGTTTCTATATGTCTTTTTCATCCAAAAACACCAACCATAGCCCCCCCTAAGAATAGATTTAAAGGTATTCCACCAAATAAGAGGTAATTATTTTTACTAATTCATTCAAGTTCATTTCTTTTTATACTTAGTATTCATTTTATGATCTAATTCTAAAGTAATTAATATAGTAATATATATATTATGAGATTTTATTATGATTATGGGACAACAATGTTCCACCTCTTATTCATCCTTTGGAAAACAAAAACTTGTCACGTTCATATGTAAGACTCACCGTCTCCACGATGTGGTGTATTATGTTTTTCTTCACCAATTCACTTGGATGTGTGTAACAATAGAAATAATGGATATATATGGTACTTATAACATGATATTTATTCTATATAATTAATATACCATCAAATTACTTACCCTTTCACCATTAAGGGAATCATACCATCGCTCAATGTATGTACAAACCATCATCTCCACAACGTGATTTGATTCATTTTCCATGATAAAACTTAATGAATGATTGTAAAAATGTGTATAATAAAAAAATATGTTATCATAATATAATTATGGATATTAAACATATAAATATTATTCATATGAAACATGACTTACATGAAAAAACTCACATAAAAAAATGAAGCAGTTAAGACCTGAAAAAAGGGTAATAACAAAATATTATTAAAGAAATGATATAAGAGGATTGTATCAGATATTATAAATATGGATACAGTTTAGGAATAAATTATTAAAATTAATTAAGATATTATAAATTAGGTTAAATCACGTTCAACTAAAGGAAATTCCAATGTAAGGGACTTCATCTCAATCTCCTTTCATTGATGCGTAGTTTTATGTTATACACCCACCTTTATTTATGAGGTTTATATACATCCCCACTGGATTATCATGTGATTAATTTATTTATTATAATTTTATTTAATTTTATGTTAAATTTTATTCTTTCTTGGGTCTTATGATTTTAATTTTCAAAGTGGTATGAGACACCTTGAATGTTAAAATATTTAATTATCAAACCATTTTATCCTTGTCAATATTATTGAAATAATTTTACATATTTATTTATATGGATATAAAAGTATTATGATGTAAATTTTATGTTTAATTTTAATTTCATTATTTTTTTAGTAAAGTAATCTTTTTACATTTTTTATATGGAATGTTTTTTCAAAAGACAAGAGGAATGTTATATTCTTAATGGACACAATGACAACGACTTTCCTACCATCATAACTATTTTTTAATTTCTATATTCCTTTGAAAGCATACATGTTTTATTAAATGAAAAACCTTATTAAATTATTTTGTGAGATTTTTAATTGGAAATGGTTATTTTAAAAATAAAATTGTATTTTTTATACATAAGTTATTTTTATATGTGTTTAATAAGAGTTTTCATCAATAAAATTTTAATGATTTTTATTATAGTATTTTCATCTACGTTAACACCCTTTCTAAAATATTATGATTAATTGAGGTTGATATATTATGATATCATCTACCATATTTTATGAAATGTTTTATGATTAGTTTGAATTTGTATATTTATTTTGATACCATTCACCATATTACTCCTAATGGTTTGTGATTTTGTTTACTAACTGGGGAATGTTATTCACATTTCATATGTATTTGTTATTTATGTTTCAAAACATTCCTATTAGGAATGAATTAAACATATTAATTGATGAGTGGGTCCAAATATATCCCCTCAATTCATCAGTAGGTCTCATGAGACAAAAAAGATTATGAGTTGGCTGAGGCCTTACCCATTTATTTTTAGGTGTATTGGTCAAGGCCTGAATTGTATGTTTCAGATACCTATAATTATGCACTCCATAATTATGAATTCAATTATTGATAAAACATCAAATTATTCAACTATTAGAATATCCATGGCTATGTTTCATGTATTATTTGATTATTTAGATGACATGTGTTTCAGTTATTTACATTTCAATATTTTTTATGCCATATTTACTTATAAATTATGCTATACGCTTACCATTACTAAGAGTTTTATCTCACACCTTTCATATGTTTCATTTTCCCCCAATATCCCTAAAAATATATTATGACTGATATGTAGGGATACATAAAAAGGGAATAATGGAATAACTAATGAATTTTTTTTTGTATCTTATGTTTTAAAATGTAAGGTGGATTTCAAGTATTTATGTAGTTTACCAAGACTAATAAACTATTCAGTCCTTTGGGATGTGATTACTTGTATCTTATGCCAATTTAATAAAGTAAGGAATCATCTTCGAGCTACTGGGGTCGGGGTCGTTATAATTGGTATCAGAGAAATTATAGTAAAACTTGTGGGAACTAGATTAAGGAAATCATGTATTTGAAAACATAACCCTTTGGTTGACTTTGAAGACAAGTCTAAGTATATGATATCATCAAATATATTTGGTAATTCCATGGATAACCTAGTATAAACATATGGAATAATATATTTAAAATAATATTTAATGATTTCTAAATTCAATAAATGATTCTTTGTGACTATATCATTATGTTTCGTGTTTCTTACACTGTACTTTGGGATTATGTAAATGGTTAGAATCAGAGAGATTATACAAGTAATTGTTAAACAACTGATGATTAAGAGACTAAAAAAGAAAAATGAAAGGATATAGGTATTAAGGAATAATATGATAAAGTCTAGTTAATGGTTTAAGAATGAAGTGTAATTATTATAGTTCTTATGTATTTCGATTCAATAAGTATTTCATCAATGGTTCTCTGATTTTAAGAATCATACGATATATATAGATTTTATGTAGTACTTATTCTTTAAGTATTTGGAATCATAAATGTTTCATTATGGTTTTTAAGGTAATAAAGTTATTCATATATGTAGTATGTTAAAATAATATATACATTATGTGGCTTAGTGGATCTAATGTTAAGATTGATTTTGGAAATTTAGAGACCTTTTTGGACATTTAATTTGGTCAGATATATTTTGGATGAATGTTAAGGTAACTAATAATAGAATGAATTAATTTTAAACTTGGATATTATTATATTATGTTAAAGTATGATTTATCATATTGGATAAATTATGCTAAACATTTTTGTTTTGATAATATTTAATGGTCAAAGAACCGTCATGGATATTTTGATAAGGGTTTTTAGGCATGAAATTCATCTCGAAAATCCAACCCCTATTTTAAGAGATGAAGTAGAAATAAATCATAGCATAAAAAAGTATGAGATTATTTATTGGGAATAAATAAATTAATCTTTGTCAAGTTATTTATCTTGATATCAAATTAATACCTAAACTATAAGAACCATTTTTTAAAACAAAAACATTACCTGTTTAATTTCTTTACTAAAAAATCAATGATCTCTTAACCCATCACAAGATTTACTATTCTGGGTTTCTTATCATTCTGATGAAAATATTCCATATCACTATCTATAATAATTTTTATTTGTTTTCTCTCTCCTATGTCCACATTTTTCTATATGGAACCCTTGTTTGTATTATCTCTATTTATTTTCGTAGCAATATTTCTTTTTATTATAATAGATGTTTTTAATCATTTTTCCTTTGTGTGATTTCAATAAATATATTTTGGAAAGTAAAAACCCTATTATTATATCCCAGTTTCAAATTGTGAGGAAAATAATTATTTAAGGAGGTTAGAATGTAACACCCCAAAATTTTATAGTATTTATCTTTTTAAATTTAACTTTTTAGATAGCTTATATTGCATGCAACACTGAGCTTAAATGAACCATGATATAAAATTAATATTATTAATTAAAATTAAAATTTCTCATAGACTTTAATTTATGAAATGAATAAGATTAAATAACTTATTAAATTTTATTACTAAATTCATCATTTAATAATTAATTAGAAATAAATATAAAATACAATTTAATATAAATAAAATGTTTTTATAAAAACTATTTAAATCAGCACAAGTGTGTTTTATATCAATACTATAAAAAAATCACACTTTTTTGGATTATTATATATATATATATATATTATTCAATATAAATTTTAACATTCATCCTATGAGGTTTCTAGACATGATATAAGAAAATATCAAATTTTAGGCATAAAATATATATTTTTATAAAAAGACAGTTTTGCCCCCTTTTGATGACACATGTGTTTTAAATCTAGTTTTTGAATATTTTATAAATTATATTGTAATAAATAAACTTATTATTTTAAATTTTAATGTAAAAATTTACTTTTCTTGAATTTTTTTATTTTTTGATAAGTTTTATGTTTTGATGAATGTAGATAAACTATTACATTTTAATTGAAAACGTTTTTTAATTCTAAATAATTTATTATGTTAAATCATATTTTTTATTTGGTTTTAATGTATAATTAGATCCATTTTTATCATTATATCCAATTTAGGTCATTGTAATTAATTTCACATAGAATTTGGATATAAATACATTTCAATATTTTGAATGTTTTCACTTTAAAAACTCGTTTCCTCGATTCATCAACTTGATTAATTTTAAATTATTTTTTTTCTATTATGGGTTTTTAATTTTTTAAACATGGATTAAATATTTGGAATAAAAATTTAAAAATTTATTAAATAGTCCCCTTTTATTTTTTATAATATGAATACTGACATTGGAAAATTTTATTACTATGGTTAAGGGTAAATCAGTTAATTAAGGGTAAAAATAAGAGTATAAATATTAGAAAATGAACCTAAAAATTTCCTCGGTTTTATTGGATGATTATTTTTCGTCCCTAAGAGTTAAAATATCAGTAATGTGACCATTTATGGATATTTGGATGAGAATATAACTTTTTTAAGATTTTATTCTATAGAAATTCAAATATGTCAAACACATTTTTTTAATAAGTGTTAAATTATTTATATGTGGTTATTCAGAATATATCCCCAACTATAAATAGTAATTTGAAATTTAAAATTTTTATATTCAAAATTATAATTTATTTTTTATTTTCTATGTAAGAAATAATTAAAGTAAAGGCTTTCACATTGATAATGCAGTAATTTCTTAATTAATGGACATATAAAATAGATGTTTTTAAAAATATTAAAAAAATATAATTTTAAATAATTAATTATATTAAATAATTTTATAGACGACCTATAAATATTATTAATTTATTACAGTTATTTATTTGAGGTAATCTTGTGTATGAATAATTTTTAAAAAGTCATGTAATGAATAGTACCAAAATTGACATTAATGATATTTTAAAATAAATAATATTTTATTAAATGATATAAAATTTATTTAAATCTAAATACCAGGAAAATTATTTGGATAAGGTTTAAAATTTCATCCATTACTCATTTTTGATTCTTTGTGAATTTTATAGTAACTATATTAACCATTAAAGAGTAAAAATCCATATTGTCATAATAAGACTTAAAGGGTTTAAAAAAGGGTTAAAGACAAATGATATGGGTAATAATGCTTCATAAAATTGTATAAAATTTATATTTTATATGGATTTATACCTATATTCATATTTTTATTTATATAATTCACTTTCAAATCCATTTTGAATTGAAAATTAATCTATATTAATTTTATATGTTGATAGTTTCCAAATGTTCCCATAAACTCAATTAAAAAAGGAACCTCATTCATTACTTATTAAAACCCTTTTGAAACTTATATCTTGAATATACCATACCAATTTATCTTAACAACATCCTAATCTATGTTTTTGAGGTCCTGGTCATCCAAAAATACAAACCCTAGATCCCCTAAGAAGAGATCTAAAAGAAGTCCATTGAAGAAGAGGTAATCGTTTTTACTAACTCATTCAAGTTAATTTCTTTTTCTACATTCTATAAATGTGATGATTACATGATAAAGTAATAAATAAAGTATCATCTATATTATGAAAAGTTATTATGATTATGGGACTTCCATATTCCACCTCTTATCCATCCTATGAAAAATAAAAACATCGTGTGTGCGTATGTACGACCTACTGTCTCCCTACCACAGTGTATTCTATTTTTCATCACCACATAACATGGATAGGTATAATGATAGAAATAATGGATATATAAGGTAATTATTACATGATATTTATTTTTTATAATTAATATACCATCTAATTCATTACCCTTTCACCATTAAGGGAATAATATTATTGCTCATGCGTACGTATGACCTACCAACTCCATGATGTGATGTGATACATTTTCCATGTTAACCATTATATAATGACTATAAAAAATCATATAATTAATGAATATGACATATATGAACTTAATATAGTTTTTTATATGAAATAAATTTATCCTATTTATAATAAATAAGACGTACACGACAAAATATGCATATGGAAATGAAGTAGTTAACACCAAAAACAAGGGTAATAACAAAATATTATTAACGAAACTTTATAATAGGATCATATATGATATAAAAAATATGGATATAGTTCTGGTAAAAATTAATAATATTATTTAAACCATTATATATGAGGTTAAATCATGTTTAACTAAATGAAAGTTAATGGTAAGAGAATTTTTCTCAATCTCTTTTCATTGAGGCATAATTTGATGTTATAAAACCACCTTATTTTATGAGGTGTATATACAACCCCATTGACTTATCATGTAATTAATTAATTTATTATAATATTTTTTAAAGTTTTTTTAATTTTCATAATTTCATGGGTCTTATGATTTAAATGTTTAAATTTTTATGGGACACCTTGAATGTTTACATATTTAATTATAAAATATTTTTTCTATATGTCAATATTGTTGATATTATTCTATATATTAAATTATAAGGATATTTAAGGTTTATAAAAGAAATTTTCTGTCTAATTTTAATTTCATTCATTGTTTTTAAAACTAAATCTTTTTAAATTTTTTATAGGAAACAATTTTGACAACAGGAAAAAGGAATAATCTATTCTTAACGCACACGACGACAACGACTTCCTGCCACCCTGAAAATTATTTAATTTATAGATTCTTGTAAAATATTATATATTTTATAAAATTAAAACTCAAATTATATCATTTTTGGGATATTTTTTATTTGAAATGGTTATTTTTAAAATAAAATGGTATTTTTAGGTGAAATTTATTTTTATATGGGTTTAATAAGAGTTTTTCCTCAATAAAATTTAAATGATTTTGTTATAATATTTTCGTCTATGTCATTAACCTTTTTTAAATCTTATACTTAATTGAGGATAATCTTTTATTATATCATCTACCATATTTTATTAAATGGTTTATGATCATTTTGACTATGGATGTATTATTTTGATACCATTCAATATATTACCCAGAATGGTTTGTGATTATGTTTACTGATTGGAAAATCTTGTTTACATTATATATATATATATATATATATTTTGTTTTTGTTTCATCCAATTCATATGATTAATTAATTAGACTTAGTAATTTATGGTCATGACCCTCTATATCCCGTCGATGCATCAATCTGATGAGACAAAACAGATTTGGATTTGGATGTGGCCTCAATGGTATGTTTTAGATGTATAGAATTATTTATTTGAACATTATAAATTTAGTTATTGATATTCCATGTGATTATTTCACTTATATAATATACATTGTTAAAATTCTTGGATTATGTGATTATTTAGATGATATGTTTTTTAGTAATTTACCTTGTCATATTGTTTATGCCATATTTACTCATAGATTATGTTGTACAACTTCCCAAACTGATCATTTGAGATCACCTATTTCCTATGTTTTATTTTCCCCAAGTATTCCAATAGTTATATTATGATTGATATTCAGGGTTACACAAAGGGGGAATAATGGAAGACTCAATGAAATACTTTTTTGTACTATATGTATTAAAATGTAATGTGGATTTCAAGTGTGTACCTAGTTTACCAAGAATGCTAAACTATTCAGTAATGTGGGATGTGATTACTTATATCTAATGAAAATTTATTAAGGTATGGAATCTACTTTGGGATACTGGGGTCAAGTTCATTACAACTGATGTGATAACTAGAGGTGAAAACCCATCCCTCCCCAGTAACATCCATCCTCCAATCATCCAAGAAACACATCACGTGACATTATCATCCCGATGACTTCTCTCTAAGCTCCTAGGTATCTGGTGTCATCTAGTTGATTTTATATGTTACAATGTTACACTTACCTAGTGCATATGTAATAAAAAAGTTAAACAATTACATATACTCAACCTAGTGCCTAAACCTCAAGTTCATGTATAACTACAAGAAGACGTATTAAAGGATATTATGGTCCTTGAAAAAAAAAACTCTCTCAAAATAGATAGTTCCCCCAACACTTAACAGAATAAACCACCTTTTCTAACCCCAATTCATGGTTAGGATAATTCTTATCATGGTTCCACAATTCAAAAAATCTACAAGCTACCACAAAATTTTACAACATCAACACTACTCTCAATCCAACTTCTTAGGTATCACAAAAGACCACATATATCAACATAGTTTTTGGACATGTCAACATTAGAGCTATTTTAACCTTCTATTTTTCTCAAGAATAACTTCCTCGAACTACTCTAACAACTCTAACCTCACCACTTTCTTGGTCAGTGTAGTCATGCAAATTCCAAACATAATAAATCCTAGATAAATCATCAGTAGCACCATTATAATCAAAGAAAACTTTTGATCTTGAATACATTACAAGGGTGAGTCCAACTAATTTCCACCTATACCTTCTTCGACTCCACATAAATAGATTCCTATAACTCTAAATACCCTATGATGTTTGACTCTTTAATCCAAAAATCACACTTTGGAAAATTGAAATAAAGTTGATGAGCTCGAAGTGTAATTATAACTATCTCGAGATTCCTGACATGTTTCCCTAAGGTTTATGTATAAATTATGATGTCTCAATGAAATCCATGAAAAATGAGTCAAGATATGGGTCAATGTTTTTGGTCATGAGGTCTATGAAAACTTCTAGATCTTTTTTAAAACAAAAGAAAAGAGAAAAAAGACCTCATATAGACCATACTAGCTCCTAAATTCCATCTATGTTATGTCTTCTTCCTTGAACCAAAGATAACGATAAACTAGATTATTTTTTATCTTATAAAACCAATGATATATTCGTAATTGATCAAAAATTTATTCGATCCTAGGAAAAATATTCCCATTATTGGTTGAACTTTCTATAATCCACACATAGTTTAAGAGTACCATCAACCTTTTTAGATAACAACACTAGAGAACACCATGGAGATGTGATCATTATAATAAACCCCTTATGTTCTAAGTCATAAAGAAAAAACTTTAGCTACTTTAACTCAGAAAGAACCATTTGAAATGGAGGTATCAGAATGGTTATGCCCCTATACTGGGTTTTACATTGAACTCAATCACTATATTAAGAGTTAGACCAAACAATTATTCTAAAAAAAATCTTAATAAAGATTAAAAAATAGCGGGAATGTTAAGGGGGGATAACTATGATCATGTAAAAATATTCAAGTCTAAAACCTACACCATATGAACTTTAATATGACTCAAATATTGTTCCACTCTATCTTCTTCCAATTTTCACTCACAAGCCAAGAGAAATTTTTCCCCATTATTTTATTTAAATTGTACCCATCTTAAATAGTAGTTTATATGTTCATGATAAATCATACACATGTATATAAAAAATTGCATATTGAAGATAGTCATCTCTAGGATCGTAAAATTACAAAATTTCTTATAGTCAGTGATAACAAAAAATTATTTTGGACACCTTTGAATATTGTCTACTTTAGTCCAAAAGTCTGTGTCAAGAGAAATCATTTACATGGATATTTTAACTAGTAAGTCTAGTCCATATCTCACTTTTGAAAATAAGGAATAATAAGAATCACCATTATCAAACAAAGAAAAAGATAGTATAATGGTGATTAAAACTATTCCTAGAACCCAAATAGTCCCTCACCACTGTCACCTTCATCCTAGTCTGCTGAACAAACTTGACCTACCTCATCTTCAGGTCCTTTCCCAAGAGTTATCATAGTATGTGGTGTCATAATCTTATATTGAGGTATTTCACCCCTATACTTTTTATATTTCCCAAATCCATTTTGGGAAGGACTCAAAAAAATCCATATGTGAAAATTCTTTCCACATTGGTGGCACTCCACTTGTGGCTTCTTATATGCATTAGTAAAATACCCCCTTTTCCCATAATTGAAGAACCTAGTAGAATGAAATCCTATATAGGACACTATAGAAGGACTAATTTAACTCATATTCCTACTCACACACTTCTCATAATTAGATTTAATCTTCCCACTATTAGAAAAATCTCATGTATTAGTGATAGAAGGCTCAGTCACCTATCTATTAGGAACTGGAAGTATGCCTTTTAGTCTGTCTTTCTATAGACCATTATCAATGATCAAGGCCTTATATAACAACTATGGTTATGATTTCATATGAAAGCTCTTAACCAACCATTTGATCATAGGATAGTGGCCTATATCAAATATCCATGTTTTTTGGCGCCTTGTCTCTAGATAGAAGAGGGGTAATTAATAGAATCTCCTTGAAACATGAAAAATAAACATTTATAGACATAAATATATACTAAAAATCTATAAACTCTTGATCATACTCCAGCTAAATAAATTCTGAAAAACATAACTCCAGGAAGATCTCCGTGTGGTTTAACAAGTAATACACTATGTAACATCCCAGGTAAATAAAGAATATGACATTTTCATATATATTAATATTTGTGAATAAAATATTAATATTACTTTAAAGGGGATTCTATGTTCGATGACATACCCAATACACAACAACGAGTTTCTTTGAAATCTTACGTTGCACACTAATAATATAATAATATTATTTTAAATTGTAGTTAACGCCTAGCCGTTGTAATGATGAGAATTAACAGAACTAACAAAAAAATGATTATATATGTTTGTTAAATGTTTTTTTTACATTTATCCAATAAATTTTAGAGGCTTAAAATGTAAATGAATCCAATTTTATGCATAAATATTCTAATATTTTTTAAAAGGTCGATTAACCACCTTTTGATGGAGAACCCTTTTTAAATATACTTTTTTTCACTTTTATATGTTATATTTTACAAAATAAAACCCTTATTTAGAATCAGGATATCAAAATTTACTTTGTGTAAATTTTTGTTATTTTCCGATAAAGTTCATTTTTTAATGAATAGTGAAAAATGCAGTATTTTAATTCAAAACCTCCTTTTAATGTAATTTATTTATATGGTTATATTATCTTTTAAATTGGTTTTAAAGTGTAATTATAATATATTTTTACTATTTAATTCAATGGTGTTCATTGGAATTAATTTCACTTTGAAATTGGACATAAACAAGTGCCAATATTTAGATAGATATTGTTTCTTAAAAAAATGCTATTTGTTTTGAAAACTCTAATTAATTATAAAATTAATTTATTCAACTTATATGTTTTTATTTTTTTTAAAATATTAATAATTTTTGAATTCAGAATATCAAATATATCTTAGGTTGAATTTTTGGTATTTTTCTGAAAAGCTTCATTTTTTATGAATAGTGAAACCAATAAGTGGTAGTTAAAAAACCGACTTTTTCATTTAAACAAAATTTTACTACTTATGTGAATTGAATTTCAAAAATCTGACATACATGGTTGTCGTTAGTAAGTAAAATGTGGTTCAATGGGATTAAAATAATTTTTGGTGAATAATAACTTTTGAGTTTTATTAACCGCGATTAAAGGTAATAAGGGTAATTTAAGGTAAAAATAATGTTATAATAATATGAAATTACCTTGACACATGTCCTAACATTATTATATGAGTCATGGCCGACCAAGAAAATCCATGGGTCAATTTGGGGACCCTATAGAGCCACTTGGGTATGATAATTACATTAATAACATTTTATTTAAAGTAAAAATAAAAATGTCAAAAACATGTATTGTTTTACTAAAACAATTTTTACATGGTGTTATATAAGATATATTTTTTTAGTATAAATATTAATTAGAAATTTGAAAATATTTCCTACATCATGGTAATTTTTTTATAATTTTTAGACATCAAATTAATAAAATTAATTATGACACAATGATGATGCAGTGATTACGTCATTAATGGATGATTTTAATAAATAAGAAGATAATGTTTAAAATAATATCCAACACTTGTATAATTCTTATTTAATGACTTTATTTCAAACATGGGTCACCATATATTTTACTTTAATTATTTTTTGACCTTTAGAAACCTAAATCCATTTTATAATAAAATATTAGTTTCATGCTTTCCAAAAGAGCCCCTCCTCTACCTTATTAAAAAAACCCACTTTCTACAGCTTTATCACACTTATCAAGCCCTTAGGATCGTCAAAAATCTACTCAAATAATCTCCCAAGATTCCTTTCTTCATTCTAGAAGCTTTACCTTAGGCGGAAATCACTCCAAGAAACCCTTTTGGTTCAAACCTAGGGGAGTTACCCGATTTAAAGGTAATGTCTTCTCTTATGTTCTTTTGTTTTATTATTCTTCTCCAAACCCCTAAACTCTTTTTATTAATTTCCTTTATAACAAAAACAATATCTTCAATATACTAGGATGTTGTTATGGGAAGGATTCTAGATGCACTTACACACACCTCCATTTAATAAGTGAAGAACATACTATTTCTGTGGACGACGAACTACTACCTCACAAAATAATGATTGTTCAATTATCTCCTACCATATCTAATGGTAGCCATTAAGATGTCACTATATTTATATATTATATATATTGTGTTTATATTTTCCTTATTCTTCTGTATTTTTCATTTATGTCATACCTTTATGGTTTCCATAATGGGTAAACGCGATAATTTTATTTTTAGAAGTTCGGACTACTGCCCCCTCAAAGTGATATGACTCATTCATACCATATGTGGAATGTATAAAGGATATAATTTATGAACCTATGTAACATATATTAAATACATATTATACTGAAATTATAATATACATATTAATCACTATGTTTTCATTTCATGAAAATATGAAATAGAAATGAAAGTAGCGTTCATGCGTACGTATGACTTACCATCTCCATGAACGGTGCATTTAATTTCTTATCTCCAAATGTTATGTACTATTATAAATACATATATATACTGGATATATATGATATATATGAAATCTGAAATATTAATATCATTATGGAGATAATGGACTCTTGACAACATGGACAATTTATAATTATAACAAGTTCATTTTTGACTCATGTTCCGAACATCAACAAAATGTCCATTATGAACTCAAATAATTAAATAATTTTTATAGAAAGGTAAAAAGTGATATAAAAAGAATAATAAATTTGAAAAATATTCTTAATAAATAGAAATTAATTTAATTTTATCATTTAGGAAGAACAAGGAACATACGAGCGAGTCAAGTCGGACACGTGGTAAGGGTTTTCTTATCTCGCTTTTAATTCCGTGAGATTTCCATTGTTCACCAGTTATTTATTGCATGTGGTGTATTGTGTACTACCATTTGATATATATTATCATGTTTCTATTTATATTTATGGTATTCTGTGATTCATTTGGTGCTTATTATCTTTTGGTCATACGACTCGATTTATTACAACGAGGTAATAGGTTTTTATCTCATTTTTTATTCCTGTGAGATTCATGATATATTGGTCACTATCTCCTTTGAGTGGTGTATATAATGCCTATTATTCTAATATTTGTGTAATATACTTTCATGTATGGGTATTTACATTAACATTTTATGGTCCCTCTTTCATGGGGTGTATGTTTTGTAAGTTACCAAATCGGAAAGGGAACCTTTCACCCTCCTCTTTTTAAAAGGATTATTTTTGTTATGTCTTTTAATTAACATATTCTTATGTTGGGATATGTTATTCTATATCCTTATTGCTGTAAATTGTAGGTCCAATTTATGAGATACCCTTTTTTCTCTCATCAACTCTTTTTTCTAAATTTTAAAGTGATGCCGTTAGGTTATCGAATTTTTGCAAGGGAACTTCTTAACCCAATTTCAATTATTTGGGTTAAAACTATAATTCTTGATTATGTCATGCTATGAATATATGTGGATGACCACTGATTGTTTTACACATAATATCCAATTATATTGGGTGTATTTATATTTTTCACACATAATTACGTAATTGATTTATCCTTAATCTAAGGATACTGTCTTTATAAGGGACTTCATCTCAATCTATTTTTGTTGAGGAATATTTTCATTTATACACAACTTTATTTTATATTGTGTATAAACCCCTTTGACTTTTACTTTTATTCAAAAGGAATATTTTCTCTACGAAGCATTTTACTAAATGAAAAAAGTATGATTTTTAATGTACGCGGTGACAATGACCTTTCCTCCTCCGTGAGTATTATTGGATCTTTGGCTTCCTCAACAAGCCATAATGTTTTAAAAGAAAATAAATACCATATAATCTTTTACATATTTTGGTATTTAAAATGGTTTTGATAAAGGATTATTTTATGTCAATATATTTAAATGATATATTTTGAATGAAATATGGAAATGTTATCATTCCTTTATATTGGTTTTATGTGTTATGATTTTATAATGGTACTTGGACATTTGATGGGGGGTTACATGATAAACCAAATGACGGGTGGTTCCATGAAAACCAGGATGGGTGGTTACGTTATAAACTCCAATGCATTGGGTATAGAAGTCGGCTGTATGGCTATTCAATTTAGTTAAATGTGTGGAAGTCGACTGTATGGTCATTCCATTTAAGTATGTTTATGTCCCAAGTTACCTTTATATGTTATGTGTTCTTTATATGGGTTTTATGATAATAGTTTTGGTTACTAAAGTGTAAGTAACGATCTTTTATTCAATGAAGAGAATTTACTACTTCATAAAGGTGCAAAATATTACTTATGATAAAGTAATCATGATTCACTTATTGTTTTGAAAAACATACAGTTTTCCGTCTTTGTGTATCCCTTACGAAGCTTTTTATACTCATCCCATGTTTTTGAAATGTTTTCCATGGGACTTAAAGAAGATAGGGTTAAGGATGGGATCAAGGAAAGTCATGCTGTCTAAAAAATGGAACTAGACATGGCTATTTTTTTCAAGAGTTTTCATTTTGTGAAAAAAATATGAAAACTGAGTAGGAGTGTCTACTTTGTAATCTTTCAAGATGTAATAGTTATGGCCTAATTCTATAAAACTCTAAACCTGAAAAGATTCTCAATGTGAATTATTCATTTAATTCAATATTATGTAATGTTTTAAGGCCAAGTCCTTATACACTCTCATCTTCTACCCTGATTACTGGTATTCCTTCATATCCTTGAAGGACCCTACAATATAAAGGATCCCAAAGGACCACTTACACATCCACAAGAGTATAGAACATATAAATAATTATATTGATGATATCTAACCATTTTTCTATATTCTATGGACCTCCAGTACCTTGAAAGGATAGTGAATGATGTAGATTAATGTCTCAAGTATGATGATTCAATATCTTCTAAATGTTTCATTAATGAACATGAACAATCCAAAAATTTCCTAGTTGAATTGGATCTCTAGCTTGAATAACTAGAGTTGGTCTATGAATATTCTGGGGTATATCACCCTACACCACTAGAATTGTTATTGGTATATCCTGTATAATATGATTATCATTGGATTCCTCTACCCATGGTCCCAGAAAATGTTCATACACTGATATTTTTGATTTTAATAATGAAAATGTAAGACACATGAAGCTATTTATTCATGATAGATCCTAATCATTATATGAGATTACAAAAATTTTATTTTTGGAGGTCACCCATAACCCAAGGTATACCCCTCCTAGACCTAACCATTATTGATTCCAAAAGCTCCAAACCTTCAAATTATTCACAATCATATATATATATATATTCAATACTTAACATCATGACCATGTTTAGTTAATTAATGTAAAAACTGATATATCACAAAAGAATAAAACACATATATATGAGACAATAAATAATGTAAGTCTGTCCAAAATAGAAAGCACATTCAAGGAATTTAATTAAATAATTACTATGCATCACACAAAACCCACACAAAGATATATGTATATATATATGTCATGTGACCCTCTATTCCTAGTCATGAGGCATGAATGCACCCAAATCCCATAAACAATAATAACAAAATATACTCAGGATCATCATGAAATCATAAGACCACATCTCAAACAGAATTAAATCAGATTCTGTTACATATGTGATGGTCAGACACACATGTAAAATCCATACCTATGTTCCCTCACAATATAACCCCTTTATAGCTTGACCAAATTCATAGTAAAAAAGGAATATGTGAAAAACTCCATTGATACCACTTTGTAATTCTCATACCCAAATCCCTGGGTCGGATATAGTGGTCTATATGGAATAATGTGTCCCTCCTCAAAAGTAAGAGGTTTTTGACTAACAATGAGGGTCCAAACTATATGAGTGGGGAGAATATACCATGAGTATAAATTATGAATAGAAAAATCAAAATCAAAATAATCACATAGAAATAAATAAGAAATGAAATAACATAAAAATTGAAATATCTCAATTCAATACTGAAAAATTACGACAGAATCCCGGAGTGAAAGTTCAAAATATTATGAGAAAAATAAGAAAGTATATAAAATATTGATGCATCATTAAGGAGTCTATTATGATATATCCTATGAACACAATGCTCTATCTCCTTGTTTCCTATGGTTCGGGATTTGACATTTCTTATATCCATGGTCATGAAGTATGAAAGAACATCGAGATGGCCATGAAGGGTGTGATTATAAACCCAATAGGACAACAACAATGCATCCTTAACATAAGTGTACATGAATATTTGAAATTGTATGTCATGATAAATTAGATACAGTATATATGTAATCTTACAACCACACATGCATCAAGTCATAATGCACTAACCAAGCCACCATGAACCCTGAACCCACCCGTATCAGCATGATGTATATAAGTATGTAAATGTCTATCACCAAAAATCACAATAAATTCAATAATACTATAATTGGTTGGAACCATATGCATATCAGTCCATGTTCCACTTTTAAGGAAACACTATATGCCCCACATAGGTAGTGTTTGTTATCAAGAACACCGCATGCCCCACCCTGATGGTGGTTATCATCCTCAATTGATGGTAATTACCTAAAATATTTTAACATACTTGGACAATCACACAAACCCTATACTGAATTCTACTACATTATTATGTAGTTAATTTATTCTCAGTTCCCAAGCATTTTTTAATACCACATCAACAGACATATCCATGATTTGACCCATACCATTAAATGAGTCATAGTCCTTAGGCATATTCAAGTCATCATCCCCCATCTAAGGGACTGTCTAATAGAAACAAAGTTACATAATCATCATGATACCTAAATAAAAATTCCATAGGCTATGAAACACAAAACAAATACATATAATAGAATGGAATAACAAGGCATATCAATAATATTTTGTTAGGTGAGAATAATACAAAGATGTACAAGAGGGGTGGGTGAATTGTGTCTTTTAGATAATCTTGATAGATTCATAATTTTATACATATTTTCAATTTATGAAGATAAGTAGTATTCTATTTTTTAGATAATTTTTGATGTGGATAAATAGATAAGAAGAACATAATAATTTTTATAGTGGTTCAAGGAAAAAATATCCCCTAGTCGAATATACAAAAACTCTCTCTATGATCTTGGCCATTCTCACTAAAAGGGCTTCTTATCTCAAGACCTCAAAAACTGAGTGAAGGATGTTTACACCATTACAATAAGAATTTTACACATACTTATAGTTATTTTACAAGGAAATGAATCATCCAAAACTCAGTTGGAGAAGATGATACTACACTAATGATTGAGTTTGAACAGTTTAGATTTCAATAAAACAATAAAAATTCATCTGATGAATAAATAAATTATTGTTCATAGTTGAAGTAGAAATTTATAGAAAATAGATATTCTTCTTAAATGATAAAATTATTAGTGAAAAAAATCTTTGAAGAGATCTGGGTTGTAAATGATCTTCAATAATACATCAACATATGAATAACATCAGGTATAGTTGCTCGGTAGTTTTATGCAGCATGTCATTGAATTTTATTATAATAATAGAGATGATCAATCATTTGTGTTGATCTATAGTTCTGTATTCTACAAGATATCATACACATTATTCAACTTAGAAAGAGACAATAATATTACTATTAATAAAGATAAATTTGGATTTATTGGTTGTGTATATCCATGAATATATCATAAAAATTGTATTCTTTTAAATTTAATACATTCAAGAGAGTTGTAATCTCCATTAGAAATCGGATTGATTTAATCTACTGAATATACACCTCTTAATCAGTTGTAAAATAGCTTTAAAATGCTATTTACATCTATTTATGCCTATTTAGAAATCATGGATAATATATATGAATTAAAAGATCCATCATTGATAAGTTAAACATAGGTTTCCTCCATGTAATAAAAAAACTAAAAAAGTATGGTTGAAAACATATGGTTGTTCACAAAGTTAACATTAATGAAATATATATGTATTACTTTAACAAAGTTTTTCTTTCAAATAAAGGGTTGTTGATCCATAAGTTTCCAACATCTTAGGGCATATGATCCATATGTTTTATTCCAAACGTAGGGTTGTCAGACCATACATTACGATTGCGAAAATTTGGTCTAAATACTTTTTCCATAATAGTTTCAAATACATAAAAAATACTTAATTAAATATTTTAACACATAAATTATAAGAACTATTAAATATATATATTCATGAAAAATACTTAAAAGTGACTTCACTAGTTAAAAAAAATGGTATTTTGATAATTATAATCAATAATATTCCTAGAGTATTGTTGAGCCAATATAAGCCCAAAAATCTCATCCTTTTTGGTGATCAAAAAACCCATAACATAACCTTTATAAAATATAGTAAATGTAAAGAAAATTATATAAATAAAATATAATATAAATTTTAGTTGATATTTATTGTTTATTTGTACAGTAAAAATTTTAATTTTCATTATCATAAAAAATGTTTAGTAAGAATTTTTAAATTATGAATGTTGTGTGTCACGAACTGGATCTGGTCACCATCAAACCGGCACCAAACCCAGCACGTGCCAAGGTCCGAAGGGCGTTCCCGATCCCCACGCGCTGGCACAAGTTCCTGGGTATCATAAAATGACGTTTGTGAACGATTTACCCAAGTTTATAGACATTAAACAAAAAACAAACTAAATAAAACGAATCTGGATTTTCAACTAAAACCATCTTTTATAACATTCATAACTGAATTAAATCTTTTAAAACAACTCAAAAAGACTATAAAAAAAGGTACAAAATCAAAATTAAATATCCCAAGAACCCTCATGGCAAGGGGCACCGCCCTCAAGCCATCTCCACAAAACTTCCCCACCAAGGACATGCTAGAAACCTGAACCATTGGAACTAAAAACTATATCCAAACCTAAAAGAACAAAATAACCAAATATACTTACACCCAAGGGTGTAAGTAGGGCGTGAGACAATTCCCAATAGGATACCACCACTAAGAGATTCCATGTGAGAAACATTCAATGACAAAAAGCTTGCAAGTTTTCATAAACAGAAAATGCTAGTTACAATTTCTAAAAGATGAAACTAAAAAAAAGGTTTTCAAGTGGGTTATCATTAAGAATCAACACTTTTAAAAATAATGTCAACACTACTGAATTTTCAAGCCAACTTTACCGTATGCCGATGGTAAGTACAAAGTAAATAATGAGCACAAGCAATAGGAAATAACCCCTAGGCACTAGCTTGTTCTAGGTCCCAGGTACCTCGTATCTCGTAGAGAGTAACCATCACAATATCTGTTCTCATGAACGAGCCACTAGTAGGGAACATACCCATAACCTAGTGGTCCCCAATCATCATAATCATAGTTTAATTAGAGTTGTAAGTGTCAATCTTGCTAAGTGAAACTAAGTACAAACCCCACAGATTCATTAGCATACTAGTACACGTCCACCCACCTAGATACCCGGGTTTTCCCCTTATTCTCAGACAAGTTCAACAAGTCAATAAATATACACAACACATGAAAATATAATTTTCACATTAGAAGTTCTCCAAACATCCAACATGTATTCCACACAAGTCTAAAAATCCAATTTTTCATTCAAATGAATTTTTAAATCATACTCACACCAAAAATAGCCCACAACACATTTTTCATATCTTTCACAATTCAACAAATCCGTCAAAATTTTTATAAAATCATTCCCAAGATTCTAAACAACACATAACAGCCCAATCACATGTCACATAATACCCTTTTCATAAAAAAATTCCATTTTTCACATTACACTCACGCAAAACAGCCTGAAAACATGTTTCACACCCACATCCCAATTTCATAAATCACCTTGAAAAATTAAAAAACATTACCAAACTGTTTTACAACATAAATGACCACATTATGTTTCAAAAATTAATTTTAGGAACTTTCTATCACCAAAACAGTACATAATCAACCATTTCACACTTTGTGTAACCCATTAAATCATTTATAATTTTCATAAAACCAACCCAAGAGGTGCAACCATGGTTTGCATACAAAACCCATTTCAAAAACCTAATTTAAGACCAAAAAAATGCCAATAAAAATCTAAATCATAATTGGAATCACTAAAAACATTTATTAAACCACCCCCAAGTTTTATACAAATACCTCAAACAATACCACAAAAGGTACACATGAAAAACACATGTTTTCACAATTCACGTTCAAGAAGTACAACATGGTTTCACACATTAAAACCATTAAAAACCCCCATTACAAGGCCAATATGACATTAAGGAATTAACAAATAAGAATTTTCAGCCCCTTTCAATACTAATAAATCACTTTCACATGTTATAAAATACACCCAAATATTTCCCCAAGAGCCACACATGAAAAGCACCCAATTCCAAGAAAAAATGCAACTACAAAATTAAACACTTAACTCAATCCATCACAAAAACAGTTTTTGCACCACACAAAACAGATTTGAAACATACTAAATTAATAATCCAAGCAATCTAACTCATCATAAAATGGTTATACATGGAATCACATACCTTTTGAGTCAAAACCCTTGAATCTTAGTGCGAAACATCAACCGCACCTCCGCCGCACCACAAGGATGTGAAAATGAACCCTCAACCATAATATTTCACCAAAAATACCCCAAATCAAACTCTAGGTATGATCCCTAACTTCTGGACACTCTATAAATTTATGAAAGTGGGAGTAAACCCTAAAGAGAAGGAAGGAATTGAAGAGAGAAACACATACCCACAATAATCTTGAAGAAAACGACCGAGAATCCACCAGCATCTGAATTTGAAAACATCCAACCATTCATCGGAGGTTCAAAAAAAGATTAGGAGATCTTGTAGGAACTGGAATGGGGGAAAAGAGTAAAAATAGAAGGAGTTATGAAAGGATCAATTTACCTCTCCAAATCTATAATATTTCTGAAATCCAGAGAAGTTTCGACCATTTTCATGATTCTATCGAGCTCCAAATTGCGGGAGGAGGGAATGGGGGCGCGACTTAGATAAGTGGCCTCGGGTGAGAGTTGTAATCACCGAAAAAAAACTCAAATAGTGAAGGAGATATTAAACAATTAAAATTTATTTTTAATGCAGAAAATGGGATTTCGGCTAGGCCCAATTCCTTAAATAAAAACCCATATCCACCATGATTATGGATTTATAAATGGTCCAAATTAATTTGGCGGTGTTAATATGTCAGGGTATGACAATTAGGAATTTTAATGGAGGAAGAATGTTGAAAAATGAGGAAGTTATAAAGGAATAAAAATTTATTTTTAAATCTGGAATTGGGCTCACGGTTTGGCCCAATTCATAAAAACTCACCCATTCGTCCATAAATGCTTGGAAAACCCTCAAAACAAAGCATGAATGGAAACTAAAAGTAATTTAACTTTAAAATAAGTTATTTATGTGACAATTTTCTCCACCATGAAAACTTTCCACCCTGGAAAGTCACATCAAGGACAAAGCAACAACCAAACCCAACTAAGAAACCAAGAGATACTCCTATTCCAGGTTTCACCCCCAAAGGCCAAAACACCTTGAGTGATCAATTTAGGATTACTCTCACAACCAAAACATATACCACTTTTATGAAATGGTCAATCACGTTCACACTTTATCCCAAAAGAAAACTCCTCAAACACTATCTGAACAAGACTCAAGCAATTCACCCAAACAAACAATAACATTGAACAAGGCTACACTTACCTTACTTTAACTAATACATTGGGAACTCTCCAGTCCCAAAGTTTAACCAAGGAAGATGTTGGTAGCTATATATATCCAAAAAAGACTATATACAATGAGCCAAGACCATGGATAAATGTAAGTTACTGGTACGAGGAGACACAAATACGCTCCCCACCATAAAAGATAACCAATAATTTTTTTTCCGAGATAAAATCTGGACACTAATAGGGGGAGGCCTGAACAGACTCCCTGGTATATAGGGTAGACTTCAATTCAAAATTTCGGAAGGAAAATACATGAGAATCATAGTGGTTCTCCCCACCATAAGAACCAACCATCTTAACCGACTAGCATGGGCGGACACAAAAAAACCCCAAAAATTTCAAGATTTGGGAAGGTTGCACAGTTTGTCCGCACAGTTTGTGAAACCATGAACTAACTGTGCTGATAAATATTCCTGCATGGCTTCCAGGCACACAGTCTCTCTTAATCATTCACAAACCATGTGATCAGCCTGTCTAGCCAAATTTCCAACCATTCTCCAAATAATCAATGGAAACCAAAGGGGGAGGTAATGACATTAGGCGATGTCATGGGTAAAAGGCCCTCCACCTATTTCCACCAAATGTGAAAAAGAGAAGAAATATAATGACACCATAGGTTTAAACACTTCCTATATTTCATATTTAGAATAGTACTTTGTACAAGGGTTTAAATGAACCTGTGATTTCCTCTAACTACGAGCAAGATTCTCTCCGAGACCTATGGATGGAGCTCAAATGATTGAAGCATCTTCGGCCTCGCAGTTAGTCTTTAGAAACACATTGAATGAGAATTCTTCTATCAGTTCCACCAACAACTACACCGCAATCCCAAATAAGTTTTCCAGATATAACAAATTCCAAACTCACATTACCCTATCCCGATATTTCACTAAAACAAGGGCTATGAAGATGCACACACATCAAACCTTGTTTCTTCATGTGAGAAATAATATAAGTAAAGAACACCTACACTCACCTTCCTCTAAAATGGATGATTTTTAAGTATTTCCAAGGGAGACATTCTCCCAACATAACAGGGACTCTTGGAGGATTTAACGACTTTCACATATACGGTCAATCGAGCACATGACATCATAAGGCATCACCGAACATGACCATTTCGACTGATATAAACAATGCATGGAGAGGGACCTTATACAACATCCCGAAACAACACACAATTCTAGAAAGTGGCTACAATATCCAATTGTGACCATATTTCCCACACCAGTGGTTTAACATGAACTCATGCTTCATAGAAAATTTGAAGAACCCAAAGGTCATCTTAGACACCATCGAGACACTCATCCACACTAACAACCCTAAACCACATCCACCTTCGACGAATCAGGAAAATTAAGAAACTAAGGCCTCTTTCAACCTTCCACGAGCACTCTCCCATTACAAGAGGATCTAAAAAAACCAGGAAAGGAAAGGTTGTAGACTCAATCTAAAAATCTCAAGAAAAATATTCCTTATATTGATCAACTGGAGGGTCATAAAACGGCGAAACAATCCGGGTTGTACTTCAGTTGTGCACTAACCCTTAATGGGGTGCACCTTATCCAACGATTTAACACAAAAACCCAACCAAGATGGTTCATTGGCCAAGATATACCACAAACCAGATCCAAACACATGAATGGAACCACTGTAAAGGCGTCCCAAAATATTTTTCAAAAGAGACCACTAACCGTCCCTACAACACAACTTACCGACCAAACTCAAACCCAAAACTTAGTTCAAAAGGAGGGGTTCTTGAACTCAAATCATCCCACAACATCAACTTTTTCAAAAACACATAATATACACCATCCCAAACAATTTATCAAGACATCATGTTTTTCATTAAAACCATTTTTTTGAAAACAAACGGTTCAGCAGTAAGCGTATCCACCATTGGTACCCCATGGGCCTCACACATGCATGTTTTGGTGCCAGAGCGAGCACCCTCCTCATATCCGTTCCGACACTCATCCAGTCATGCCATCAACCATCCATCAACCCATATAACAACATGCATGTGGTCGCTCACGAAAATACCAAAGGTTAAAAAAAGACTCTTTCCACTTTTCAAAACCAAAATGGTCAACCAACACATCCTTTTATTGTTTATAAAACTCTATTGGAAATACTTTTTCAAAACCAACTTCAGTATAGTTTCTACTTTTAAAAAGAGGTGTACGCACACCAGTTTCCATTTGAATATAATTATGAAAATTCAGTTCCACCATTTCATAAATCAAACCATTCCATCTTTATTTGAAGATCATTTCACAAAAACTTTACACTTCTTAAAACCAAGTCACTTTAAAACCAAAGTTCCAAGATTTCAAAATTAAGGAACACAAGAAAATGCGAGAGGAAACTAGTTTCAGTGGGTGACATGGACATATTGTTGGAAGCCATATTCCAATCACTACATTGTTACAAAGAGTGTTTTAGAGAATATCCCCGACTCCACATGGCTTTCCAGGCCTTGCGAGCTCACTGAGACCATTAACCCAACTCTCTTTTCATTTCCCCTAATCATCATTAAACCAAGAAAACCAAAGGACTATGAAAGGTCCCGACTTCCCATGGAGACCTGAATCCCATCATGAGGTTTGGTGATCAACCACACTACTCATAATCGAAATTCCAAGTCCCAAAATTCCTAACTCCAGACTATCCCGACTGTTTCCCAAATAACATGACTCAAAGAGAGCGAACCTCCTCTGATACCATTTTGTCATGAACCGGATCTGGTCACAATCAAACCGCCAGCAAACCTGGCTCATCCCAAGGCCGGAAGGGCGTTCCCAATCCCCATGGGCTGGAACAAGTGCCCGGGTATCATAAAATGATGTTTGGGAATGATTTACCCAATTTTATAAACATTAAACAACAAACAAACTCAATAAAATGAATCTAGATTTTTCAACTAAAACCATCATTTACAAAATTCAGAACTGAATTACATCTTTTAAAACAACTCAACAAGACTATAAAAAAAGGCACAAAATCAAAATTAAATATCCCAAGAACCCTCATGGTAAGGGGCACCGCCCTCAAGCCATGTCCACAAAACTTCACCACCAAGGACATGCTAGAAACCTGAACCACTGGAACTAAAAACTATATCCAAACCTGAAACAACAAAATAACCAAATCTACTTACACCCAAGGGTTTAAGTAGGGTGTGAGACAATTCCCATTAGAATACCACCACTATGAGATTCCATGTGATAAAAATTCAAAGACAAAAAGCTTGCAAGTTTTGATAAACAGAAAATGCTTGTTACAATTTCTAAAAGATGAAACTAAAAAAAAAAACAGTTTTCAAGTGGGCTATCACTAAGAATCAACACTTTAAAAATAATGTCAACACTACTGAATTTTCCACCCAACTGTACCATATGCCTACGGTAAGTACAAAGTAAATAATGAGCACAAGAAATAGGAAATAACCCCTAGGCACTAGCTCGTTCTAGGTCCCAGGTACCTCGTATCTCGGTGAGATTAACCATCACAATATCTGTTCTCATGCACGAGCCACTAGTAAGGAACATACCCATAACCTAGTGATCCAAATCATCATCATCATAGTTTAGTTAGAGTTGTAAGCTTCAATATTTCTAAGTGAAACTGAGGCCAAACCCCATGGATTCACTAGCATACTAGTACACGTCCACCCACCAAGATACCCGGGTTTTCCCCTTGTGCTCAAAAAAGTTCAACAAGTCAATAAATATACACTACACATGAAAATATATTTTTCACATCACAAGTTCACCAAACAGCCAACATGTATTCCACACAAGTCTACAAATCCACTTTTTCATTCAAATGAATTTTGAAATCATACTCACACCAAAAATAGCCCACAACACATTTTTCACATCTTTCACAATTCAACAAATCCGTTAAAATTTTTATAAAATCATTCCCAAGATTCTAAACAACACATAACAACCCAATCACTTGTCACATAATACCATTTTCATAAACAAAGTCCATTTTTCACATCACACTCATGCAAAACAGCCCGAAAACATGTTTCACACCCACATCCCAATTTCATAAATCACATTGAAAAATTACAAAACATTACCAAACTGTTTTACAACATAAATGACCACATTATGTTTCAAAAATTCATTTTAGGAACATAATATCACCAAAACAGTACATAAACAACCATTTCACACTTTGTGTAACTCATTAAATCATTTATAATTTTCATAAAACCAACCCAAGAGGTGTAACCATGGTTTGCATACAAAACCCATTTAAAAAACCTAATTCAAGACAAAAACAATGCCAATAAAAATATAAATCATAATTGGAAGCCCTAAAAAAATTTATTAAACCACCCCCAAGTTTTATACAAATACCTCAAACAATACCACAAAAGGTAGACATGAAAAACACATGTTTTCACAATTGACGTTCAAGAAGTACAACATGGTTTCACACATTAAAACCATTAAAAAACCCCATTACAAGGCCAATATGACATTAATGAATTAACAAACCAGAATTTTCAGCCCCTTTAGACACTAATAAATCACTTTCACATGTTATAAAATACACCCAAATATTTCCCCAAGAGCCACACATGAAAAGCACCCAATTCCAAGAAAAAATGCAACTATAAAATTAAACACTTAACACAATAAATCACAAAAACATTTTTCACACCACACAAAACAGATTTGAAACATACTAAATTAATAATCCAAGCAATCTAACTCATCATAAAATGGTTATAAATGGAATCACCTACCTTTTTAGTCAAAACCCTTGAATCTTGGTGCGAAACCTCAACCGCACCTCCGCCGCACTACAAGGATGTGAAAATGAACCCTAAACCATAATATTTCACCTAAAATAAACCAAATCAAACTCTAGGTATGATCCCTAACTTCTGGACACTCTATAAATTTATGAAAGTGGGAGGAAACCCTAAAGAGAAGGAAGGAATTGAAGAGAGAAACACATACCCACAATAATCTTGAAGAAAACGACCCAAAATCCACCAGCATCTGAATTTGAAAACATCCAACCATTCATGAGAGGTTTGAAAAAAGATTAGGAGATATTGTAGGAACTGAAATGGGGGAAAAGATTAAAAATAGGAGTTATGAAAGGATCAATTTACCTCTCCAAATCTGGACGATTTCCGAAATCCAGAGAAGTTTCGACCATTTTCGTGATTCTATCAAGCTCCAAATTGTGGGAGGAGGGAATGGGGGCGTGCCTTAGGTACGTGGCCTCGGGTGAGAGTTGGAATCACCAAACAAAACGCAAATAGTAAAGGATATATTAAAGAATTAAAATTTATTTTTAATGTAGAAAATGGGATTTCGGACAGGCACAATTCCTTAAATAAAAACCCATATCCACCATGATTATGGATTTATAAATGGTCCAAATTAATATGGTGGTGTTAATATGTCATGGAATGAAAATTAGGAATTGGAATGGATGAATAATGTTGAAAAATGAAGAAGTTATAAAGGAATCAATTTTTTTTAAATATGGAATTGGGCTCACGGTTTGGCCCAATTCATAAAAACTCACCCATTCCTCCATAAATGCTTGGGAAACCCTCAAAACAAAGCATGAATGGAAATTAAAAGGAATTAAAATTTAAAATAAGTTATTTATGTGACAATTCTCCCCACCATGATAAACTTTCGCCCTGGAAAGTCACATCAAGGACAAAGCAACAACCAAACCCAACTAAGAAACCAAGAGGTACTCCTTTTCCAAGTTTCACACCCAAAGGACCAAACACCTCCAGTGATCAATTAAGGATTACTCTCACAACCAAAACATATACCACTTTCCTGAAATGATCAATCACGTTCATACTTTATCCCAAAAGAAAACTCCTCAAACACTATCCGAACAAGACTCAAGCAATTCACCCAAACGAACAATAACATTGAACAAGGCTACACTTACCTTACTTTAACTAATCCATTGGGCGCTATCCAGTCCCAAAGTTTACCCAAGGAAGATGTTGGTAGATAGATATCTCCAAAAAAGACCATATACACCAAGCCAAGACCATGGATAAATGCAAGTTACTAGTACAGGGGGACACAAATACGCTCCCCACCAAAAAAGACAACCAATAATTTTTTTTCCGAGACAAAATCAGGACACTAATAGGGGGAAACCTGAACGGAATCCTTGGTACATAGGGTATAATTCCATTCAAAATTTGTGAAGGAACAAATATGAGAATCATAGTGGTTCTCCCCACCATAAGAACCAACCATCTTAACCGACTAGCATGGGCCGACACAAAAAAAAACCCAAAAATTTCAAGATTTTGGAAGGTCTCACGGTTAGTCCACACAGTTTGTGAAACCGTGAACTAACTGTGCTGATCAATATTCCTGCATGGCTTCCAGGCACATAGTCTCTCTTAATCATTCAAAAACCACGTGCTCAGCCTGTCTAGCCAAATTTCCAACCATTCTCCAAATACTCAATGGAAACCAAAGGGGGAGGTAATGAAATTGGGCGATGTCATGGGTATAAGGACCTCCTCCTATTTCCACCAAATGTGAAAAATAGAAGAAAGATAATGACACCATAGGTTTAAACACTTCCTATATTTCATATTTAGGATAAGACTTTGTACAATGGTTTAAATGAGCCTGTGATTTCCTCTAACTACGAGCCAGCTTCTCTCTGAGACCTATCGCTGGAGCTCAAATGATTGAAGCATCTTCGACCTCACAGTTAGTCTTTAGAAACCCACTGAATGAGAATTCTTCTTTCGGTGACACCAAAAACTACACCGCAATCCCAAATAAGTTTTCCAGACATAACAAATTCCAAACTCACATTACCCTATCCCAATATTTCACTGAAACAAGGGCTATGAAGATGCACACACATCACACCTTGTTTCTTCATGTGAGAAACAATATAAGTAAAGAACACCTACACCCACCTTCCTATAAAATGGATGATTTTGAAGTATTTCCAAGGGATACATTCTCCAAACATAACAGGGACTCTCGGAGGATTTCATGACTTTCACCTATACGGTCAATCGAGCACATGACATCATAAGGCATCACTGAACATGACCATTGCGACTGATATAAACAATGCATGGAGAGGGACCTTATACAACATCCCCAAACAACACACAATTTTAGAAAGTGGATACAATATCCTATTGTGACCATATTTCTCACACCAGTGGTTTAACATGAACTCATTCTTCATAGAAACTTTGAAGAACCCAAAGGTCCTCTTAGACACCATCAAGACACTCATCCACACTAACAACCCTAGACCACATCCACCTTCGACGAATCAGGAAACTTAAGATACTAAGGTCTCTATCAACCTTCCACGAGCACTCTCCCATTACAAGAGGATCTAAAAAAACCAGGAAAGGAAAGGGTGTAGACTCAATCTAAAAAGCTCAAGAAAAATATTCCTTATATTGATCAACTGGAGGGTCTTCAAAAGGCAAAACAATCCGGGTTGTACTTTATTTGTGCGCTAACCCTTAATGGGATGCACCTTATCCAATGATTTAACCCAAGGATCCAACCAAGATGGTTCATTGGCCAAGATATACCACAAACCAGATCCAAACACATGAAGGGAACCACCGTAAAGGCGTCCCAAAATATTTTTCAAAAGAGACCACTAACCATCCCTACAACACAACTAACCAACCAAACTAAAACCCAAAACATAGTTCAAAAGGAGGGGTTCTTGAACTCAAATCATCCCACAACATCAACTTTTTCAAAAACACATAATACACACCATCCCAAACTATTTATCAAGACATCATATTTTTCATTAAAACCATTTTTTTGAAAACAAACGGTTCAGCAGTAAGCGTATCCACCATTGGTACCCCATGGGCCTCACACATGCATGTTTTGGTTCCACACCGAGAACCCTCCTCATATCTGTTCCAGAACTCATCCAGTAATGCCGTCAACCATCCATCAACCCATATAACCACATGGATTTGGTCGCTCACAAAAATACTAAAGGTTAAAAAAATATTCTTTCCACTTTTCAAAACCAAAATGGTCAAGCAACACATCCTTTTATAGTTTAGAAAACTCTATTGGAAACACTTTTTCAAAACCAACTTCAGTATATTTTCTACTTTTAAAAATAGGTGTAAGCACACCGGTTTCCATTTGAATATAATTCTGAAAATTTAGTTCCACCATTTCATAAATCAAACCATTCAATCTTTATTTTAAGATCATTTCACAAAAACTTTACAGTTCTTAAAACCAAGTCACTTTAAAACCAAAGTTCCAAGATTTCAAAATTAAGGAACACAAGACAATGCGAGAGGAAACTAGTTTCAGTGGGTGACTTGGACATATGGTTGGAAGCTATATTCCAATCAATTCACTATTATAGAGAGTGTTCTAGGAAATATCCTTGGCTCCACATGGCTCTCCAGGCCCTGCGAGCTCACTGAGACCATTAACCCAAATCTCTTTTCATCTCCCCTCATCATCATTAAACCAAGAAAACCGAAGGACTATGAAAGGTCCCGACTTCCCCTGGAGACCTGAATCCCATCATGAGGTTTGGTGATCATCCACACTACTCATAATCAAAATTCCAAGACCCAAAATTCCTAACTCCAGACTATCCTGACTATTTCCCAAATAACATGACTCAAAGAGAGAGAACCTACTCTGATACCATTTTGTCATGAACCGGATCCGGTCACCATCAAACTAGCACCAAACCCAGCCCGTCCCAAGGCCCGAAGGGCGTTCCCGATCCCCATGGGCTGGAACAAGTTCCCAGGTATCATAAAATGATGTTTGAGAAAAATATACCCATGTTTATAAACATTAAACAACAAACAAATTCAATAAAATGAATCTGGATTTTTCAAATAAAACCATCGTTTACAAAATTCAGAAATGAATTAAATATTTTAAAACAACTCAACAAGACTATAAAAAAGGTAAAAAATCAAAATTAAATAGCCCAAGAACCCTCATGGCAAGGGGCACCGTACTCAATCCATCTCCACAAAACTTCACCACCAAGGACATGCTAGAAACCCGAACCACTAGAACTAAAAACTGTATCCAAACCTGAAACGAAAAAATAACCAAATCTACTTACACCCAAGGGTGTAATTAGGGTGTGAGACAATGCCCAGTAGGATACTACCACTAAGATATTCCATGTGATAAACATTCAAAGACAAAAATCATGCAAGTTTTCATAAACAGAAAATTCTAGTTACAATTTATAAAAGATGAAACTAAAAAAACAGTTTTCAAGTGGGCTATCACTAAGAATCAACACTTTAAAAATAATTTCAACACTACTGAATTTTCTAGACAACTATACCATATGCCTATGGTAAGTACAAAGTAAATAATGAGCACAAGAAATAAGAAATAACCCCTAGGCACTAGCTCGTTCTAGGTCCTAGGTACCTCGTATCTCGGTGAGAGTAACCATCACAATATCTCTTCTCGTGCACGATCCACTAGTAGAGAACACACCCATAACCTAGTGGTCTCAAATAATCATCATCATAGTTTAGTTAGAGTTGTAAGTGTCAATCTTGCTAAGTGAAACTGAGGCCAAACCCCACGGATTCACTAGCATACTAGTACACGTCCACCCACCTAGATACCCGGGTTTTCCCCTTGTGCTCAGACAAGTTCAACAAGTCAATAAATATACACTACTCATGAAAATATAATTTTCACATCACAAGTACACCAAACAGCCAACATGTATTCCACAAAAGTCTAAAAATCAACTTTTTCATTCAAATGAATTTTGAAATCATACTCACACCAAAAATAGCCCTTAACACATTTTGCACATATTTCACAATTCAACAAATCCGTTAAAAATTTTATAAAATCACTCCCAAGATTCTAAAAAACACAGAACAACCCAATCACATGTCACATAATACCCTTTTCATAAACAAATTCCATTTTGCACATCAAACTCACGCAAAATAGCCCGAAAACATGTTTTACACCCACATCCCAATTTCATAAATCACCTTGAAAAATTACAAAACATTACCATGCTGTTTCACAACATAAATGACCACATTATGTTTCAAAAATTCATTTTAGGAATATACTATCACCAAAACAGTAAATAAGCAACCATTTCACACTTTGTGTAACTCATTAAATCATTTATAACTTTCATAAAACCAACCCAAGAGGTGCAACCATGGTTTGCATACAAAACCCAATTCAAAAACCTAATTCAAGACCAAAAAAATGCCAATAAAAATCTAAATCATAATTGGTAGGCCTAAAAACATTTATTAAACCATCCCCAATTTTTATACAAATACCTCAAACAATACCACAAAAGGTACACATGAAAAACACATGTTTTCACAATTCACGTTCAAGAAGTACAACATGGTTTCACACATTAAAACCATTCAAAACCCCCATTACAAGTCCAATATGACATTAAAGAATTAACAAAGAAGAATTTTCATCCCCTTTTGACACTAATAAATAACTTTCACATGTTATAAAATACACCCAAATATTTCCCCAAGAGCCACACATGAAAAACACCCAATTCCAAGAAAAAATGCAACTACAAAATTAAACACTTAACTCAATCCATCATAAAAACAGTTTTTGCACCATGAAAAACAGATTTGAAACATACTAAATTAATAATCCAAGCAAGCTAACTCATCATAAAATGGTTATACATGGAATCACCTACCTTTTGAGTCAAAAACCTTGAATATTGGTGCGAAACCTCAACCGCACCTCCGCCGCACCACAAGGATGTGAAAATGAACCCTAAAACATAATATTTCACCAAAAATACCCCAAATCAAACTCTAGTTATGATCCCTAACTTCTGGACACTCTATAAATTTATGAAAGTGGGAGGAAACCCTAAAGAGAAGGAAGGAATTGAAGAGAGAAACACATATCCACAATAATCTTGAAGAAAACAACCCAAAATCCACCAGCATCTGAATTTGAAAACATCCAACCATTCCTGGGAGGTTCAAAAAAAGATTAGGAGATCTTTTAGAAACAGGAATGGGGGAAAATAGGAAAAATAGAAGGAGTTATGAAAGGATCAATTTACCTCTCCAAATCTGGACGATTTCTGAAATCCAGAGAAGTTTCAACCCTTTTCGTGATTATATCGAGATCCAAATTGTGGGAGGAGGGAATGGGGGCGCTCCTTAGGTAAGTGGCCTCGGGTGAGAGTTGGAATCACCGAAAAGAACGCAAATAGTGAAGGAGATATTAAATAATTAAAATTTATTTTTAATGCAGAAAATGGGCTTTTGGGCAGGCCAAATTCCTTAAATAAAAACCCATATCCACCATGATTATGGATTTATAAATGGTCCAAATTTATATGGTAGTGTTAATATGTCGGGGTATGACAATTGGGAATTGGAATGGATGAAGAATGTTGAAAAATGAATAAGTTATAAAGAAATCAAAATTTATTTTTAAATCTGGAATTGGTCTCACGGTTTGGCCCAATTCCTAAAAACTCACCCATTCCTCCATAAATGCTTCGGAAACCCTCAAAACAAGGCATGAATGGAAATTAAAAGGAATTTAACTTTAAAATATGTTATTTATGTGACAATTCTCCCCACAATGAAAATTTTCCGCCCCGGAAAGTCACATCAAGGAAAAAGCAACAACCTAACCTAACTAAGAAACCAAGAGGTACTCCTTTTCCAGGTTTCACCCCCAAAGGCCAAAACACCTCTAGTGATCAATTAAGGATTACTATCACAACCAAAACATATAGCACTTTACTGAAATGATCAATCATGTTCATACTTTATCCCAAAAGAAAACTTCTCAAACACTATCCGAACAAGACTGAAGCAATTCACCCAAACGAACAATAACATTGAACAAGGATACACTTACCTTACTTTAACTAATCCATTGGGAGCTCTCCAGTCCCAAAGTTTACCCAAGGAAGATGTTGGTAGCTAGATATCTCCGAACAAGACTATCTAAACCGATCCAAGACCATGGATAAATGTAAGTTACTGGTACGGGGGGACATAAATACGCTCCCCACCATAAAAGACAACTAATAATTTTTTTCTGAGACAAAATCATGACACTAATAGGGGGAGGCCTGAACGGACTCCCTGGTACATAGGGTAGACTTCCATTCAAAATTTCTAAAGGAACATACATTAAAATCATAGTAGTTCTCCCCACCATAAGCAAACATCTTAACTGACTAGTATGGGCCGACACAAAAAAAACCCCAAAAATATCAAGATTTGGGAAGGTCGCAGGGTTAGTCCGCATAGTTTGTGAAACTGTGAACTAACTGTGCTGATCAATATTCCTGCATGGCTTCCAGGAACACATTCTCTCTTAATCATTCACAAACTATGTGCTCAGCCTGTCTAGCCAAATTTCCAACCATTCTCCAAATACTCAGTGGAAACCAAAGGGGGAGGTAATGACATTGGGCGATGTCATGGGTATAAGGCCCTCCACCTATTTCCACCAAATGTGAAAAACAGAAGAAAGATAATGACACCGTAGGTTTAAACACTTCCTATCTTTCATATTTAGGATAGGACTTTGTACAAGGGTTTAAATGACCCTGTGATTTCCTCTAACTACGAGCCAGCTTCTCTCCGAGACCTATGGATGGAGCTCAAATGATTGAAGCATCTTCGACCACGCAGTTAGTCTCTAGAAACCCACTGAATGAGAATTCTACTTTCGGTGCCACCAACAACTACACCGCAATCCCAAATAAGTTTTCCAGACATAACAAATTCCAAACTCACATTACCCTATCCCGATATTTCACTGAAACAAGGGCTATGAATATGCACACACATCACACCTTGTTTCTTCATGTGAGAAACAATTGATGTAAAGAACACCTACAATCACCTTCCTCTAAAATGGATGATTTTGAAGTATTTCCAAGGGAGACATTCTCCCAACATAACAGGGACTCTTGGAGGATTTCACGACTTTCACCCACACGGTCAATCGAGCACATGACATCATAAGGCATCACCAAACATGACCATTGCAACTGATATAAACAATGCATGGAGAGGGACCTTATACAACATCCCCAAACAACTCGCAATTCTAGAAAGTGGCTATAATATCCTATCGTCACCATATTTACCACACTAGTGGTTTAACATGAACTCATGCTTCATAGAAACTTTGATGAACCCAAAGGTCCTCTTAGACACCATCGAGACACTCATCCACACTAACAACCCTAGACCACATCCACCTTTGACGAATCAGGAAACTTAAGAAACTAAGGTCTCTTTCAACCTTCCACGAGCACTATCCCATTACAAGAGGATCTAAAAAAACCAGGAAAAGAAATGGTGTAGACTCAATCTAAAAAGCTCAAGAAAAATATTCCATATATTGATCAACTGGAGGGTCTTCAAATGGAGAAACAATCCGGGTTGTACTTCAGTTGTGCACTAACCCTTAATGGGGTGCACCTTATCCAATGATTTAACCCAAGGACCCAACCAAGATGGTTCATTGGCCAAGATATACCACAAACCATATCCAAACACATGAAGGGACCCACCGTAAAGGCGTCCCAAAATATTTTTCAAAAGAGACCACTAACTGTCCCTACAACACAACTTACAGACCAAACTCAAACCCAAAACATAGTTCAAAAGGAGGGGTTCTTGAACTCAAATCATCCCACAACATCAACTTTTTCAAAAACACATAATACACACCATCCCAAACTATTTATCAAGACATCATGTTTTTCATTAAAACCATTTTTTGAAAACAAAAGGTTCAGCAGTAAGCGTATCCACCATTGGTATGCCATGGGCCCCACACATGCATGTTTTGGTGCCACACCGAGCACCCTCCTCATATCCGTTCCGGCACTCAACCAGTCATTCCGTCAACCATACATCAACCCATATAACCACATGCATGTGGTCACTCATGAAAATACCGAAGTTTAAAAAAAGATTCTTTCCACTTTTCAAAACTAAAATGGTCAACCAACACATCCTTTTATTGTTTATAGAACTCTATTGGAAACACTTTTTCAAAACCATCTTCAGTATAGTTTCTACTTTTAAAAAGAGGTGTAAGCACACTAGTTTCCATTTGAATATAATTATGAAAATTCAGTTCCACCATTTCATAAATCAAACCATTCCATCTTTATTTGAATATCATTTCACAAAAACTTTACACTTCTTAAAACCATGTCACTTTAAAACCAAAGTTCCAAGATTTCAAAATTAAGGAACACAAGACAATGCGAGAGGAAACTAGTTTCAGTGGGTGACTTGGAAATATGGTTGGAATCCATTTTCCAATCACTTCACTATTACCGAGAGTGTTCTAGGGAATATCCTCGACTCCACATGGCTTTCTAGGCCCTGCGAGCTCACTGATACCATTAACCCAACTCTCTTTTCATTTCCCTTAATCATCATTAAACCAAGAAAACCCAAGGACTATGAAAGGTCCCAAGTTCCCCTGGAGACCTAAATCCCATCATGAGGTATGGTGATAATCCACACTACTCATAATCAAAATTCCAAGTCCCAAAATTCCTAACTCCAGACTATCCCGACTGTTTCCCAAATAACATGACTCAAAGGGAGCGAACCTCGTCTGATACCATTTTGTCACGAACCGGATCTGGTCACCATCAAACCGGCACCAGACCTAGCCCGTCCCAAGGCCCAAAGGGCGTTCCCAATCCCCATGGGCTGGCACAAGTGCTCGGGTATCATAAAATGATGTTTGGGAATGATTTACCCAAGTTTATAAACATTAAACAACAAACAAACTCAATAAAACGAATCTGGATTTTTCAACTAAAACCATCATTTACAAAATTCAGAACTGAATTAAAACTTTTAAAACAACTCAAAAAAACTATAAAAAAAGGTACAAAATAAAAATTAAATATCCGAAGAACCCTCATGGCAAGGGGCACCGCCCTCAAGCCATCTCCACAAAACATCACCACCAAGGACATGCTGGAAACCCAAACCATTGGAACTAAAAACTGTATCCAAACCTGAAACAACAAAATAACCAAATCTACTTACACCCAAGGGTGTAAGTAGGGTGTGAGACAATGCCCAGTAGGACACCACCACTAAGGGATTCCATGTGATAAACATTCAAAGACAAAAATAATGCAAGTTTTCATAAACAGAAAATGCTAGTTACAATTTCTAATAGATGAAACTAAAAAAAATAGTTTTCAAGTTGTCTATCATTAAGAATCAACACTTTAAAAATAATTTCAACACTACTAAATTTTCCATCCAACTGTACCATATGCCTACGGTAAGTACAAAGTAAATAATGAACACAAGCAATAGGAAATAACCACTAGGCACTAGCTTGTTCTAGGTCCCAGGTACCTCGTATCTCAGTGAGAGTAACCATCACAATATCTGTTCTCGTGCATGAGCGACTAGTAGGGAACATACCTATAACCTAGTGGTCCCAAATCATCATCATCATAGTTTAGTTAGAGTTGTAAGCATCAATCTTTCTAAGTGAAACTGAGGCCAAACCCCACGGATTCACTAGCATACTAGTACACGTCCACCCACCTAGATACCCGGGTTTTCCCCTTGTGCTCAGACAAGTTCAACAAGTCAATAAATATACAATACACATGAAAATATAATTTTCACATCACAAGTTAACCAAATATCCAACATGTATTCCACACAAGTCTAAAAATCCACTTTTTCATTCAAATGAATTTTGAAATCATACTCACACCAAAAATAGTCCACAACACATTTTTCTCATCTTTCACAATTCAAAAAATCCATTAAAAATTTTATAAAATCATTCCAAAGATTCTAAACAACACATAAAAGCTCAATCACATGTCACATAATACCCTTTTCATAAACAAAGTCCATTTTTCACATCACACTCACGCAAAACAGCCCGAAAACATGTTTCACACCCACATCCCAATTTCATAAATCACCTTGAAAAATTACAAAACATTACCAAACTGTTTTACAACATAAATGACCACATTATGTTTAAAAAATTAATTTTAGGAACATACCATTACCAAAACAGTACATAAGAAACCATTTCTCACTTTGTGTAACTAATTAAATCATTTATAATTTTCATAAAACCAACCCAAGAGGTGCAACCATGGTTTGCATACAAAAGACATTTCAAAAACCTAATTCAAGACCAAAACAATGCCAATAAAAATTTAAATCATAATTTGTGGCCCTAAAAACATTTATTAAACCACGCCCATGTTTCATACAAATACCTCAAATAATACCACAAAAGCTACACATGAAAAACACATGTTTTCACAAGTCATGTTCAAGAAGTACAACATGTTTTCACACATTAAAACCATTAAAAAGCCCATTACAAGGCCAATATGACATTAATGAATTATCAAAACATAATTTTAAGTCCCTTTAGACACTAATAAATCACTTTCACATGTTATAAAATACTCCCAAATATTTTTCCAAGAGCCACAAATTAAAAGCACCCAATTCCAAGCAAAAATGAAAATACAAAATTAAACAGTTAACTAAATCCATCAAAAAAATTGTTTTCTCACCACAAAAAACAGATTTGAAACATACTAAATTAATAATCCAAGAAAGCTACCTCATCATAAAATGGTTATACATGGAATCACCTACCTTTTGAGTCAAAGCCCTTGAATCATGGTGCGAAACCTCAACCGCACCTCCGCCGCACCACAAGGATGTGAAAATGAACCCTAAACCATAATATTTCACCAAATATACCCCAAATAATACTCTAGGTATGACCCCTAACTTCTTTACACTCTATAAATTTGTGAAAGTGGGAGGAAACCCTAAAGAGAATGAAGGAATTGAAGAGAGAAACACATACCCACAATAATATTGAAGAAAACGACCCAAAATCCACCAACATCTGAATTTGAAAACATCCAACCATTCATGGGAGGTTTGAACAATGATTAGGAGATCTTGTAGGAACTGTAATGGGGGAAAAGGAGTAAAAATAAAAGGAGTTATGAAATGATGAATTTACCTCTTCAAATCTGGACGATTTCAGAAATCTAGAAACGTTTCGACCATTTTCGTGATTCTATCGAGCTCCAAATTGTGGTAGGAGGGAATGGGGTCGCGCCTTAGGTAAGTGGGATCTGGTGAGAGTTTGAATCACCGAAAAAACGCAAATAGTGAAGGAGATATTAAAGAATTAAAATTTATTTTTAATGCAGAAAATGGGCTTTTGGGCAGACCCAATTCCTTAAAAAAACCCATATCCACCATTATTATGGATTTATAAATGGTCCAAATTAATATGGCGGTGTTAATATGTCAGGGGATGACAATTAGGAATTGAAATGGATGAGAAATGTTGAAAAATGAAGAAGTTATAAAGGAATCAAAATTTATTTTTAAATATGGAATTGAGCTCATGTTTTGGCCCAATTCATAAAAACTCACCCATTCCTCCATAAAAGCTATGGAAACCCTCAAAACAAATCATGAATGGAAATTAAATGTAATTTAACTTTAAAATAATTCATTTATGTGACATTTTTTTTACCCAAATTTATCCCCCATTTGGTGATATCAATAACAAAATAATATAAAATTGTTTAAAACACATTCAATGTATCACATAATAATAAATGAATGTTATATTATAGTTAATACAAAAATGTTATTTTTATAGTAGTAGAAATGAATAGAAATAAAATAAATAAACATATACAAATATAACAAAGGATAACTATATTAAAATATTCTTAATGATCACCAGAGTTATTTTAACTATGATTTTTCAAAAAGTATGATTGGATGAGTTTGATAGATAAGGTTTCGAAGAGGTGTCAGAATCTTTTAAAGATCAAATAGCCTGAATGACTTCATTTAACTGTGTACTTTTTCCTCTTAATATTATAGTAATATTTTCATATATTTTTCACATCAAAATCCTTTAATCCTCACTTACCTTTAAACTTTCAACTAAATTCACTTTAATAAACTTATAAACATTTTCTTCCGATTGAAAAAATTGATAGATCATGCCTTGAAACTCAATAAGAAGGTGTCGAATACTCGGCTATACAAAAGTTAATTTCTTAATGAAATATATCAGGTTATCCAAAACAACATTTAAGGGTTTACTATCACATTTAATGGAATGAAACTGATCATTGAATGTGGACATTATAATAGTAATTACTTCGAACCTTATAAATATATTCAGAGATATTTGAGGTGTTGATTTAGACACTCTATACATATTATCACTAGTTCTTACATATTAAAACTAACTCCATAAATACCTTTTCAAACCACCAAAATATATTTCTAAAACAGTTTCTTCTCATAGTTTTCCAACCTAGTCTTCCATTTATTTTTGAAGGGCATTATATTATCTTTGGGAAATTGAATTATCTCTAAGATTTTATAGTTGAGCTTGAATTGATTTTCATCCCACCCTAGGAACAGTTGTAATTAATATATCTTCAAATTATTTCCTAGAAATATCCATCTCATTTTGAATATTTGAATTTTCCTCCCATAGATTATTAAACATGATAACAAATTATTTAATTCAATTGTTAATATAATCAGAATATTATACTTATGGAACTTATTATTGTTATCCTCTATCAATTATGGAAAATGATTTTCCTTTAAATTTCTCACCAAAGGAGGAATATGCAATATAAATAACAAATGGGTTCTTACTATTTTCAAAAATAGCTTGGTCCAATGAATAATTAATAATGAAAATTGATGTTTTCTCTATTAACAAAGTTTTGTTAGCTACTAGTAGTTTTTTATTTCTCATTTCCTTGAGGATTCTCCAAAATGTGTTCTTCAACATGATCTCTTTGAATCTAATTTTTATCAAGAGCCACTTTCTCTTGAATATTATCACTTTTAATTTTAGTAATATCCTTTTACTCTGTTATATTATATTATTTTTATTATTTAGGAGTAACTGTGACTCCTAAAAGCACTTGTGGTTGAGCTTCTCCGGTTGCAAATGTCTCAAATTCAAGTTCCTGAACTACAAGTTCATAATATGCAGGTTCATCCCCTTTTCTAGGACAGAAAACCAAGGCATCATTATATATTTATTCTAAACTTTATTCAAAAAAAATTGTTGAACATCTCTTCAAATCGTAGGATCAGATACATCATATCTTATTCTTTATTTCATTGTTTGAAATGCATCATCTATTTAAGATTATACAACTTATTCTTCTTGAAAATAAACCACACCTTCAAATCCCAAACATCCTTGCTACCCGTGAAAAACATGAATAAATTCTTATTGGTTTTTCCCACCAACAAGAAACAAATATTCTTTTATTTTACTCTAAAAGAAACCAAATTTACATAGTGTTCCAAAATTTAGAATATTTTTGTGATAACCAAAACTGCTGAGATGTACATCACAAAACTTTTTTGATTTATACAAAAGAAGAGATATTATCATTCTATAAGGATAAAAATACATTATTGGGTTTTTATGGAAATTTTGGTATATATACCAAAGCATATATCTATGGAAATTAAGCTTAAAATTTCCCATCATTAAAAAATTATATACATTTCAGGATAAATAACTTTCTCAAGTTGATAAATTCATGGAAGCATTTTTGACTAAATAAATTTTACTAACAACTTTTGGTCAGCCTCAAGATCTTTGAAAAACATTTTCCTTATCCTGTTTAACAAAAAATAAATGATATAATATCCTTATATTTATGTTGTTGATTTTTAATCGATTTAATATCAAAATTAAGAACTCCTTCATCAGGACATTGAAAAACATTTCCATGACATAATGATTTATTTTAAATCTATGAACTGAACTAAACATTTTAAAAAACACTTTTAATCGGACTTCAAACAAGAATGAAGTGTTATATTCATTAAAAATAAATTATAAATCTTGAAAGGCTAGATATTTACCCAAAAGAATATTCATCCGGTTCAACCATTCCAAATCTATGACCTTTTATTTAAGATTTTTTCTGTAGGTGACATGTTGTCACTTTAATCCGATTTGTTCGAAAACAAATCCCTCTTAATCAACAATATTTTAGAGAATATAGAGGTTGAAGGTTTGGATTATAGAATTTTGAAAGGAAAATGATAGCTCTAGAAGTCCAAATGGTTCAAATATTATGGGTAAGAGTGAAAGAGAGGGAGGGTTTTTTATGGCTTTGGTGAAAATGATTTTGGTTTATCGAGCCAATTACCTAGTGTAGTTATTATTTAATTTTTAAAAAGTAAAACTTTTTAAAAAATGAAGAATAAATGATCATTTTATTTAAACAACAAGAAAATAAAAAAATAATAGTAGAACTAAACAATGAATGTAATTAATTTAAATATAACTAAAAAAATTCATTTAAAATTAAATATTCCTAACTCCACCATAATTAAATCAAGACTAGTACTGGGGAGTGGTTTTTTAAAAGTATCAACAAGTTGATATTAAGTATTTATATATTCTAAAGATATATCCCTTTTAACACATGATCTATTTTAAAGTTATATCATATATAAATATTATTTTTTATTGAATAACTTACATGATTTTTTGAAATCTTTATTACGCTTGTATTATCATATAAAATGGGAATATTATTAAAATTATGTCTAATTCCAGTACGGTGTGTTTCATCCCCATCACTTGTTTAGAGAAACTTATAGTATATATATTTTTCCTCAAATATTGATACAGAAATTTAATGTTGTTTCTTACTCTACAATGAAACCGATGATTTTCCTAAAAAGTTATGTTTTCCTGAAGTACTTTTTTTTATCTAAATTACATCCTCCAAAATCAGAATTTTGATATGAAATTAAGTTAAAATCAGAAATTGTTTTGGGTAAAGTAGAGGTTAAATAATGGTTCCTTCTAAATATATAAAAAATATTTTAACAACAATAAAATTAGATTATTTTTCATTTGATTGAAATATGGAACATAGACTAATATAAAACATTATGTATAGTCTATAAGTAGTAAGATATAGTAAACATCTAATCATTCCTCTGTATATCTTGTTTTCAAATGGCTCTCCAGCATCATCCAAATCATGTTTTAAATTAGTATACTTGGTAGTTGTATAAATATTACTATTTTCTAGTATTTTTTTTACTAATATGTTAATAATGTATTTTTATTGATTTAAAAAAATTGTATAATCCCTTTGATATATTTGAATTTGATGAAATAAATTTAATTCTCTCTTTATATTCATTTAAAATTACTTTTTGTGTAAGTTTATAAAAATAATTACAAAGATTTTTTATAGGTTGATCCAAACATAAAATCATCTATATGAAATTTTACTAATAATATATTTTAAAAAATATATATTTTTTAAAATATTAAGAACTTATAACCCTAAAGATATACCATTTTCCAATAAAAGGGAGCTAAATCTTTCATACCAAACTCTAGGTCCCTGTTTAACTCCATACACAATGTTAGTAAATTTGAAAGATGAATTTGGCAAATGATGATTTTGAAAACATGGTGGTTGTTCAATATAAATATCCTCCATTAAATATATATTTTAAAAATACGATTTTACATATATCTAATATAATTTAATGTTCATACAAAATAAATAATCTACAAGGATTCTAATAGATTTTAATCGAGAAATAGGTGCAATGGTTTTATCATAGTCTATCCATTTTTCCTAGTTGTATCCTTTAGAATATAATATAGATTTATCTCTAGTAATTATTCATCGATCATCTTGTTTATTTCTAAAGAACCATTTGGTTCCTATTGTAAGATAATTGGAAGGACTATCAACTAATTCAAAGACAATATTTATATTGAAATAGTTAATATTATATTTCATATCCATTAACAAAATTTCATCTTTTAAAGATTCTTCAATAGTATTAGGTTCTAATTATAATAGGAAAGAAGAAATTTTAACTATGTTTGAAAAGTTTATTCTAATTCTTAACTATTTATAAAAGTTGATCCTTTAAGGTTCTAGATTATTTACTTAAGAATATTTTTGGTTTATCAATTTCTTGTTCTTCTAAACTAGACTCAATTTCGTTTATTTTATTTTCAATGTTAGTCTTAGGTGTTTGAATCCTCATGTTGTCTAAGGAGTTAATAATTTAATTTTTTTGATCATATATTTTATCAAAAGTATCACATTCATCATACTTCACATGAATAGTTTTTTCAATAATAATTGACATTTTATTCTATACTCTATATTCTTTAGAAGTAGTAAAGTATCCAAAAAAAATTCCTTGATCACCCTTTGGATAAAATTTACCAAGGTTTTCTTTAATATTCAAGATATACACCTTGCATCCAAACACATTAATGTACCTAACATTAGGTTTTCTACTATTACATCATTCATAGGGTGTCTTTTTAATAAGATTTATAAATAAAACTCTATTCATGATATATAAAGTTGTGTTTATAGATTCTACCCAAGAAATGGCAGGAAAACTACCTCCACTTAATAGAGTTATTTCCATTTCTTTAATTATTCTCTTAATTATTTCTACAATTCCATTTTTTGATGTGTTATTCACGTGGAGAAGGTGTGTTTAATACCTATTTCTGAGAAAAAATAATTAATTTATTAAAGGTCAAATTCTCCACCATGATCACTTCTAAATGAAGTTATTTTAAAATATTATTATTTTGAAAAATATTACAAAATCATTAAGAAATGGAGGAAACATAAATTTTAAACATTAGAAAAAAAGCCCTTGTTAATATTTAAGATCATCAACTAAAACATAAACATATATTTTTCCAGGATAACTTGCTACTATAGATGGTGCAATTTTTTTTAGATAATTTTGTGTGGTTTGGATGTAACAGCTTTATTAATAGATTTGAATAATAAATTTTATTGTTTACTAATTTTTCATACATTGGATAATATATCTTTATAAAACATAAGGCTAGGGAAGTAAAAAAAAGAGTTTCTTAGAAAATTTATATAAATAAAATACATTATAATTTCTAAGTATTCTATTTAAAATACAAGAATCATTTTCCTCAGTTGTTAAGAAATTCAATTTCTGTTTATAAATGGAATTAAAATCCAAGGTATAAACATTTTCCATTGTGGGTGCTCTAAATTTAAGAAATTTGAATCTAAAATCTGAGAAAAGATTATTAGAGAAATTAAAATAAACTCCATCATCATAGATTTGATAAATACTTTTTATATTTTCCTTTTATCCTTGAGAATATATTAAATTATTTGTTGATATTTATTTTGGATCTCTAATTGATCCATCTCTCTCTATATTTCCTATAGCATTGTCTACAATGGTAGCTAGTCCTCCATCCAGTCTTTCCAGTGTATGAAAATGTGAAGAGTGTCACTCATGTGTCTAGAGAAGCCACAATCCATATACCACACATCATTTTTGATCATCTGGGGTTTTTACTATAAATTTCTTTAAATAAGAGTTTGATTTGGTACATATATTTTCTTATTACAAACCATGCCTTTATATAAGGATTTGGTTGACCATATTTTCCTTATATTACCTAAATTTATAATACTTGATTTATAAATATTTCAGGAAATAAAAACCATTTTAATTTCACTTATCTGATCATTTTATAAACAATAGTTATTAGAATAAAGTCATTTAATTCTATAGTAGAAACTGGTATCATTTTTAGAACATTGAATGAGATAATTTTTATATATATTTGATTTTTATCCCTTTATTCCTATTCTATATTGTCCCTTTTTAATAGTTTTTTTAAAGAATTTTATTTATAAATTTTCCCCATTTTTTAATTTTCTAGAATCACTTTTGAATGATTCTACTTTATCTTGTAATTATTATTATTTCATGAAATGCACAATTTGATGTAGATTTATTAAACTTTTATTTTAATTATTGATACTGTTTTAGCATAGAATATTTTTCTCTTAAAAAATAATTGTGAATATTCTTTAGTGAAATATTCTTTATTACTAACGATTCATAAATTTATTCAAACACAGAGAAATAAGAAGCCAAATTTTGACAATAGTATCTTTCCGAATCAGATGCAGAAAGAATAATGGGATCATACCTCATCTTTTTTCCTTAGACATAAATAATATTTTTTATTTCATATTTTTATAATATTCTTCTGAGTTAGATTTAGAAGGTATTATAGGGTATTCATGCACACTCAAAATAGATTTCATAACTACATTTCCTTTTCATTCATTATCAGATCTCATTTTTTATTTTCTTTTTTCTCTATCGTTATCCCTTATTCTTTTAGTTATGAACAATCTGGTCTGATATCTCCCGTATGGATAAATTCATATCCTTACACTTTTTTAGAACCCTTTGCATCTTTCTTGAATATCTTTTTTGAAGCGTATCCATTTCTTGTAAAATTTGATAAATCTTCAAGCTAATTGAGCCTGATCCATTTCTGGATCTAAACACTTTGAATCATTTTCATCTTATTTTTGTTAATTTTTATGTTTTTGAGATGCAAATGTAAGATAAGTATTTCATTTTTTCACTATATTTTGATCTTCATCTTCAACATACATCTCTTATTCATATATCATCAGGGTTCAAATTAATTATTTCATTTTCAGATCTTTGAATGTTTATGATTTTCTTATTGTAGTAAATATTTTATTTCATTTGGGGGCCTTACTATGAGTAATTTCAATTCTTGATCTATTTATGAAATTTAGGTTCATAAGTTATAAACATCATTGGATATTTCTATAAATATTCTATGAATATGGGAAATGATTTTTCCACCATAAATTCTGAAGGTGTCAAACTTTAGTTTTTAAGTAGCATACCTTAATTGTATGAAATTTATAGTTCTTCCATATAAAACTTAAATAGTTTTCCAAATTTCATAAGTTGTAGGAAATTGAGATACATAGATTAATTATTCTAGACCATGTCCACATACAACAATGTTCATTGATTTTGAATTGATATCATACTCATCTTCTCTGGTAGTGTCCCATGTTTCTAGGTTTTTAAGGAATACATACAGAGTGAAAATATTCTTATATACATCGAATCCAAGATTTATCAGATAGATAATCATGAAATATTTCCAACATCCATAATTATCAATATTGAGGAAAGGAAAGATGATCATTGACACACCTTCTCTAGGATAATTCATTTACAATTGGCTTTGTATAGATTGTTTACATTAAGATTTCTAGAGCTTATATCTGTTCTTCTAAAAGCACCACATTGATGCCAATTGTTAGTTCAGAATAACACAAACATACATATCGGGGTTAATTGTGTCTTGTTGAAAATATTTATAGATTTTTTCTTTTATAATTCGTTGTGATTAATATATATATAAAATATTCTCCTCTTTAGATAAGTTGTTCAGTATATAAACATATAATAATAACACAACATATTTTATAGTGGTTCGGGGAAAATATATACCCTAGTACACCCCACCAATGTTCTCTCTATAAGATTGGTGATTTTAAATAAAAGTACCTCTTATCACAATACATCAACAAATGTGTGAAGGTAGTTAACACCTTTATAGTGATACATTTACAAAGCCTTCTGGTTCTTTTACAAGGCACTAAATAATCCATAGCTTAGTCTAAGATGTTGATATTCAACAAACAACTAAGTTTGAGTATCCAAAACTCTTATAAACCAATATACATTGATTTTTTGAATAAATAGAGTTTTATTCATAGTTACAGTAACAACTGACATAAAATAGATCTTTTCTTTAAAGATAAAAGTCTCCAAGAAAGAAAAGATTTTATGAGTTCATGGTTACGAATGATCTTCAATAAGACAACAATAGATGAATAATAGAAGTAGTTACTCAATAGTTTTATGCAGCAAAATATTGATGTTCTATATAATAACATAGAGGATAAATCATTTTTCCTTTCAAAATAACTATTTATTCAAAAATATATCATACAAATAATACACTACAGGAAGTGAAATTACTCTTGCTATTTATGAAGAAAAAATTTGTTTTCTTTTGGATGAGTAGATCTAAGAATATCACCTGATAAATTTTTTTCATATGAATTTTAATCATTAAATAATTCATAACTTCCATTAGAAATAGGAATGATTTAATCTATTGAATAATATCCTTTAAATCGATCATAAAATAGTATTAAAATGATATATAATTCAATCGATAGCATTGTATAAATCAATTAAAATACTCAAGAGCTAAAAACTCCGTTATTGAATCATCAAATGTAGGGTCTATCCATGTAATGAAAAAACTCAAAAATTATGTTTGACAATGTAAAATTATTCCAAAAAGTAAGGTTTATGAACAATACGATTATTTCTTAAATGTAGTGTATCTTTAACATGTAGGTTTTTTTACCCATACCTTTCAAATAGAATAGAGTATACGATCTATATGATCTATTCAAGATGTTGGGCTTCCAAACTATATTTTAATCATACAAACATAGGATATTAAAAGTAATTGAAGACTGCTTTCAAACACATCCAAATTACTTAATAAAATATGTTAACCTATAAATAAGATAAAATATTCAATAAATAAATTCCTAAAAAATACTTCAATTAAAATATTTGGTAAAAAACAAGGGAATTTGTGAGAAAAAAATTATTTGTTTCATAGAGTATTGTTGAGACAATAAATGCCCAATATAGGCTTAAAGGGAATACACACAACTCATATGATAAAATATCAGGCATGGGCATCAAGGACCACTCAATCACCCATAGGAAAATGAATACCATGCAAGTATTATGAAGCATAAACAAATATATCAAGGCAACATCATATAAAAGGCCCTATATAGTATAGAAACGCATACCATAAGATCATAGACATCAATATTATGACATTCAAAGATGGAGGTTACCCAAAATAAACTCACACCCCAGACCTTAAGATCGATCTCTAAAATCAAATGTTAGTTCTTGAATGGGGATTCCACAAGAGTAACACCAAAAGTAGAATATAATGGACCCACCTAGGATGAATTATCCAAGAGTTTCACCACCAAGATATGAAAAAAATTTCAAAGGTCCTCGAGATATTCAATTGTCCCATTATCAATGATAAAATCATTATTATATTAAATTCCATATCATATCCATACCCATAATATCTCCATTTATAATATTTCAAGGGGGAAGAGAGAACATGAATAGACCAATAATGACTCAATAGAACACTCAACCGAAACACCCAGAACTAGAAGAACTATCAAAGGATGATTAAATATGGCCCTAGATTGATCAAAAGGATGTCATGATAAATCTAATCAAGGAATAAATATAGGTTCAAAAAAACTCTTAATAATCACTTGAACAACTATCAAAATGTCCTTATAAATTTCTTTTCATTAAATACGAAGAATAATCGATAGGTTTAATCTAGGGAAATGAGTGAAAAGTGTATTAATCACACCCCCTTAATGATATACTACCGTTTTATGACCAAAGATGAAACATTAAGGGATATTTAATGGATCATGTTATAATTTCATCCATTACATTGAAACAAAACTTTCTTTATACCCTACATCACAACCTAGTCTTGACTATAGAGTCCTTAAATACATAGCCTAAACATACTTCCTGTAAAACATGCTACCCATGGCCTATCATTTTTACCTAACAATTCCCTTAAAAGTTGGTGTTATAGGGTTTTAACACCATGATATTGTATGAAATAATACTTTTTAAATAATTTAATTTCTTTGATATAAAGCGTTACATGCAACACCATGTTTAAATGAACCACAATAAACTATTAAAATATTATTATTTGTGATAGTTATAACCTAGCTATTAAATTTTCTAGTATAAATATTATCAAAAAATTTATTAAATATATATAAATTTACTACTCAGTATAAATTAATTGATAAATTCATATAAAATAATCACTCAATTTTAAGTAAATACATTTTAGTATACAAAAATATGTTTGCATCAAAAATATTTTAATTTTATTTTATGAGAAAATATTATGATTAATTTATAGAAATTTTAGAATATTTATATTACCAAACAAACAAAATTTTGTAAATAATCATAATAAAATTAAATTATAAATATTTTTTTGGGAATTTTATGAATATATTGATTTTCTAGGGAATAGTAATAAATAATGAATTTATTGAAAATGTGTGAGTGAAGTTACATTTTTATAAAATAATTTGAAATAATTTTTTTATATATTTTAAATAATCCTATTTATTTAATTGAAATCAATTTTATTTTTTTAATTTAGTATAAGAACATTTTTATGAGATAAATTCATTTTCCTGAAAAACTATTTTATACCAAAAATGTATTTTTATCATAAAAAATTAAATTTATCAATATTTTTGAATTATTTTAATGAATATATATATTATATAATAATTAATTTTTGTTAACATTCATCTACTTATTTTAAAATTAATTTCTCATATATATAAATATATATTTTAATAAAATTTATTCCATATTTGGAATCAAGAGGTAAAAATTTTCTAAATAGGACACATTTATTCTTGGTCAATTTGAATAGAAAAAGTAATAAAATTTATCACTTTGGTAAAGGGTTGATCTGGTTAATCTTGGTTAAAACTAAGTGATAAGGTCATATTTTTTCATTGTTATTATTATTAGATGAATGGAATTTAAAATATATCAACATAGGCTTGAAATTTAGATATTTAATTAATAAAGTTCAATGAAAATGAACTATATAATATTTAAATCAAATAATGTTCCATAATTTCATGATCTTTGTTTTAATTATATTTTATAACTCAAAATATGGAAAACATAATTTTATGAATGAATATAAGTGTACATTTTGATATTAATGAATTTATTTTTAATATATAAATTTATTTATTAATCTTTGAAATTATATAATGTCTTTAAATGATCATACATTTCTAACACAATATTTATTCAATTAAAAAAAATAAAATAAGATATTTTAAAAATATTAAAATTTATAAAATTGGAATTATTTATTGAATCTCATTTTTTAATAATAATACATGACATACTATGGAAGTTTTTAATCATTATTTTATAATTCTACATTTTTCTTGAAGTAATTAATGTCAAATTAAAAGGGTAGTGTTAAAAATTACATTAATGATATTTTATAATAAATAATATTTTATTAAATGATATAAAATTCATAAAAATATATGATTTTTAAAAATGAATACGACAAGGTTTTAAACATAATAAATGGTCCATTTATGGGACTTTGTTCATTTTATAGAAAAATAATTTCCATAAAATATTAGAAAACATTAATATTATGATAATTGTCAAAAGGGAAGCCTAAGGGGTAAAACAAATAAATACGGGTAACAATGTGATCCAAACATGTAAAATTTTTATTGGATTTTATTATTTAAAATCATTATTATATTTTATTATAATATTATCAATTCTAATACACTTATAAATCAAAATTTATTTATATTAATTTAATATTTTTGGAAATTCCCAGAGCGCCCCTCACCTCAATAATAAAAGGGAACCTCTCCATTCCCCGCCTCTCACCACATTGATCCTTCAAGAAGGTCCATACCATTAAAAAGTACATTCTCAACTTAATTATTCATATTATAGAGGTTATGGTCGTTAAAAAATACTTACTTTAGAGCCGTTTATAAAAGATATAAAGAAGTTATTTCAATGATGAGGTAATCACCTTAACATATTAATTTATTTTTAATAATTATTTATCTCTTATAATATGTTTTACTATTTAAAAAATAATTTATTAAGTATTATAAATATAATAAAATGTTATTATGATTATAAGACCACCTTCATTCATTTTCATCCCAACAAAATAGAACTTAAAATATCACTCGTGCATATGTATAACTTATTATCTCCACGTAGAGATAAAATTAATTTATCCACACCAAATTTTATGGAAGGGTATTAATATGGTTTTAATTTTAATATATGATAAATATGAAATAATTCTAGTAAATTTTTAATAATATTATATCTACCTTCTTAATTTCCAAACTATTGTTAAATGATAGTGTCAATCGTGAGTACGTGTGGACTACCACCTCCACGAAGATATGAAATTTATTTTTCTTTTTTGTTTGACATGGATGGTAATAAGAATTCATTTAATTAATATATATGATATAATAATGATTATATAATTGTTTTTTATTATTCACCCTTATTTTTTTTGATCTGTCAAAAAATGAAAATTGTGTTCATGCATATGTACAACCTACCATCTCCATGAACGATGTAATTGATTTTTAAATCTCTATAAATTTTTAATAAGTATATAAATTTATATAATTAAGGTTAATTATATTTATATTATTATTAAAATTCTTTATATTATTTACACATGACAATAAACAAGGACCAAAACTACCAAACCAAACCATACAAGAAAAATGAAGCAGATATAACTTAAAACCGTGATTTAAATAAATAAGTGTTAATAAATGGGTTATAAAAGGTTATAAGTAAATCATATATGGTATGATATATATGTTTATGGTTATGTAATATATTTATAATAAATCAATATTTATCATAAATGATGTTCTAATGTGTTTGAAGGAAGTTGGACCTAAGGTAAGAAATTTTCATCTCACTTTTATTTCTTTGTGACACATACCATATTCACAACTTGTTTATTTTTTGTGATGTATATAATATCCATGGATATATTATATGAATATTCTAATTAAAATTATGGGATATACATCTCCATATATTTAACTATATTTCATGGTAATTATGATTCATATGTTACCAAAACGTTAAGTGTTTTTTGTTATGATCTCATTATTTATCAAGATTATTAATAGTTATGTTTTAATTGTGAAATATTATGATATTATCTAAAAAAATAATTAATCTTATTATAATATGGTTTTTATTGAAAATACATTTTCCCATTTATTTAATCACTTAAAATACTCAAGAGGCTGAAAATATGTTTTTAATGAAAATCGATTTCATTTCTCTCTTTGGTCAAAAAAACTTTTAATTCTATATCCATTATTTAAATGATTTAAATAAGGTATTTATATTATATTATGTTTGTTTAAATTAATTTTTAACCATTTTGTAATTTTTAAAAAATATTTTAAAATAAATCATATTATTAAATTTGAAAAAATCTACCTTTTTTCTTTTAACCAAAAATGTTAAAGGAATGTTTTCATTTAACTTATATGACTTGAAAATAATTTCTCGCCATCATGACCGCTAAGTTTTATAGATATTACATTAAATTTTTATTTTAAAATAAAATTTTATCAATGGTAATTTTGATATATTTTTATATTAAAACTGATTTTTAAAATACAAATGTTATTTTCCTCAAAAATATTTCAGTAATATTTTAATGGAATTTTCATATATGATAAGATCCTTTAATGTTAATTATGATTTATTGGAGGTATGATCCACTGATAACATTCTTTCTATCTATATTAATTTTTAATGATTATATTGTTGAATATTTTATGTAACACATTCCCTTTCTATGATTAATTAAATGATGAGATGGTAAAATGTTTATGAAACCCGTTTCTTTTCAAAGGGCTATGCTGTGATGACATGATTATGAAACCCATTTCATTTCATGAGTACTTATATGATTAATTTTTTATAATCTTATATAATTTATATGTTTGGTTTTCATTATGTGATGGTGGTTATGTTATAACCAAGGATAATGGTTATGTTATAACTAAGGACAAAGGTTATGTTATAACCAAGGACAATGGTCACGTTATAACTAAGAAAGTGTGGGACCTATGTCTCTCTACAATGCATTGGGTAAAGGCTGATATCTCATCGGATAAATAGTATTATAATAGAGAGTAAAGTAGTCCAAGAAGGTACTTTTTTCACTATGATTTTCTTGGGAGTGAACCTTGACTACTACGATTGTTTTGAGAGTAAACTTATTGCACTTGATAGTATTAGTAATGAGCCTTGCAAAAAATAAGGAAATGAATTTCTATTCTTCTGTGTGTTACAAAAAATTATGTGTTGTTTCAATTTTATTCTCTTATGAAACCTATTCTTCAATTCTGTTTTGATTCATGTCTCTTGAACATCCAATATTTATGATATGAATCAAGATTATGATATATGATATATATATAATGTTATTAATATTTATGGTCATATTATCATACCCTTATTCTTATTTTATGCTCAGGTGATCATTGACATCTCCCTTATTAACCCTTATATAGCATATTATATCACCCTTTTTATTCTTCCAATCCACGGGTTATGAAAAAAGGTACTAAGAATTATATGTATAAGATGGGTTCTAGTCATGAAGAATTTGATGGTTGGTGAAGTAGATATTTTATAAACTAGTTGTTTATGTGTCCAAGATTCCAATTTCAATAGACCTATATGACTTTGAAATAGATCATTATTTTACGTAATGAATATAAATATATTCAGATGTGATATATATGTATAAAAATTCTTGGTCTATATAGTTAGTATAAGATAATATTTTAGTTAACCATTGGAAACTAGGATGAAAAAAAAATTAGTGACAACCTTAGGGAAAATTCTAAATAAAGGATAAAATCCTATGTTTTTGGTAATGATTATGTATATTCTAGATAAAATATAAGGTTTCATATATTATAAAGGAGGTGATGTGATTTTTAAATCCTATAAATTAGTCTTCATAATTCTATATTATGAAAATTATTTCTCAAACTGTGTGTTTTTTTCTTTTAGTCAATAGATGGAACCCGAAGGATTCATATTAACAATAGAAGGCAATGGAATGATTTTACTCATGAGAAACCTAATGAAACATGAGTTTTAATGTGAAACCTTTTTATAATGACTAATTAATTATCACAATATAAGATTAAAAAATTACACCTTACCCAACTATATGTCTCACCAAAGAAGATAATGATAGAGTTAATTGAGAGCTTGGGTGATGGATACTATGAAGGAAAAAAGATTCAACTTCCTATATTTAGTGAATGTATGAAGGATCACTAAAGTGAATGTCTTATAGTAACAATAATATTTTTTATATATTAAAATAAAGGGCATAAAGCATGTAATTTCTGAGGAAAATTGATGAGTTCAATGGAGGTAAATTAAGATAATCTTATGGAACCATTTATAGTTCAATGTGTTATGTGTAGGGAATATGGTAATTATTAGAGACAATTCCCAAATCCAAGGTTTAAATCCTACACAAATGAGAGATCTATTATTTGAAAAGACTTAAGTGTATATGCTTTATGATTCAAGATATATTTTTTTTCAAAGTTTTATATTGATGATATTTTTGATATAAAGATCATTAAGAATCTAAGGATTGTTTCAAAATATAATTTTAAAATATATATTTAGTTGGGACAATTATATTATTGAAAGTGAATGATATTATTGGTGACATTTAAATTGATTAGTTGATTAAAAATTGATTTAGGTAATATTTGATTATGATTTTTGGATTTTTTTTGATTTCTTGAATATATTAAATATATTTTGAACTACTTTTAGGAATAAGTATTTTTTTTCATGTGAGGCTAACTTAAAGGTTATGGATATAATCACGAGTTTATATGTTTAAATTTGATCATAATTTCAAAGTCATAAGCACCCCTTTTGATGTTTTAAGTGACAAGATTTTGAGATGATTTGAATATTTTAAGTACAAATACTATATTGAGCTGGAACTAATTATTTGTGATTTATATAATTCTAAATTAATATAATTATGGTTTATTGGATAGAGGGATATAAATAATTTGTATGTGGCAAAGATATTCATTAAAAATGAAATATTTTTAGAGATATTTATGGTCATTATTTGAATTACCTTTTTGTTTAGTATGTAAATTTGATTAATTATATTTTTTTTCATTCCATGGTAACATAAGATTATATAGTTGTTTATAAAGATTATTAATGATAATTTGGGATATTTTTCATTGGGTTGATGTTTAAAAATTGATTTAATATGAACAATTATTTGGGAAGAATGTAGTTAAATTGTCTAAGATGTTAGTTGAAGGTTAGGAAAAACCCATTGTGGTTAAGCCATTATATAATTATTATGTTATTGAGGTAATTTGGGATATATGATTATTTATTGAGTTGAAAATTTTGTTTTATTATTGTGTAATTTTATATTAATGTTTTATTATTCATATGAAGGCCTATACCATATAGTAATTATCTTACATTTTTATAACCATTTTAATTTTTTTAATGCCTAAATTTAGGAGGAATATCATTAAATCCATTTTTGATATACTATAATATTATTTTAGTGATTTAGAAATAAAAAAGTTCATCTTGAATACTCATCATTTTAAAGAAATAGATTATATTGTGGTGAAAATTTACTAAAATATGAAATTTCAATTTTCAAGTAAGCATATTTCTTATGTTCTTATTCTAGATCGTAAGGGTATTCTGTAACTCTAGTTATAAGATCTTGAAACAAATTTTTTTTCTTCATATTACCTACATTTCCATTGAATCAATGGTTTTTTCACCCATCCCAGATTTATAGTTTCATGGTTTTTTACTTTCTCCAGACCATATTCACTATAACTCTCTTTTAATAATTTGGAATTATTCTTCTCTTCATATAAATGTTTTCAATTCACAATAATGTTCTCCTATTTATATTCAATGCTTTGTGTTACTCAATAAGACCTTTATATTTCATTTTTTCTATTATCTATAGGATGTTTTACTATTTATTTTCATGATGTGGGTATTCAACAAAATAATTTTTAAATATCAAACCATTGATTAATAATCACCAGATCAAATTATGAGGATGTATTTTTTAATGGGGTTGGGGAATAATGTAACACCATGATATTTTATAAAATATTTCTCTTTAAATATTTATTCTTTTTGGAAGCATGTGTTCCATGAAACACTGTGTTTAAATGAATCGTGATATATTATTAAAATATAATTATTAGTGATAGTTATAACCTACCATTAAATTGTAGAATAAGAAAAATATTAAATATTTTATCAAATATATATAATGTTCATACTCAGTATAAATTTATTGATATATTCTTTGTAAATAATCACTGAATTTTTAGTAGTCATTTTATTCTTCAAAAACACGTTTTCCTAAAAAAACACTTATATTTATGTTTAAAGAATATAATATGATTAGTTTCTCTAACTTTAAAAAAATTTATTTTATAAAATAAAAATTATTTTTAAGACATCATAATAAAATTATTTTATATTGAATTTATGAAAAGATTTTGAAAAGATTGATTTTTCAGTGAATAGTAATAAATGTAGAATTTATTTGAAATGGTACGTAAAAATTTATAATTTATTTTTAAATAATTTAATAATAAAATCCGATTTATTATATTTTAAATAATCTAATTAATTTCATTATAATTAATTTTCCGTCTTTATTTGGTATAAAAACATTTTTATACGTAAAAAATTCACTGTCCTAAAAAAATATTTTTATGCTCCCAATGTTTTTTAATCATAATAATTATATTTACCAATATTGGTGAATTATTTTAATAAAATTTTTATATTACATATTAAATAAATTTTTTTTAAAATTAACCTAATATTTTTCTTGGCATGGGATATGAGTAAATCTGTTTTATGCATAAAAATTATTTTTCAAAAAAAATGGTTTTCGACGCATTTTGCAAACTTATTTTAAAATTAATTAATTCACTTATAGGTATTGAATTTGATAAAATTTATTACTTATTTTGAAATAAGATTTTTAAATTTTTTAAATCATCCACCTTTATTTTTGGTCAATATGAATAGTCATAGTTGGAAAATTTATTAGCTTTGTAAAGGGTAAATGGGGTTTATCAAGGCTAAAAATAAGTGAAAAGGATATATTTTTTCATCCTAATTATTGTTAAATGAATTTAATTGAAGTTTTTTAACCTTACTATCTAAATGTATTTTTTAATATATAAATGTACATAATGTTACCAATATAATATTAAAATCAATGAAAGATACAAAATATCATTCTCTTAGTTTTAAATATCTATTTTATGTCCATATTGGGACATAAGAATGATATGAACGAATATAAGTGTCTATTTTAAGATTATTGAAATTAAATTCTTGATAAAAATTTATTTATAATTCTTAGAAATTATACAATGACCTTAAATTCTTCTTTAGAGCTAATACAATATTTATTCAATTAAGAGTAAAATAAAATAAAAGATTTTAAAAATATTAAAAGTTATATATTTTGAATGATTTAATATTTCACAATAATTTTATAGATCTATATGGAATAACATGGATGTTTGGAATCATTATATTCAAATTAATCCTTTTTATTGATGTATTTAAAGTCAAATTAAATTAATAGTGTTAAAAGCTAAATTAATGATATTTTATAATAAATAAAAATTTATTAAAATATATACAATTCATAAAAATATAATATTTAGAACAATTATGGGATATGGTTTTAATCATCATCCATGACCCATTTATGGATTTTTGTTTCATTTTATAGTAACATAATTTACCCTAAAATGGTAGAAAAATTTATTATCTCACTAATTGTCAAAAGGGTTAATGAAGGGTTAAAACAAAAATAGAAGGGTAAAAATGTTATTAATTTTTTAAAAAATTTATTATGTGGGGGAATTTCAATTAATTATAATACTAGATTAGAATATTATAAATTATTTATATTTATATATTAAAATTAATTTATATTAATTTAATATTTTAAAAAAATCCAAGAGTACCCCTCCCCTAAATTATAAATGGGAACCACTCATTTCTCATCTTCACACCACCTAGAGCCTTCTATATTGATAATAAACTTAAAAATTAAATTATATAATTCCATGGAAAAATTATAGAGGTTTTTTTATTCCCAAAATACCAACTCTTGAGCTCTTAAGAAGATATCTAAAAGAGTTATTTCAAAGAAGAGGTTATCACCTTGACTGATCACTTTAATTTTAATTATTATTTTACGTAATATAAATATAATATATTGTTCATAAAATAATAAATTAAATATAGTAAATATACTGGATTTTTATTATTATTATGAAACCACCTTTATTCATAATATTTCAATCAAATGGGAAGTGGAAATATCGCGTGTGCATACGTACAACTTACCATCTCCACATACTGAAATAGTTCATTTCTCATCACTCTATTTTATGGATGTGTATTATGAAGGGATTTATTTTTATATATGAAAATTAGAAAAAAATTACGCTTTTGGAATGATAATATCATATCTTCCTTCTTACCTTCCATATCATTAGTAAACGATAACATTAATCATGTGTTTATGTGGACTACCACCAATATGTATCGATGTGATTCATTTTTCATTTATGTTATACCTAGATAGTAATAAGGATAGATTTAAGGAATATATATATTTAATAATTTTTCTATAAATGTTTGTTATTATTTACCTTCCTTTTTTTCCATTGATCAACAAAATGAAATCTGCATTCATATGTATATATGGTATACCATCTCCATGAATGATATATATCATTTTTAAATATCTATATTTTTTTGAATGAATATAAAATATTTATATAATTAAAGTATATTATATATATAGATTTATTAAAATTCCAAATATTATGTAACCATGATAAAAATACATGGAACAAAACTACTTAATTAAAACATACATGATAAATAAAGAAGATATCACATGAAATAATGATGTTAATATAGGAGGATTAAAAAATGAGTGATAAATGGTTATAAGTAATCATAAATTTCATGATATATATGTTTATGGTTCTGTATTATTTTTATAATAAATATATATTAATTATACAGAAGGTTCCAATGTATACGATGGATGTTATACCAAAGGTATTAGATTTTTGTATTAATTTTATTTGTATGAGATACATACCATATACACCACATGTTTCTTTTTTGTGTTGTATATACATTATATGAAGGTATTACAGGATTATTATCACGAAAATTATTGGATAGGAATATCCATCTATGGTTATTGTTTAAAGGGAAATATGATTGAAATTTTACCAAAGAGGTAAGAATTTTATGTTACAGTCACATTATTTATCAGAATTGTTTATGGTTAAGTTATGATGATCAAATATTATGATATATTTACCAAGAAAATCATTAATTTTCAAATAATGTAGTCATTCATTGAAAATAAAATTTTTCCATTAATTTAACTCACCAAAAATACCCATGGTACTTTGAATAGTTTTTTAAACAAAATTAACTTATATCTCACTTTGCTCAAAAAACCCGTTTTCTTTCGTATACATGTTTTTATAAAAATATTTTAAATATGGTTTTAACTATTATCCAATAATTTTTAAATTAATTTTACAAATATTTTAATTTTTATAAAATGTTTTATATGAAATATTCTTTTCATTTTCTGAATAAGGTTGTTTTTTACTTTTTTCTAAAAATGAGAAATGAATGTTTTGTTTTAACTTTTATGACACGAAAAAAATTTCCCACAAGTATGACCACTCAATGTTTTGAATATTACTTTTCAATTTTCAAGACTTATTATCAAATATAATTTTTCCATGATATTGTTTATATAATTTTATTTTAAATTGGATTTAAAAAAAAGTTTATTTCCCTTACGAAATATTTTAGTGAAATTTTAATGAAATATTTATATATTATAATATCCTTTGATGTTATTTATGTTTTAATAGAGGTATGATCCATTGATATTAGTCATACTCATTATATGGATGGTTAATGTATTTTTTGATGAAATATCTATGAGACCCATTCCTTTTCCATGGGTTGTTCTATGATGATATAATGAAATGTTTACAAATCACATTACTTTTCTACTGGTTATGCAATGAGGAAATGTTTATGAAACACATTTAATTTAATGGTTTCTTGTTTGATTAATTTTTTTATGATGATGTAGAACATATATGTTTGGTTTTCATTATGTGATGGTGGTTACAACATAACTAAGGATGGTGGTTATGTTATAAATGAGGATGGAATTTACATTTTAACTAAATGTGGTGGTCATGTTATAAACAAGGATGGTTGAAACCTATATACGCCTTCATTGAATTGGGTAATGATTTATATCTCATGAGAAAAACAATAATGAAATTGGGATTGAACCTTGTTAATTATGGGACTTTTTCTGCTATGAATGTCTTGGGAGTGAACTTCGACTACTATAATGGTTTAGCGAGTGAAATCATTCCACTATGTTAGTCTTGAAAATTATCCTTAACTAATAAGGAAATGATTTTCTTTTCTTATGTGTATGCCACAAACTTATGTATTCTAAAAAATTTATCCTATCATGGATTATTTTAATTTATTACTTGGTGATTTAAGTATTATTAAATGCTATTATTTATTCTATGATTGATAATTATGATCTATAATATGCAAGGTATGGTTTTCAAATCTTATGCTAATGTGTTCATACCCATTTGTTAATGTAATGAACAAGTGATCATTAATATCTCATTTTATTACCCTTATTGAGAATCATAGATATCCCTTTATTATGTTTCCTTTCCCAGGTTATGAAGAATGGCACTAATTATGATATTTTAAAATGGGTGATAGTTATGATGAACTTAGTGGGATATGATGCAGATATTCTATGGCCTAGTTGTTCATGTGCCGAAATTTCCAAAGGAACTAGACCTATATGATTTTATCATGGATCATTATGTTATGTAATGAATATTCATCAATTAGAATTTTATATCTATACATGAAAATTCTATGTCACTACAGGGGGTTCTTAGGTCATGGATGAGAAGAACCTCGCTCATGCACCATGGCTTGACCATGCCATTTCCCCCCTTCTCCATTTTACACAAAGAGAAACCTAGTCCAAAATGGATTTAACCATGGCATAGTGTTGACCATTTTGGATAGTGTGATATTTAAAACCAACACTAATATTCCCAAAGCTTCAAAAACCTAATCCATGCATTTTAGACTACATATTTAACTACCCCATGGTTTAAATCATAGATTACAACATTACAGGTCTTACATAAACATAAAAACCGTAGATGAGGGTGTTACACCATTAAAATATTATCTAGATATTATATTAAAATGAAAAATACAACTCTTAACCATATCTATATTTTTCCAAAAAATAAAATAAAAATTAATATAAAAATTATATATTTCATATTATGAATAAGTGGAAAACAAATTTGGTAATAAAATCTTAATCTGACATATTAAAAAATATAAGATAATGATCTTGTATTGGTGAAGCATGAAATAAAATAAACTAATTTTAATTAACATTTAATAATATATATATTATATTTAATCATTTATATAATTGAAAATAAATTTATTTAATTTTAATATGAGTTGAGGTTGGTTTTATCCAAAAAATACATGATAAATTTAAATATAATAAAATAATAATAATCTTAGTATGTATCAAACTCTTCAATAAACATATTACCCGTAAAATATTATATACACCAATATAAAATATTACAATAACAAATAAAAATTTATTAAAAAAATAATTTTAAAATGAAAAAAATGAGAACCCAACAAAAATTTCTAGTTTTACAATATAGTAAAAATTATTAACAAAATATTTTCATTTAAAATTTAAATACAAAAATGGTAACTAAAATACTTGAGTAAAAAAATTAAATTTATTATAAAATGATAATAATACTAATATAATTTATTACATAATGAATATTCTTATTAGAGAAATAAAAAAAATCAAACCTTAAACATATATAAAAAATTAAAATAAATTTAATAAAATTAAATGAAAAACCCCAATAATATATAGAAAATATAAAAAATTGGAATATAGATATTAGAATCATAATTAATAATAACATTTTATGAGGATTAAAAAAAATAATAAAATGTTTTCCCAGAAGCGTGAAAGAATCAAATGAACCATAATTTTCATGCAAGAATCAATGAGGAACATAAGGATCCCCGATTAAATGATGAAGATAAAAAAGGGGAATGAGGTTATAACAAAGTAGAAAAGTAGTGGGGGATAATAGGCACAACATGAGGGAGTGTGGTTGTGGGGGACAAAAAATCAAGGGGTAGGGGTAGGTGGTGGCATGCGATGGGGGGAAATAGTGAAACCCAAGGATTATATTAGTTTTTTCATGGATATAAAATATTTTTTTTAGTTACACAATGTATCATGGAAATTATTATAAATTATTTCTTGAATATAAAATAGTGTTTGTAAATGAACTTTATGTTATGGAAATTTATTCACTATATACACAATTTTCATGAATTTTATCCGTTGAATAGAGTAGTTACCAATAAGTTTAGAGTTAAAACATAGATTGATTTGTAGTAAATGCCGAAATATTGTTTTTCATTTAGGAAAAATAATACTCAATTATCAAAAAACATTTATGTATTGTAAAATAGAATATAAATTCCTGAAATAACAAAAATACAAAGAACTTAGTCCATAGAGAGATATATTATCTAGGATATTACAAAGTAATAAATAGATTAGAGGTTGTGTGTAATGAAAAATTATACCCTAACCTCTGAATTTAATGAATCTGGTGCATTATATATACCATAGTCTTTGAAAAAAATAATGAAATTAGAAAAGAAATATTAAACTATTTTTTCAAGTTGACCAAAATTCAAAATCATGGATTTCAGATAAGACATCATTTTATATAAAATGAGCTGAGGGTAGGCTTAATCAGCAAGTGAGAAAAAAATAAGTAGTGCATCAGATTCATAGAAATAATAAATATGTTAGAATTTATTTATTTAAAAACATTTGAAAAATGAATAACCATGATATTTTTTTATATTCTTAATAAATATCCAAATGTGATATCCATCACAAAATGAATGACTATAGGAGTCATGAAATTTTTCCAATAAATATATATTTTCGTTGGATTTAAATCATTATAGACACTATTTTATCTATTTTCATCTACTATTACATCACCCTTACATGATAATCAACTTTTTTTGTTTTCTATAAAATATGACCTTTTTACCCAAAGAGCTGAAAAAATAATTCATTATGTGGATTTTGAAATTTAATTTTATCAAGGCTAATTTAAATCAAACACTCCTATAATGATGGATTTTATGTCATATAAAATAAAAAATAAAATCCCCATCGTAATTTTTTTAAAGTTCCCAAATAAAATAAAAGCAGAACTCATAATTCAATATGTATATGAATTATAAGTGAAATGGTCAGTTAAAACCCAAATAATAAGTCCATCCTATAGAATTATATTGACATAAATAAATAGTTACTTGATAATAAAAATAGAAAATAATTTATTATGTATGAACTTTAATAGAGATATATTTGGAAACAAAATAAATTTAGAAATTTACTAGGTAAAAAACACTTAAATTTCTAAATCAACTTGAAAAAACACACGCTAAAATAATCAATATGAAAACAATTAGCTATAGGAATGTGATTTTCCTAAAACCAATTTAAATTTGAGAATAAAACCACTTAAATTATCATTCTAGAGATTACTATATAGAATCACTTTAAAAATTGATAACTGTGTGCTCTTTAGAAATTTGAACTAGCAAATAACTATATATTTTTAAACTGAATTTTCATATGTGATATGTCCTCAAAAAAATTTTCAATAAATTTTTTCAAATAGATGTAAATTATTTATTTAAAAGGATACTTTTATAAATAAAATTCAGAATATTTTCAAATATAATAATAACACACAACTTTATAGTTTTTAATATAAAAAATTTCACCAAGGTTGATGATGGTTAAAGAATATGGAGGGTGGTACATATTCCATGTGAAACACCAAATATTATGAGAATAGTAGATATAATCCACTACCACTTTAATTGGATCAATATTATCACCAAAATTGATTTCAAAGAAATTAGTTTCAAAACATAACATGTCCAAACACACAGACACACATACCCACTTACCGAAGATGACACATGTTAGTTATATTATAATTACTTCTAAAATAAGAGATGGATGTAGTAAATAGGTAAATACATGATGATTTAGAATATAATCCAAGTAGATCATAATTATTGGCCATATAAATAATCTGGGAGATTTTATGTAAAATGGATTAATATTATGATAAAATTAGTATTCTCAAATTAATTTTAAGAATTTAAATAATAAAGACGTAAAAATAATCAAGATACCAAACAAAACTATCTAGAAATTAAAAATGAAACACAAAAAAAGTTATAAAATATAATTCAATATTAAAATAATTTTCATCAATTGGAAACTATAGTAAAAAACAAAATAGGAGTTATATATAGAAATCAATTGGAGGAAATATAAGGAAGAAACATGAGTAGAAGTTAGAGACTGAGAGAGGCAGTGTAGTTTATGGAAGACACTGGCCTCTGTAGAAGGATTTAGAAATCGGTGAAGAAAATATAAATTGACGATGTTATCTATTGATGAGGGATAAAAGTGAGGGGAATTTCTGGATGAAATATACTATAGTAGGAATGGATTCAGGAAGGTTGAGGTGGAATCTCATGATAGACTAGTAGAGTTTTCTTATTCACGGGGAATGGTGTGGGGAAATGAATTGTTGGCAAGGAGCAACAAAAATATAAGAGTTGTGAGAGGATATAATAATTTACATGAAGGGAGGACATTAGGGTGTTGGGGATGAAACTGGGTGGGGGTAGGTGTGTTCGCAGAATTTTTATGGTATTCTTAGGGGGTTTTATTTATATAGAAATAAGTGATAATTTTTTATGGAAATCATATGATCATATGCTGTGAAATATAACCCAAACTCAAGCAGATCACTCTTCTAGAATCAATGTGTAAATAAAATATATAAATTGTGTACATGGAAATCTCCAATTGCAATATAATTATTCTTTTTCAGTGAAGTAGATTGCTTCATGAAGACCAAAAAGAAGTAAACAAAAGCCCTTTGCCTATACAGGGGGGGGGGGTGCACAAACCAATTGATCCTCGATCATATCATGAGGATAACTAAATGATGAAGGGGTGATAGTACCTTTATCTTAGATGATGAATAACATTTTGGGAGGAAGGTATAAGTATGAAGGCTTACTCAAAATTGGGTTGTCATAATAGGAGGGGTCACATGCCTTTATATAGAAATCCATGACATGTCTCATTAAATAAAAATTAATAATCCATATTAATGTTTCCATATACATTTTACCCTTAATTAATTGAAATTATATTCAGTGAGTGGTAATGGAATCTAATTCATTCATAATGGACTGTAACTGATAATAAAATCATTCGTGTAAAATAAATATATAACAAATATTTATATTTATTATTCCAATTATTTATATATACACTTTATATATAAAATACCATATATATATATATATGTTAGTGCATATCTAACAGTCACCCACTTACACTAAAACCCCATTTGAACATTATGCATAATGTCACGAGCCATCCCCCGAGGCCCGTGTCGTGACTACTCCAAGCCTGCCTTCCATAGGATAGGGGCTGGTGACTAGCACTGAAGGTGTATTCCCTAAAACTGGGAAGGCATTGCCTTTATAACCTATAAACACACACGGCCAAGCACACAAAAAGATACGAACTCAAGAAAAATGTCTAGTAAATAGTGCGAGTACAATAAGAAAAAGGGGCCAGAATATAGGACCAACATGAAAGTACAAAGAAAACTTGAAAGTACAAGATGACTGATTGGTGAAAATCAGCTCCTAGATCGTCCACCATGAATCCTACATGAAGGGTAGGTATAGCTCACGAATGGCTGACTCTACGGTTCGCCACGTCTAACGTCCACCTCCGAGCCACCTCCAGTCCTGGTACTCTCGTCCTCAGTCAGCATTGTCTGTTGTCTACACCAAACACAACGAAGTGCGGGCATAGCCCGTGCTGGGGTGACTATAAAGATACTCAGTAGGGACCCTGAGACCCCCAAGGTCTCACAAAATCTACAAAGGATAAACCACAAAGCATGGAAACAACTGAAAACCCTACTTAGGTATATGCCAATACATATACCTAAGTTATCAAGTAAACCCATCCCAATCATGAGGAAACACATAGTCCAACTCCAAAGCCCCAAGATCAACAGTTCCACAATGAAGAAAGATACCACTAAGGCACGTACCACACAAGTACGCCACATAGAAGAATACAACCAAGGTATTACCACCAAGGCAAGTACCACATAGGTACGAACTCAACTGACATAAGGTATTTCTTAGGTACAACAGTAGAGATGATTAGATGTAACTACTGAATTATCTTACTCTATTAGGAGTCATACCCATGAAGGATCCCAAAGAGCTGACCCACACAGGATCTCTCAGTGCTGCCCCACACAGGATCGCTCGGTGCTGACCCACACAAGATCACTCTTCATTCTTCACATCACTGCTAGGTACTGTGTTCCCACACTAGGCTTGCTCGTCTCCGGGAGTGTATAATCCTCATGAAACTAGTCAATACACAAACTTCCACAACTTCTCATGAAGAATTATCTCAATGGACCGCTACGTCATAGGAGTCTCAATGCAACAGACGGTGCGCCAATCGGACACCTGATCTGTGAGTTATTAGCATTTAGTCCTGAGGGCCCAGTTGGATTCATACTCAATCCAACCCAACCATACTCCAAAAGTCTCCAAATCTACAATGAGTTATACTCCAAGGGACCATATCTCTTCAAGTTTTACAGTGTCATTGACGGTTTGTCAAACAGATGCTTGGTGCCAAAGTTATGGCTAAAAGAGCACAAATGAGTCAAAGTGGTTCTGAGACCAGTCTGATCGGGTCAGACCGACCCGGACTGACTCGACCTGGGCCGACCTTGTATGGGTCGACCCGACATGACCCGCTAGGTCCAGTCCGGCCCTCGGTGTGGCCTAAATCACTGGGTCTAGGCCAGCTCGCACTGGGCAGCCCGGCCTTGGCGGCGCAGGGCGGCGCAGAGGCCGCGTGGGTAGCGAAGGCTGCAGGAGGCCGCGGGTGCCGCGGGGCAGTGGAGACCACGAGTTCCGTGGGGAAGTGGAGGTTGTGGGTGTCGTGGGATGGCGTGAGGCCGCGGGTGCTCCGGGACAGCGCGAAAGACTACTGGGCATGGAGGCCACAGGTGGAGGAGCACCGTGGGGTGCAAAGGCCATGAGGCGACGGAGGCCACAAACGACAGAGGCCACAGGGTGGCGGAGCACCGTTCCTTCGTTGGCAGCCGGCCTGGCTGGACAGTCTTCATTCATCACCTTTGTTAAGGCCAGGTGTAGTTTCATCCACGGTTCACGAGTCCCACCAGTGCCAACCACCGTCACCATCATGAAGATCACCTAAATAACCATAAGAATTGCAGAGGGGTCAAGCCATGTTTGTTTGTCCTGAACCCTCCGTGTTAGGGAAGTAACATACGGCTCAAGGAAGATGATCCAATGTGAGAGGGAAATTAACATTGATGAAATTTAAACACACCCCTACCTTGTTTTCTCGTTGATGTTGGAAGGGGTGAAGTCGGTGACGTCGTCTTTTCCTGATCGATGGTTCGATGTGGTCGAAGATGTCCCACATTTGTTGCCAACGAAAGGTGCTTCTAATCTGGATCGGGGTTGGTTTCCTCATTTTTCTATCTTCGGTGGTTGTTCTTCATTGGGAGGTATTCTTCGTTGGAGAGGGTAAAGTTTTTCCAAGTGATTTTCCAACACTTCTCCCAACGAAAGAATATCCAATATAAATTAAGTTAGGTTATTAATTTAATTTTAATTGGAACCATTAATCAAGAGGTGTTGGAATAATTAATGTGGGGGAAGTTCAAGAGGCTTCCCCACATTTGAGAGGGAGTTCAAGGGGATTTTAGCCTCGGGTGGTCCCCACCACCATAACCTATGAGAGGTTTTAGTTCAGGTGGTCCCCACATCCATAACCTCTCATGGTAGGTTTAGTTCAGGTGGTCCCCACCTCCATAATTTCTCATGGGAGGTTTAGTTCTGGTGGTCCCCACCTCTTAAACCTTATAGATGGGAGGTTTCAACAAAAAGAAAATAAAATAAACATTTATTTTATTTTATTTTTGTTTCCACGAAAACCACAAAAACTATCATTCACCCTCGACCTACAGCGGTCGAGGTGAAGGTCTCTTTAAGAGAATACCAGAGCTGCGAGTTCAATGGTGCCCTCAGATTTCAATTCCGAGCACCAATTCAAAAGTTACAAAAAACTGCTTGTATGTTTACTTAAAACATATGAAAAAAAGTTCTGAAATTCATTCCGGGCACACCGGGCATCATAATCATGTTCCGTCAATTTTCACGGGCTCATAAAATTCCCATTTAAATAAAAAAATTAAATGGAAATTCTGGGTCTTTACATTATCCCCACCTCAGGTCTTTGCATCCCCATAATCCACAACTCAATATAAGGGAACAAGTGGGGGTACTGAGCACGAATATGAGCCTCCCGATCCCATGTGCTTTCCTGGAGGTTCCTGTGCTGCCAACAAATGCGCACAAGTGGTATCGACCACCCACAAACGACCCACTCTTGTTGATCCTCAATCTCTAATGGAACCTCTATAAAAGTTTTCCCATTGTCGACATCCAGATTGCCTTGGTCGATGATGTGAGAAGGTTCATGCATGTATCTCCTCAGCTGGGATACGTGGAAGACATCGTGCACCCAGTGCAACTAAGGTGGAAGAGATAAGCAATAAGCCACCTCACCAACTCTGCTGAGGACCTGAAAGGGTCCAATGAACCTCAATGATAACTTGCCACCTTGGCCAAATCTCCACAATCCTCGTTGAGGTGAGACCCTTAGAAAGATGAGGTCTCCATCCTCAAACTCCAGAGGTCTCCATCTCCTGTCAGCATACAACTTTTTCCTGCTCTGTGTAGTCCTCATCCGCTCCAAGATGATATACACCTTCTCTGTGGTAGCATGTACGATCTCGGGTCCCACTAGAGCTGAATCCCCTAGGTCAGTCTAGCCCAAATGTTATCTGCAAGGTCGCCCGTACAATGCCTCAAAAGGTTTCATCCCAATGGTGGAGTGATAACTGTTGTTGTATGAAAACTCCATCCAAGGAAAGTGATCCTTGCAGCTGAAACCAAAGTCGAGGATGCATGCACATAGCATGTCCTCGAGGGGTTGAATGGTCTGCTCAATCTGACCATCCTTCTAAGGATGGAAGGCGGTGCTCAAACGAAGATACATCCTGAAAGCCTCCTGCATCCCCATCCATAGCCATGAAGTAAAATTTTCATCACGATCGGAGACAATCATTGAAGGTACTCCATGTAACCGCACAATCTCATACACATAGAGGTGTCCCAATCTATCTACAGATCCCTACTCTCTGATTGGTAGGAAGTGGGCCAACTTGGTGAGTCAGTCAATGATCACCCAAATCAAGTAATGACCCCAAGATGTATGTGGAAGTACTATCATGAAGACCATGTATATACCATCCCACTTCCACTCTGGGACCTCAAAAGGATGAACCAAGCCTGCTGGTACCTGATGCTCCGCCTTCACTTGCTGACAAGTGAGGCACCCAGAGGAAAACTCTACAAATTATTTCTTTATTCCTGGACACCAGTGCTGACGTCAGAGATCCTGGTACATCTTCTCCACTCCTGGATGTATCACTAGATAGGATTTGTGGAACTCCCTCAACACTTCCTCCTAAAGTGACACTGGTACCATGGTACATCCTCTGAAGAGGATGACTTGCTCCTCACCTTCAAAAAATCCATTAGGTGCCTACTCTATGGATATCTGAGCTCATCGTGTCTCGCAGTCAGTGTCCCCATGCTACACCTCCCTTACTCGCTAAAGAAGTGGGGGAGTGACTCTAAGAGACTGAAGGAAAAATGCTCCATCACGATCCACAAAGGATATCTGTAAAGTGGCCAGCTGCTTCGTCGCCTCACCTAGAAGTTGTAAACCTGACCTCCTGCTGAGTGAATCTTCTACAATGTTCCCTTTCCCAGGAGTATTGACTATATCGAAGTCATATTCATAGAGGAACTACAGACAAAGTCGCTGTCTCAGGTTCAGGTCCTTCTGAGAGAAGATATACCTGATACTCTTGTGATTAGAGTACACTGTAAAATGATCATCCATCAAGTAATTTCACCGCATTTTCAAGGTAAAGAACACTAATTCTAACTATAGGTGATGGGTAGCATAACCCTTCTCTTGTTGTGTCAGCTGTCAAGAACCATAAGTGATCACTGCTTGCTCCTGCATCAGGACACATTTGAGTCCGGTCACTGATGCGTTGCAGTAGACTATGTACTCTAATCCCTCCTCTGGAAGCCTCAAGATGGGGTCACTAGTCAGCCTCTACCTCAACTCCTAAAAACTATGCTGGAATCTCTCCGACCAAATGATGGGTTTCCCCTTGTAATTTCTGATAGTGGTGCTGCAAATCTGGAGAAATCTGGCACAAATATCTGGTTGTAACTGGCCAAACCTAGGAAACTCCTTATCACCGTCACACTGTAGGGTGACTCCCAAGAAAGTACCACCTCAATCTTCATTGGGTCCACATCAAATCCAGCCTTCGATATGACATGTCCTATAAAGTGAACCTCTTGGATCCAAAACTGGCACTTGGAGAGATTACCATAAAGCTGGTGCTCTTAGAGTGTGTCCAGTACTACACCTAAATAATAGGCATGCTTCTCCTCAGTAGCCGAGTATATCAGAATGTCATCAATGAAGACTACTACAAAGCGATCAAGGTATGTCTAAAATATACTGTTCATGAGTCCCATGAACACTTCTAGAGTGTTGGTTACATAGAATTGTATAACCAAGAACTCTTAGTGGCCATACCGACATCTGAAAGCCGTCTTCTGCACATCCTCATCTCATACTCTAAGCTAGTGATAGTCCGATCTGAGGTCTATCTTCGAGAAACACTATGCTCCATTCAACTGATCAAAGAGTTAGTCAATCCTCGAGAGTGGGTACTTGTTCTTCATGGTCACCTAGTTTAAGAACCAATAGTCAACACAAATCCTCAAGCTCCCATCCACCTTCTTGGAGAACTAAATCAGGACTTCCCAAGGAGAAACACTATGTCAAATGAACCCTTTCCCATGTAAGTCCTCCAGCTGTACCCGCAGCTGACGAAGCTTTGCGAGAGCCATCTGATACACTTTTGTAGATATTGGTGCCTTCCCAGGGTAAAAATCAATGTAAAAGTCCAGCTATCTATGAGGAGGTAGACCCAAAACATCATCAAGGAAATCATCCGCATACTGGTCCACCACTATAGGATAACTTGGACTCTCCACATCAAGAAATCTGAGGGTAAGGCTAGCCAACTGATGTGTAATCGGCTGAACCCTCCTCCAGATAAGTCCATCCTGTGCTGAAAAGGCTCCCTTCTCACCGGTGAAGGAAAACTTGGTCCCATCCATGCAGACACACCACACTTTGCACCTAATATAGTCAATCTGAACATGGACTATAGATAACCAGTCTATACCCAATATGACGTCGCAAGGCCTCAACGCCACTACTAGGAGATCCTAGATGAAGCTCTCACCTCCTAGAGTAAGCTCTCTCTTCCAGAACCAGTGGGTAATCGTCGAATTCGCTCCCGTAGGAGTCTCCAGCCGTAAAGATTGATCCAATGACTCTGTCGGAATCACAGAGCTCTAAATGAGGAAAGTGGTAATAAAAGAATGACTGGAACCTCTGTCTATAAGAACTGAATCTAAGGTGGAGTAGACACAGATCATACCTCGTATCATATCTTGAGTTTCGTGATCATAGGACTCAGCTTCCTGGAGCTGAGCTCGCCCCTATCCTCCTGCTACCTGTGGTCGAGGTGGACCACCTGGTGGTGGTGGAGATAACATATCAAATCGTCACCCACCACCAGGTGCACGTACAGATCCTCTTCCACATCCGCCTTCTCCCTGCAGACCTCCTCAGTCGAACCTCTATCTCTGCCTGGGTGGTCCTTCGACCATCTGCTGATCATCCGTACGGAGTGTTGGACATTCACATACCATGTGATACTGCCCGCTGCACGGGTAACACTGCCTTCTCCTGGCTTGACTGGCTCTGTCTCAGGTTACCCGCATAACCGACCCTGAATCCTACGGTCATCCACCTGTAGGTTTGGTCCTCTTGGACCTCTGTGATGTCTGTCTGCTTCCAATTGTAGAAGACTCCACTACGGGACGTCCAGTGGTGGGTCTCGCTGTTGGTGACTGCTTAAAAAGAAAACTCTCCACTAATAGGGCTCACTATAACACCCCTTCCTATGTCAGGATGCTAAGAGAAATCATCGAAGCCCAGATCTCTCGCCTGAACCCCTGCTCGAAGGTCCGGGCCCTGAAGAATAGGTCCCGAACCATATTAGTGGAGTAGCGTGGGAGGTCAGTGAACCTCACAGTGTAATGAGCTAAAGTCATGCTTACCTACTGTCGTTGAAGAAGCTCCTTAATGTGCAATGCATGAACAGTCGTTGGGAAAAAATCTTCCTCAAACAAGATCTCAATGTTGGCCCAGAGAAGCGTCACCTCGTCGGGAAATTGTAGCATCATGCTCCACTATATGCTGGATACTTCCTATAGAAGGCTAGTGGAAAGGATCACTATGTGATCAGCTTCTGTCCCTACCAGTCAGAAGACTCTCACTACGGAGTCCAACCAATCGTCAGTCGCATGTGGGTCCTTCTCTCCCTTGAACCTGGGTGGCCTCTGGCGCTGGAACTCATGAAATGCACTCAAGCAGCATGCACCCGCTACTATTGGGGCAGGTGGCATCGGTGGCCCAACAAGTAATGGTACCACTGATGCCTCTACTGGTGCCTCTACTGTAAGAGGGCCATGCACCGAGGCCTTGTCGCCCGGTGGGCTATTAGTGCGTACTACTCTCAGAAACCAAGGTGCCTGTCTACGTAGAGGCATCCTGAAAAGAAACAGGTGTTCCATAGTAAAAATAATATACCTAGTGCGCTAACTCAAGAGATCATAAAGAAAACTCTTAAAAACACACACACAACCAGTGTTTTCATGCACTGATTCAGAAATCCAAAGTCAGGGTCCTGGTGTAAGGATACCTCAGCCCCCACACCAACACTAGATTCCTTAAACTGATAAATACAATCACTAAACTTAACATTGTTTCCATTAAAAATAAATATTAGAGTTTTATGTTCTACTGTAGAACCGACTCCTCTTATACCAATTTGTCACGACCCGTCCCCCAAAGCCCGTATCATGACTACCCTAATCATGCCTTCCATAGGCCAGGGTTTGGAGACTAGCACCGAAGGCGTGTTACCTAAAACTCTGAAGACATTGCCTTTATAACCTATAAACAAACACAACCAAGCACATAGAAAGATACAAACTCAAGAAAACTCTATAGTAAATAGTGAGAGTACAGTAAGAAAAAGGGTCCAGAATACAAGCCCACCTGAAAAGTAAAAAGAAAACTGGAAAGTACAAGATGGGTGATAGGTGAAAAGCAGCTCCTGGATCGTCCAACACAAATCCCACCTGAAGGGTAGGTACAGATCAAGAATAGTTGTCTCTGCGGTTCGCCTCGTCTAACGTCCACCTCCCAGCCATCTCTAGTCCTGGTATTCTCGTCCTTGGTCAACACTGTCCGTCATCTACACCAACCACAATGAAGTATGGGCATATCCCATGCATGGATGAGTACAACGATACTCAGTAGGGACCCTGAGAACCTCATGGTCTCACAAAATTCACAAAGGATAAACCACACAACATTAAAACAACTGACAACCCAACTAAGGTATATGCCCATAAATATACCTAAGTTATAAATTAAACTCATCTCAATAACGAGGAAACACCGATTCTAACTCCAAATCCTCAATATCAACTATTCCACAAGGAAGAAAAATACCATGAAGGCAAGTACCACACAGGTATGACCCACAGAAGAATACCACCAAGGTATTACCACAAAGGAAAGTACGATGAAGGTACAAACTCATATCACACTAGATATTTATTAGGTACCATAGTAGAGATGATTAGATGTAACTAATGAATCATCTTACTCTGTTAGGAGGTAGACCCAGAAAGGATCCCTAAGTGTTGACGCACACAAGATTGCTTGGTGCTGACCCACATAGGATCGCTTGGTGATGACCCACACAAGATCTCTAGGTGCTGACCCACATAGGATCCCTCGGTACTGACCCACACATGATCTCTCAGTACTGACCCACACATGATCACTTAGTGCTGACCCATAGAGGATCAATCTTCATTCTTCATGTCACAGCCAGCTGCTGGGTTCCCACACTAGGATTCCTCATCTCCGGGAGGGTCTACTCCTCAAGCCACTAGTCGACACTCCAAATACCATAACATTTCGCGAATAAGATTCTCAAAGGACCACCACATCATAGGGTTCTCAACGCAATAGATGGTGCATCAATCAGATGCCCAGTCTGTGAGTAATTATCCTTTTAGTCCCGAGGGCCCGGTTGGATTCGTACTCGATCCAATCCAACCATACTCCAGCATTATCCAAATCTATAGTGGGGTATACTCAAAGAGAATATCTTGCTCCAAGGATTACAGTGTCATTGACGGTTTTTCAAACGGATGCATGGTGCCAAAGTTATGGCCAAAAGAGCGCAAATGGGTCGAAGGGGGTCCGGGTCTGGTCCGACCTTGTGGGACCGACCCGGGCTGACCCGAACTGGGCCGACCCAGTTTGGGTTGACCCGACCCAACCTGTTGGGTCCAGTTTGTCCCGTGCTGGGCAGACCGGCCTAGGACGCGCATGGTGGCATGAAGGCCATGTGGGATGTGAAGGCCACATGAGCCGCAGGGAGGTGGATACTGCAGAGCGGCGCGAGGCCGAAGGTGCCGTGGGTCAGAACGAGACCGTGGGTCGTCTTGAGGTCGCAATGGTGGTAGAGGCCGCCGGTGCCATAGGACGGTGGGAGGCCACGAGTACTGAAGGGCGGCGCGGCAGGCCGCGAGGCGGGAAGGCCGTGGGTGGTGGCGCACCATGGGGTGCCAAGGACGCGGGGTGGCGAATCCTACAGACGGCAGAGGTCATGGACGACAGAGGTCACGGGGAGGCATGGCGGTGGACGGCGAAGGTCACGGGGTAACGAGGCACCGTGCCTTTATCGGCGGCCAGCTTGGCTGGCTGCCCTTTGTTTGTTGCCTTCGTCGCAGCCGAGCGTAGTGCCCACCACAGTTCTCGAGTCCCACCGGTGCCAAACGCTGGCACCAGTCGCTGTCACCATCATGAGGATCATACAAAGAACTATAAGATTTGCTGAGGGATTGGGCTATGTTTTTTTGGCCCGAACCCTCTGTGTTAGGGCAGTAGCATACAACTCAAGGAAGATGATCCAATGTGAGAGGAAAATTAACATTGATCAAATTTAAACACACCCCTAACTTGTTGGATCATTGAAGTTGGAAGGGGTGATGTTAGTGACATCTTCATTTCTCGATCATTGGTTCGACGTCGTCGAAGGCGTCCCACATTGGTTGCTGATGAAAGGTGATTCCATTCCAACTCGGGGTCTGTTTTCTCTTTCTTTAATCTCTGGGGGTCATTCTTCATTGGGAGGTGTTCTTCTTTGGAGAGGGTAAATTTTGTCCAAGTGATTTTCCAACACTTCTCCCAATGAAAGAATTTATAATATAAATTAATTTAGGTTATTAATTTAATTTTAATTGGAACCATTAATCAAGTGGTGTTGGCATAACTAATTTGGGGGAAGTTCAAGAGAATTCCCTACATTTAAGAGGGATTTAAGGGGGTTTTAGCCTCGGGTTGTCCCCACCACCATAAACTATGAGAGGTTTTTGTTCAGGTGGTCCCCACCACCATAACCTCTCATGGGAGGTCTAGTTTTGGTGGTACCCACCTCCATAGACTCTCATGGTAGGTTTAGTTCTCATGGTCCGCACCTCTTAAACCTTACACATGGGAGGTTCAAAAAAAAAAGAAAATAAAATAAACAATTATTTTATTTTATTTTGGTTTCCCCAAAACCACCAAAAAACTATCTTTAACCCTTGACCTACTACAGTTGAGGTGAAGGTTTGTTTAAGAGAATACCAGAGGTGTGAGTTCAACGGTGCCCTCAAATTTCAATTCTGAGCACCAGTTCAAAAGTTAAAAAAACCCACTTGTACGTTTACTGAACGTACCTAAAACAAAGTTCAGAAAATCATTCCGGGAACACAGGACTTATAATCACGCACCTTCAATTTTCACAGACTCATAAAATTTTCATTTAATTAAAAAATAATTCATGGAAATTCTAGGTCTTTACATTCTCCCCACCTTAGGGCTTTGCTTCCCTGTATTCCACAACTCAAACAAAGGGAACAAGTGGGGGTATTGAGGACGAATCTAAGCCTCCCGCTCCCATGTGCTCTCCTGGAGGTTCTTATGCTGCCAACAGACGTGCACTAGAGGTATTGACCACCCATAAAGGACCCACTCTTGTCGATCCTCAATCTCTATGGGATCCTCCATAAAAGTCACCCCACCATCGACGTCCATCTCGCCGTGGTCGATGATGTGAGAAGGGTCGTGCACGTATCTACACATCTCAGATACATCGAAGAAGTCATGCACTCGATGCAACTTAGGTGGAAGATCTAAGATGTAAGCCACCTCACCAACTATAATCTGGACCTGAAAGGGTCTAATGACCCTCTAAGATAACTTTTCACCTTCAGAAACCTTGTCGAGGTGAGAAATGTAGAAAGACGTGGTCACCATCCTCGATCTCCAGAGGTCTTCATCTCCTGTCGGCATACGACTTCTGCCTGCTCTGTGTAGTCTTCATCTACTCTTGGATGATCTGCACCTTCTCTATGGTAGCATGTACCATCTCTACTCCCACTAGTGTTGAATCCCCTGGGTTAGTCCAGCACAAAGGTGATCTGCAAGGTCACCCGTACAATGCCTCAAAAGGAACCATCCCAATGGTGGAGTGGTAGCTGTTGTTGTATGCAAAATCCACCAAGGGAAAGTGATCCTTCTAGGTGTGACTAAAGTCGAGGATGCAAGCATGCAGCATGTCCTTGAGGGTCTGAATGGTTCTCCCAGTCTGACCATCCATTTGAGGATGGAAGGCGGTGCTGAAATGAAGCTACGTACCGAAAGCCTCCTGTAACCTAGTCCATAGCCGTGAAGTATAACGTGCATCACGATCAGAGAAAATTTCCAAGGGTACTCCATATAACCACACAATCTCCTGCACATAGGGGAATCCCAAGATATCTACTGATCTCTGCTCTCGAATTGGTAGGAAGTGGGCCGACTTGGTGAGTTGGTCGATGATCACCCAAATCGAGTCATGACCCCTGGATGTATGTAGAAGTCCTATCATGAATTCCATGGATAACCCATCCCACTTCCACTCTGTGACCACAAAATTCGGAACCAAGACTGCTGGTACCTGATGCTCCGCCTTCATTTGCAGGCAATTGAGGCACTGAGAGACCAACTCTTCTACTGATTTCTTCATTCCTGACCACCAGTGCTGTCATCGGTGATCCTAGTACATCTTCGCCACTCCTGGATATAATGCTAGAGGGGATGTGTGGTACTCCCTCAACACTTCCTCCTGAAGTGATATTGGTACCATGGTACATCCCCTGAAGAGGATGACATGATCCCCACCTTCAGAAAAACCATCAGGTGCATGTCCTATGGCTAACTTAGCACGTCGCATCTCGCAGTCAGTGTCCCCACGCAGCGCCTCCCTAACTCGATGAAGAAGCGGGGGAGTGACTGTAAGAGACTGATGAAATACTACTCCATATCTATCCACAAAGGATATCTGCAAAGCGTCCAGCTACTCTGTCGCCTCGCCTAGTAGCTGTATTCCAGATCTCATGCTGAGTGCATCTACTACAACTTTCTCCCTCCCAGGAGTATAGACTATCTCGAAGTCATAGTCTTGGAGGAACCAAGCCAATGTCTATGTCTTAGGTTTAGGTCCTCCTGAGAGAAGATATACCTGAGACTCTTGTAATCAGAGTACACTATAAAACTCTCTCCCATAAAGTAATGTCGCCACATTTTCAAGGTGAATACCACTGCTGCTAACTCCAAGTCATGGGTAGCATAGTTCTGCTCATGTTGTCTCATCTGTCGAGAACCATAAGCGATCACTGCTCGCTCTTGCTCAAAACATAACTGAGTTTGGTCCCTGATGCATCGCAGTAGACTACGTACCCTATTACCTCCTTTGGAAGCCTCAAGACGGGGGCACTAGTCAGCCTCTACCTCAGCTCCTGAAAAATCTGATGGCATCTCTCCGAACACCTGAAGGATTGCCCATTTTACGTCAATGCTGATAGTGGTGCTGAAACATTGGATAAATCTGGCACAAGTCTCCGATAGGAATTGAACAAACATAGGAAACTCCGTATATCCGTCACACTCCTAGGTGTCTCCGAAGAAAATACTGCCTCAATTTTGCTGGATCCATTACAACTCCAGCCTCCGTTATGACATGTCCCATAAATAGAACCTCTCGGATCCAGAACTGGCACTTCAAGAGCTTACCATAAAGCTGGTGTTCTTGTATTGTGTCCATTACTACCCACAAATGATGGGCATGACCCTCCTCAGTAGTTGAGTAGATAAGAGTGTAATCAATGAAGACCACCACAAAGCAATTATGGTATGTCTGAAAGATACTATTCATGAGTCCCATGAACACTGATAGAGCATTGGATACGCCGAATGGCCTATCCAAGAACCTGTAATGGCCGTACCAACATCTAGAGGCTGTCTTCTTCACATCCTCATCCCACACTCTGAGCTGGTGATAGATTGATCTATGGTCAATCTTCGAGAACCATCATGCTCCCTTTAGCTGATCAAAGAGGTTGTCAATCCTTAGGAGTGGGTACTTGTTCTTCTCAGTCACCTAGTTCAGGAATAGATAGTTGACACAAAGTCTCAAAATCCCATCCGCTTTCTTGGCAAACCAAATCATGGTTTCCCAAGGATAAGAACTGGACCAAATGAACCCTTCCCCCTGTAAGTCTTCCAGTTGTACCTACAGCTCACGAAGCTTTGTGGGAGCCATCTTATAAACTGGTGTAGTTATCGTTTCCGTCCTGGGGTACAAGTCAATGTAAAAATCCACATCTCTATGAGGAGGTAAACCCAGATCATCATCAGTGAAGACATTCGTATACTGGTCCACCACTATAGGATAACTCGGACTCTCCACATCAACTGTTCCGAGGGTAAGGCTCGCCAATGGATGAGTGATCGGATATACTCTCCTCCGGGTAGGTCCATCCTTTACTGCAAAGGCTCCCTTCTCGTCGATGAAGGTAAACCTAGTCCCATCCGTGTGGACACACCACACTTTGCACCTAATACATTCTATCTAAGCATGGACAGTAGATAACCAGTCCATACCCAAGATGACGTCGTAAGGATTCGACGCCACTATTAGGAGATCCCAACCGAAGCCCTTTCCTCTTAGAGTAAGCTCACACTGTCGTCACCAATGCGTAACCATCGAATCCGCTCTCGAAGGAGTATCTAGCTGTAAGGATCGAGCCAAAGGCTCCATAATAATCTTAGATCTCTGAACGAGGGTAGTGGCAATAAAAAAAGACTGGAACCTATGTCTATAAGTACAGTAGCTGGGGTGGAGTAGACACAGATCGTACCTTGTATCATCTCAAAAGTGCCATGATCATAGGCCTCAGCTGCCTGGAGTTAAGCTCGCCCCTATCCTCCTACTCCCTGTAGTCGAGGTGGACCACCTGGTGGTGGTGGCCATAACATCTCGAATCATCACCCACCACTAGATTCATGCCCAGCTCCTCTGCCATGTCCGCCTGCTCCCTACAGAACTCCTAGATCAAACCACTCTCTCTACCTGGGCGGTCCTTCGACTGTCTGTTGATCATTCGTATGGTGGGGCAGACAGTCAAGAGCCATGTGACCCTACTTGCTGAATGCATAACACTTCCCGCTCCTGGCATGACTGGCTCTGCCTTGGGTGCCCCATACAACCAACCCTGAATCCTACAGTCATCCACCTATAGGTCTGGTCCTTTTGGACCTCTGTGTCATCTGTCTACTGCCAGCTTCAGAATACTCTTCTATGTGACGAATGATGGTGGGTCTCACTGCAGGTGTCTTATCACCAAGGAAACTCTCCACAAAGAGGGCTCTCTCTAACACCCCTGCCTATTTCATAGTGCTAAGAGAAATCATCGATGCCCTGATCTCTCGCCTGAACCCCTGCTCGAAGGTCCGGGCCCAGAAGAATGTGTCTTGTACCATATCTGTGGAGTAGCATGAGAGGTCAGTGAACCTAGATGAGTATTGTTCCAAAATCATACTTCCCTGCTATAGATGAAGAAGATCATGTTTGTGTACTATGTGAAGAGTTGCTGGAACAAACTCTGCTTGAAACAGGCTCTCAAAGTCATCCCATAGAAGCGTCACCTTATCATAAACCTAGAGAATCAAGATCGACCATCTACCTGTTGCTTCCTGTTGAAGGATGGCGGCATAGATCACCATGAGATCGGGTGGTGTCCCTACTTGTCGGAAGACTCTCACTGCGACCTCTAGAAAATCCTCAGCCGCCTGTGGGTCCGTCTCTCTCTGACCCTAGGAGGCCTCTAGCACTGGAACTCATGAAACGCGCTCAAGAAGCATGCACCCTCTGCTTCTGGGGATGGTGGCATCAATATCCCAGTGGGTAATGGTACTATTGGTGCCTCAGCTGGAAGAGAGCCTTGCCATGATGCCTCATCGCTCGGTGGGCTATCGGTGCGTACTATATCCGGAACCCTAGTTGGCTGTATGTGTGGAGGCATCCTGAAAAGAAACAGGTGCACCAAAGTCAATAAGTTATACCTGGTGAGATGACTCAAAGAGTTCACAAAGAAGACTCTTGAAAACGCACATGCAATCAGTGTTTTTGTGCAATGAGTGGGAAATCAGAAGTCAGGGTCCTGGTTTATGGATACGTCAGCCGCCACACCAACACTAGATTCCCTAAACTGATAACTGAACTCACTTAACATAACACTATTTTCTTTAAAAAGATCTAATTCCTATGTTCTACGGTAGAATCGACTTCTCTGATACCAATTTTTCAAGACCTATCCCCCGGGACCTATGCCATGACTAGCCCAAGCCTGGCTTCTATAGGCTAGTGGCTGGAGACTAACAACAAAGGTGTATTCCCTAAATCTAGGAAGGAATTGCCTTTATAACCTATAAGCACACAGAACCAAGCACACAATAAGATAAAAACTATAGTAAACTAAATAGTAAACATACTGAGTGCAGTATGTAAAAGGGTCCAGAATACAAGACCAACTGGAAATTACAAGGAAAACTGGAAAGTACAAGACGACTGATAGGTGAAAAGCAACTCATGGATTGTCCAACATGAATCCTACCTAAAGGAAAGGTACAACTCATGAATGGACATCTCTGCGGTTCGCCTCGTCTAACATCCACCTCCAAGCTACCTCCAGTCTTGGTACTCTTATCCTTAGTCAGCACTGTCCGTCGTCTGCACCAAACACAATAGGGTGCAGGCATAGCCCATGTAGGGGTGAGTATAATGATACTCAGTAGGGACCCCGAGACCCTCAAGGTTCACAAAATTCACAAAGGATAAACTAAAAAGCATGAAGTCAACTATCAACCCTACATAAGAATATTCCCATACATATACCTAAGTTATCAAGTATACCCATCTCAATCATGAGGAAACAAAGGGTCCAACCCAAAATCCCCAAGCTCAACTATTCTACAAAGGAAGGAAAACCACAAAGGTGGGTACCACACAGGTACACCACATAGAAGAATACCATCAAGGTATTAACATGAAGGAAATTACCATAAGGTACAGACTCAGATCACACTAGGTATAACATAAGTACAGTAATATAGATGATTAGATGTAACTACTGAATCATCTTAATCTGTTAAGAGGTATAAACACACATGATCACTTGGTGCTAACCCACATAGGATCACTCAGTGATGACCCACACAGGGTCTCTAGGTGCTGACCCACATAGGATTGCTCAGTGATGACCCACACAGGATCTATCGGTGCTGACCCACACAGGATTGCTATATGCTGAACCACACAGGATCGCTCAGTGCTGACCCACATAGGATTTATCTTCATTCTTCACGTCATAGCCAGAAACTAGGTTCCCGCACTAGGTTTGATCTTCTCTGGGAGGGTGCGCTCCTCAAGCCACTGATCGATAATCCAACATCCATGAATTCTCATGAAGAAGTATCTCAAAGGACCACCTCATCATAGGGGTATCAATGCAATAGATGGTGTGTCAATCATACGTCCGGTCTGTGAGTTATTAGCCTTTTAGTCCCGAGGGCCCGGTTGGATTTGTGCTCGATCCAACCCGAAAATAATCTAACTTTACCCAAATCTCCAGTGGGGTATACTCAAGGGATGGACTCTTTCAAAGGTTTCTAGTGCCATGGACGGTTCGTCAAACGTACATCATGTGCCAATGTTATGACCAAAATAGCGTAAATGGTTTATAGTGGGTCTGGGTCAAGTCCGACCTATCCTGACCTGCTAGATCTAACCTGGATCGTGTTGTGGCCTGACCCACGCTGGGCGGCCCGACCGAGCAGGACAGAGGCCGTGGGGCAATGAGGGCGGCGAAGCCATGGGGCAGTGGGGCAGGGCTGCGGACAACGAAGCTGTAGTGTGCTGCAGAGGGGCCATGGGCGGCGTGACAGGGCTGTGGGTAGTGAGGCCGTGGGGCGGCGCAAGGGTTCGTGGTTGGGGAGGGCGCCGGGTGGTGTGGGGCGCCGTGGGGAAATGCAGTGGGGACACAGGCGGCATGGCGGGGTTGCGGGGTGTCACGACAGGGTCGTGGGGCGGTAGAGCCGGAGAGAGGCGAAGCCGCGGACAACGCAAGGGCATGGAGCAGCGTTGGCTGCAGACAGAAGAGTCCACAGAAGATGGAGGCCACGGGGCGGCACCGTTGTCTTTGTCACAGCCGGCAGTGGTGTCGGCCACCATTCTCGTGTTTCACCGGTGCCAAACACCGACACCGGTCACTATCACCCTCACAAAGAACACACAAAAGAAGAATGATGGAGGGTTCGGGCTATGTTTGTTTGGCCCGCACCCTCTACATTAGAGCGGTATCAAGTGGTTCACAAATATGAATCAAGAACATGTATTGAAGATATTTAAAAACATCAATCCCCACAACCTTCATCATTCACTATTCCCAATTCCTCAAAATAAAACACACGCGGATCAACTAGTTTATGAGAGTTGATCTGCATTCTTAGTTTACAAGGGAAGGACATGGGAAGTGATAATCACATAGAAATAAACCCCTTCATTGAATATTTTTCTATGAAGAGATCATGGAAGGAGATGGTGTCGTTGGGGACAGACGGGCATCAGGGATATTGGCGTTTCCTCGATCGTCGGTTCCCTATCATTGAAGACGTTCCTCATCGGTGTGGGTGTTCTTCATTGGGGAGCACATTCTTCATTGGGGAATGTGTTCTTCATTGGAGATAATAATCCTCCATGTTCTCTCCCAATTATCTTTTCCTAATACTTTCCCCAATTCCACTGAAAAGAAAAAGAAATAGCCAACATAAAACTAAAAACTTAACATTTAATTTTATGTTGACACATATTATTAAATGGTAACTTAACATTTAATTTTATGTTGACACATAAAATTAATTATTAACTTAACATTTAATTTTATGTTGACACATAAAATTAATTGTGGTAGTTGAGTGGTTTCCTCCCCCCATTATGAGGGGTCCATGTGGTCCCCACCACCAAGCTTTGAATTCAAAAATATAGGTTTTAGTTCGGGTGGTCCCCACCTCCCAACATCCACATGGGAGTTACAAAAAAAATAAAATGTTACACAATTTTATTTTATTTCATTCTTTCACAAAAAACCCAAATTTTATCTTTCACTCTTGACCCACTGCGGTCGAGTTGAAGATACCCTTTAGCGAATACCGGCGCTGCGAGTTTAACGGTGACCTCATATTTCAATTCCGAGCACCGATTCAAAAGTTTCAAAAACCTAATCGTATGTTTACTGAACGTACCCGAAAAATAGTTCAGAAATTAATTTTGGGCAAACCGGGCCTCAGAATCACGCACCGTCAATTTTTTCAGACTCACAAAATTCCCTTATATTAACAAAAATTACATGGAATTTTTGAGTGTTTATATTCTCTCTACCTAAAGGATTTACATCCTCATAAGCCACACCAAAAACTTGGTAAATAAGTATGGGTACTGAGCACATATCTTAGCCTCGCACTCCCATGTGATCTCCTGAAGGTTCCCATACTGGAAACGAATGCGCACCAGAGGTATCAACCGCCCATAAAGGAAACACTCTTGTTGATCATCAATCTCAATAGGATCCTCCATAAAAGTCGTCTCATTGTCGACGTCCATCTCTCTGTGGTCGATGATGTGATAAGGGTCGTGCACGTATCTCCTTAGCTAGTATACGTGGAATACGTCGTGCACCTGGTGCAACTGAGGTGGACAAGAAAAGCGGTATGCCACCTTGCCAACTCTGCTGAGGACCTGAAAAGGTCTGATGTATCTCAGAGATAACCTGCCGCCTCAGCCAAATCTCGGCAATCCTCGTCGCACTAGTGCTGACTCCCCTGGGTCAGTCCAGCACAAAGGTGATCTGCAAGGTCGCCCATAAAATGCCCCAAAAGTTTTCATCCTAATGGTGGTGTGATAGCTGTTGTTGTATGAAAACTCTACCAAAGGAAAGTGATCCTCCCAACTACAACCGAAGTTGAGGACACAATCACACAATATGTCCTCGAGAGTCTGAATGGTCCGCTCATTTTGTCCATCTATCTGAGGATGAAAGGTGTTTCTCAAATGAAGATATATCCAAAAATCCTCCCACAACCCCTTACATATCCAGGAATTAAAACGTGAATCACGATCGGAGACAATCTTCAAGGGTACTCCGTGCAGCCGCACAATCTTCTACACATAAAGGCGTCCATAGTGCTCAACTGAACCATGCTCTCTAATCGACATGAAGTGGGCCTACATGGTGAGTTGTTTGACGATCACACAGATAAAGTCATGACCTCTAGATGTACATGGAATTCCCGCCATGAAGTCCATGTATATCCCATCCAACTTCCACTCTAGGAACTCTAAAGGATGAACCAAGCCTACTTGTACCTAATGCTCTGCCTTCACTTTCTGGGAATTGAGGCACCAAGAGACAAACTCTACTACTAATTTATTCATTCCTGGACACCAGTGATGTCGTCAGAGATCCTGGTACATCTTTGCCTCTCCTGGATGTACCGCTAGAGAGGATGTGTGTAAGTCCCTCAACACTTCCTCTTGAAGTGATACTGGTACCATGGTACATCCTCTGAAGAGGATGACATGCTACCCACCTTCAGAAAATCCATCAGGTGCCTGTCCTATGGATAACTGAGCACGTCATGTCTCGCAGTCAATGTCCCCAAGCTATGCCTCCCTGACTCGCTGAAGAAGTGGGGGAGTTACTGTAAGAGACTGAAGAAAAGATGCTCCATCTCCATCCATAAACAATATCTGCAAAGCGTCCAGCTGCTCCGTCGCCTCACCTAGCAACTGTATACCAGATCTCCAGAATAGTGCATGTGCTACAACATTCCCCTTCCTAGGAGTATAGACTATCTCAAAGTCATAGTCCTGGAGGAACTCAAGCCAACGTTGGTGTATGAGGTTCATGTCCTTCTGAGAGAAGATATACTTGACACTCTTGTGATCAGAGTACACTGTAAAATGCTCACCCATCAATTAATGTCACCAAATTTTCAAGGCGAAGACCACTATGGCTAACTCTAGGTCATGGGTAGAAAAGTTCTACTAATGCTGTCTTAGCTATCGAGAACCATAAGTGATCACTGCTTTCTCCTACATCAGGACACATCTGAGTCTGGTCCCTGATGAGTTGTAGTAGACTACTTAACCTACGCCCTCCTCTGGAAGCCTTAAGATGGGGGAACTAATCAAACTCTGCCTCATCTCATGAAAACTCTGCTGACATCTCTCCGACCACATGAAGTATTGCCCCTTCCTCATCAATTCTTATATTGGTGCTATAACTTTGGAGAAATCTGGAACAAATCTCTGGTAGTAACCGTCCAAACCCAAGAAGCTACGTATCTCTGTCACATTACTAGGTGGCTCCCAATTAGGTACCACCTCAATCTTCACTGGATCCACTATAAGTCTAGCCTCTGATATGACATGTCCCAGAAAGTGAACCTCTCGGATCCTGAACTGGCACTTCAAGAGCTTACCATAAAGCTGGTGCTCTCAGAGTGTGTCCAGTACTACCAGCAATTGATGGGCATGATCTTCCTCAGTAGTCAAGTAGATAAGAATGTCATCAATGAAGACCACCATAAAGTCATCAAGGTATGGTTGAAAGATCTTGTTCATGATTACCATGAACACTACTGGAGCATTGGTTATGATGAATGGCATAAACAAGAACTTGTAATGGTTGTACCAATATCCGAGGCCATCTTTTGCAAATCCTCATCTCGCACTCTAAGCTAGTTATAGCCTGATCTGAGGTCTATCTTTGATAACCACAATGCTTCCTTTATCTAATCAAAGAGGTCGTCAATCCTTGGGAGTGGGTACCTGTTCTTCACGACCACTTGGTTCAGGCACCGATAGTTGACACAAAGTATCAAAGTCCCGTACGCCTTCTTGGCGAACAAAATCGGGGCTTACTAAGGAGAAAACTAGGCCGAGTGAAACCTTTCCACTATAATTCCTCCTGTGTGTAATCATCGAATACACTCCCGTAAGAGTATCTAGCCGTAAGGATTGAGCCAACAGCTCCACCAGAATCTATGAGCTCCAAATGAGGGTAGTGGTAATAAAAGAATGACTATAACCTGTATCTATAAGTACTGCAACTAAGGTGGAGTAGACACATATCGTACCTCGTATCATCTCCAGAGCACCATGATTAATGGCCTTAGCTACCTGGAGCAGAGCTCGCTCTTGTCCTCTGCCTACCTGTGGTCGAGGTGGACCACCCGGTGGTGGTGGTAGTGACATATCAAATCACCGCCCACCGCCAGCTGCATGCCCATCTCCTCTGCGACGTCCGCCTGCTCCATGCCGACCTCCGCAACTGAACCTCTGTCTATGCCCGGGCGGTCCTTCCACCTTCTGCTGATCATACGTACAGTGGGGTGGACAATCAGGACCCATGTGACCATGCCCACCACATGCGTAACAATGCCAGCTCCTGGCATGACTAGCTCTACCTCAGGTGCCCCGTAAAACCAACCCTGAATCCTACAGTCATCCACCTATAGGTCTGGGATTTTTGGACCTCTGTGTCATCTTTCTGCTACCAGCTGCAGAAGACTTCACTACATGTTGACTGGTGGTGGGTATCGATGTTGGTGACTGTTCAACAAGGAAACTCTCCACTAAGAGGGCCCTCTATAACACCCCACCTCTGTCGGGATGCTAAAAGAAATCATAGAAGCCCTGATATCTTGCCTGAGCCCCTGATCAAAGGTCCGAACCCTAAAGAATGGGCCTCGTACTATATCTATGGAGTAGCGTGAGAGGTTAGTGAACCTCGTTGAGTACTATTCCATAGTCATGATGCCCTGCTGCAGATGAAGAAGCTCCTGTATGCGCACTATACAGAGAGTCTCTGGAACAATCTCTACCGAAACAGGCTCTCAAAGTCTGCCCATAGAAGCGTCACCTCGTCGTGAACCTGGAGCATCAAGCTCCACCATCTTCCTATTTCATCCTATAGAAGGGTGTTGGCAAGGATCTCCATGTGATCGGCTGCTATTCCTACTAGTCGAAAGACACTCACCATGACCTCCAACCAATCCTCATCTACTTGTGGGTCTGTCTCTCCCTTGAACCTATGTTGCCTCTATCTCAAGAACTCATGAAACGTGCTCAAGAGGTGTGCACCCTCTGCTTCTAGTGTTGGTGGCATCGATGTCCCAACAGGTAATGGTACCGCTGGTGACTCTGTTGGAAGAGGGCCCTGCACCAAGGCCTCGTTGTTCGGTGGGATATCAGTGCGTACTATATCAGAAACCCTAGCTGGATGTCTGCATGGAGGCATCCTGAAAAGAAAAAGGTGGACCATGGTCAATAAGTTATACCTGGTGAGCTGACATAAAGAGTTCAAAAATAAGACTATTGTAAACACACATGCAATCAGTGTTTTTGTGCACTGAGTGAGAAATTAGATGTCAGGGTCCTGGTTTATGGATACATCGGCCTCCACACTAACACTGGATTCTCTAAACTGATAACCAAACTCACTACACTTAACACTATTTCTATTAAAAATATCAGAGTCCTATGTTCTACGGTAGAACCAACACCTCTGAGACCAATTTTTCAGGACCTATCCCCTGGGGCTTGTGTTGTGACTACCCCAATCCCTCCTTCCATAGGCTAGGGGCTAGCGACTTGCACCGAAGGTGTATTACCTAAAACTGGGAAGGAATTTCCTTTATAACCTATAATCACATGAAAACAATCACACATCAAGATACAAACTCAATTAAAATTAATAGTAAACAAATTGAGTGTAGTATGTAGAAGGGGCCAGAATACAAGCCCATCTGAAAATTACAAGGAAAACTGGAAAGTACAAGATGACTGATAGGTGAAAAGCATCTTCTGGATCATACACCAAGAATCCTACCTGAAGGGTAGGTTCAACTCATGAATGACCGTCTCTGCGGTTCTCCTCATATAATTCCCACCTCCGAGCTACCTCCTATCTCGGTACTCTCATCCTTTGTCAGTGTTTTCCGTTGTCTGCCCCAAAGACAATAGGGTGCAGGCATAGCCCGTGTAGGGGTTAGTATAAAGATACTCAGTAGGGACCCCGAGACCCTCAAGTTCTCACAAAATCCATAAAGGATAAACTACAAAGCATGAAGTCAACTGTCAACCCTACTTAGGTATATCACCATACATATACCTAAGTTATCAAGTATACACATCCCAATCAGGAAGAAATATAGGGTCCAACCCAAAGCCCCAAGCTCAACTGTTCCACAAAGTATAGAAAAATACGAAGGTGGGTACCACAGAGGTACGCCACATAGAAGAATACCACTAAGGTATTACCATTAATGAAAGTACTACAAGTTACAAACTCATCTCACACCAAGTATAACTTAAGTACTATATTAGAGATGATTAGATGTAACTACGGAATCATCTTACTTTGTTAAGAGGCAGATCCACACAGGATCTCTTGATGCTGACCCAGAGATGATCGCTTGGTGCTGACCCACACAGGATCGCTAGGTGATGACCCACACAGGATCACTCGGTTCTAACCCACATAAGATCACTTGGTGCTGATCCTCACAGGATCTCTAGGAGATGACACACACAGGATCACTCGGTGCTGACCCACACATGATCTCTCTTTATTCTTCACATCACAGCCAGCTACTGGGTTCCCGTACTTGGATTTCTCGTCTCCAGGAGGGTCTGCTCCTCAAACCACTAGTCGATACTCCAACTACCACTAATTCTCATGAAGAAGTATATCAAAGGACCTCCGCATCATAGGGGTCTCAACACAACAGATGGTGCGTCAATCGGACTCCCAGTCTGTGAGTTATTAGCCTTTTAGTCTCGGGGGCCCGGTTGGATTCGTACTCGATCCAACCCGACCATACTCTAACTTTACCCAAATATCCATTGGGGTATACGCAAGGGACCATCTCACTCCAAGATTTCTAGTTCCACTGACAGCTCGTCAAACTAACATCATGTGCCAAAGTTATGGCCAAAATAACATAAATGGGTCGTAGTGGGTCTGGGTCTAGTTCGACCTAGTCAGACCGACCCAGCCCAACCTAGCTTGGGCCGACCCAGTTTGGATCGACCCGGCCTGATCCACTGAATCTGGCCTGACCAGTGTTGTGGCCTGGCCCGATGGGTGGTCTGGCCCACTAGGTTCGGCCCGGCCCGCGGTGGGCGGCCCGGTCTGGGGACCCGGCTCGGTGGCGCAGAGGCCACAGGCCCACGAGGGTGGAGAAGCCACTGGGTGGCATGGTGGGGCTGCAGAAGGCTGCCCCACGGCCCCACCGCAGGGCAGAGCGGCGGGGTTGCGGGCATTGAGGCTGTGGGGCAGCGTGGGGGGCTGCGGGCAACGAGGTCGCGGGGCGGCATGAGGTGCGGGGGTTGGCGAGGCCGCGGGGTGGCATGTCAGCATGGTGTGGCCAAGGGTTGCACGATGGAATCACAGGGCGGTAGATCCATGGATGACACGAGGGTGCGAGGTGGAACAAGCCGTAGATGGCAGAGGCCGCAGACAGCAGAGGTCGTGGACGGCGGTGGCCGCGGGGCAGTGCCATTGTCTTTGTCACGGCCGTCGGTGGTGCCGTCCACCATTCTCGTGTTCCACCGGTGCAAAATGCCAACACCGGTCTTCATCACCATCATGAAGAACACACAAAAGATAAATGAATAAGAGGTCGAGCCATGTTGGCTTGGCCCGCAGCCTCTGCGTTAGAGCGGTAGCAAGTGGTTCACAAATTTGAATCAAGAACGTGTATGGAAGATATTTAAAAACATCAATCCCACAACCTTCATCAATCACTATTCCCAATCCCGAAAAAGAAAAAACACGTAGATCAACTAGTTTATGAGAGTTGATCTGTGTTCTTTGTTTAGAAGGGAAGAACGTGGGAATTGATAGTCACATAGAAATAAACCCCTACCTCGAATATTTGTCAACAGAGGCCGCAAGGAAGGAGATGATGTCGTTGGGGATAGACGGATGTCAGTGACATCAACATTTCCTCGATCCTCAGTTCGCTATCTTTGAAGACATTTGTCATTGGCATGAGTGTTCTTCGATGGGGAGTATGTTCTTCGTTGGAGAACACATTGTTTGTTGGAGAGAATAATCCTCCAAATTCTCTCCCAATTCTCTTTTGCCAATCCTTTCCCCAATTCCACCAAAAATAAAAATTATCCAATATAAAATTAATAAATTAAAATTTAATTTTATGTAGACACATAAAATTACTTAAGGGAGTTGAGAGGTTTCCTCCCCCCATTATGAAGGGCTCGGGTGGTCCCCACCACCAAGCTTTGAATTCAAAAATGGTGGTTTTAGTTTGGTTGGTCCCCACCTCCCAACATCCACATGGGAGTTCCAAATAAAATAAGATGTTACAAAATTTTATTTTATTTTATTCTTTAAAAAAAACCCAAATTCTATATTTTATTCTTGGCCCATTGCGGTCGAGGTGAAGGTCCCCTTAAATGAATACCAGTGCTGCGAGTTCAACGGTGCCCTCAGATTTCAATTCCAAACACCGGTTCAAAAGTTACAAAACCCACTCACACGTTTACCAAAAGTACCCCAAAAAAATTTCACAAATTCATTCTGGGCACATCGGGCCATGGAATCATGTGTCGTCAATTTTCACGGTCTCATAAAATTCCCATTTGTTAAAAAAAATTAAATTGAATTTCCGGGTCTTTACATTTTCCCCACCTTAGGTCTTAACGTTCTCATATGCCACATCACAAAAAATGTATACAAGTGGGGGTACTTAGAACGTATCTAAGCCTCCCTCTCCCATGAGATCTTCTGGAGGTTTCGTTGTTTCCATCAAATGTACACCAGAGGTATCAACCACCCACGAAGGACACGCTACTATCGATCCTCAATCTCTACTGAAACCTCTGTAAAAGTTTCCCCATCGTCGATGTCCATCTCTCTGTGGTTGATGATGTGAGAAGGGTCATGCATTTATCTCCTCCGCTGGGATACGTGGAAGACGTCATGCAACTGGTGTAACTGAGGTGGAATATCTAAGTGGTATTCCACCTCACCAACTTTGATGAGGACCTGAAAAGGTCTGATGAATCTTGGAGATAACTTGTCGCGTCGGAAAAATCTCCATAAACCACATCGGGGTGAGACTTGTAGAAAGATGTGGTCACCATCCTTGAACCCTATAGGTCTCCGTCTCCTGCCGGCATAAGACTTCTATCTCCTATGTGCAGTCTTCATCCGCTCCTGGATGATATGCACTTTCTCCATGGAAGCCCGTACCATCTCGGGTCCCACTACTATTGACTCCCCTGGCTCAGTCCATCACAAAGGTGATCTATAAGGTCGCCTGTACAACACCTCAAAAGATGCCATCCCAATGGTGGTATGATAGCTGTTTTTATATGAAAACTCCACCAAAGGCAAGTGATCGTTCCAACTGCGACTGAAGTCGAGGACACAAGCACACATCATGTCCTTGAGAGTCTGAGTGGTCCGCTTAGACTGGCCATCCATCTGAGGATGGAAGGTGGTGCTCAAATGAAGTTGCATCCCGAAAGCCTCCCGCAACCCCTTCCATAGCCAGGAAGTAAAACGTGTGTCACGATCAGAGACAATCGTCCAGGGTAATCCATGTAGCCACACAATCTCTTGTATATAGAGGCGTCCCAAGCTCTATACTAAACCCTGCTCTCTAATCAGTATGAAGTGGGCCGACTTGGTGAGTCGGTCGATGATCACCTAGATAGAGTCATGACCTCTGGATTTATGTGTAAGTCCTATCACAAAGTCCATGGATAGAGGTCCCACTTCCACTATGGGACCTCTAAAGGCTGAACCAAGCCTGCAGGTACCTGATACTCTGCCTTCACTTGTTGGAAAATGAGGCACTGAGAGACAAACTCTGCTACTGCTTTCTTCATTCCCGGCCACCAGTGCTATCGTAGGATATCCTAGTATATCTTCACCACTCCTAGATGTACTGCTAGAGGGGATGTGTGTAAATCCCTCAAAAATTCCTCCTAAACTGATACTGGTACCATGGTACGTCCTCTGAAGAGGATGGAATGCTCCCTACCTTCAGAAAATCCCTCAGGTGCATGTCTTGTGGATAACTGAGCATGTCGAGTCTCGCAGTCAGTGTCTCCACACTGCGCCTCCCTGACTCGCTAAAGAAGTGGGGGAGTGAATGTAAGAGACTAAAGAAAAGCTAATACATCTCCATCCACAAAGGATATCTGCAATGTATCCAGTTGCTCTATCACCTCGCCTAGCATCTGTATACCAGATCTCTAGCTAAGTGCATCTGCTACAACATTCCCTCTCTGAGGAGTATAGACTATCTCAAAGTCATAGTCCGGATATAACTGAAGCCAACATCACTGTCTCAGGTTCAGGTCCTTCTCAGTGATGATATACATGAGACTCTTGTGATTAGAGTACACTATAAAATGCTCACCCATCAAGTAATACTGCTAAATCTTCAAGGAGAGGACCATTACTTCTAACTCCAGGTCATGGGTAGTGTAGTTTTTCTCATGCTATCTCAACTGTCAGGAACCATATGTGATAAATACTCCCTCCTGCATTAGGACACATTCGAGCCCAGTCCCTGATGCATTGCAGTAGACTATGCACCCTACGCCCTCCTCTAGTAGCATCAAGATGGGTGCACTAGTAAGCCTCTACCTCATCTCCTGAAAACTCTACTGGCATCTCTCCGACCACAAAAGGGGTTCCCCCTCTTCGTCAACACTGATTGAGGTTCTACAACTCTGGAGAAGTCTGGTACAAACCTTCGGTAGTATTTGGCCAAACCCAGGAAACTTCGTACCTCCGTCACACTCCTGGGTGGCTCCTAAGCAAGTACCGCCTCAATCTTCACTGGATCCACCATAACTCCAACCTCTGATATGACATGTTCTAGAAAGTGATCCTATCAGATCTAGAAATGGAACTTCGAGAGCTTACCATAAAGCTGGTACTCTCGGAGTGTGTCTAGTACTACCCACAAATGATGGGCATGCTCCTCCTTAGTAGTCGATTAGATAAAAATGTCATCAATGAAGACTACCATAAAGCGGTCAAGGTATGGCTGAAAGATTCTGTTCATGAGTCCCATGAACACTACTAGAGGATTTGTTATACCGAATGGTATAACCAAGAACTCTTAATGGTCGTACCGGCATCTGAAGGTCGTCTTCTACACATCCTCATCTCGCACTCTGAGCTGGTGATAACCTGATCTGAGGTCTATCTTTGAGAACCCCTGTGCTCCCTTCAGCTGATCAAAGAGGTCATAAATCTTAGGGAGTGGGTACTTATTCTTCAAGGTCACCTAGTTCAGGCACCGATAGTCAACACAAAATCTCAAACTCCCATCCATCTTCTTAGGAAACAAAATCGGGGCTAGCCAAGGAGAACCACTAGGCCGAATGAACTGTTTCTCTTGTAAGTCCTCATGCTGTACCCGTATCTCACGAAGCTCTGTAGGAGCCATTCGATACACTGGTGTACATATCAGTGTCGTACCGGGGTACAATTCAATGTAAAAATCCACCTCCCTACGAGGAGGTTGACCCATAACATCATCAAGGAAGACATCCACATACTAGTCCACCACTACAGGATAACTCGGAATCACCACATCAACTCCTCCGAGGATAAGGCTGGACAATTGATGAGTGATTGGCTGCACTCTCCTCCAGGTAAGTCCATCCTATGCTACAAAGGCTCCCTTCTTGCCGGTGAAGGTAAACCTGGTCCCATCCATGTGGACACACTGCACTTTGTGCCAAATAATGTCTATCTGAGCATGGACTATAAATAACCAGTCCATACCGAAGATGATGTCGTAAGTCCTTGATGCCACAACTTGGAGACCCAGCCGAAGCTCTCGCCTCCTAGAGTAAGATCACACTGCCGACCCCAGTGCGTAATCGTCGAATATGCTCCCGTAGGAGACTCTAGTTTTAAGGATTGAGCCAACAGCTCCGTCAGAAACTCCTAGTTCCGAATGAGGGTAGTGGATATAATATAATGACTGACACCTATGTCTACAAGTTCTGCAGCTAAGGTGGAGTAAGAACATATCACACCTCGTATCATCTCCAGAGCATCGTGATTGTAGTCCTCAGCTATCTGGAGCTGAGCTAGCCCATGTCCTCCTGCTCCCTGTGGTCGGGGAGGACAACCTAGTGGTGGTGGAAGTAACATCTCTAATCGATTCCCAACACTAACAACAGGGCCATATCCTTGTCCACGTCTGCCTTCTCCTTGTAGACCTCCTTAATCGAACCTCTGATAACAATTTGTCACGACCCGTCCCACAGGGCACATGCCGTGACTACCCCAAGCCCACCTTCTATAGGCTAGGGGCAAGTGACTAGCACTGAAGGTGTCTTCCCTAAAATAGGTAGCACATTTCCTTTATAACTTGTAACCACACGCAACTAAGCACACACCTAGATACAAACTCAAGTAATTTTAATAGTAAATAGAGTGAGTTTAGTAAGTAAAAGTGGCCGGAATACAAGCCCAACTAGAAAGTAAAAGGAAAACTAGAAAGTACAAGATGACAGATTGGTGAAAATTAGCTCCTGGATCGTCCAACAAGAATCCTACCTGATGGGTAGGTACAGCTCGCGAACGGCTACCTCTATGGTTTGCCTCATCTAACGTCCACCTCCGAGCTACCTCCAGTCCTGGTACTCTCATCCTCAGTCAATGATTTCCATGGGTGGTGAGACCGCGGGGTGGCGATGGCCGCGAGGTGGCGCAGCAGGGCAGCAGACCGTGCGACGGGGCCGCGGGCTGCGCGATAGGGCCGCGGTGCGGCAAATCTGCGAGCGGAGTGAGGGTGTGGGGAAGTACTGGCTACAAATGGCGGAGGCCGTGAATGATGGTGGCCACGTGGTGGAACTGTTGTCTTCATCATGTCTGACAGTGGTGTCATCCTCCGTTCTCGTGTTCCATCGGTACTAAAAACTGTCACCGGCCATCGACACCATCACGAAGAACACACAAAAGAAGATCGACGGAGGCATCATGCCATGTTGGTTTGGCCCACACACTCAGTGTTAGAGAGGTAGCAAGTGGTTCACAAATTTGAATCAAGAACTTCTATGGATGATATTTAAAAACATAAATCCCCACAACCTTCATTAATTACTATTCCCAATCCCACAAAAGAAAACACCCGTGGATCATCTAGTTTATGAGAGTTGATCCGTGTTCTTAGTTTAGAAGGGAAGAATGTCAGAAGTGATAATCACATAGAAATAAACCCCTACCTTGAAGATTTTTCGACAGAGTTCACAATGAAGGAGATGATGTCGTTGGGGACAGATATATGTTAGTGAAGTCGGCATTTCCTTGATCATAGTTTCAATGTCGTTGAAGACGTTCCTCGTCGGTGTGATCGTTCTTCGTTGGGGAGCGATTTCTTCATTAGAGAACACATTCTTATTTGGAGAGAATAATCCTCCAAGATCTATCCCAATTCACTTTTTCCAATCCTTTCCCCAATTCCTCAAAAAAGAAAAAGAAAAATCCAACATAAAAATAATAACTTAATATTTAATTTTATGTTTACACATAACATTAATTGTTAACATAATATTTAATTTTATGTTGACACATAAAATTAATTGAGGGAGTTGAGAGGTTTCCTCCCCCCATTATGAGGGGTTCGGGTGGTCCCCAACACCAAGCTTTGAATTCAAAAATGGAGGGTTTAGTTCGGGTTGTTCCCACCTCCCAAGAACCACACTGGAGTTCCAAATAAAATAAAATGTTACACAATGTTATTTTATTTTACTGTTTCACAAAAGTCCCAAATTTTATCTTTCACTCTTGGCCCACTACGGTTGAGGTGAAGGTCCCCTTAAGCGAATATCAACACTATGAGTTCAACGGTGCCCTTAGATATCAATTCTAATCACCGGTTCAAATGTTACAAAAACCCTCTCACACGTTTAATTAACATATATGAAAAAAAGTTCAAAAATTCATTCTGGGCACATCAGGCCTCGGAATCACACACCGTCAATTTTCTCGGACTCATAAAATTACACTATATTAAAAATAATTACATTGAATTTCCGTGTCTTTACATTCTCTTCACATTAGGGCCTTATGACCCTATAAGCCACATTACAAACTATGTAAACAAGTGTGGGTACTGAGCATGAATCTGAGCCTCCCGCTCCCCTGTGCTATCCTAGAGGTTCTTGTGCTATCAAAAAACACGTACCAGAAGTATCGACCACCCATGAAAGAACCACTCTTGTCAATCCTCAATCTCTACTGGAACCTCCATAAAAGTCTCCCCATCATCAACGTCCAGCTCTCCATGGTCGATAATGTAAGAAGGGTCATGAACATATCTCCTCACCTGGGATACGTGGAAGACGTCGTGCACCTGGTGCAACTGAGGTGGAAGTGCTAAGTGGTAAGCCAACTCGCCAACTCTGTTGAGGACATAAAAGGGTCCAAAGAACCTAAAAGATAACTTTCCACCTCGTCCAAATCTCATCAAACCTCGTCAAGGTGAGACACGTAGAAAGATGTGGTCGCTATCCTCGAACTCAAAATGTATCCATCTCCTGTCGGCATATGACTTATGCCTGGTCTATGCAGTCTTCATCCACTCTGGGTTGATCTGCACCTTCCCTGTGGTAGCCTGTACCATATCTGGTCCCACTAGTGCTGACTCCCTAGGATCAGTCCAGCACAAAGGTGATCTGCAAGGCCGCCCGTACAACGCCTCAAAAGGTGTCATCCCAATGGTGGAGTTATAGCTATTTTTATACGAAAACACCACCAAAGGAAAGTGACCCACCTAGCTGCGAATGAATTCGAGGAAGCAAGAACGCGACATGTCCTCGAGGGTATGAAAGGTCTTATCAGTATGAACATCCATCTGAGAAGGGTAGGTGGTGGTCAAACAAAGATGCATCCCAAAAGCCTCCTGCAACCCCTTCTATAGCTGGGAAGTAAAACATGCATCATGATCGGAGAAAATAGTCAAGGTTACTCAATGTAACCGCACAATATCCTCCACATAGAGGCTTCCCAAGCTCTCTACTGAACCCTGCTCTCTGATCGGTAGGAAGTGAGCTTACTTGGTGAGTCGGTTGACGATAACTCAGATAGAGTCATGACCTCTAGATGTACGTGGATGTCCTGTCCGAAAGTCCATGGTTATCCCATACCACTTCCACTCTGGGACCTCTAAAGGCTGAACAAAGCCTAATGGTACCAGATGCTCCACCTTCACTTGCTAGCAAGTGAAGCACCGAGAGACAAACTCTGCTAATGCTTTCTTCATTCTCAGCCACCAATGTTGACGGTGGAGGTCCTAGTACATCTTCGCCACTTCTGGATATATCACTAGAGAGATGTGTGGAACTCCCTCCACACATCCTCCCAAAGTGACACTCGTACCAATGTACCTACTCTGAAGAGGATGACGTGCCCCCCACCTTCATAAAATCCATCAAGTGGCTGCCCTGTGGATATCTGAGGACATCATGTCTCGCAGTCAGTGTCCCAATGATGAACCTCCCTGACTCACTAAAGAAGTGGGGGAGTGACTGTAAGAGACTGAAGGAAAACTACTCCATCACGATCTACAAAGGATATCTATAAAGTGGCCAGCTGCTTCATCACCTCACCTAGTAGCTATAAACCTGACCCCGGGCTGAGTGCATATGCTACAACATTCCCCTTCCCAGGATTATAGACTATCAAAAATTCATAGAACTGTAGGAACTCAAGCCAACATCGCTATATTAGGTTCTGGTCCTTTAGAGATCAGATATACCTGAGGCTCTTGTTACTAGAGTACACTGTAAAACTCTCACCCATCAAGTAATGTCGCCACATTTTCAAGGCGAAGACCACTACTACAAACTCCAAGTTAGGGAATGCATAGTTCTGCTCATGCTATCTCAGCTGTCGAGAACCATATGCAATCACTGATCGCTCCTACATCAAGACACATTAGAGTCTGGTCCCTAATGCGTCACGGTAGACAACGTACACGGTAGACAATGTACCCTACGCCCTCCTCCAGTAGCCTCAAGATGGGTCCACTAGTCAGCCTCTGCCTCAGCTCCTGAAAACTGTACTAGAATCTCTCTGACCACATAAAGGGTTTCCCCTTCTTCATCAACACTGATAAAGGTGATGCAACTCTGGAGAAGTCTAGCACAGACCTCCGGTAGTATCCGACCAAACCTAGGAAACTCCGTACATCTGTCACACTCCTGTGTGGATCCCAAGTAAGTACCACTTTAATCTTCGCTGGATCCACGACAACTCCAGCCTCCGATATGACATGTCCCAGAAAGTGAACCTCTCAGATCCCAAACTGGCACTTTGAGAGCTTACCATAAAGCTATTGATCTCGGAGTGTGTCCAGTACTACTTGAAAATGATGGGAATTATCCTCCTCAGTTATTACGTAGATAATAATGTCATCAATGAAGACCACCACAAAGCAATCAAGGTATGGCTGAAAGATCATGTTCAGGAGTCCCATGAATACTTCTAGAGCATTGGTTACGCCGAACGGAATAACCAAGAACTCTTAATGGCCGTACTGATATTTGAAGGCCATCTTCTACACATCCTCGTCTCGTACTCTAACATGGTGACAACCTGCTCTGAGGTCTATCTTTGAGAACCACCATGCTCCCTTCGGTTGATCAAAGAGTTCATCATTCCTTAAGAGTGGGTACTTGTTCTTCACATTCACCTGGATCAGGCACTGATAGTCAACACAAAGCCTCAAGCTCACATCCACCTTCTTGGCGAACAAAATCGGGGCTGTCCATGGAGAAAACCTGGGCCGAATGAGCACTTTTCTCTGTAAGTCCACCAGCTATACCCGCAGCTCACAAAGCTCCGCGGGAGCCATCTGATATGAATGTGTAGATATTGGTTCTATCCTGGGCTACATGTCAATTTAAAAGTACACCTCTTTATGACGAGGTAGACTTGGGATATCCTCAGGGAAGACATCCACATACTGGTCCACAACTACAGGATAACTCGGACTCTCCACATCAACCGCTCTGAGGGTAAGGCTAGCCAAATGATGTGTAATCGATTGCAACTTCATCTTGGTAAGTCCATCTTGTGCTGAAAAGGCTCCCTTCTCACCAGTGAAGGAAAAAGAGTTCCCATATGTGTGGAAACACTGCACTTTGCACCTAGTATAGTCTATCTGAGCATGGACTATAGATAATTAGTCCATACCCAAGATGATGTTGTAAGGCCTAGACACTGATACAAGGAGATCCCAACCAAAGTTATCACCTCCTAGAGTAAGCTCAAATTACCAGCACCAGTGTGTAATCATCGAATCTGCTCCCGTAGGAGTCTCCAGCTGTAAGTATCGAGCAAATAGCTCCTTTGGAATCTCTGAGATCCGAACGAGGGGCAGTGGTAAAAAAAGAATGACTGTCACTTGTGTCTATAAGTACTGCAGCTAAGGTGGAGTAGACACATATTGTACCTCATATCATCTCCTATGCACCATGATCATAGGCCTCAGCTGCCTGGAGCCGAGATCGCCCCTGTCCTCCTACTCCCTGTGGTCGAGGTGGACCACCTGGTGGTGGTGGCAATAACATCTCGAATCGTCACCCACCGCCAGATGCACGACCAGCTCCTCTACCATATCCACCTGCTCCCTATGGACCTCCTCATTCAAACCTCTATCTATGCCTGGGCGGTCCCTCGACCATTCGATGATCATCCGTATGGTGGGTCGGATAGTCACGAGCCATGTGACCCTGCCTGCCACATGTGTAACACTGCCTGCTCCTTGAATGACTTGATCTGCCTCATGTGCCCCGCACAACCGCCTCTAAATCCTGTGGTCCTCTATCTGTAAGTCTAGTCCTCTTGGACCTTTGTGACATCTGTCTTCTGCCAGCTGCAGAAGACTTTGCTACAGGATGAATGGTGGCGGGTCTCGCTGCCGGGAACTACTCAACAAGGAAACTCTCCACTAAGAGGACTCTCTCTAACACCTCCACCTGCGTTAGGATGATGAGTGAGATCATCAAAGCCCAGATCTCCTGCCTCAGTCCTTTATCGAAGGTCCGAGCCCGAAAGAATGTGTCCCGAACCATGTCTGTGGAGTAGCGTGAGAGGTCAGTGAACCTCGCTGAGTACTGTGCCACAATCATGCTACTGTGCTGCAGATGAATAAGATCCTGTATGTGCACTAAAAGAAGAGATGCTGGCACAAACTCTACCTGAAACAGGCTCTCGAAGTCTGCACATAGAAGAGTCACCTCATCGTGAATCTGAAGCATCATGCTCTACCATCTTCTTAATGTGGCATGTAGAAGGCTAGTTGCAAGGATCACCATGAGATCAGCTAGTGTACCTACAAATAAGAAGACTCTCACTACAGACCCTAACCAATCCTCTGGCGCATGTGGGTCCATCTTTCCCATGAACTTGGGTGGCCTCTGGAACAAGAACTCATGCAATGCGCTCAAGTGACATTCACTCTTTACTGCTAGGGATGGTGGAATCGGTGGTCCAATGGGTAATGGTACCATTGGTGCCTCTACTGGTGCCTGTACTAGAAGAGGTCCCTGCACTGAGGCCTCATCGCTCGGTAGGCTATCAATGCGTACTATATCCGGAACCCTAGCTGGCAGTCTACGTGGAGGCATCTTGAAAAGAAACAGGTGTTCTAGGGTCAATAAGTTATACCCAGTGAGATGACTCAAAAATATCACAAAGAAGACTCTTGAAATCACAAACACAATATGTGTTTTCATGCACTGAGTCAGAAATCAGAAGTCAGGGTCCTGATGTATGGATAGGTCGGCCGCCACACCAAAACTAGATTCCCTAAACTGATAACTACACTCACTAAAATTAACATTATTTCCATAAAAAAGATCAGAGTCCTATGTTCTATGGTATAACCGACTCCTCTAATACCAATTTGTCACAACCCGTCCCTCAGGGCCCGTTTCGTGACTACCCCAAGCCCGACTTTTATAAGCTAGGGGCTGGTGACTAGCACCAAAGGAATATTTCATAAAACTAGGAAGGAATTGCCTTTATAACTTGTAATCGCACACAACCAAGCACACAGAAAGATACAAACTCAAGTAAACTAAATAGTAAATAGAGTGAGTGCAGTAAGTAAAAGGTGATAGAATATAATCCCAACTGTAAAGTACAAGGAAAACTGGAAAGTACAAGATGACTGATAGGTGAAAAGAAACTCCTAGATTATCCACCATGAATCCTACATGAAGTGTAGGTATAGCTCATGAACAATCGTCTCTGTATTTCACTTCATATAACATCCACCTCCGAGCTACCTCCAGTCCTGGTACTCTTATCCTCAGTCAGCGATGTCCATAGTCTACACCAAACACAATAGGGTGCGGGAATAGCCCGTGCAGGGGTGAGTAAAATGATACTCAGTAGGGACCCTGAGACTCTCAAGGTCTCAAAAAATCTACAAAGGATAAACCACAAAGAATGAAGTCAATTGTCAACCCTACTTAGGTATATGCCCATATATATACCTAAATTATCAAGTATACCAATCTCAATCATGAGGAAACATAGGTTCCAACCCAAAATCTCAAAGCTTAACCATTACACAAAGGAAGAAAAATCACAAAGGTGGGTACCACATAGGTATGCCACACAGAAGAATACCACCAAGGTATTTCCACGAAGGAAAGTACCACAAGGTACAGACTCAACTCACACCAGGTTTAACTTAAGTATAATAGTAGATATGATTAGATGTAACTACTGAATCATCTCACTCTTTTAAGAGGCAGACCCTTGAAGGATCTCTGGATGTTGACCTACATAGGATATCTAGGTGCTGACCCACACTGGATCGCTCTATGCTGACCCACATAGGATCATTCGGTGCTGACCCACACTGGATCGATAGGTGCTGACCAATAGAGAATCGCTCAGTGCTGACCCACACAGGATCTCTCGGTGCAGAACCACATAGGATCTCTCGGTGGTGACCCACACATGATCGCTCTGTGCTGACCTACACATGATCTCTATTCATTCTTCAGTTCATAGCCAGCTACTGGGTTCTGGCATTAGGCTTTCCCGTCTCCAGGAGGGTCTACACTTCAAGCCACTTTTCGATACTCCAACCACCACGAAGTCCAATGAAAAATTATGCCAAATGACCGACACATCATAGGGGTCTCAACGCAATAGACAATGAATCAATCGGACGTCGATTCTGTGAGTTATTAGCCTTTTAGTCCCGAGGGCCCGGTAGGATTCATGCTCGATCCAACCCGACCGTAATACAACATTATCCAAATATTCAGTGGGGTATACCAAATGGAAGGCGTAGAAAACGGTGGCCATGGGGCGCCGCCGCTGTCTTTTTCACGACTGATAGTGTTACTGACCGCCATTATCATGTTCCACTAGTGACAAATGTCGGCACTGGTCGCCGTCACCATCACGAAGAACACACATAAGAAGAACGGTGGAGGGGTCAGACCATTTTTTTGGCCCACACCCTCCGCATTAGAGTGGTATCAAGTGGTTCACAAATTTTAATCAAGAATGTGTATGGAAGATATTTAAAAACATCAATCCCCACAACCTTCATCAATCACTATTCCCAATCCTGCTAAAGAAAACCCCCACGGATCAACTTGGTTATGGGAGTTGATTTGTGTTCTTAGTTTAGAAGGGACAAATGTGGGAAGTGATAATCACATAGAAATAAACCCCTACCTCAAAGATTTGTCAACAAAGGCCGCATGGAATGAGATGATGTCTTTGGGGATAGATGGAAGTCAGTGATATCAGCTTTTCCTCGATCAGCGGTTCACTATCATTGATGACGTTCCTCGTCGGCATGAGCATTCTTCATTGGGGAGCACGTCCTTCATTGGAGAATGCATTCTTCATTGGAGAGAATAATCCTCCAATCTCTATCCCAATTCTATTTTTCCAATCCTTTCCCCAATTCTGTTGAAAAGAAAAATAAATATCCAACATAAAATTAATAACATAACATTAAATTTTATGTTGACACAAAAAATTAATCGAGGGAGTTGAGATTTTTCCTCCCTCCATTATGAGGGGTTCAGGTGGTCCCCACCACCATGCTTTGAATTCAAAAAAGGAGGTTTTAGTTCAGGTGGTCCCCACCTCCCAACATCCACATGGGAGTTCCAAAAAAATGTTAAACTATTTTATTTTATTTTTTTCTTTCATGAAAATCTCAAATTCTATCTTGCACTCTTGACCCACTGCGGTTGAGGTAAAGGTCCCCTTAAGTGAATACTAGTGCTGTGAGTTCAACGGTGCCCTCATATTTCAATTCAGATCACCGGTTTAAAAGTTACAAAAACCCGCTCACACATTTACTGAACGTACCCAAAATAAAGTTCAAAAATTCATTCAAGGCACACTGAGCCTCAGAATCACACGCTATCAATTTTCGCGGACTCGTAAAATTACCATATATTAAAATAAATTACATGGAATTTCTATGTATTTATGTTCTCCCCACCTCAGGGATTTATGTCCCTATAAGCCACATCACATACTAGGTAAACAAGTGGGGGTACTAAGCACATATCTGAGCCTCCCGCTCCCATGTGCATTTCTAGAGGTTCCTATGCTACCAGCGAACGCGTACCAAAGGTATCGACCACCCACATAGGGCCCGTGCCGATTGTTGACGCTCCTTTTTTGTCACAGAGTCCAAAGGAATGTAAAGGGTAACGACTTAGCACTAATTGATCCATCCTTTGATGAAAATATCAAAAATAGACAAAGGGATGAATAAGGAGAAGATTTCCAATAAGTCGCACAAGTTTCCTCATAGTTGCGCAAGTACACTTGCGCGACCTAAGTGATAAACGTCTGGGGTCTTCTCCGTGCCTATTAATAGACCATGTGGGCCCCCCATTCGGGGAGGAATATTTCCAGAAACTCAGATTTGAGCTCCCGACGCCCTAGTCTCTTCTCAAAGCTTTCAGAACACTTATAAGGTAATTTATTACCTAGAACGGAAGTTCTAAAGAGGGGTAGGAAGTCCTAAGTGTTGAAACTCATCAACACTTGCGTGCCTAGGTGGCCAGCCCTTAAGGGAAATGGCCACACTTGCACGCCGCCTTACTCCTTCAATAGAACCTGCGCGCCCCTCTGCTGGAATAACCTCAAGAGGATTCTAAAGGCCTTAAACAGAGGTCGCTCAAGTATTACCCTGCTGGTTGAGCACCGTGCAAGTACCAAACATTTCGCGCAGGTGTATACCTGTGCGACCAGGACTTGCACGCCCACGCAGTACCTGCGTGCCTGCCAGGAATTGTGCACCCCTGCCTTTTTGGATGCCTTTCTTGCCCATTTCACCCCTCTTAAGCCATTACACATTTCATATTCATGATTTAGTCTTCAAGACACTCTTCAAATCCATTTATGGCATGATTTCTTGATTTGACTTCCTTATCTGAAAGGAATTCTGTGAAATATCTCTCAAGACCTAGTGATTTACACATCTTTATTTCACTAAAGATTGAGATTTCATTCATTTAACCTCATCCTTTAAGATGATAGAATCCTTAACATGGGTCTCCTTTTCAGGAATAATGCCCAGTCATAAGTCCTCTAAAATTTGGGCATCCTCTTAGGAGTAAGCCCCAGATCCCCTAACCTGGGCTTCCTTTTTAGGAGTAAGCCCCAGTCTCAAGTTTGGGCTTCCTTTTTAGGAGTAATCCCCAGTCTCAAGTTTGGGCATCCTCCTTAGGAGTAAGCCCCAGTCTCAAGTTTGGGCATCCTCCATATAAGTACGCCCTAGTCATAATTCTTAACTTGGGCATCTTCCTTAGGAGTAAGCCCCAATTATTAATGTTTCCAAATCTGGGAATCCTCCTTAGGAGTAAGCCCCAGTCCCCTAATTTGGGCATCCACCTCAGGAGTAATCCCCAAACCTTAATCCTTGACCTAGGCCTCCTTTTCAGGAATAAGCCCTAGTCTTAATTTCTCTTAACCAGTCCTAATTTATCTTGATCTGGGATTCCTTTTCAGGAGTAAAACCCAATCATAAGTCTTCTCCTAATTTGGGCCTCCTTTTCAGGAGTAATCCCCAAGTTATAGTATTCAAAATCTCCATGAAGCACATATACCTTTATAGACCCTGTTCCTGGATTTCTTCCCTAAAGTAAATCCTAACCTTCATTTATCTGGGCAGTCATACATACATAAGTCCAACATCATTTCTTATGATTGCATATTTCATGGCCCAATTGTCTAATTTTTACCAATACCTCTTGTTTCTCACATCGAGCATGACTCACGTGATCTTAGAGAGTAAAAGTAATTATGATATCCTTCTTTGAGCCATCAATCATAAACATCATACTCCCTTATTCGAACTACGTGGGTTCTGATTCCTTTTTTCTAAACAAAGGAGACGTAGGTAGCCCGTCTACGGGTTCAATCCCAACTCTAAAATAATCCATGTCCTTCTAAATGACAATAAACTTAAAGTGCCCCACTGAGTGGCTTTAAAACCAGCATGGTCATCATAATGACCAAGAGACTTCTATATAAATGTGTCGAAGGGTACCATTGACCAAGAATCTCTAATAAATACAGATGATTCTCTATCGATGAAGAACCTTGAATACATATAAATGATTCTCTAAATTTCCTACATATTTGATCATTGATTGTCAGATCTGATGGAAAGCTCATTTTATACTTGGTAATGTAATAAGGATTCACGAACATAACTTAAATCTATAAAGAGAGTCCCGGAGTAGACAATAATTCCCCTAAAAAAGGTGTGATGAGTCCGACCTCCCATCCTCTCGACCAATGAAAATTCCTAAGCCTCATCACTCCACAAACTAATGAGCACCTACCTTTGGAAAGTAGGTCCAAATGGATGTGGAATCATTGGATGTTTCCGGTTCTACGAACAAACCCGTTAGAAACTGATCGGAATGTTTGAACCTCCCATCATGGCGGTCATCCCCGGATTCTGAGGGAAAAAAAATGGTGAACCCGACGTGAATCCTTAACCAAGTTAAAATGATGTTTTACCTATTTGTTAGGACCCTATTTAAAACTCAATGAGAGGGCAAAAAAAAACAATCATTGACATATGTGCTCATCCAAAAGATATAGTAGCTGAATTTATCTTGATTATGTCTGTTATATCAAACAGGCACTCTTTTCCCAAGATCTTCTGCATTTCTAGAATGGATGCTCTCAAGTTCACACCTGTGAATATGGCTGCTGCAAATGCCACTGCTGCTACTCCTACTGGATCGTCGTCCGCTCTTAGGACTATATCACCTACTCAGCGTCTTCAGTGCTGGGTATCAAATGCACTGGTTAAGGAGTACCGTCAACATGGTACCATCCCAACTCTGGAGGCTTCCCAACAATCCCTCCAAGTAAACAACTCACATCGGTCATCCGGACAACGACGACCAGTGATCAAGAAGCAGGCGGTGCTGACTACCGTCTCCAACCATTTCGGGTCGTTATCCCTGGAACACAATCACCATTCGATCCTTTATTATGGGGAGGTGAATGAGAAGGTCCCTCAGGACCTTAATTCAAAAAGACATGAGTCCTTCCTGAGGGCTCCCACCAACAATCGCCTCCAGACTCATGCAACATTGCGCCCTCAACATGATGAGGGTACCGACTCCAGGTGTTTGGCTCAGGTTCCTCGAACCCGAGAAAGAAAGACAAACCACCAGAGGCAGAATCCAGTCAACAGTGAGTAGGTTCTCATCTCTTCCATCTCTGGAGAAGTCCACCAACCTAACTTGGTGGCAAGCAATGAGCAGGCACATACACCTGCCCATTTTAAACCCGCTATCCACCAAACTCGTCTGGCAGCATCACGCCAATCCCACATGGAAATTCCGGCAGAGTACTATAGGCAGGAACATACACCTGTTTATACATCATCAGCTAGTCAGCAGGCTCGTCTAACTACATATGATGGATCTCATCAACCATGTTTGGCGAAGTGCAATCAGCAGGCACATACACCTGCTGGTATTAATCAAGCCTACCAACAGTCTCGCTTGGTAGAATTCGGAGAAGTTAGTCGGAAATCCCCGACAACAAATAGGAGGTTGACTTAACTCTCTGCCCCCACACTTGAGTACTGTCAGGATTCACTGACAGGAAAAGGAGGACAGGAGCAGGCACATACACCTGCTCCAAGCCCGGAGTGGACGTATATTCCCGTTTCGGCAGCTGAAGTCACCGAGAATATTCTATCAATGGTAAAAGAGCAGAAGCAAATCCCTGCTCATATTCTGGATGCCTGCCAGGATATTATAACAACTTCAGAGGCATCTCAGGGAAAGACACATAAATCTATCCCTACCAGTGGAGTGATACATCAACAATTCACTCCGGAACAGACACACACATCTGTTCTAGTCCAAGAGGGTTATGGGGCATACTCCCCCATATCATACGGACAACCAAGTCAGGTACATACACTTGATTTGAGAGGAGATCATCAGCCTAACCTGGTCATATTTCCTGATAAGGCACATGCACCTGCTCAGAGCAGCCACTTTCTTCAATAAGTGGTTTCCAAGGTGAGTAAGAAGGTGTCTAAGAAAAAGACCTGCCCAGTACAATCAGGAGATCAAGAGCCAATCAGTAACAAGGCCTTGCTCGATGCTGGAGTTCTTGAAGCCCTCAGACAATTATCTGTTGGAATTCAAGATTCTACTCCCTCAGTTCCCAATAGTGGGAACATTAATTCCGAAGGTCTTCAACAGACACTTCCTCATGAAGGATTGCTTCATGACAATTCGGTCGATCTCGAAGTTTCATCTTTAGATGAGTGCCGCAGGAACCCTCTGTGTGTTCAGAAGACCAAGGATCAAGAGATCTCATCTTTTGCTGTAACCCATTATGGTGGTCCTCCCAATGATGATGAATTTCACTACAAAAGTCCTCTCCGCAGTAGTGATGCACATTGCCCGGAAAATGCTCCAGTGGAAAATGTAGTGCCGAGAAAGCCCTCTTATCTTGAGGCACTTGCAAATGTGAAACCAGTCATATCTGAAGCTTCATCGCTAGCAGGTGAAATACTTTCTCAATTAGAAGATAGCCCAATGTGTAGGTCATTCTACGAACCACCCCTAAGTCATGCATCTTCTAGTTTGATCAATAATTTCTCTACCAATCCTATTGAATCTAATGAAGCAACAAGGAAACACAAACTCTGGTCAAATCAGGTAGAAGAATCTTCATCAAATGATAAAGAGGAAATGCTGAATATGAGAAAACAACTGGCGAAAGGTGAAGTGCCTGTCATGTTTTGGCATATGGCTGACTCTCAGCATAATATTCCAGAAATGTTGATGGAAGATGAAATTCATGATATTCATCTCAACATATGGAAAACTTTTTGTCAGTTGAAAAAGAAAGTATTATCTTATGATGGATATGAAAATTATCTTAAGATAATAGAAGGGTTACAATGTCAGATTGATTTGGCGTCTCTATCAGTCTCTCAATATCCGAAGGCTGAAAAGCAGCAGAGAGACCTTCAACGTTCATGATTTGGCGCACTAAGAAGATTGAGTCAGTTAATTGACAATTCCCCATATGGTATTCATGTTAGAGGATGGGGTGTTCATGGATTACTTCATTTCATGATGCTCTCTAGTCAGCAAAGCCCACCGAAAATGGTCTCATGCAATGTTATTGCCCATGGCCGGCCACAGTCAATGGTCTTTGTTTGTAATCAAAATATTTCCCAAGAACATGCTTCAACTAGTTCCTCTCAAAATCAAGAATACAGAGAAAAAGTTGTCAAATTACTCTTGCATCAAGAAAACGAGAATATTGAACATGCCTCTCGTTTGGAGAAAGCACGTCACCAAGTGACAGAAGTGTCGGAAATCATCCAACGGTCTTTTGAACCGGGTGATAAAAGCGGATACAGGTTAATGCATCCAACTAATTTCCGAACTAAGGTTCGCAAGATCAGGAGAAATTTTAAGAAAGTCTCAGACATATCATGTCAAGAGCCACCCAGCTCGCCAGACTGGGGACTCTTTTAAACCAACCCTCGGAATCAACAAAAAGGATTCGGGGACTTGAGCGAGAACAACAGGAACAGCCCCAGTCCACCGGACTGGGGACTTTTTCAAATCATCAATCCCCTCCTCAGAGAAAGTCGGTCTTTTATCGATTGGGGAAGAAACCTCAAGAGGAACGAAGAGCCAAATTATCAGGAGATTCTCTCCAAATTATGGTTCGTCAAGAAGTTCCTGAGGTATCGAATCAACAAAAGGCAATGTCTCATCAGAGACATGGAAGAAGAAAATGTCACATAAATGATGATAGAAGGGATGCGATGAATTATGCATCGATTAATGTCATTAATGCTGTTGTTGCTGATCCACCAGATGAGGCTCACTCAGGGGACTCAGATGAAGAGGTTCCTGCTCAAGGAGATGTACGCACCGACACAAATGAAGAAGGTGTGCATACATGAAGTCAAAGGATTACTCAAAACTTAAGTAATCCTTTGAGTAACCCACTTCCCCCTCTCCGAAAAGGATCCAACAAAGGGAAGGGAAAGAACCAAGTTACATATACTTCCTTTGGAGAAGGTCAATCGCTTTCAATAGAGCATAGGTTTTCACAATAGGAGGAAGGAATGAAGGAATTAAGAAGGTTGAATGCAGAACTACTTCAGAATAGTCTTCTTCTTAAGCATGCTGGAGTCAGTTAGCCAAAGAAATTTGTTGCAGCTATTGAGATGGATCAAGAATATCATCCTCTATCAGTACACCCTCACAGGTCTAATCCTACGGGTCAAGTGCAACAATGATTGGCAGTGCTAACATTAGTTGCAGCACCAATCGCCACATCTGTCCAAGCTCCAGTCATTGCACCTACCCAAGTCCAAGTTCAACCGGATGTTTCTCAAAAGTTAATAACTATTATTGAGTCATTAACAGCATGGTTAGAAACTATGGAAGGGAAGCGTGCACAAGTTCAACCAGAAAAGAAAGTTTACCCTGAATGGGTAGAATCAATTTCTCCTCCATCCAGTTTTGGGAACCATGTATTCCCTATTTTTAATGGATCAGGTGATCGTGAACAACATTTGATGCATTACATGTCTTGTTGAGATCCTATGATGGGAACTCCGGAGTAGTAAGAAGCAGTGAAACTCAGATTCTTCGTGCGAACCTTTCAAGGACCAGCTTTTGTTTGGTATACAAGCTTGCAATCCCGGTCAATTACAGGATGTGAGGATCTTCGCAAAAAATATCTCCTTCAGTTCAGCTCAACTTTTCCAAAGACAACAATCTTTGATCTTACAAACTGTAAGCAAAGGGAGAATGAAAGAGTCTCTGATTTCATTGCTCGCTGGAAGGGATTAACATATTCCTTAAGTTTAGCACTCCCTCAAGAATAATTGTTGCCAATCTGTGTGGAAAATCTGTGTGACGAATTACAAACTCCATTAATCCCTGTGAAATAAATAGGAGGGTTTCGAGACCTTACTTCAATCTCTCAGTAGATTGAATATTCCCTTATACTGGTTAAGGCTAAATCTCGTTTAATTCAATCAACTCCAGGAAGGAGAATGGTTAAAGTAGAAACTGCTACAGTTATGCTCAAACAAGCACCTGTACCTATTTCTACCTCAAAACCTTCATCTTCTCGAATGGCTCCACCTTCTGAGCACCAACAACAAAGGCCTTTTCGTCCATATGATCAAAAAGATCAAAGACGAAAACAATTTTAGGATCTTAAGAGAAAAACATACTCTTTCCGAAATGAAAAAGTTCCTGGTTATTTCATTTCGGCTCTGGAAAAAAATTTAGTTCAATTGCCAATACCAAAGAGGCCAAACAAGAAAGGAGATGAAGACCGTCCTAATTATTTCCATTTTCATCAAATGTTAGGGCATCCCATCCAGGAGTGTTTTGTCTTCAAAGACCTCCTGCAAAAGATGGTCGACTCGGGACAGGTCACATTGAAAGGCTCCTCATCCCAGGTAGTATGTGTCACTGCTACAGTTCCAGAGGAGGAATGCGAATGGCAGGAAGTCAAAAGCAAAAATGCACAAAAGTATGATGATTGGATGGTTAGAAAGACAATCAGTCGAACTCATTCTATTTTGTAAACACAATTAAGGAAACCAATTGTGTCTTCTGCCATGAATGTTGCGGAAAAACCCTCTTTGTCAGAGGGAAAGTCCTCAAAGAAACGACATGATTCAAAGAAAGAAAAAGAATCAGAAGAGGATGAGTATGTGTCAAAGCCTAAGTCGTCTTTGACTTTGGCGGACTTCATGCCATCTACTTCAAAGCCAAGGGCACCGCCCCACCAAACGGAACAGCCTAAACAGGCTAATCAGGTAGAGTCTTCATCATAAGAATAGTTAATCTTTGGTTTTGTTAATATGATTCAATTAATAGATCCATATGTTAGTCGTAGTTTCGATTTCAATAAGCCTGAATTCCCTGTATCAAACAAAGGAATCAGAGGAAGTTCCAGGGGCTCAGGATACAAGGGAAGATGTGGATCTTTCAGAATCCATTATTCAAATTCTACCCCTGCTAGAACTTTGTACGCAGCAGAAACTCATGGTAGATCCCTTCAACGAGCTCAGCAAGAACAAGAAAGTTCTTCTACTAATAGAAAATTTAGTCATGGCACAGTTATTTTGGAAGACCGGTTGAAGGTTTCATCTGCTTCCTCTCAGCAAGTAAATGGATCGAATCGGTCTAGTCTTCCAAAACCAGGAATATTGCCAACTCCTATCCCAATACAAGATGCATCAACTTCCAAAGCATCTGCTTCCAAATTACATGGTAAACCACATATTATTGTTGGGAAACTCAGACCATTGGATCAAAAGTATGATATATTGAAACACTTGGCCTATGTACCAGCCAAGTTATCAATTCTGGATGCTCTGAATCTGTCAAAAGATCTTTGGGAAGCACTCATCGAAGCTTTGTCAAGTCCTCAGGAGTTTGAAACTGAAATTGCTGCAGCTGAAGTCTATCACATAGAGAATAATCCTGCAAAATACCATGCAATAATATCTTTTACTGATGAAGATGAATATTATGTTGTGCATGGACATATTAGACCATTGTACTTATCTGGAAAGGTCAATGGTGTGGATGTTCGAAGAGCTTTCATTGACAATGGTTCAGGAGTCAACCTCATGCCCATTCATACACTTCATCGATTGGGCCTCACAGAATCTGATTTATCTCCTTCTATCATGATGTTACAAGGATATGATAAAAATGAACAAGAACCACTGGGCGAAGTTACACTCAGATTTTAGTTCGGAGATCTTGTATCCAATCCAGATTTCATGATTGTTGATCAAGACTCAGCTTTCAACGTATTTCTTGGAAGACCCTAGCTACATCGACATGTGGCTATCCCTTCATCATACCATCAATGTCTCAAATATTGTTTCGATGGTCAAGTTGGGACATTGTATGGTGATAAGGCCCCGTTCAAGACATGTGAGTCTCAATACATTGAGGCGGAATTCTATCACATGAAGCAAAGGGAGAAATCCATAACAAAGGATATTACCAAAGTTAATGCTCCATATGGTTTGGAAAAAATTCCAGTAAATCCATTTACACATGTGAGTTCAGATTATGTGTTTCCAATCAGTCAAATTGATAAGGTATACTCAAATCAAAATACTCTTATGGAAAGATCCATAATGTCAATTACGGCAATCGAGCCAGACAACATGGGAGAAATTGGTAATCTACCAAGCAATGATGAAAACACAAATGGTGATGTCTTCATTTCATCTACTGAAATCCAACAAGTCTATGCTTCGCCAATTAGGATAGAAGAAGTTATAGCAACATTGGAGGTGAACAATGATGTTGATTCTCAACCCATCATCTCCTCTTTATTACACAAAGAAGACCCTTCATCATCAATCGGGTCGGAAATTGAAGCTTCTTCTTCAAGATATGAAAAATTTGAGATCTCTTATGATCATGAAAATTCTGATTTGTCATCTACTATGCGAGTAGACACGGAGGAAATAAAACATGAAGAAGAAGAAGAGGAAGATCTCAAAGTTGCTCCTCCAACATTTGAAGAGGGTATCTCTACCATTGTGGATGAACTCAGAGAAATAAATCTGGGTACAAAGGAAGATCCACACCCTACTTTAATCAGTACAACCATGACCCTCGAAGAGAAAGAGATGTATATTTCTTTTCTAAAGAGAAATAGAGATATTTTTTCTTGGAACTATACAGAAATGCCCGGGCTTGATCCTGATGTTGCTACCCATCATTTGGGTTTACCAGAAGAATATCGAGGATTTAAGCAAGCCGCGAGAAGAACACACCCAACTTATGCTTCCAAAATTGAAGCTGAAGTGGATAAGATTATCAAATCTAACATCGTCAAAGAAGTTCAATATCCCAAATGGTTGGATAATATTGTCCCTGTAAAGAAAAAGAACGGACAAATTAGAGTTTGCATCGATTTCAGAGATCTTAATCGGCATTGTCCTAAGGATGATTTCCCAGTTCTGATTACAGAACTACTAATTGATGCAACAACTGGATATGAAGCGCTTTCCTTCATGGATGGATATTTTGGATATAATTAGATCCGAATGGCCCCAGAAGACGAGGAATCAACAGACTTCAGAGCCCCTCAGGGTGTGTTTTGTTACCGGGTAATGCCCTTTGGCTTAAAGAATGCAGGTGCAACTTATCATCATGCCATGCATCGTATCTTCAAACCCTTCTTAGGGAAGTTTGTTGAATGCTATGTAGACAATTTGGTAGTTAAATCCAAACAATGTTCTAATCACTTGGATGATTTGGAAGTCATATTCTGCAAGCTTCGACAACATAATTTGAAGATGAACCCCTTAAAATGTGCTTTTGGGGTAACCTTAGGAAAATTTCTCAGATTTGTTGTACGCCATTGTGGTATTGAAGTCGATCCTGAGAAGACCAAGTCAATCCTTGGTATGTCACCTCCTCAAAATTTGAAATAATTAAGAGGACTTCAAGGACACTTAGCCTATATTTGGCGTTTCATCGCCAATTTGGCAGGCAAAAGTTTAAACTTTACCAAATTAATGATGAAGGGAGTCACTTACCAGTGGACTGAAGAATGTCAAGAAGCATTCGATATTCTCAAGAAATACCTCTTGAGTCCACCGGTACTCATGCCACCTATTGAAGTAAGACCACTTATCCTCTATGTGATAGCTCTAGAGATATCATTGGGTGCCTTTCTTGCTCAAAAGAATGATGCTGGGAATGAAAACAGTCTACCATCTCAGTCAAACCATGCTTGAAGCAGAAACCCAGTATTCAAGTATTGAGAAGTGCTTCCTGGAATTAATCTTTGCAGTTCAGAAGTTGAGACACTACCTGCAACATCACGAGGTCCAATTGGTGTCTCTCAATAACCCGCTCAAATTCATCCTTAGTCGTCCAATTCTTAGAGGACGTCTAGCAAGGTGGGAAGTTATTTTGCAGCAATTTGACATTCAGTATGTGTCTCAAAAGGCGATAAAGGGCGAAGATCTGGCTGATTTCCTGGCTGAACACCCTTCAGTGGAAGACACATCTTCAGATATTGAAATCCCTGATGAGGAAGTCTTCTCTATTCAAGAAATTCCTTAGGCATGGGAAATGTATTTTGATGGTGCTTCTAGAACTCCAATAGGGAGGAAAATGGAAAATCCTAAATTCAACAAATTTGGCTTAGGAATTGTGCTCATTTCTCCAGAAAAGGCAGTGTTACCTTATTCCTTCTTATTGTGGGAAGGTGGTACCAATAATGAAGCTGAATACCAAGCTCTTATCGCAGGCTTGGAATTAGCACTTCAAGCACAAGTAAATCACTTAAAGGTGACCTAGTAATCAAACAAGTCAATGGGGATTATGCCATCAGAAAAGAAGAACTAATCCCTTTGTATGATTACATCAGAGAGTTAATGGCAGAATTATTTTTGGAACCAACATTTTCTTATGTCCCAAGATCACAAAATACTCAAGCTGATGCGCTGGCTAATATAGCCACAGCTCTGGCAGATCCAAATTGGGACGAGACAGCCATCAGTATTGCCCACCGTCGTGCAATTTCACCTTATGTTCGAATCAAAACAGAGGAAATTAATGAAATTTGTCCCATTCCTGAACCGTATGGTCATACTAGAGGATGGATATCACCTATCAGGAAATACCTTCAAAATGGAACACTTCCACCTGATAGAGCTGAGGAAGAACAAATCCGGAGATGTGTGGTTAATTTTACTCTTTATGATAGCCCATATCACCTAGAGAAAATTCTCTACAAACGTGGTTTTGATGGAGTTCTCTTCAGATTCATTGATGGTGAAGAGACAATGGCTGTCATGAAAGAAGTGCATGCAAGGAGTTTGTGGTGCCCACTAGTCTAGACATAGACTGTCTGATCAAATTCGAAGGCTTGGATACTTTTGGCCTTCAATGATACAAGATTGTGTTGATTTCACAAAGAAGTTTCATTCATGCCAAGTACATTCCAACTTCATTCATCAACCTCCAGACTTGCTTCATATAGCTAAATACTCATGGCCATTCGCCACATGGGGGATGGATGTGGTGGGGCCTTACCCTTCGGCTACGTCCAACCAGTTTAAGTATATTATTACTACTACTGACTTCTTTTCCAAATGGGCAGAGGCAATACCTCTCAAGGAAGTCAGTTCTAAATGCATTGTTGGCTTCATCAAGTCTAACATCATTACCAGATTTAGTGTCCCTCATACCATATTGATGGAAAATGGAACCAATTTCTGTTCATCCGAGATGAATAAGTTGTATCAAGAATACAACATCAAATCCAACCATTCATCTCGGTATCATGCAGTGGCCAACGGCCAGATATAAGCCTTTAACAAGACTCTTTCAAATATACTGCAAAAGATGGTGGATAAAGATAAGAGGTCATGGCCTGATAAAATCTTTCATGCTTTATGGGCTTATTAGACTACCACCCACACTGCAACTCGGTAAACTCCATATTCCTTGGTATATGGAACGGAAGCCGTCTTTCCCATTGAAGTTCAACTACCCTCGCTCAGAGTAGCCATTTTCGATCAGTCATCTAGAGATGAGCAATCTCAAAAGCTATTGAATGAATTGGAAATATTAGATGAGAAAAGATTGTGCACTTTTCACCACTTAGAAGTCTATCAGAATCGAATAGCACGAGCTTTTAACAAAAAAGTTCATCTTCGTTAATTCACTCACGGAGAATTGGTATTAGTTCTCAGAACTCCAATGATACCAGGAAAGAAACCTCCCAAGCATGAGCCGAAATGGGAAGGACCTTATTCAATACACAGGGTCTACTCCAATGGAGCTTATTCATTAATCTCGATGGATGGAGAACTCATCACTACTCCAACCAATTCCATATTTTTGAAGAAGTATTTTGTATAAACTGCAATGTACCTTACAAATGTCCCTGAAACATGACACTAAACTATGAAGCACCACTTCATCCTTGCTATATGACATTAAACTATACAAAAGTCCTTTAATACATCCTACATGACATTAAAATATACTTCGTCCTTGCTATATGACGTTAAACTATACAGCAACGATCTATACATATGTCCTTAAACTATTTTTACTTTCATCCCACACGACGCTAAACTGTGAAAAAGTTCCCTAAATGGTCAGGTATGACCTTAAACTGACACTAGGTCCTGTATGACCTTAAACTACATCACCAATGGTCCATGCATATGACCCTAAACTATTTGCAAGTCCCTTACATCCAGAAAGACGTTAAACTGTGACGTCCTAACTACATGACGCTAAACTGTATAAAAGTCCCTTACGTCCGGAAAGACGTTAAACTACATAATCATAAAATGTCTTATATGACCTTAAACTACAACACCGTAAAACATGACATTAAACTGCACCATCCACGGTCCATGCATATGACCTTAAACTATTCGCACTTTCATCCAACATGATGCTAAACCGTATCATCCCTTTTTCGTCCAACATGACGTTAAACTGTGAAAAAAATCCCCAATGCGTCCAACATGATGTTAAATGGTGTACTCTTTTGTCCTCACTGCATGACATTAAACTGCGCAGTCCCCCTTTTGTCCAACATGATGTTAAACTCTATTATCCCCATCGTCCTAACTACATGACGCTAAACTGTACAGAAAGTTTGTGATACGTCTTTCATGACATTAAACGGTACTTTTGTCCCTGCTACATGACACTAAAATGTGCAGCACCAATAGTCCTAACTGAAAGACTTTAAACTGCATAATCCCTTCATACGTCCTACATGACGTTAAACTATTTATTGTTAAGGTTGTTGCTACCTCTTGTTTCTCACACCGAGTATGACTCACGTGAGCTTAGAGAAAACCTCAACCATAACACTCTCTCTGGGCTACTAACAATGTGTAAGTCCCAAAATCATTTTTTAGGTCATTGTCCCCAAGAACAACTTGATCATTAATTCATTCTTTAATTGAACTACACAGACTTTGATCCTTTCCTTCTAGGATGGGTATGTAGGCAACCTCCCAAGGTTCAAGCCCAAAACCAATCTCTTCACATCGGTTCACCTCCATCTCATACGATGTTGATTCGTGAAACCACCCCTAGAATCAATATCTTTACATTGGTTCACATTCGTCCTTGTTATACAACGTTAAACTATACAACACTTTTGTCCAGTATGACAATAAACTATAAATTTCTTTGATACCCTCACCTGAGAGGGAGCCATTAATTTCATTCATTTTTCAATCATGTTTCATTTCAAAGACTACGTACATACATGGAAATGCCCGAAACTTTTATCTTGGGTTAAACCATCATTGCACTAAATTCCCCTTTTACCCTTCACATGTATGATCCAAATTTGTACAGAAGGTATTTCTAGAACTACGTGGGCTTGATTCCCATCCTTATGGGATACATAGGAACGTTTGAGTATCCCTTGAATCCAGCCCCAAGTCTTTGGGCCTAACCCCAAATTCCATTTTCAGTCCCTTGGCTAAAAAGTCCCCATGAAAACACACACTGTGTATTTCTTACAATGTTCCAAGATCTATGACCCTAAACTAAGATATCTAATCCTTTTTTACCACACGACGTTAAATTGTATTTTAAGAACTACGTATGGATTGATTCTCATCCTTATGGGATACGTAGTGAAGTCCAAAATTTCAATTCAGGACCCAGCCACAACATGATTATGGTTAGCATTGATCTATGTATCTCTGTATACATTGAACAATACCCATATTTATGTGTCATAATCCTAATCTTAAATATTTTCAGATCCTCGTAGCCCTTTTCATGACTTCTAGTCACAAAAATGTCAAACTTCTGAGAGTTCTTTTGCCTGACTATGCAGCACGTGCCCATAGGCGGCCTTGCATAAACAGTCTACATAACAGACTTGTTAGCCAAAAGATACTATTATTTGACTATGCAACCAATTACCATAGGTGGCCCTGCATAATTCAACCCCCAACGGGTTTGTCGGATAGTGGTAACTTTATTCTTGGGAAGAATTCCTCTTTTGTCCTTATTTGTCTTAAATGAAAGTATGTAGGGATCCTCAAAAAAATATCCATCCTTAACATATTTTTCCCATATCCTTTTTCATGATCTGAAAGTGTTCAAGTATATGGCTTATATTCTCCTTCCCTACGTTTGGGTCAGACCTTCATAGGAGTGATATTCATCCAGTTCTTCAATAATCTTGTTTGGAAATATCTTTTCCATATAGAAAACTCTATACTTTGGAAGATTTGAATCTCCATAAACTTTTACTGGCTTTTAGCACTAGGAAAGTAAATTTCTGAGAGTTCTTTTTCCTGACTATGCAGCACGTGCCCATAGGTGGCCTTGCATAAACAGTCTATATAACAGACTTGTTAGCCAAAAGATACTATTTTATTTGACTATACAGCCAATGACCTTAGGTGGCCCGGCATAATTCAACCCCCTAACGGGTTTGTTAAATAATAGTAACTTCATTCTTGGAAACTACTTCTTCTGATACCTTTTAGCTCCTTTTCATATCATTCCTCAGATTCAAATATTCTTAAGACATAGTTTACATTTTTTACCTCATACTTGAGTATGGTAATATGTTTTCAGATGAATTTTCAAGGAATTGAGTCAATTCTAATCCATTTCGGTCAAAGATATTTCGGCCTTAAACATTAGCCTTTTTATGTCCGACGTGCATGACTTTAAACTACCCACAAAAGACAAGGGAACTCTAAATACAAGTCATGTTCCCAGCTCACTAAACATAAATTTTGTATGATTTAGGTAACATTGAGCAATTAAAAGGTTTGAAGTTTGTAGGGTTATTTACATTAATCCTAGTAAAATCACACTATTCTTATTAGGCCCATTGGCTTAGGTAAAATCTAAAGCATGTAGAAAAAGAGAATGCAAGTACAAATGATTGAAGATGAATGTGTTTTTCATTGATGCACAAGAGTTATAAGGACATCCATAGACTGGAGTCTCCTCTCTTTTTCAAGAATTACAAGAGGCTTTCAACATGACTCTTCATTTGATTTACGGCATCCCGAGCTTCATTAGAAACAACCTAGAATTCATTCATTCAAATGGATACAATAAGAGATGCAGTGATACCAGCTCTTCTTGGAACAATTGCAAAAGGATGTTCTTGAGTGCGGTTTGAGAAAATTTTCTACTGATCAAATAGTGACTCTGTTTCTGTCCAAGAGACTTGGAAGATGGATACATGGATTTGAGAATGGAGCATTGGATGTAAAGAGCCATTTGGAGAGAGTACTCTTTTCAGATATTGCTCTAATTCCATGTTTGTCTTCTCTCCACCAACCAGCAATGGAAAACATTTCAGCCCATGGGTTTTCCATTTTCATATCTGCAAGGAAATGAAATGGAGGAATTTGAAAGTCCACACCATTGTTGTTTTTCTTAATGCACAACATAACTAAAATGGAGGAGTAGCAGTTTAGCTGCATTTCAGGTGTATAGTTCTTTGCATTTGGACCATTGACTCCTTGCAGATGACCATGACCATAAAGAGGCAGGTAGATGATCTCTGGGAAATTAAGATGATATTTCTTCAAGTACTTAGCCAAATCTGGGAGAGTACTATCACAGATATCATAGTAATCATGGCCAATGATGTTCATCATATCATCTATACGCTTGCTAGCCAGTTCATCGACTATTCTGGGTCTAAGAGCCATTGAATCTGCATAAAAGTTGAATAAACTAACTCTTAAATGGGTTTATTTTTCATAAAATTTGTGAAAGAATTTGAAAAAAAGGATAAGGCATTAAGGCGCTCAATTCTAAAACTTGACGCGCAAGTGTTCATGTGCTGTGCTAGTTTTTGACGTGCAAGTATAAACTGCGCAAGTAAAAATACCTATACAACAGCACGACAACAAAGAAACATCGGAAAACAGATCAACCTGCATGGCTAAGGTGACCTGCGCGGCGAGAGCTCGAAGATGTGAAGTTCGGAAATCCAGATGATTTGTACGGAAGTGAGGCCCTCTATTTATAGACGTGGCTAGAACCCTGCGCGCCGTACCCTGTGCTCCCAGGTCCTGCGTGATACACACTTGCGCGCCACCCTCTGCGCCATCAATACTTGCGCGCCCCCTTTCCTTTGGATGTATTCGATTTCATCAGAGTCAAATCCTCATTTCTTTCAGATTCAAATCTGAGGGGGGACTTTTGTTGATGCTCCTTTTTCATCACAGAGTCCAAAGGAATGTAAAGGGAAACGACTTAGCACAAATTGATACATCCTTTGAAGAAAATATCAAAAATCGACGAAGGGATGAAGAAGAATAATATTTCCAATAAGTCACGCAAGTTTCCTCATATTCGCGCAAGTAAACTTGCACGACCTAAGTGATAACCGCTCAGGGTCTTCTCCCTGCCTGTAAATAGACCCTGTGGGCCCCCCATTCGAGGAGGAATTTTTCCAGAAACTTAGATTTGAGCTCCCGGCGTTCTAGTCTCTTCTCAAAGCTTCCAGAACACTTCTATGGTAATTTCTTACTTAGAACGGAAGATCTAAATAGGGGGAGGAAGGACTAAGTGTTGAAACTCATCAACACTTGCGCGCCTAGGTGGCCAGCCCTTAAGGGAAATGTCCACACTTGCGCACCGCCTTACTCCTTCAATAGAACCTACGTGCCCCTCTGCTGGAATAACCTCAAGAGGATTCTAAAGGCCTTAAACAAAGGTCGCTCAAGTATTACCCTGCTGGTTGAACACCGCGCAAGTACCAAACATATCGCGCAGGTGTATACCTGCATGACCAGGACTTGCACGCCCACGCAGTACCTGCGCGCCTTCCAGGACTTGCGCGCCCCTGCCTTTTTGGATGCCTTTCTTGCCCATTTCACACCTCTTAAGCCATTACACATTTCCTATTCATGATTCAGTCTTCAAGACACTCTTCAAAGCCATTTATGGCATGATTTCTTTATTTGACTTCCTTATCTGAAAGGAATTCTGTGGAATATCTCTCAAAACCTAGTGATTTACACATCTTTATGTCACTAAAGATTGAGATTTCATTCATTTAACCTCATCCTTTAAGATGAGATAATCCTTAAACTGGGTCTCCTTTTCAGGAATAATTCCCAGTCATAAGTCCTCTAAAATTTGGGCATCCTCTTAGGAGTAAGCCCCAGATCCCCTAACCTGGGCTTCCTTTTTAAGAGTAAGCCCCAGTCTCAAGTTTGGGCTTCCTTTTTAGGAGTAATCCCCACTCTCATGTTTGGGCATCCTCCTTAGGAGTAATCCCCAGTATCAAGTTTGGGAATCCTCCTTAGGAGTAAGCCCCAGTCATAATTCTTAACTTGGGCATCTTCCTTAGGAGTAAGACCCAATTCTTAAAGTTCCCAAATCTGGGAATCCTCCTTAAGAGTAAGCCCCAGTCCCCTAATTTGGGCATCCTTCTCAGGAGTAAGCCCCAAACCTTAATCCTTGACCTGGGCCTCCTTTTCGGGAATAATCCCCAGTCTTAATTTCTCTTAACCAGTCCTAATTTAACTTTGATCTGGGATTCCTTTTCAGGAGTAAAACCCAATCATAAGTCTTCTCGTAATTCGGGCCTCCTTTTCAGGAGTAATCCCCAAGTTAGAGTATTCAAAATCTCCATGAAGCACATATACCTTTATGGAACCTGTTCCTGGATTTCTTCCCTAAAGTAAATCCTAACCTTCATTTATCTGGGCAGTCATACATACATAAGTCCCACATCATTCCTTATGATTGCATCTTTCATGGCCCAATTGCCTAATTTTTACCAATACCTCTTGTTTCTCACACCGAGCATGACTTACATGGACTTAGAGAGTAAAAGTAATTATGACATCCTTCTTTGAGCCATCAATCATAAACATCATACTCCCTTATTCGAACTACGTGGGTTCTGATTCCATTTTTCTAAACAAAGTATACGTAGGTAGCCCGTCTATTGGTTTGATCCCAAATCTAAAATAATCCATGTCCTTATGAATGAAAATAAACTTCAAGTGCCCCACTTAGTGACTTTAAAACCAGCATGGTCATTATAATGACCAAGAGACTTCTATATAAATGTGTCGAAGGGTACCATTGACCAAGAATCTCTACTAAATACAGATGATTCTTTATCGATGAAGAACCTCGAATACATATAAAAGATTCTCTAAATTTCATACATATTTGATCATTGATTGTCAGATCTGAAGGAAAGATCATTTTATACTTGGTAATGTAATAAGGATTCACGAACATAACTTAAATATATAAAGAGAGTCCCGGAGTAGACAATAATTCCTATAAAAAGGTGTGATGAGTCCGACCTCCCATCCTCTCGACCAATGAAAATTTCTAAGCCTTATAAGTCCACAAACTAATGAGCACCTACCTTTGGAAAGTAGGTCCGAATGGATGTGGAATCATTGGATGTTTCCGGTTCTACGAACAAACCCGTTAGAAACCGATCGGAATGTTTGAACCTCCCATCAAGGCGGTCATCCCCAGATTCTGAGGGAAACACCGGTCGATCCTCAATCACTACTGGAAACTCCGTAAAAGTCTCCCCATCATAGATGCCCAGATCTCCGTGGTCGATGATGTTAGAAGGTTCGTGCACATATCTCCTCAACTGGGATACGCGGAAGACGTTGTGCACCCGGTGCAACAAAGGTGGAAGAGATAAGTAGTATACCACCTCGCCAACTCTGTTGAGGACCTGAAAAGTTACGATGAATCATGGAGATAACTTTCCACCTTGGACAAATCTCTGTATACCTCGTCGGGGTGAGACCCATAGAAAGGCGTGGTCACCATCCTCGAACTCGAGAGGTCTCCGTCACCTGTCAACATAAAACTTATGCCTGGTCTGTGTAGACTTCATCCACTCCCGGATAATCTGCACTTCCACCATGGTATCCCATACCATCTCTGGTCCCACTAGTACTGACTCCCCTCGGTCTGTCCTACACAATGGTGATTTGCAAGGTCGCCCATAAAATTCCTCAAAAGGTTTTATCCCAATGGTGGTGTGATAATTATTGTTGTATGAAAACTCCACCAAAGGTAAGTGATCCTCCCAGCTGCGAATGAAGTCTAGAACACAAGAACGCAGCATGTACTCGAGAGTTTAAATGGTCCGCTCATACTGACCATCCGTTTGAGGATGGAAGGCAGTGCTCAAATGAAGATGTATCCCAAAAGCCACAACCAACCCCTTCAATAGCAGGGAAGTAAAACACACATCACGATCAGAGACAATCGTTGAGGGTACTCCATGTAGCCTCACATTCTCCTGAACAAATAGGCGTCCCAGGCTCTTTACTAAACCCTGCTCTTCGACCGGTAGGAAGTGGGTCGATTTGGTGAATCGGTCGACGATCACCCAGATAGAGTTATGACTTCTAGGTGTAAATGGAAGTACTATAATGAAGTCCATGGATATCCCATACCACTTCAACTCTGGGACCACTAAAAGATGAACCAATCCTGCTGGTACCTGATGCTCTACCTTCACTTGCTAGCAAGTGAGGCACCAAGAGACAAACTCTGCTAATACTTGCTTCATTCTCGGCCACAAGTGCGGTTTTCAGAGATCCTGGTACATCTTCACCTCCCCTATATTTATCACTAGAGGGTATGTGTGGAACTCCCTCAACACTTCATCTTGAAGAGATACTGGTACCATGGTACGTCCTCTGAAAAGGATGGCGTGCTCCCCAACTTCCGAAAATCCATCAGGTTCTTGTCCTATGAATAACTAAGCATGTCACGTCTCGTAGTCAACATCCCCACACTGTGCCTCCCAGACTCACTAAAGAAGTGGGGGAGTGACAGTAAGATACTGAAGAAAAGATGCTCCATCTCCATCCACAAAGGATATCTGCAAAGTGGCCATCTGCTCTGTCTCCTCATCTAGAAGCTATATACCAGATCTTGTACTGAGTGCATCTGCTACAACGTTCCCCTTCCTAGGAGTATAGACTATCTCGAAGGCATAGTCTTGGAGGAACTCAAGCCAATGTTGTTGTCTCAGGTTTAGGTCCTTATGAGAGAAGATATACCTAATACTCTCGTGATCAGAGTACACTATAAAACAAAATCCAATCATGTAATGCCTCCATATCTTCAAGGTGAAGACCACTGCTGCTATCTCCAGGTCATGGGTAGCGTAGTTCTGCTCATTATGTCTCAGCTATCGAGATCCATATGTGTTCACTGCTCGCTCCTACATCAGGACACATCTGATCCCAGTCCATGATGCGTCGCAGTAGACTACATAACCTATGCCCTCCTCTGGTAGCCTCAAGATGGGTGCACTAGTCAGCCTCTGCCTCACCTCTTGAAAACTATTTTTTCATCTCTCCGACCACACGAACGGTTTCCAGTTCTTTTTCAATGCTGATAGAGGTTCTGAAACTCTGGAGAAGTCCGGTACAAACCTATGGTAGTATCCGGACAAACCAAGGAAAGTTGGTTACACTTAATGGCACAAAACATAAATCTTAATGGCCTTACTGACATCTAAAGGCTGTCTTTTGCACGTCCTCATCTTGCAGTCTGAGCTAGTGATAGCCTGATCTGAGCTATATCTTCAAGAAACACCGTGCTCCCTTCAGCTGATCAAAGAGGTTGTCAATCCTAATGAGTGGGTACTTGTTCTTCATGGTCTCCAAGTTCTGGAGCCGATAGTCAAAAAAAAGTCTCAAACTCCCATCCTCCTTCGTGGAGAAAAAAATCGGTGCTGAACAAAGAGAAACACTGGGCCGAATGAACCATTTTCCCTGTAAGTCCTCTAGATGTACCCATAGCTCACAAATCTCCAAGAGCGCCATCCGATACGCTAGTGTAGATATCAATTCCATCCCAGGGTACAAGTCAATGTAAAAATCCACCTCTTTATGATGAGGTAAACCTGGAACATAATTAGGGAAGGCATCCTCATATTGGTCCACCACTATAGGATAACTCGGACTCTCTACACCAATTGATCTGAGGGTAAGGCTAGCCAACTGATGAGTGATCGGCTATAATCTCTTCTGGGTAAGTCTATCCTATGCTGCAAAGTCTCAATTCTCACCAGTGAAGGTAAACCTGGTGCCATCTGTGCAGACACACCACACTTTGTGCCCAATACAGTCTATATGAACATGGACTGTAGATAACTAGTCCATACACAATATGACATCGTAAGGCCCCGACACCACTACTAGGTGATCCCAGCTGAAGCTCTCACATCTTAGAGTAAGCTGACACTTCCGGCACTAGTGCGTAATCATCAAATCTACTCTCGTAAGAGTCTCTAGAAATAAAAATCAATACAACAGCTCCATTAGAATCTCTGAGCTCCGAACGAGGGCAGTGACAATAAAATAATGACTAGATCCTATGTCTATATGTACTGCATCTAAGGTAGAGTAGACACATATAATACCTCATATCATCTCCGGAGTGTCGTGATCATAGGCCTCACCTACCTGGAGCTGAGATCACCCCTATCCTCCTACTCCTTGTGGTTGGGGTGGACCACCTTGTGGTGGTGGCGGTAACATCTCGAATCGTCGCCTACCACCGGCTGCATGACCAGCTACTTTGCCACATCTGCATGCTCCCTACGGACCTCCTCGGTCAAACCTCTATCTCTACCTGGGTGGTCCCTCAACCATCTGTTGTTCATCCATATGGCGGGTCAGATAGTCACAATCCATGTGACCCTACCCACCGCATGCGTAACACTACCCGCTCCTGGAAATACTGGCTCTACCTTGTGTGCCCCGCACAATCTTCCCTAAATCCTGCGGTCATCCAACTGTAGGTCTAGTCCTCTTGGACCTCTGTGACATCTATCTACTACCAGCTATTGAATACCCCACTATGTGATGACTGGTGGTGGGTCTTTCTTCTGGTGACTACTTAGCAAGGAAACTCTCTACTAAGAGGGATCTATCTAACACCCCTTCCTACGTCGAGATGCTAAGTGAGATCATTGATGCCTTGATCTCCTTCTTGAGTCCCTACTCGATGGTCCAGGCCCTGAAGAATGGGTCCTGCACCATATATGTCTAGTAATGTGAGAGGTTAGTGAACCTCACTGAGTACTGAGCCATAGTCATGCTGCCTTACTATAGATGAAGTAGCTCCTATATGCACACTGCACGAAGAGTCACTCAGACAAATTGTGCCTGGAACAGGCTCTTGAAGTCTACCTAGAGAAGTGTCACCTCGTCGTGTACCTGGAGCAGCAAGATCCACCATCTGCCTGTTGTTTCCTATAGAAGTCTAGCGACAAGGATCATCATGAGATCGGTTGGTGTCCTCACTAGTCGAACGACTCTCACCACGACCTCTAGACAATGCTCAACCGCCTGTGGGTCCGTCTCTCCCCTAAACCTAGGTGTCCTATGGTGATGGAACTCATGAAACACACTCAAGTGGTGTGCACCATCTACTATTAGGGCTAGTGGTATCAGTGTCCTAATGGGTATTAGTACCACTGGTGCCTCTGCTGGAAGATGGCCCTGCACCAAGGCCTCATCGCTCGGTCAGATATCAGTGTGTACTATATCCAAAACCCTAGCTAGCTGTCTATGTGGAGGAATCCTAAAAAGAAAAAGGTGTTCCATGGTCAATAAGTCATACCTGGTGAGATCACTCAAAGATTTCACAAAGAAGACTCTTGAAAACACACATGCAACAAGTGTTTTCATGAATTGAGTCAGAAATCATAAGTTAGGGTCCTGGTGTATGGATACGTCACCCACCGCACCAACACTGGATTCCCTAAACTGATAACCACACTCACTACACATAACACTATTTTTGTTAAAAATATCAGAGTCCTATGTTCTACGGTAGAACCGATTCCTCTTATACCAATTTCCCATAACCCATCCCCCGGGGCCCATGCTGTGACAACCCCAAGCCCGCCTTCCACAGGCTAGGGGATGACGACTACCACCAAAGGAATATTCCCAAAAACAGGGAAGGAATTTCCTTTATAACCTCTAAGGACATGAAACTAATCACACAACAAGATAAAAACTCAAGTAAACTAAATTGTAAATAGAGTGAGTCCAGTAAGTAAAAGGGGCTAGAATACAAGCCCAACTGGAAAGTACAGGGAAAATTGGAACTACAAGACGAATGATAGGTTAAAATAATCTCCCAGATCATCCACCATGAATCCTACCTGAAGGGTAGGTACATCTCAAGAACGGTCATCTCTGCGGTTCACCTCTTCTAACGTCCACCTCCAAGCTACCTCCAATCCTGTTACTCTTATCCTCAGTCAGCGATGTTCACCATCTGCACCAAACACAATAGAGTGCAGGCATATCCCATGCATGGGTGAGTATAATGATACTCAGTAGGGACCCTGAGACCCTCAAGGTCTCACAAAATCCACAAAGGATAAAGCACAAAGCATGAAGTTAACTGTCAACCCTACTTAGGTATACACACAAACATATAACTATGTTATCAAGTATACCCATCTCAATCAGGAGGAAACATAGGGTCCCACCCAAAAGCCCAAAACTCAACTATTCCAAAATGGATGGAAAACCACAAAGGTGGGTACCACATATGTATTCTACATAGAAGAATACCACCAAGGTATTACCATGAAGGAATGTACCACAAGGTACGAACTCAGATCACACCAGGTATAACTTAAGTACAGTAGTATAAATGATTAGATGTTACTACTGAATCATCTTACACTATTAAGTGGCAGACCCACGAAGGATCTATAGATGCTGACGCACATATGATATCTAGGTTCTAACCCACACAAGATCGCTAGGTGATGACCTACAAAGAATCGATTGGTGCTGACCCACATAGGATCGTGTCCTTAAGACGTCATCTTGGGAATGGAATGGTTATCTATAGTCCATGCCTAGATTGAATGTATTAGTCACAAAGTGTGGTGTGTCTACACAGATGGGACCAGGTTTAACTTCACTGGTGAGAAGGGAGCCTTTGCATCACATGATGGACTTACCCAGAAGAGGGTGAAACCGATTACACATCAGTTGGCTAGCCTTACACTCAGATCAGTTGTTGTGGAGAGTCCACGTTATCCTGTAGTGGTGGACTAGTACACGAATATTTTCCCGGATGATGTTTCGGGTTTAAATCCTTTGCAAAGAGGTGTAATTTTACACTGACTTGTATCCTGGTATGGCCCTGATATCTACACCAGCATATCAGATGGATTCTATGGAGCTTCATGAGATGCAGGTACAGTAGGAGGACTTATAGGGGGAAGGGTTTATTCGGGCCAATTTCTCTCCTTGGGAAACCCATATTTTGTTCACCAAGAAGGCGGATGGGAGCTTGAGGCATTGTGTGGACTATCAGTGCCTAAACCAGGTTACCATGAGGAACAAATACCGACTTTCGAGGATTGATGACCTCTTTGATCAGCTGAAGGGAGTACGATGGTTCTCGAAGATAGACCTCAGATCAGGCTTTTACCAGCTTAGAGTACGATATGAGGATGTGTAGAAGACGACTTTTAGATGTCAGTACATACACTATGAATTCTTGGTTATGCAATTTGGTGTAACAAATGCTCCAGCAGTGTTCATGGGACTCATGAACAAAATCTTTTAGCCATACCTTGATCACTTTGTAGTAGTCTTCATTGACGACATTCTGATCTACTTGGATACTAAGGAGGAGGATGCCTATCATTTTCGCGTAGAACTAGACACACTCCGAGAGCACCATATTCATGGTAAGATCTTGAAGTTCCGGTTTTGGATCCAAGAGGTTCACATTCTGGGACATGTCATATCAGAGGCTGGAGTTGTAGTGGATCCAGCAAAGATTGAGGTGGTACTTGCTTGGGAGCCACTTAGGAGTGTGATGGAGATACAAAGTTTCCTGGTTTTGGCTGGATACTACCGGATGTTTCTAACAGACTTATCTAGAGTTACAGCACCACTATCAGCATTGGCGTGGAAGGGAAAACCCTTTATGTGGTCAGAGAGATGCCAGTAGAGTTTTCAGAAGCTGAGGTAGAGGCTGACTAGTGCCCCCATCTTGAGGCTTCCAGAGGAGGGCATTGGGTACTTAGTCTACTGCGACGCATCAGGGATTGGACTCAGATGTGTCATGCTGTAGAAGCGAGCATTGATCGCTTATGGTTCTCGATAGCTAAGAAAACATGAGCAGAACTATGCTACCCATGACCCGGAGTTAGCAGTAGTGGTCTACGCCTAGAAACTTTGGCGACATTACTTGATGGGCGAGCCTCTTACAGTGTACTCTGATCACAAGAATCTCAGGTATATATTATCTCAGAAGGAACTGAACCTGAGACAATGACGTTGGATTGAGTTCCTCCAGGACTATAACATCGAGGTAGTCTATACTACTGGTTAGGGGAACATTTTAGAAGATGCACTTAGCAGGAAATCTAGTATACAACTGCTAGGAGAGGCGGCGAAATAGCTGGCTTCTTTGTAGATATCCTTTGTGGATGGAGATGGAGAATCTTTTTTTCAATCTCTTATAGTCACTTCCCCACTTTTCAGCAAGTCAGGGAGGCGTAGTGTGGGGACACTGACTATGAGACACAATGTGCTTAGTTATTGATAGGACAAAAACCTGATGGATTTTCTGAAGGTGGGGATCATGCCATCCTTTTCATAGGATGTACCATGGTACAAGTATCACATCAGGAGGAAGTGTTGAGGGAGTTCCACACATCCCCTCCAGCGTTACATCTAGGAGTGGAAAAGATGTACCAGGATCTCTGATGACATCACTGGTGGCCAGGAATGAAGAAAGCAGTAGCAGAGTTTGTCTCTCAGTGCCTCACTTTCCAGCAAGTGAAGTCTGAGCATCAGGTACCAACAGGCTTGGTTCAGCCTTTAGATGTACTAGAGAGGAATTGGGATGGGATATCCATGGACTTTGTGATAATACTTCCACGTACATCTAGAGTTCATGACTCTATCTGGGTGATCATTGACCAACTAACTAAGTCAGACCCCTTCGTACCGATCAGAGAGCAGGGTATAGTAGAGGGCTTGGGACGCCTCTATGTGCTGGAGATTGTGTGGCTACATGGAGTACCCATGACAATTGTCTTCGATCGTGATGCGTGTTTTTATTTCTTGGCTAAGGAAGGGGTTTCATGAGGCTTTCAGGACGCAACTTTTCCAGAGCATCGCCTTCCATCCTCAAACGGATGACCAGACTAAGTGGACCATTCAGACCCTCGAGGACATGCATCATGTTTATGTCCTTGACTTTAGTCGCAGCTAGGAGGATCACTTGCCTTTGGTAGAGTTTTCATACAACAAAATATATCACACCACCATTGGGATGGAACATTTTGAGGAATTGTACGGGGGACCATGCTGATCACCTTTCTGCTGGACTGGCCCAGGGGAGTCAGCACTAGTGGGACTAGAGATGGTACGAGCTATCACGAAGAAAGTGCAGGTCATCCAAGAACGGATGAAGACTGCACAGAGCAGGAAGAAGTCTTATGATGACAGGAGACAAAGACCTCGAGATTTCAAGGATGGCGACTACATCTTTCTACAGGTCTCACCCTGATGAGGTTTTTAGAGATTTGGCCGAGGCGACAAGTTATCTTTCGAGAATCATCAGACTTTTACATTTCCTTAGTAGAGTTGGTGAGGTGGCATACCTCATAACTCTTCCACCTCAGCTGCACCGGGGGAACGACATCTTCCACGTATCCCAACTGAGGAGATACATGCATGACACTTCTCACATCATAGACCACAGAAAGCTAGACATCGATGATTTGGGGACTTATACGGAGGATCAGTAGATATTGAGGATCGATAGGACCGGGTCATTCATGGGTGATCGATACCTCTAGTGCTCATTCGTTTGCAGCACAAGAACCTCCAAGAGAGAACATGGGAGCGGGGGGCTTAGATTCGTGCTAAGTTCCCCCACTTGTTTACCTTGTTTATGATGTGGCTTATGGGGATGTAAAAACATGAGGTGGGGATAATTTAATGACCATTAATTTTTTTTAATACATGGAAATTTTACGAGTCTGCAAAAATTGATGGCACGTGATTCCGAGGCTCGGTGACAGGTGTGATCTTCGCGATGGTTTGGGGAAAACAAACATGGCCCAACAGCTCCAAAACTCTTATATTTCTTTGTGTGATCTTCACGATGGAGACAGTGAATGGTGTCGACATTTGGCACCTGTGGAACACAAGAATGGCCACCGAAACCCCCGCCGTCCGTGAAGAAGACAACGACACCGCCATCCGCGGCCTCCACCGTCCGCGGCCGGCGCCGCCCCGCACCCACGCACTGTCCATGAATTCACCGCCCCATGACCCCACTGGGCCGCCCGCGGCCCCGCCGGGCCACCCGCGGCCATGAAATGCCATCCGCGGCCATGTCGCGCAGTCTCGCAGCCCTCACCGCCCCATGGCCTCACTGCCCTGCGGCCACACCGTGCCGCCCCACGGCCGCGCCGCGCCGCCCCGTGCCGCCCTGTGGCCCCGCCCCGAAGCCCCACCCCGCGGCCCCGCCCCGCAGCGCCTCCCCGCCCCGCAGCCCCACCACGCAGCCCCACAGCGCCGCACCACAGCCCCACAACCTTCGCGCCTCTAGGCCGGGCCGGACCCAGTGGGTCGGGCCGGGTCGGGCCGGATCGGACCGGACCTAGACCCACTATGACCCATTTATGCTATTTGGGCCATAAATTTGGAACTAAGAATCCGTTTGAAAAGCCTTCAATGACACTATAATCCTTGGAGAAAGACGGTCCCTTCAGTATAGCCCAATAAAGATTTGGTTAAAGTTGGAGTACATTTGGGTTCGATCGAGCACGAATCCGACCGGGCCCTCAGGACAAAAAGGGTAATAACTTACAGACCGAGCATCTGATAGATGCATAATATGTTGCGTTGAGACCCCTATGACATGGCAGTACTTTAAGATACTTTTTCACGAGACTTTGTGGAAGTTGGATTATCGACCAGTGGATTGAGGAGTGGACCCTCCCAGAGATGAGAATGTCTAGTGCAAGAACCCAGCAGCTGGCTGTGACGTGAAGAATGAATAAAGATCCTGTGTATGTTAGCACTGAGCGATCCTGTGTGGCTCAGCACCGACCGATCCTATGTGGGTCAGCAACGAGCGATCCTGTGTGGGTCAACACCAAGAGATTATGTGTGGGTTAGCACCTAGAGATCTTATGTGGGTTAACACTGAGATATCCTATGTGGGTTAGCACCTAGAGATCCTATATGGGTCAACATCAAGAGATCCTTCATGGGTATTCCTCTTAACTGAGTCAGATGATTCAGTAGTTATATCTAATCATCTATACTACTATAATTAAGTTATAACTGGTGTGAGCTGAGTTCATACCTATGTGGTACTTTTCATTGTGGTAATACCTTGGTGGTATTCTTCTATGTGGAATACCTGTGTGGTACATGCATTCGTGGTATTTTTTTCATTGTGGAACCATTGAGCTTAGGGATTTGGAGATCGACCCTATATTTCCTCATGATTGGGATGGGTTTACTTGATAACTTAGGTATATGTATGGGCATATAACTAAGTAGGGATGTCAGTAGTTTTCATGCTGTGTGGTTTATCCTTTGTGGATTTTGGGAGACCTTGAGGGTCTCAGGGTCCCTAATGAGTATCTTTAGACTCACCCCTGCACGGGCTACACCCGCACTTCGTTGTGTTTAGTGCCGATGACAGACAACGCTGACTGAGGATGAGAGTACCAGGACTGGAGGTGGATCAGAGGTGGAAGTTAGACGAGGTGAACCACAGAGATGACCATTCGTGATCTGTACCTACCCTTCAGGTAGGATTCATGGTGGATGATCCAAGAGAAGATTTTCACCTATCAGCCATCTTGTAATTTCCAGTTGGGCTTGTATTCTGGACTCTTTTATTATTCTAATCTCACTATTTACTATACAGTTTTCTTCAGTTTGTATCTTTCTATGTGCTTGGTCGTGTGTGTTTATAGGTCATAAAGACAATTCCTTCCTAGTTTCAGGGAATATGCCTTTGGTGCTAGTCTCCAGCCCCTGACCTACGGAAAGCAGACTTGGGGTAGTCACAGAATGTACACCGGGGAACAGGTCATGAAAAATTGAAAGTTTGGGAATAATCATTGCGGGAGGTTAGGGTTTGACGTTCTTCATTCAAGTTTTTGTTGAGATGCTTGCTATCACTCTAACACAGAGGGTGCAGGCCTAACAAACATGGCCTGACCCCTCTGTCATTATTCTTTTGGGTGCGTTCATCGCGATGGAGGAGGATGAAAATTTATCCTCAGTGGGGCTTGAGAATGGTGCCGACACCACTGTCGGCCTCGATGAAGGCAACGACGCCGCACTGCGGCCTCCATAGCCCGTAGCCTCGGCCGCCCTGCGGCCACCGTGCCGCCCCACGGCACCCGCGGCCTCATGACGTCACACGACACCCATGAAATCTTCCACCCCACAGAATCTACATCCTTCGTTGCCCCGTGACACCCACAGCCTTTGCCGCCCCGCGACACCTGCGGCCTCCACCGCCCCATGGCACTCGCGACCTGTCCTCCTACTCCCTCTGGTCGGGGTGGACCACCTGGTGGTGGTGGTGGTAAAATCTTGAATCGACGCCCACTACTAGCTGCACGACCAGATCCTCTACCACGTCCACCTTCTACTTGCAGACCTCCTCATTTGAACCTCTATCTCTGCCTGGGCGGTCCCTTGACCATCAGCTGATCATCCGTATGGTGGGTCAGATAGTCACGATCCATGTAACCCTGCCCGCTGCATGTGTAACACTGCTCAAAGAGAGGTTTATTTTTTACATTGACTTATACCCCAGGAAGACACCAATATCTACACCAGCGTATTGGATGGATATCGTAGAGCTTCGTGAGATGCGGGTACAGCGGGATGACTTACAAGGGGAAGGGTTCATTCGACCTAGTGTTTCTCCTTAGGCATCCCCAATTTTGTTCTCCATGAAGGTGGATGGGTCCGGTCGGGCCGACAAGGGTGCTAGGACGAACCCTACAGGTCGGGCCGGTTTGACCCAAATCGGTTCGGCCCAGGCCGGGTCGAGCCGAGTCGGTCCGACCAGGTCAGACCAGACCCGGACCCACTTCGACCCTTTTACGCTCTTTTGGACATTACTTTGGCACCAGAAGTCCGTTTGGAAAATAGTAAATGTTGCTGGAAAAAAATGGAGAGAGATGGTACCTTTGGTATAACCCACTAGAGATTTGGATAAATTTGGAGTATGATTGGGTTGGATCAAGCACAAATCCAATTGGGCCCTCAGGACTAAAAGGCCAATAACTCACAGACCGGGCGTCCGATTGACGCACCATCTGTTGCATTGAGACCCCTATGAAATGGTGGTTCTTTGAGATACTTATTCATGAGACTTAGTGGTAATAGGAGTATTGACCAGTGGCTTGAGGACCTGACCCTCTCAGAGATGAGCAAACCTAGTGCGGGATCCCAGTAGCTAGCTGTGATGTGAAGAATGAATAATGATCCTATGTAGGTCAGCACCGAGCGATATTGTGCGGGTCAACACAGAGTGGTCCTTTGTGGGTCAGCACAGAGCTGTCCTTTGTGGGTCAGCACCGAGCTGTCCTGTGTGGGTCAGCACCGAGCAGTTTTGTGTGGGTTAGCACTAAGCCCTCCTGTGTGGGTCAGCACTGAGCATTCCTGTGTGGGTCAGCACAGAGCGATCCTGTATAGGTCATCATCTAGATATCCTTCATGGTTATGCATCTTAACAGATTAAGTTGATTCAATAGTTACATCTAATCATCTCTACTACTGTACTTAAGTTATACCTGGTGTGAGCTGAGTCTATACCTTGTGGTACTTTCCTTCGTGGTTTTCTTCTGTGTGGCGTACCTATGTAGTACCCATCTTCATGGCTTTCCTTCCATTATAGAATAGTTGAGATTTGGGCTTTGGGGTTGCACCCTATGTTTCCTCATGATTCAATGGGTATACCTAATAACATAGGTATATGTACGGGCATATACCTAAGTAGGGTTGATAGTTGACTTCATGCTTTATAGTTTATCATTTTTGAATTTTGTGAGACCTTGAGGGTCTCAGGGTCCCTACTGAGTATCATTATACTCACCCCAGTATAGGCTACGCCTGCACCCTATTGTGTTTGGTTCAAATGACGGACAATGCTGACTAAGGATGAGAGTACCAGGACAAGAGGTAGCTCGGAGGTTGACGTTAGACAAGGAGAACCATAGAGACAACCCTTCATGATTTATACCTACCATTCAGGTAGGATTTGAGGTGGACGATCCATGAGCTACTTTTCACCTATCAGTCGTCTTTTACTTTCTAGTTTTCTTTATACTTTCCAGTTGGGATTGTATTCTATCCCCTTTTACTTACTGCACTCACTCTGTTTACAATTCAGTTTACTTGAGTTTGTATCTTGTTGTGTTAATGGTTGCCTGTGCTTACAGGTTAAAAAGGTAAAGCCTTCCCAGTTTTAGGTAATATGCATTCGGTGCGAGTCTCCAGCCCCTAGCCTATGGAAGGCAGGCTTGGGGTAGTCACAACACGGGCCCCGGGTGACGGGTCATGAAAAATTGGTATTAGAGGCTAGGGGCTGGTGACTAGCACCAAAGGCATATTCCCTAAAACTAGGAAGGCATTGTCTTTATAACCTATAAACACACACAACCAAGCACACAAAAATATATGAAATCAACCAAAATGTATAGTAAATAGTGCGAGTACAGTAAGAAAAACGGGCTATAATACAAGCCCAACTGAAAAGTACTAAGAAAACTAGAAAGTACAAGATGACTTATAGGTGAAAAGAAACTCCTGGATTGTCCACCACGAATCCTACCTGAAAGGTAGGTATAACTCACGAATAGCCACCTCTACAGTTCGCCCTGTCTAACGTCCACCTCCAAGCCACCTCCAGTCCTGGTACTCTCATCCTCAGTCAGCGATGTCCATCATCTTCACCAAACACAACGGAGTGTGGGTGTATCCCGTGCAGGGGTGAGTATAACGATAATTAGTAGGGACCCTAAGACCCTAAAGGTCTCACAAAATCCACAAAGGATAAACCACACAACATTAGAACAACTGAAAACCCTACTTAGGTATATGCCCATACATATACCTAAGTTATCAAGTAAACCCATATCAATCATGAGGAAACATAGAGTCTAACTCCAAATCCCCAAGCTCAACTGTTCCAAAAGGAAGAAAAATACCATGAAGGCAATTACCACATAGGTATGCCACATAGAAGAATAACACAAAAGTATTACCACAAAGGAAAGTAACATACAAGTGCGAACTCATCTAACACCAAGTATTTATTAGGTACAATAGTAGATATGATTAGATGTAACTAATGAATCATCATACTCGGTTAGGAGGTAGACCCACAAAGGATCCCTAAGTGCTGACCCATATAGGATCGCTCGGTGCAGACCCACACATGATCACTCGGTGCTGACCCACACAGGATCGCTAGGTTTTGACCCCCCCAGGATCACTCGGTGATAACCCACAGAGGATCGCTTGGTGCTTACACACACATGATCTCTCAGTGCTGACCCACACATGATCACTCCTCATTCTTTGCGTCAGAACTAGCTATTCGGTTCCCACACTAGGCTTTCTCGTCTCCAGGAGGGTCCGCTCCACAATCAAATTGTTGATTCTCAAAATACCACGAAGTCTCACGAATAAGTATCTCAAAGTACCACCACATCATAAGGGTCTCAACGCAACAAACGATGCATCAATCAGACGCCCTATCTGTGAGTTATTAGCCTTTTAGTCCCGAGGGTCCGGTTGGATTTGTATTCGATCCAACCCGACCATACTCCAACTTTATGCAAATCTCTAGTAGGGTATACTCAAAGGGACCATCTCTCTCTAAGGTTTATAGTGCCGTTGATGGTTTTTCCAACAGACACCTGAAGCCAATGTTATGGCCAAAAGAGTGCAAATGGGTCGTAGTGTGTCTGGGTCCGATCCGACCCGGTCGGACCTACCTGGCCCGACCCAACCTGGGCCGACCAATTTTGGGTCTACCTGGCCTGACCTTCTAGGTCCGTTATAGCCTGCGGTGCGTCCCAAACCATGCTGAGTGGCCCCATATGTGCTGGGCGGTCTGCTGTGGAGGCTATGTGTGCCGCGAAGGCCGCGGGTGGCCATGGGTTCCGCAGGGCGGTAGCGGCCGCGGAGTGGCATGAGGCCGCAGGTGCTGTGGGGTAGCGCGAGGCCACAGGTGCAGTGGGAATACGTGAGGCCGCAGGGATCACGGGGCGACAGAGGCCACGGGCACCACAGGACGATGCAAGGCTGTGGGTTCCGTGGGGTGGAGCGGCAGGTAGCGGGGGGGGGGGGGGGGGGGGGGTGAGGCCGTGGGGCGTAGAGGCCGCGGAAGGCAGAGCGCTATAGGGTACATAGGCCGCAAGGTGGCGGAGGCCGTGGATGGTGAAGGCCACAGACGGAAGAGACCGTGGGGCACCGAGGCCACAGACAGCGGAGGCCGTGGGGCGGTGGGGCGTCGTGCCTTCGTCGGCGGCCGGTTTTTCGTCCTCCCTTCATTCTTCACCTTCCTTGTGGCTGGGCATAGTGCCGGCTATGGTTCTTGTGTCCCACCGGTGCTGGGAGGTTTAGTTATGGTGGTCCCCATCTCCATAACCACTCATGGGAGGTTTAGTTCTAGTGGTCCCCATCTCATAATCCTTCCTCATGGGAGGTTCCAACAAAAAGAAAAGAAAATAAACATTTATTTTATTTTATTAATGTTTCAACGAAAAGCCCCAAAAAATATCTTTCACCCTCGACCTACTACAATTGAGGTGAAAGTCTCTTTAAGTGAATACCGGTGATGCGAGTTGAATGGTGCCCTCAAATTTCAATTCCGAGCATCGGTTCAAAAGTTACAAAAACCCACTCGTATGTTTAATGAACGTACCCGATTTTTTTTTCGAAATTCATTTTGGGCACACTGAGCCTTGGAATCGTCCGCCATCAATTTTTGTGGACTCGTAAAATTCCCATTTAATTAAAAAAAATTAAATGGAAATTTGGGGTCTTTACACATAACATCAAAATTATTTTTGAATCCATACAAACACTTTTAGATACAATATTTCATTAAAAAACTATTAATTTTGAAGAAAAAAATTATCTAAAATTTCATCCTTATCCATGGGGCTAATTGTGTAACCCTTTAGGCCTTATAAAAATTGGAAGAACTGTGAAATCCCTATTTCATAGTTGTAATCAAAGAGTGACCTCTATCCAAACATTAGTTCTACTCAAGCTACCAAGGGGTCTGGTGTGATTTCAATCAAACATACTCATAAATCTATATGAACATATCCACCATGAGCTGTCTCATACATATCATATGTATCTTATATAATCTCTTTTCCCATGACATTGAGAAACCACTATACATAGAACATGTCAATCTAGTATTGGACTCTCATCATTTTCTTAATTCTACGAAAAAGACCGATCAATTGGATGAATACATCACATGTCATTCATGTATCTTATAATAACATTACATGTCACTTATCCAAGCAGATAAACACATCATATGTGAAACAACTAAGAATTTCTATGAGTTGACTTAGTCTAATTCAATAAAGATAAATATTTTTTTCTTATCATACAAGTCGATAAATCCCATATTTTTTACACTCCAAATAATGACATGATCATCAATATACCCATCCACCCTCATATTAGCTAAGTTCATATGTCAACTTGCGTAAGTTGGGTATCAAAGGATGAAGGTCCTCGTGCTGGGTAACTTGAAATTCTCATGTATGAAGGGATGATAATACACATAGAACCTTAAGTATATCTATGACCATATTCCATTACATGATATATAATTTAGTAGATTTTTCTAACTAATAATTATTTACATATCACCTCAAAAATATACTCTTTAATAACTCATATACAACCCATTGTAATAGATATTAGAATCTATTCAAGCTATTCTTTACATATCATCACAACCCTTATACTCAAAGAAGGTCTTCAGTTAGGGACAAATCAAGGTTTTTACTTTGATGGGATATTTATCATTTGAGAATTCATGTGAAATAACTTATAATAGACATGAATTAATGATAAATGGATATTTTATTTATTAAAATAATGTGATATGTTTACAACCATTACATCATATATCTTAAGTGATTCTTTATGACACTCATGTGGTTGATGTAGTAATGGATTTTGAACATTACATTCAAATCTAATTCCTATCACATCACTATGTGATCATCAGATAAAATTCACCCACTAATATCTTAGTGATTAATATTTCTAATGAATGAATTTTTGGAATAATGGTGATCATTAGGAATTAAATTCATTATGTTGAACTCTTTGAACTTATATTCAAACCCCCTAGCTTCATAACATCAAATATTATAATGTTTTTAGGTCGTCTACATATAAATATTTCTATGTACATCATCATAATCCTAGGAACCCTTTTCACAATTTTTTTCTTGAAATATTTTATAAATTATATAAAACTATATATTATCACTTAACAATCACATCCAAAATTCTCTTTGGATATAAAGTGTAATACTTTTAGTATTAACTGGTATAATCCTTTATAGATCAGCGATTTTCACATGTTATGATAACTAAATTAAACCCTTTACATTTTAGTATACAATTATATCATAAAATATTTTAGGATATTTAGCGAATTTCACTTTCTCACTATAAATAATGTAACTATTTAAATTTTTCATTAATATCATATCCTAGAACATATTTAAGGATATATACTATAATTAAATTTCTTAAAATAACTTAATATAACTAAATATTTATTTTTCATTATATATCCTAAACATTTTAGTACATTAAATGAAGAATCTATATAATATCAGACTAATTTAATCCTCAAGTAAACTATAACATTTTATTTCTCATAGTAACTAAATGTAACTATTTACATTTCTCTATACCATTACATATCTTAACTCTTTAAGATATAAATTAAATATTCACTTAAACTAAATCTAGTACAATATTTCATTTGTTAACTTTGAATTTTATAAGTGAAAAATTACTCCCTCTATATTCTTAGACATTATTTACTCTTTGGAATATATTTTTAGGATTCTTCACAAACTTCTTTTGGTGTTATAAAATAACATTTATTTCCTTTTATAAGGAATATTAAACAAATAAATTATTGTTTCCATAACATATGTGGTATTATATGTGTTTGAAAACATTCCTTTTTTAAATAATATTTTATTAAAATATATTATCGATGGATGGTGAGAACACATTCCTTCATATTTTAAGAAATATAAAGATGAACACATTTATCCTGAGTTTTTTAATCCAAATATTCTTCTAAAAACATGATATAGAAATCCAATGAATCATTAATTATGTGTATACATTTAATCATATCATAAAAACTTTTTTATCCAAAATATTCTCTAATCACACAAGAAAAAAGAAATGAAGATACACATATAATACATAATTCATTTAATATTTATAAAATTAATTACATTGAAATACACAATTTAGTAAATATTTACTTCATGTATTGAATTCAAACTACAAGATCAATCCATTTTTCCTTTTATTTTTAAATATTTTATAATTAAAATAGTTTTAAAACATCTAATTAGTATTAAATTCCTTTCAAAATTAATGAATTACTTCTTATAAAATTAATAACTGAAGTGGGAATTTCGTAGAGATCCCAAAAATTATTAGGTATATATTGGAACAAACCAATGATATTGAATTATTTATATTACTTTCCCAAAATCAATAGGTTTCAATGGCCTTTACTTTCTTCATTAATAAACTTTTTTGAACTTTTAAACTAAATTTTCTTATTCGCATTTGATCATTTAACCACTTGGACTATCTATATCGTATAAGAATCTAGACATAATATGCCCAATTCATCTATTTTCAACACTTTGAGAAGATGGAGTAATTTTTTAATTTAATTCAATAATATTTTCAGAACATTTACATAAATGAAAATTTCATAAATTACTAATCTAGAAAAATAAATCTCAGTGTTCCCTTTAAATCATGTTATAGATCTAAACTATTAATAAACCATGTGTAAAAACACCCATCAAATTTTATTTAAAGAACCATTATTTTTAATCTATTTATAAGAGATAAATGAGATAAAATACACATATTATGGTGAGTTTATCTAATCTTGAAGCATCTAAGTTATCAATTTAGAAACATAAAATTTCCATTTCATGAAAGTTAAATTCATTCATCAATTATTTTAATCTTTATGACCTTATGTATATTTAAAAAATATTTTAATAATGAATTACATATCATATATATAAAATAATATTATAATTGATTTATGTAACCAATAAAGAATTAAATAAACTTTTTGTCTCATGAATTCATTAATATTTTCAATCCTATTGAATATCATTTAACATACTCAATTATATTGGGTATATGGAACTAAAATAATTTTTTTACCCAATCATACTGAGTACATGAGTGGAGAATAAGAATTAATTGGTAATTTTACATCTTACGTATTTGAAACATTAAATTAATCATTCCATGGTACCATAAGGATCTAGATTCATATGTCGAACAATTTAAATAGATGGTTACTTAGGAAGGAATAGTTATAAAACATATAATATTTCAATTGCTTGTGAAATTTTCATAACCCATCAGCCCTAAGAGTTTCTTATTTTAAGCATCATAATTAAATATTAATATAATGTAATTCTTGACATTGATGATGCATTTATCTGAAAAAAAACTTTTTATATGATGTAAATCATGTATTATATCTATTAATTAAAGACTTTTAATGATAGAGATCATACTAAAACTGATGACCACATTAATCATATCTATATAGTGAGACAAGATACATATTTCATTAAGAAATTATTCCTCTTTGGAATATATCTTATATGATAATTCTTTAGGTATTGAAACATCCCCAACACAATAGTTGTGAATCTTAGATAGTTGAGAAGATAAAACTTTATCCAAATCCATTATATCGATTCACTCAACTTTATTCCTCTAGTATCCTTCCAAAGGATTTCCTAGTTTAGTGTAGCCCAAATAAAATAACAAAAATATATTTACAATGGATAATCAAGGGGAAGAATATGAAGGAAGAACCAACTCGGTTGAATGATAAAGGTGTTGAGAATTGTTTCCTTAGAAGGAATCTCAAACTTAGTATTTATGAGGACTTCATTTAAGGTCACATTATTTTAATACACATTATATAAATATTTAATTCACAATTATTACATCTTATATAATAATTATCATCCAAACTTTTATTATGTTTTTCCGCATTCATTATTCTAATGATTTAGTTTTTGGGATCCCTATTATAATCATAAAATTAATGTGTTCAAATCATATTAATGTTTTACTCATTACAAAACCCACAAGTCTATGTTAATCACCGAAAAACCAAAGTCAATTATATTCATAAGATTCCAAATTCATTATATTAATAATGTACATGAACACTTCTTAAGGAATAATATAATATAATATTTAAAAACCCAAAATTAGTAAGCCTGAATCAATTGATACCCACCCCATTCACTTTATTTGTCAAAGAAATCCAATAGAACATTTAGTGGTCTAACACAAAGTTCATTTACCTGGCATTATTTTACTCAACATAGAATACAATTCATGAAAACCAGAAAAAATAATATGCAAAAAATATTCCCAACAACTATTCTCAATAACATAACTAAAATTGGAAACCAATGTCAAGGTAGATGAAAACTATATTTTATGGTATCAAACCATGAATGATTTTTAATTATCTACCCTAGAATAAATTTATCATATTATTTTTCGGAAAAAGTTAATCCTAATATAAATAATTTATAACTAATAATAAAATATTGGAATAAAATTTAAGTAAATGGATAATTCAAATTTTTAAACATCAGATTAACATTTATGAGTAATTTCATAAATAAAAGCTAATTATAAAATCTTTTATAATATCACCTTTAACATTATGGTTATTCCATAATTTTTAATATAATATCATTATATTATTTCTAATATGAATGATTCTATATTTATCAAAATATAGAATTTCCATCTTCAATATAAAATATTATACGAATTATAATATATTTATAATTCATTTTATATTATATAAATTTTTTATATAATATAAATATCATATAATTAATTATTATTTAAACCATGTTCATATTAATGATCAAGGCACATTTTTACGTGTCTTAAATAATATTCCAGTAAATCCCCTTTAATTTGAACAAGTTAAAATTAATTAATTATGAACTACAAATGAATATTAAGGTAATTTAATAAATAATCAATTTATTTATCTTCCAAAAAATGATAAATTTATGAACTATTTATAAATAAATTTTAATTATAAACATTTTATAAATTAGTCATAATATAAAAAATCTATATTCTAATATCTATAAACCCTTTTAAATTTTACATTAAATAGAATTTAAATGATATTTTAGGAATGATAAAAATTTTATAATTCAATATCTATTATATAATTTTTTTACATAATCTAAATATCATATATTTTAGAAATTATAAACTTTGTATAAATTCCCTTTTATGATTTCTAAATAAACCTTATATTTATATATCATAAATATTTCCAATTAATCTTTCAAATAGTATTTGAAATATGCACTTTTTTCAATTAATGATAATCATTTTATTGTTAATAAATTTAGATATATATTTTTTTATATTTATAAAAAATTTCAAAATACTATTCTTTATTATTATTTATAAACAATTTATAAATAAAATAATTCATTTAAAAATTGAATACTCATGATTAAAATAAATACTTTATTTATATTCATAAAAAAGATAATATATATATGAACTTTTCAACCTTTTTTTGGGGCATGAAAAATCATGTTTTATTATAAAAATTTATTTTTCATAAATGAATAAAAGTATTTATTCTTCAAGGAAGCCTAATTTTATTTTCAACAGATGGGTTTTGTTTTAACATCTTATTATCATATTCCATGGAAGATAACAAAAACATAGGAAAATATAACCTTGAGAATAATGCGAAAATAAACTATATAAACCATGAACCTAGAAATCGCAAATAGTGGTTGTATTCTTCTTTCTCAATGAATGGTAATTCTTGAAGTAGATCATGAATTAGTGAAAAAAGAAGTCTACCTCCATTTGTGGTTCTCAAACCAATAGATCTATGATCATATTGTGAGGATACTTGAATGATGAAAGGGTGATAACACCTTAATCATAGTTGATATTGGGATTTCTCAAAATTAAGTTTTCAAAATATGAGGGATCACATCCCATTATATATCTATTCGTGAAAAATTTCATTAAATGAAAATGTATCATTCATATTAATGTATCCCAATAAATTTATTTCCATAATTCATTAAATCCTATTCAATAAGCGATCAATCCCATTAATCCATTCATAACAGGTTCTAACTGATAATAAAAGGGTTTGGAGGAAATAAATATATACCATATATATATATTATTGTAATTATTAAAATCTACCCTTTATATTTATATTATATCATTATATATATATTATTACATATAATAAAATCTCCTTGGCTGATATATTTTATTCCACCACTATGGTATTTTGATTTTACTTTCTTACCAGGAATCTTCTATAATTCCCTACCTATATCATCCCATATATCATCATTTTTATCCACGGATACTATAGGTATGTATTTAGACACTCATTCTCTAGGGGGATGTTCTACAAATGAGTTTCTGCCCTTGGATTTCTTACATCGATGTCAGAGTATAGATCATACACAATATCACATTCATGGACAGTTCCTTCGTACCCCTTACTTTTGGATAGTGGTAAGGGTTCTTGTTGAGAATGTGTTGGGTATGGGTTCAAATATCAAATATTTATAATTAATTCTGGATTTAAGTGATAGGTTATGAAGACATTCATTAATGGTTAGATAATTATCTTTATAGAAGGAGTTAAGTGGTTTGAACCCTTAAAAGTTTGTGTGATAGATCAGGGTGGCTGCATAATTAATTTTCACAAGAACTGATATAGATTGTAATTTTCACTGATAAAAGGGGGTAGGTTGTTTCTCCAATGTGATTAATGTTGATTGAAATTAGTTCCCTTAACCAAATAATAATTTTTAAAATATTTTCTTTGAGATTTATCAAGGATATAGAGGCACTGATAGTGAGTAAATTTATCATTCCATTTTTTTCTAATAAAGGGTTTCTTTCTTATCATTTTTTGGTGAATATAAAAGAGGTATAATTTAAAAGGCGCTCAAAATAAGAGTTCCTTTTTAACACTGGTAAGATTAATTTATAGAGCCAACAAAGGCATTATTTTTAATAGTGCCTAAAACTTGCTTAAGGAAATGTGGAATTCCATCACACTTATGTTTTGTAGCATTACGCTTTCAAATTTATATTTGGAATAACCCAACATTATCTAGCTCACAAATCAATACTTTTTTGTTTTTTATTGTTTTATTTTTTAGAATATTTTTTATAATTGGGGATTTGATACCACTATTAGGGGTTACTGATCCTTCTAACTCCAAAAGATAACTCATCGAGTTAGTGATTCCTTAAAATTTATAGTTTATACTTTGAAACTTTCACATTTGGATGTGAGATAACCCAACAAGATATAATATAATATATAATGAAAAATAATTTTACAAATATTTTATATTTTCATTATAATTACACATATTAAACATCTAATTTTTTTTTATCGATAAATTATTTGAATTTTCTAGTCAAGATTATTTTTGAAGTCATGTTTGAAATTATGAGAGAAGCCTTTTTATAAAATTGTATATATTTATTGTGACAATAATATAAATATCCTGATATATTTGAATGATATTGACAAATATAAATTATTGATATATTTCCTGATATTTTCAGATGAAATTAGCAATAATTCCTAATAATTTAATAATTTTTATAGTGATGATTAGTAATAAGAATATATAATTACTTTATAATTCTATCTATGAACCATACCATTTATTTATTTATTTATAAATAGTTTTAGCATAGGTTTTTTGTGGATTGTAATTATTTTTGAAATAAATGAGAAAATAAATCATTAAAAACCATATCCTTAGATACAAAGGAGATAACCTCATGGAGAACACACCAAACCCAACCCAATTCATTAAAAAGATTCCTATATTTTTCAATATAATGATAAACAATATTTAATTCTATTTTCTCAAAAGAAATAAAACAATGATAAAATATCGATGATTCCCATAAAATATCATAAAAAAGGAGCACTGAGGCCATAAATACAAACAAATAAACATTGATCAAGGGGGTTAGGGAGCAGAAATTAGATTCTAATATATGATTACTCCACCCTTGATTTTTATTTACTTTCCATATAATTATTTTTAATTACCATTCCTTAGGATTTTAAAATATTTTAGTTTAGTTATTAATTAATATTAATGTACTAGTTTAATTATTTTAAAATATTATTGTCATTACTTTTTAATAATATATCAGTATGGTTTTTAAAAAATATATTAGTTTAAATATAAATTATTAAGAGTATATTAACTTAGTTATTAATTATTACTAATATATTAGTTTAGTTATTTTAAAATATCATACTTTAGTTATTAATTATTATTAATATATTAGTTTTGTTATATAATATATATTAGTTTAGTTATTAACATTTCATATGATTTTAAAATATAATATAGAAGATAAATATTTTTGATTAATATATCATATGAAATTAAAATATATTATTTAAGTTACTACTTATTATTTATTTTAGTAAGTAGAAAATAACGTATTAAAAATTACAATTTTGCCTATGATGTTATGATTTTGTCATTTTAGTAATTATGCTCCTCTTAATTCTTAATTTTAATATACTAATTTTTGAAAATTTCACATATTAATATCTATATTAATATATAGTGTATATTAATTTTGAATGCTAAAGGATTTGGATAATTATTATATCATATTTTAATTTATTTTATTTCTTTATTATTATCACACAATAGGTTTAAAGTTGAAGAAGAAACTATGGTACTATAGTTGGAATAATGAGTGGTGGGGAGATATGATTCATGGAGTAGTAGAGTTTCCAGAATAGCAAGGAAAAAGTGGAGAATATGATTATTCATTCTAATTCCACCTCATACATTCACAATATTATATATTTTTATCCTTAGTTTAGATGTTATAAATTTGTAGAATTTTTACACACTTGTGGTAATTGATAAAAATTACAATACAAAAAAATATTTTTTATTAATCATAAATATAAATAATTGTTTTTATAAATAAATATCAATATTAATATTAATTATTCACTACCAACTAATTGTAATGGGTCATTAATCCATAAGGCATTCATTCCATTAAATTATAACGGGGCTTCAAGCAACTAGGCCATTGGATCATGTTAAAGATTTCCTCTTAAACCTGTTGAAAAGAGATATTCTTTTCTTAATAAATGGGGGTGTTTCCCCCTACTTGTTAAAAAACTAATAGTTAAATATATTATTTTTTATATTAATACCTATAAATTTTTTCACTCATAAATAAATAAATTATTTATTTTTATTATTGATAATGTATATTATAACATTATCAAAAAATGTTACAACTTATTATTTAATAATAAAACATATTTTACAATTAATTTACTATATAAATATTTATTATTTAATAAAAACATATCAATTTACAATAAAAATAAACATTTATATCTATAATGATAAAATTAAATTTTATGGTAATTCCTTAAAAGTGAGTGTTTATGTGTCACTAATATATATCCAGGTTTTAAAAGTATTATAAATGGCTTTTATCAGCATTAAAAAGCATTTATTTTCTATGTGCTAATAAAAGTGATAAACTTTTAAATAAATTGTGTTGAGAAAATGAAAAATATGGACAATGAGAATCCCCTCAAAACATAACATAGCTGGAACCCATCACAAATTCCCCGCCACACAATGAAATACCATATTATTTCAAGAGAGATGTGATTCATGCCCTCTACCAACCCCTTTTCCCACCCCATTGGGGGAAACACACATACCACTCACCCAAATTATTTTTTCAACTATATAATGATATATTCATAATAATATAAATATAACCACTCCCAATGTTTTCAATTTTTTTTCCATATTCCACACCGTGATCTTTTCAGGCCATATTAAATAAGCGTCGTATAAAAAAACCAACAAATATGTTAATATATATATATATATTTATATTTATTTACATAGACTAATATAAATGTACATTAATAAATATCTATTAATTTATTTATTCAAATATTTTTTAATATTATATATACATGTACAATTTTAATATATTTACTAGATAATATTGGAACCATACAAGGATGTTCCTAAAATATTATTAATAAAAGTTGGAAACAACATCAAGAATTGTAATGGTTTTAATAAAGGAATTTGTAAAATAGTCCTTGCATGTTTTACTCCACTACTATTGAAAAATACTAAGGGGTCATAAAGTGATACATCATGCTTGTCTCTATCATATCATTATTTGATAAAGCATCTGCCGCTTGATTGGACTCCCTATAAACATGTGAAAAAATCAGATGAAGCTGATCGGTACTAATAATACAGTGAGTCTAATTGGGGAGGGGTTTCCCAGGAACATTCATACTTCTAATTTTAATTTCTTTAACAACCACTTACGAGTCATATTCACTCCAAATGGAAGTCCAGTTGTGTTGGAAATAAAATTTAACAGTATAAATCATTTCCCATAATTTAGCTTCTTATGAATTAACAGTTCCAGAATAATGTTGAAAACATCCTTTAAAAAATAGATGGGGAGTTCAGAAGATACCTCTATAACCTGAAGGTCTTGGACTGTCGGAGGCTACCCCATCAACATTGAACTTTATCATTGGCAATATTGGGGGGATCCATAAAATGTATTTCAGAACATGAGGCTTCACAGGTATGGACATGACTCCTAATATTTTGAGTATGTTCCAGTAATTTATTCTCTTATCCATCACTCTCATTTGTACATTAGAGGTAGCATAGAACATATTGTGTAATTAAATAATTCCTATATAGAAAGAGGGTGTGTGTTCATAAAAAATCTAGGCATTTTGTACACTCTAGATGTATGAAGTAGTTGCATCCACTTCTACTGAAAGAAGATGATGGTAGCTCTGCCTGTCATTGATGATCACTACTGCAAATATGGCCTTTATCAGCACTATAAAAGGGTATTAAAAGCACTAGAAAAGTTTTACTAATAAAGGAAAAGGTAGGGGCTCCCTTTTATCAGCGCTCCAAAAAGCGTTGATAAAGCCCCCATTTATTATCGCTAAACAAATGCTGATAAAAGGTGTATTTTATCTATGCTATAAAAAGTGCTGATAAAAAGGTCATTTATCAACACTATTTTTAGCACTGATAAAATAAACCTTTTATTATTGATTTCTTAAGTAATGATAAAATTAAAATAAAAAATTAATTTTTTTTAAAGAGAATATATAATGTGGTGGGAGCTTTTAACAACACTTCCCCCCCTTATCAGTGCTAGGTAGAGCCCCTCCCTCTCACTGCACACAACCCTTGCGCACTCAAACCCCTACCACTTGAACAGACATGCCCTTGCTTCTACCAGAAATCGAACCTGAGACCTCCCCCCTTACGTGCCTACACCTTTACCACTAATCCATTTAGTTTTTTTATCCATTTAATGATTTATCTATTTATTTTTATATATATATGATTATATTTATTCCTATATTAATATAGATTCATATTAATATAAATATATTTATCTATATTAAGACATATATATTTATTCATATATATATATATATTAACACTTATATTATTATATATATATATATTGTTATAATTTTTTATTTGAATATTTATTTGTATATTAATATATACATATAAGATTAGTTTTAAATACATTTATAAAATAGGTTTATTATGTGTGTTTATAAATAAATACATATATACATACATACATTTATACAACACATAAACAAACACCCACACACACATATATATATTTACAAATAAATACACATATATGTGTATCTGAAAAGCCATAGAATGTTAAAACATCCACAACTTCTAATCCAGAAGCTGGTTTCAACTCCCAATCCTTTAAAATCAAAGAACATGAAATGATATTTGATATGATATGTGGTAATGGCCTAATGGACACCAAATTACAAGTTATAGTAGTTTGAATGTAAAATAATTGGGGTATCCCGACTAAAAACTCAATTTTGGAGGCCTTATGGGAAATTTTTAGCCTTAAAAAATGTGTTAAAAGGTTTCCTTGAGTCACTAGCACATATTTCTCATTGCATGATTCAATTTGATATGATGTAGATCTCAAAAAAAAACACCCGGATCAAAAGTTATGACCTTTTGATGTTTGAGTTACACTTTCCACTTATTTTAGATCTTTTAGATTTTTTTTTAATTTTCTGTGCCTTAAAATTGATATTAAATGATTATTAGTAGATGATAATTAGAAAATTATTAATTAATAATATTTTTTGTAATATTTTAAATCCATTTTCACTAAATTAATTATATAGTAAATGTAATAGTCTATTTATACTTATCTTAAACATATATAAAATCTATATATTATATTTATATCAATATAAATATACTTATATATTACTATATTATTTTTCATGAAAAATTATTATTTTTTGAAATATATATTTTATCATTTCAAGGGAAAAGTACTGATAATGCTACCACTTTATCAGCTCTACCAAAAAATCAATGATAAAGGGGTCCCCTTTAACAGTGCTAAAAAAGCGCTGATAAATTTGTGGACTTTATCAGCGCTAAAAGAGAACCTATAAAGGGTCACTATTAATGATGATTTTTTAGCACTGATAAATGAACATCCATTATCAACGCTTCTTTTTAGTGTTGATAAAGGGTGGAGTTGTAGAATCCATGATCTGTGGTAGTGGATAAAGACCAATAGCTCTCCAATTTGTCTTCTCATGTTCAGGTTCATTACAAAAAGACTGCCGACATAATTACAGAGTTATTGGGAAAGTTTGACGCTCATAAATATGAGTTGTACATTTTCTTCAGCCCTCAAGAGTAGGTGGAAATATAACACCAAGTTATGTCATTTCCTCTTGAGATTATCATTTATAGGTAACATATCCTTCCATGTTTTCTAGAGAATCATAAACCTTTAAGGTTGTATAAATATTACCTTGAATTTGATAAGAAATGATGTAATAATAATGAAACCCTCTCATTCAAACTTGTAATATTCATTTTTCACTAAACTTCCAATTTCTACAAGGATTCCATATCACTGTTTCATAGTCCACAAAAATGTATTTTTGAATCTATATCATAGAATGTGATGGAATAAGATCAAGGATAATATAATTAATCCTTAAATCCGTAATGGTCTTTTTTTACCCTACTTGGTGGGAATTCATTATTTCTTTGAGTGTCTTGTCCATGTAGTGGGTGTCCAAACAGTTGAGATTAATATTCTTACTAACCAACCAATATTATTTTGGTTTTCACAATGAGGATATTATTGAATAACTTAATATACGTCACACAAAAGGCCCCCATTTCAATATGTTTAATTCATTATTTATAGGAAATAGTAACAATATTCCTTTCATGCACTAACCTAGCCAATGTAAAGTTCATTATCATTCATTGTAGCTCCTAAATGTGGCTTCTTGGCCATCTATAGAGAGATTAGGAGTAAAAAAAGTATTCATGATAACTAAGTTAACAGGGCATACCCTTCCCACTTGGGAAATGGTTTTACCCTTCCATTTTTTAAATTGGGTGATGATGTTGGATTATATTCCTCTATGATATTGACTCTTCACATAATCCCAAAACATGGGGACTCTAAGGTATTTTAAGGGATGAGTTTCCCTCTTCAATCTATGTTTTCTGGTGATCCCATTGTGTTTTCTAATAGAAATTACATGACCAAATATAATATAGGATTTTACCCAAATAATGGCCTACCCAGCCACCTCCTCATAGTGTGAAAAGAGGGGTTTGATAGAAAATATAGTTCCCATTGAATCATGTCCAAGAAGAATAATATCATCAATATATATATATATTATATCATTGAGTTATACTACTCAATCTTGCATTTATTTTATTATAAATACCAAGCTATAAAATATCATTGATATTTCTACTTATATATTCATCTGTAATAGAAAATGGGATCCATGAGAGTGGGTCCCCTTGTCTAAAAACCGTAGTTTATTGAAGGAATCCAATTGGGGGTATATTAATAAAGATTTAATGATTTAAAGATTTAAAAATGTGAGGATTGTGTTAATGAGCTTAATGAAGGAACTTGAAAATCCATATATCCTTAGAATGGTAAAGAGGAAGCTCTGTTTCATGGTATCAAAAGCTGTGGAAATATAAATATTATGTGCAAAAGTTCCCTTATTTTTTCTTATATTAAATATGTTGAAACACTGTAAGGATGTAAATAAATAACTCTATATTCTTATACTAGGTAAGAAACCAAATATATTTGGGTTAATATGTTCCCTAATTACTCCTCTTATCCTAGTCAGGATGATTTTTCTAATTAATTTAGAAAGTTTATTACCATGAGCAATTCACCTATAATATTTAATTTCAATTGAATTCTCCTTCTTGGGAATCAAAAATGAAATTGGAATGGATCCTATAGGGCATTAAGGCATTAAGGAAGAATTAACAAATTTCACTTTTCATTTAATCATGTGAAATTCCATAATCAAACATCCAAAATTTTTTTTGTGATTCTATCTAGTCTATCAAATTTTTCCATATTGAAGTAAAAGAGAGCTTTTTTGACTTTTAATTTAACATGGTCTATGAAAAGGGCATGGTTTTTGTTAATATCATTATAGGGATAAATGTTTTTAATCATCATGGATTTATTATCCAACAAATAATTAACATACAACCCATTAAAACAGTCCACCACCACCTTTGAAATTCCCTCTTCAGAGGTGTACATGCATCCATTAATGCTTATGTGATTATTTGTTTCCTAAAATATTTTATCCTTGTGCAGTATGTGGAAGAGTTTTGAGTTTCTATCTCTATCCTTTAACCATTTCAAATTTAGATACTTTTTTTCTAACCATTATTTGATAATTAATAGGTTATCCATCTTGAATTTTACATTAATTTCATATATAGAGGGAGTGTTTTAATATATATTATTTATTTGGAAGCAAGCGGGTTTCTCCTCAAATTCCTTGATATCCAAATCAAACATATAGAAATATTTCATACTTTATTCTCTTAGGAGTTATTTAGTTTTCTTTAGTTTTTCGATAAAGTATCTGTAATGGGAATCCAATGTCTTCAAGTTTCCAAGATTCCCAGATGGTCTCCTTGAACTGAAGATAAACAACCCATCCATTGTTGAAGCAAATAGGAAGAGGGGGAAATCTCACCATAGTGTGGAACTAAAAAAATTGGTATTATGATAGAATTTTTTTTTGGAAAGAGTGTGCCTTGAGGTTCTATTATCTTCACTTCTATCATCCATTTGGATAAATAGTCTATCGATTTTATGAGGTTATCTTCCGTGAAATGTTTACTATATGCATGTGAGGTTAGATCCAATAATTGGAACCTCATAAATATTTCCTTTATCAATGATGGAGGATAATTCAAGACATGATATCTTTCTGAATTTGTATTTGGTACTTTACTCATGTGTTGACAATGTATTGAAATCCCCCATAATCCCCCATTTGTGATTCATTCTCTTAGATAAATCCTCATGCTTCCTCCATAGTGGTCTTATTTGGATGTATGAAGTTGAAGCATACAAAAAATATAAGGCCCCAGCCTTAAACCTTACTTAATCTTGAGTTATTACAAGATTACACATTGAGGATATTTTTGGGTTTAGAGTTTTAGAGAATTAGATCATAAAACTTGCATTACATTCCACATATAAACAAAGTGGTTACATAAATATAGTATTCTTCATTCCCATCAATGGAAACAAATTTAAAATAAAACATGGATTATTTCTTGACACTTCCTTGACACTATCATCATATCATGTACCTTTCCCTTGACCTGTGAAAAAAATTTCAAAAAAACTTGGGATGAGCATAAAAAGCTTAGTATGGGTTATAAAAACATGGAAAGGAAACATGAGTTCATATATACATAAGAATGAAATCATACTTTACCCATAAAACATAGGAACTTTAACATACCTCATAAAATCATGAATAAATCATAGAAATCATAAGACATAAAGGTAACTTGAGGCATTCATAACATTCTTACGTAGGGAGGAACCCTCTTGGTTACGTTTGGAATACCCATCACAGTATATTCCCTAAAATCTCTTCGGAGAAACCTTAACATTTCACTCCTTCGCGTTACCCAATGCATTGGATAACTATATCGGGCTCACCCGCCCTTAGTTTATCACGGAACCACCCGTCTTCATAATAATGCCCAAGAACCATAACATAATCGTATCACATAAAACATGCATAAAGGAAACATAACATTTCCACATTTCAATCACAAGATATCAATACAACACAAAAAACATTGTGAAAACCATTTTCAATACCAAAATAAAAGAAAAGTAAAACATGGTATTTATTTTTCTTTTAAAAAGAAGGTATGACTTGTAGAGGAAGCCGAAACTCAAATAACGGTCACGACGACGGAGAAGTCGTTGTCGCCGCATACGTACGACAAAAACATTCCCTTTTTTCATTTAGTAAACGCTTCGTATAAAAAATATTCCTTTTGAATAAACATAAAAGTCAAAGGGGTTTATATTCCGTATAAAAGAAAGTTGTGTATAAAACAAAATATGCCTCAGTGAAAGGAGATTGAGACGAAGTCCCATACCTCGTATCCGACTTGACCCGACCATTCTTTAATCTACTGAATAATAAACTTGAGTTAATATATACTTGCTTATGAACCTTTTTCAAGTTCATTATTCCTTTTATACCATGTTATGAACATCATGTAATCATTTAAGTTAATAGTGTTCATTTTGTCGGTATTTGGTTCTTAAGTCAAAAATAGACTTCTTACACTTACATGTTGTTAATTTGGTCAAAGGTTCGTTACATAAAGAATGATATTAATTATTTGGATAACATATATATTAAGAATATACATGTATTTATAATATTACATCACATTTAGAGGTAAGAAATGAAATGCACCGTTCATGGAGACGGTAGGCCGTACGTACGCATGAACGCTACTTCCATTTCTATTTCGTATTTCTGGAATGGAATCATAATTATATAAGAGTATATTATAATTCCAGTATAATAACATATATAATATCATTAACTTTATCCTTTATACATCCCACATATGGTATTAACGAATCAAATCACTTTCAGGGGGCGGTAGTCCGCACTTCCGAAAATGAAGATATCGTGTTTACCCATAATGGAAACCATAAAGGTATGCCCAAAATAAAAAAAACAGAAGCTTAAGGAAAACATAAACATATTATATATCATATATAAAAATAGTGACATCATAATGACCACCTTTGAAGGTGTTAAATGAATATTGAACAATCATCGTTTCGGGAGGCAGAATTTCGCCATCCACGGAAACCGTATGTTCTTTAACCATTTGATGTAGTTGTGTGACAGTGTAGCTCAAATAAATCTTATAACAACATACTAGTATATTGAAGATTTTGGTGTTGTTACAAAAGAAGTAAATAAAAAGAGTTTAGGGGGTTGGAGAAGAAAAATAAAACAAATGAACATGATAGAATGAATTACCTTTAAAAGTGTAACTCCTTTTGATTTGAGCCTAAAGGCTTCCTTTGAAAGGATTCTGCCCAAATGGAATCCTCTAGGATGATGAGAGGGATGTGGAGAGAGTAAATGGGTAGGGTTTGGCCGAGCCAAAGGCTTGAGGAGTGTGTGAAATGAGGTAGAGGTGGGGGCCTTTTATAAGAGGAGAGGAGGGGCAATTTTGGAAAGTAAAGAAATATTACTTTATTTGAAAATGTTTTTCGGTTTTAAAAGGTCCCACATTGATATATTTCGTGGATAAGGTGATAAGGGTTCGAAATACACTCATCAAATTGGTTTTGGACATGTGTAGTTCATATAGTTTACATTATCTTTCCATTTTATTTAAATCGTCAAATAATGATTTCATCGCTGCATCATTATAATGTCATAAATAATTTAATTTATTTAATGTCTAAAAATTATAAAACAAATACTATGATGTAATAAATATTTTTATCTTTCCAATGACTATTTATAACTAAAAATCGGATCGTTATAACCCCATGTAAAAAATGTTTTTGTAAAACATATTATGTTTGTGTCATTTTTACTTTTACATTAAATAAAAAGTAATTTATGTCATTTCCCAACCAAAGTGTCTCCATGGGGTCCCCAAGTTGACACATGGATTGTCTTGGTCTGACATGACACAACAAAGGAGGGTAGGACATGTGTCAAGCTCATTTCATTTTATTAAAGCATTATTTTTACCTTAAACTACACTAATTACCACTAATCGCAATTAAGAACTTAATAAGTTACTATTCACCAAATTATTATAATCTCATTGAACCACATTTTACTTCTCAATGACAACCATGTATGTCAGATTTTTGAAATTCAAAACACAATGATGGAAAAATTCCATTTAAACCGAAAAATCAGTTTTTATAAGTACTACTTAGTGGTTTCACTATTCATCAAAAATTGAAGTTTTTCAGAAAATTACCGAAAATTAACCCTAAGATATATTTGATATTATGAATTCAAAAATGAAGTCTATTTTACAAAATTCAAAACATATAAGTCACATTAATTAATTTAATAATTAATTCCCGCTGTCAGATCAAATAGCGTATTTTTATGAAACAATAAGTATCAAAAGATTGACACTAGTTTTCAAAGTGAAATTGATTCCAATGACCACCATTGGATTAAATGGTAAAAATATATTCATATTACACATTAATACCAATTCAAAAGATAATCTAATCATATAAATAAATTAGATTAAAAAGCAGTTTTGATGTAAAATGCAGTATTTTTCACTATTCATTAAAAAATGAACATTGTCAGAAAAATACCAAAAATTCACACAAAGTAAATTTTGATGTCCCAATAATAAAGAATAAGTTTATTTTGACAAAAATAGTTTATAAAATTGTCAAAATATATATTTAAAAAGGGTTTTCTATCATAAGGCAGTAAAACAATCTTTTAAGAATATTAGTGTATTCCATGCTTAAGATTGGATTTATCTTCATTTTAAGCCTCTAAAACACTATCTTAATCATTAATAGACATAGATAAAAATATCTATTATTCATTACTTACTTGGGATGTTACATCCTTCCCCCCTTTAGAAAATTGCGTCCCCGCAATTTATTTACTTATCGAATAAATAGGGGTACTTATCCGTCATTGCATTTTCAGATTCCCATGTTGCCTCTTCAATCATGTGGTTTTTCCACAAAACTTTTACCTGGTGAATCACCTTTTTTCGTAACACTTGCTCCCTGTGGTCAATAATCTGGACCGGTTGTTCCTCATAAGATAGGTTCTCTTCCAGCTGAACTACCTCTGGACTCAAAACATGAGATGGATCTGGCATATACTTTCTCAACATCAAAACGTGAAAGACATTGTGTACCTGATATAAACTCGGAGGTAAAGCCACTCGGTATGCAACTGATCCAACTCTCTCCAGAATTTTTAATGGTCCAACGAACCTTGGACTCAACTTTCCTTTCTTACCAAATCTCATCACACTTTTCCAAGGAGAAACCTTGAGAAAAACATGATCACCTACCTCGAAGGATAGATCCTTCCTCCGGTTATCCGCATAACTCTTCTTCCTGCTCTGAGCTATTCTCATGTGCTTCTGAATCAGCTGAACTTTTTCTGCCAACTCTTCTACCAATTCGGGTCCCATCAACTTCCTTTCACTCACTTCATCCCAGAAAGCTGGAGTTCGACACCGCTTCCCATATAATGCCTGAAATGGTGCCATCTGTATACTGGAATGAAAACTGTTATTATATGAAAATTCAACCAAAGAAAGATGTTGGTCCCAACTTCCCTGATTATCCATAGAACAAGCTTGTAGCATATCCTCCAATGTCTGGATTGTTCATTCTGACTGCCCATCTGATTGAGGATGAAAAGCTGTACTAAAATTTAATTCAGTACCCAACGACTTCTGAAGGCCTTTCCAAAAGTTAGAAGTAAACCTGGGATCACGATCCGATACAATGGAGAGAGGAACTCCATGTAACCTGACTATCTCTTTAAGATAAAAACGGGAAAGTTGATCAGGAGAGAAAGTATCTCGTATAGCAAGGAAATGAGCAGATTTGATCAAGCGATCAACAATAACCCAGATTGCATTATTACCTCGAGATGTCATCGGTAATCCAACAACAAAGTCCATGGATATATTCTCCCATTTCCACTCTGGCACTGGTAAAGGCTGAAGCATCCCTTTCGGTAACTGCCGCTCTGCTTTAACCTGTTGACATGTCAAACACTTCACAGTAAAATCAGCAATGTCTCTTTTCATTCCATCCCACCAGTAATACTCCCGCAGATCTCTATACATCTTATTACTGCCCGGATGAACTGAAAACGGAGAACTATGAGCTTCACATAACAACTCTCTCTTCAACTGTGAATCAAAAGGAACACACAATCTCTTCCCAAATCTCAAAACACAATCATTATCAATGTTGAATTCAGGCAACTTACCTTTTTAAACCAGCTCTACCTTTTTCTGCAACTCACTGTCTTGCTTCTGTGCTTGCTTGATTCTATCTGATAGAGAAGATCTCACTGATACCTGAATCAAAACAGAAGGACTTCCTGCACCAACAACTTCTATGCCAAAGTTCATCAAATCCTTAACCAATGGATCACGTTCCAAACATAACATTGTTAATGAAGCATTACTTTTTCGACTCAAAGCATCAGCCACTTTATTTGCTTTTCCCGGATGGTAATGAATTGTACAATCATAATCCTTGATTAATTCTAGCCATCTCCTCTGTCTCATGTTTAGCTCTTTCTGAGTGAATATATACTTTAAAATTTTGTGATCGGTATATATTTCACAATTTACTCCATACAAATGATGCCTCCAAATTTTTAAAGCAAAAACAACAGCAGCTAATTCAAAATCATGTGTAGGGTAATTTACCTCATGAGTTTTCAACTATCGTGAAACATAAGCAATTACCTGATCATTCTGCACTAGGATGCAACCAAGTCCTTTCAATGAAGCATCACTGTATATAACAAACTCACCATTCCTGGAAGGTAGTGCCAAAACTGGAGCATTCACCAATCTTCTTTTCAATTCCTGAAAACAATCATCACATTCTTTTGTCCAGATAAACTTAAAACCCTTCCGAGTTAGCTTAGTCATTGGACTAGATAACCGTGAAAAATTTCTAACAAACCTTCGGTAATAGCCCACCAAACCAAGGAAGCTATGAATCTCGGTTACATATGTGGGTCTTGGCCATTCTTCCACAACTGACATGTTCCTCTGCAGTTGATCTGGCTGATCTCGTGCATGGATACCACCACCATTTATAGCCTGAGTCAATTGTGCCATTACTGCAACAAACTGTTCAGTTCCAATTCCGACCATCTCAGGATGCTGATTTGAAAGGTCATTTTCCTCTGTATGCCTTCCCATAAAATCTGTTCTGTTTCCTCTATGGAAAACCATTCTGAACAAATATGTCTTAGATGAAGCAACATGGTAATCATCAAATGCTATATCATTTGAAAAAAAAATATTTTGGATAATCATTTAATAAAATTCTAACTCCTTAAGTTATCTAAACCGACCTTTGATACCAACTATAAGGCCCCAGTCTTAAACCTTACTTAATCTTGAGTTATTACAAGATTACACATTGAGGATCTTTTCGGGTTTAGAGTTTTAGAGAATTAGATCATAAAACTTTCATTACATTCCACATATAAACAAAGTGGTTACATAAAGATAGTATTCTTCATTCCCATCAATGGAAAAACATTTAAAATAAAACATGGATTATTTCTTGACACTTCCTTGACACTATCATCATTTCATGTACCTTTCCCTTGACCTGTGAAAAAAATTTCAAAAAAACTTGGGATGAGCATAAAAAGCTCAGTATGGGTTACAAAAACATGGAAATGAAACATGAGTTCATATATACATAAGAATGAAATCATACTTTACCCATAAAACATAGTCACTTTAACATACCTCAAAAAATCATGAATAAATCATAGAAATCATAAGACATAAAGGTAACTTGAGGCATTCATAACATTCTTACGTAGGGAGTAACCCTCTTGGTTACGTTTGGAATACCCATCATAGTATATTCCCTAAAATCTCTTCAGAGAAACCTTAACGTTTCACTCCTTCACGTTACCCAATGCATTGGAGAGCTATATCGGGCTCACCCACCCTTAGTTTATCACGGAACCACCCGTCTTCATAATAATGCCCAAGAACCATAACATAATCGTATCACATAAAACATGCATAAAGGAAACATAACATTTCCACATTTCAATCACAAGATATAAATACAACACAAAAAACACTGTGAAAACCATTTTCAATACCAAAATAAAATAAAAGTAATACATGGTATTTATTTTTCTTTTAAAAAGAATGTATGGCTTGTAGAGGAAGCCGAAACTCAAATAACGGTCACGACGGTGGAGAAGTCGTTGTCGCCGCATACGTACGACAAAAACATTCCCTTTTTTCGTTTATTAAACGCTTCGTATAAAAAAGATTCCTTTTGAATAAACGTAAAAGTCAAAGGGGTTTATACACCATATAAAAGAAAGTTGTGTATAAAATAAAATATGCCTCAATGAAAGGAGATTGAGACGAAGTCCCATACCTCGTATCCGACTTGACCCGACCGTTCTTTAATCTCCTGAATAATAAACTTGAGTTAATATCTACTTTCTTATGAACCTTTTTCAAGTTCATTATTCCTTTTATACCATGTTATGAACATCATGTAATCATTTAAGTTAATAGTGTTCATTTTGTCGGTATTTGGTTCTTAAGTCAAAAATCGACTTCTTACACTTACATGTTGTTAATTTGGTCAAAGGTTTGTTATATACAGAATGATATTAATGATTTAGATAACATATATATTCAGCATATACATGTATTTATAATATTACATCACATTTAGAGGTAAGAAATGAAATGCACCGTTCATGGAGACGGTAGGCCGTACGTACGCATGAACGCTACTTCCATTTCTATTTCATATTTCTGGAATGGAATCATAATTATATAAGAGTATATTATAATTCCAGTATAATAACATATATAATATCATTAACTTTATCCTTTACACATCCCACATATGGTATTAACGAATCAAATCACTTTCCGGGGGCGGTAGTCCGCACTTCCTAAAATGAAGATATCGTGTTTACCCATAATGGAAACCATAAAGGTATGACCAAAATGAAAAAAACAGAAGCTTAAGGAAACAATAAACATATTATATATCATATATAAAAATAGTGACATCATAATGGCCACCTTTGAAGGTGTTAAATGAGTATTGAACAATCATCGTTTCGGGAGGCAACATTTCGCCATCCACAAAAACCGTATGTTCTTTAACCATTTGATGTAGTTGTGTGAGAGTGTAGCTCAAATAAATCTTATAACAACATCCTAGTATATTGAAGATACTGGTGTTGTTACAAAATAAGTAAATAAAAAGAGTTTAGGTGGTTGGAGAAGCAAAATAAAACAAATGAATATGATAGAATGAATTACGTTTAAAAGTGTAACTCCTTTTTATTTGAGCCTAAAGGCTTCTTTTGAAAGAATTCTGCCCAAAGGGAATCCTCTAGGATGAGGAGAGGTATGTTTAGAGAGTAAATGGTCAGGGGTTGGCCGAGCCAAAGGCTTTAGGAGTGTGTGAAATGAGGTAGAGGTGTAGGCCTTTTATAAGAGGAGAGGAGAGGGACTTTTGGAAAGTAAAGAAATATTACTTTATTTGAAAATTTTTTTCGGTTTTAAAAGGTCCCAAATTGATATAATTCGTGGATAAGGTGATAAGGGTTCGAAATCCACTCATCCAATTGGTTTTGGACATGTGTAGTTTATAGATTTTACATTATCTTTCCATTTTTTTAAATCGTCAAATAATGATGTCATCGCTGCATCATTATTATGTCATAAATAATTTAATTTATTTAATGTCTAAAAATTATAAAAAAAATACTATGATGTAGGAAATCTTTTTATCTTTCCAATTACTATTTATAATCAAAAATATGATCATTATAACCGCATTTAAAAATTGGTTTCGTAAAACATATTATGTTTGTGTCATTTTTACTTTTACATTAAATAAAAAGTAATTTATGTAATTTCCCAACCAAAGTGTCTCCATGGGGTCCCCAAGTTGACCCATGGATTTTATTGGTCGGACATGACACAAACAATGAGGGTAGGACATGTGTCAAGCTCATTTCATTTTATTAAAGCATTATTTTTACCTTAAACTACACTAATTACCACTAATCGTGATTAAGAACTTAATAAGTTACTATTCACCAAATTATTATAATCTCATTGAACCACATTTTACTTATTAATGACAACCATGTATGTCGGATTTTTTAAATTCAAAACACAATGATGGAAAAATTACATTTAAATGGAAAAATCAGTTTTTATAAGTACTACTTAGTGGTTTCACTATTCATCAAAAATTGAAGTTTTTCAGAAAATTACCAAAAATTAACCCTAAGATATATTTGATATTACGAATTAAAAAATGAAGTATATTTTACAAAATTAAAAACATATAAGTCACATTAATTAATTTAATAATTAATTCCCGCTGTCAGAGCAAATAACGTGTTTTTATGAAACAATAAGTATCAAAAGATTGACACTAGCTTAAGTCCAATTTCAAAGTGAAATTGATTACAATGACCACCATTGGATTAAATGGTAAAAATATATTCATATTAAACATTAAGACCAATTCAAAAGATAATCTAATCATATAAATAAATTAGATTAAAAAGTAGTTTTGATGTAAAATGCAGTATTTTTCACTATTCATTAAAAAATGAACATTGTCAGAAAAATACCAAAAATTCACACAAAGTAAATTTTGATGTCCCAATCATAAAGAATAAGTTTATTTTGACAAACATAGTTTATAAAATTGTCAAAAAGATATATTTAAAAAGGGTTTTCCATCATAAGGCAGTAAAACAATCTTTTAAGAATATTAGTGTATTCCATGCTTAAGATTGGATTTATTTTCATTTTAAGCCTCTAAAACACTATGTTAATCATTAATAGACATAGATAAAAATATATATTATTCATTACTTACTTGGGATGTTACACAAAATATACAAATATATTAAATCCTTGGTTGTTGGAAGAAATAGATACATGCTGTGAGTTCTTATTACATGCAGTAATTTCAATGCTCTCATGTTTGAAAACCCATAGGTTTTCCCAGTTTATATAAAACATATTCTAGAAAAAAAACTATTTCCATGTGATTCCCATTTGAAATTATTCCATATTCAAAACACTTTTTTTCATCCAATATAACTAGTGTAGTTTTATTATCCATAATAAAATGTCAAAAGGGTTTGGATATTAGGGTTTTCCCTATCCCCAGACAATTCTAGTATAAAAATTTCATTGTTTGAGGTCATTGACCCTTATTTTGGACCCCCTATTCTACTACATTCAAATGGACTTTCTCTTTTCTCCCATTACCTTTTTCTTCCCATATATTTGAGTTCCTTAAATTCTTGTTTTCTCCATGCTCTCAACCTCCTCTGTGTCATTTTGGACATCATTTTTGTACACTTCATCATTAATAACTTCCTAAATTACAATATGCTCAGGGGGTTGTACTTACTAAGACTCCCCAACCCAAAAAAATATCACTCATAGAAGTGAAAATGTTATTGAATTTCATAATATCGATAGAGTCTCCCATATATTGTTGTATTCTAGCAACCTTAGATAGGGGAACCTATGGAAAGGGTCCTCCAAGATTTGGTTTATTAGTCTACCAAGAAATTGAACATCCCTATTTTTATCTTCCCAGGATTATAATTTCTAATCATTGAGAAAGTTTGATAATTCACATTACCGGATGCTCTATTCACATCAGCCTTTCCCACATGATGTGCCCGTTTTTCTACCTCTATCTACATCTTGGGGCTCTCTTCATGTTCCCCAATAATAGTGTCCTCATGAATAATGATTATTTTTGAATATTCTTATAATGTTCCACCATTTATTATCTTTATAATTCCAACATTGTTGGTGGGTGTGAAACAAGTACCTACAACATTGGATGTTCTTATTAGTGTTCCAACAGTTCCCACATGATGGACTTGGTTCCCTTCCTCTATCACCATCATGGGGCCTCCTTCACATGACCCTATCAGATTGTTCTCATGAATGTTTATATTTTTTTTCATATTCTTGTGGTGTTCCATTTGTAATGGGAACTCATTTATTATCCTAAAATTTTCCTAAATTAATTACTTCCATTCCATTAGTGATGGTAGGAAGACATCATGTACCCACAGTAGGATTCGGTTCATATCCCTTCAGACTACACTACTTGTATATATATTTTCCCTTCAGGTTATTCAAAACCTCCCAAACTTCAATGATATTAGTGATTGGTGCCATATTATTTCCCAATCCATTCATTCCATTAAAGGGTAACAATATCTTTTTATAGTTCCCATAGTCTCCCTCTACATGTGTGATCACCAACTATTTATCCTTGGCCTTATCATCCGTACATGAGTAAGATGATATAGGATCCATAATACCAATTGATTATGGGGGTAATATTTTATCTCTTCCTTTATTACATCCAAAGATAGATTTATCATTCCATTTCATTATATTGAAATTTTAATCATTTTCTCATTTTCATTTAGAGGCGAGGTTACAAATGAACTTTTAATTCATGAAATACATGGGATTCCTCTCATATTGAATCATACAATTGAATCTATCATCACATTTTGCAATAAACACCTCCTCCACCAGGGTGTTGGACATATAAATCTCCTCCAATATTCTAGAATAGTGTCAAAATCTTTTATTATCTATTTTCCTATCCATCCTTATAGGATTCCCAATGATAGATGTTGTGTCCCATATCATTCTCATGTGACACTATTTCCAATTCAGTGATAAAATATGTATCCAAACCTATATTTGGATGATACTTACATTATCGAAATCTAATTACATACCCCACTCTTGGATCCTTATAATTTTATACTATTGGGATATTGATCCCATGCTTCAGGATCTTCTCTTATGATCGTTAGAGAGAAAAACCACTAGGAATAATCCCTACCCCATTGGCATCATTTTCCAATCACCAAAGACCCATAACATCATTATTATTCTAGTGAGATCATTAAATTTCCATAGCCCCTCAACTTTTAGAACTAGAACCTACACAATAATGGAATACTAACACATGGTGACCCTTTCTTCTGATGCCTCCAAATTTTCATAAACATGTTATATTCTTCCCTTTATGATTATCCTTTTTGGAGGAGGATTGTCAGAATATAAAAAAGAAAGGCTGGAAAAAGATTTCAAAAGTTCTATAAAGTTCTTCCTCAGACCACTATAATCAATGGGATCTTTAACCTCAACATTTTCATTTTATGAAGAAAGATGTAAATGTTCTTTATTCTCAACACGATCCTTCATGTTTGGATGCCTTTTATTTTCAGCAAGAATCATCTTCTTTCCAGCAACTAGTTATCTAAATTTAGGGTTCTTCCCATTCACCCCTTTCACTTATATATTAACTAATAATGATCACATTATTAATTTTTTTTGTTTGTTAATATATATTTAAGAGTTTTTCAAATAAAAATTATGAAAATATAGTTGATAATAATTTTTTATTTTAATAAGTTCTATATATTTAAATATAAATTTTATATGTAATTTTAAATAAATATATATATATGTTATATTATATGATCACATATGTAAATATATATTAATATACATTTATAATTATAAATATATATGTACTTTGTAAATATATATGTGTATTTTAAATTATTTTATTTGAATACAAATATATAAATAGGTATATGGACTATATTTAATTTATTTATATTGTTCATATTACAATATTTGGATTATTTATAAAGTTCATATATGTATATTTTATTATACATATATCTAATTACAAATACATAAAACTATAAATAAGTACAAAATAATATAAAATATAAAAAATACAATATATATATGTTTCATATAAATATTTACTATTATATAAATATCATTTAGAAATATATAAATATGTATGTATAAAATATATTATATAAGACACTCTTTATCAGTGAAAAAAATCAATGAAAATGTGTACCATTTTACTATCACTTTTGTTTGTCACTGTTAAATATGTCTATGTGGTAGTGTTTTCTAGTACGGATAAAGGACATCCCTTTTTTTGAATATTTTTAGTGTGTGTGTGTGTCGATAAAGATATAATTGTAGAAGTATGTGGCAAGGAGTTAGGGTGGAATGAATGTATTGAACAAAATTAAAAAGGTGGCTACTAATTTTTAGTTGTGGGGGGATAAAATTCATAATTTTTTGGATAGGGATATTTAACAGATATACACTACAAAAAAGGGTATTTAGCGGTTGTTTATTAGTAGTGTTTCACAAAACCATCACTAATTAAATATTTTGTATATTATTAAAAATACTTCTATAGTTTCACAAAAATACTGCTAATAATAAGATTTATTGGAAGTTTTAATTAAACTGCTCCAAAATACTTTTATAAAACAACTTAATTGACACTCCCCCTCCCTCACACCCACCCTAACCCCCATAACCCCATAACCCCAACACCCCTGACCCCCCCGAGAGCACCCGTCCCTAGACATCAATCATCGGCCATTGGATCTCATTCCATCGATGATGAACCCCATCACTTGACTCTAACCATCAATCCCTACTCCATCAATGCCAAACCCTAATGCCTCAATCATTGTCAAACACCATCAAACCTCAACCCCCCCTCCTTCAATGCAGACCATGGTGATGACCCCCAAACATGTTTTCTATAGAGAGGGTAGTTCTGCTTCCCTATTTCCTAGAGACCACTACCCCCAATGGGTTCAGATCCCTAAACCCTTCCCCACTAGTATGTACTCTTTCCTCCCTACTTAGTTTCCCCAAGTTCTATTCGAGTCAAACGTTAATGAGATTATATCCCCATCCTACACACTCTTTTTCCCCTTTCCTTACATCAATGAACTTCTTCAATGATTTCTAACTATGTTATTATGAGGGTTAATATCTATTAATTTTTTTTCATTTATATTATTCATATCCAATTGAATAATTTTCATGTAAATTTTTTGTTCCATTAAACCATGATTCTACTCGGGTAAATGATGAAGTTGAGTGATGCTAAAAAATGATTTTAATTGTTTGATTAAAAATTTGTTTATTTATATTTTCATGTATAGGTAGAAGAGTGAAAAAAATACCATTGGATAAATATTTTGTTATTTTACCATGAAACACACCATGTTATGCTATGTAATTGGAATAATTTTGAGATTATGTAATTTAAAATAGATCAATGGATGGTTGAATAAAATTTATTTGTCCTAAATATAAATTAAAGTGATGGTTGAATAGAAATGAAGTATATGAGCAGTTGATATTGAAATGGATCCATTTATTTTATGTATATTTTATTTGGAATGGTTTATTGATTGTCATGGAAGGTCAAAACAATGAAAATCCTATCAATGAAACACAAAGTGACATTCCAGAGGAGAATTTAACTCAAAATGTGAAAAATGAAGCATTTGGATTTCAAGGACACAATGTAAAAGATTTTAATGTATAAACATGAAATTTAGTTGATACTTAGTGGATTCATCATTCCCTAAAATTTAGTGGCTAATAAAATGAGTTTTATGATTTTAAAAAACTTCAAGATCTATATTAAATTTGTACCATGTATTAAAAGTTTTCCATGCTACATAAGTTATATCATATCAACTGTCTATATAGAATTACTTATAGTGAAATGACCATGATTTTAGAGTTTATTAATGTTTCATTTAGTAAATTTAATATCCCTGCATCATTTTATGTGATAAAAAAAATTATTAAAAAACATGGACTTGATTATACAAAGATACAAGAATTCCCTAAAAATTACATGCTTTAATCAAGAGAATAGTATGATAAAGAAGAATACATAACATTTCTTATAATTTAATGGGATTAAATGAGAAATAATGAGATAATAAATTAATAAAACACTAGTAAAAATATAAAGAATAAAGATAACCCAAATTTATTGTGTTACTTTTATCTAAAACCATGTTTGAAAATATTATTCTTGTCATATAGGACTGCTTGTGACATGAAGTAGAATGATCAGGATATTAAAAACAATGTGTTCAGGAGACATCCAAAAGATTTAATATCACGTATTATGTTCGATTCATTATATCCATATTTTTATTCAGATCCTAGGAATTCATGTTTGTGTTTTTATTCTCATGGGTTTATTCCTTTTGGTACTTTAAGTACTAATTATAGAATTTGGTTAGTTATTTTTATCCCCTTTAATATATATTTATTAATGAGTATGAATAAGTCATCTTTGATTATTTTGATGATTATTACTAGAAGGAAACTGCCTATAAATGACATTTATGTCCGCCTGCAACCTCTAATAAAAAATTATGAGAATTATGAGATGATGGAATGGAAACATACGATGTTTCAATGAAAAAACTATTAAAAATTATAATTACTTCAGTGTGAAAAATTAGTGAATTTTATAGACAAGAAATATATATAGTTTGAACACTCCTACTAGTTTTTATTTTCTAATTAATAATTTTGATTTTGAACCTTAACCATTACCGTATTGTAGAAATTAGTGTTTTATGTGTCATCATAAATTTCTTGATGCTTATAAAAAATTCATGTCTGACAAGACATAATTCAATAAAGATATTGAATTGAGAAATCCACCAATGGTGTTATTTGAATCATAAATCTTGGGAAAAGTAATGAATTACAATATATAATTTTAAAAATGTAATCATTTTAAATGAGGGAAAAGGGTATGAAGTATAGTTTCCAAAGAAGATAGAATACAACAGTGAAATAAAATGAGTATATTTTTGGAACTTCCTTATTAGGAGTTTAATATGATACGTCAATATTGAGAAGAAATTTTGTGATAATGTAAATTTTTTACATTACCTAAATATCAAGGTAAAAAAAGTAATATCTTCATTCTTATAAGGATTTGGAAACATTGAATATAAAGAATGGTTTGTGAAAAAATGATAATATCAGGTATCCTTAGATTTTGTTTCAATGAAAAATCACGATAAAGACATATTAATCTGAACATTAATGAATGTTAAAGTTCCAAATGGATGTTAATTTAAAATTTCATTGTGTGTAATCTTAAAACATAAAATGTTACATGGATTGAAATTTCATGACTCATATATTCCTATGGATTAGTTTTTATCACTGGAATTATGTAATAAATTACCTCAAATAGTAACTACAATTCTAGTTGAGTTGCGTACCTTTTTCAGAGAGATTTATAGAGAAACTATAAATCCAACTAAGCTTGATAAACATCAAGAAATAATTATTTTGACACATTGATTTGGAGACGATATTTCATCATTATTCTTTATCGTCTTGATTCATTTTATTGTTCATTTGGATGAAGAATCTAAAATTGACGTATCAGTACACTATTGATGGATGTATCTAAATAATAGACACATAAATATTATTTTTATTTTCATGGAAGAATTCAATTTTATCAAATAATTGTGTGTGTTTTTTTAATATTTTTCTTATTTTTTTCATTAGGTATATATGAAATTTGAAATCATACTTGGGGAATAAATTGTAACCAAAAGGCTCTATTGTTGAAGGTTACATAGTTGAAGAGTTATTGAACTACTATTATAGGATTTTTTGGGATTGAGACTAAATTTAATCATGATGGATGTGTTGATGAAATATCAACTAATTATCATTCTAAAAACAAATCATCGGTATTTTTAACTACTGGAAGACCAATTAGAAAGGGGTAATATTTTACATTTACTGAATTGTAGTTACTTAAATTGAATTGATATGTTATTCTCAATATTCATATTACATGCCCATTTATTGAATAATTGTGATTATAATTAAAGGAGAAACTAAGGGGTCAACCTCGAAATGAGTTGGAATTAATAATTTCGTTAATAAGGATATTTTTAAATGGTATGTCCATCATGTAAGTATATACTCATTTTCAAATTCTTGACATATAGCTATTTTTTTAAATGTTTAAGGTAATACCTTATATATTCTTTTCTAGATAATTAATGTAGATAATCGAGATGAAATATTAAATGATTTTATGTTTTTTGATCGAGGTACTCTAAAGAAGGCTAAGAGATTTGATGCCTATAATATTAATTGATTAAAGTTTCATACAATTTACAATGATAAAGAATTGAAAAATAAAAATAGTGGTGTATTTACACATGAAGAGGTGGGATATTATTGAAAGATGATTCATATAATAGAATTAAACTATCATGATAAATTTTCAGTTTTCTTATTCAAATGAAAGTGGGTCAATGTAGATAGGGTCAAAATGAACAATTCATTATAGGTTACTTCCATGAAATTCTCTCACATGATCCATGCTGGTGAGAGTACAGATCATGAGCCATTTGTCATGGATTCAAAACTGAATATGGGTAATTAAGTGGATGATGAAATACATGAAATATGGAATGTTTTTTACATTTAAAACATATATATTATATGATATGGATAATGAATATCAATTTTTTACTTTGTAATAGTGAACATCATCAACCACAAAAACATTGAATAGTATTTTTCAAACAATATTGAAATAATAGTAAATACAATTGAGGCTGAAAATGATGTGGTTTTGATAATTGAGGATGATAAAAAAAAAGATAATGAGGATGGATATAATTGAATGTATAAATTAGTATTGAAACAATATTAAAATTTCTCATTTATATGTTATTCGTATATATTTACATTGATTTATTTTTTTGAAAAAATATTTCATGATTTTTTTATAAAATTAATATATTTCGAACCATTTGAATCATTGGAATGTGAAGAATTGTTTTTAAGATCCTAGTAAATCAACATCTCATAGCACACCACCACTACTGGCCTCTTTAGCAGATCCAAGTGATTCCACTGTACTAGAGACATCTAATGAGCTTGTTGTTTCCATATATTTCATTGATAGTCAACCATCTGATGCACCTCTAGAAGTAGAAAAATTGTTCACCATTCTATCATGGGGATATTGGAAATATTACATTACTAGTATGTATGTCATTATAAAAAATATATAGCTTTTATCAATTATCTAAATCATATTTCAAACCAATAAAGATGACAATAGAATATAAATAAATATTAACATGAAAAATGTATTAGACCTAAAAGAATTCAATATTACCTTTCCTTTTGATGAGTTTGGGGTGACTACTGGTGGTGCCTCTAGAATCTATGGATAGATTATAGGGTAGCATTCTTGTAAGACAGTGAGATCTCCCTTTAATTATAAAAATTGGAGGCTTATTTCCCACATCTTGGAAAAATGGGGACTTTAATAACCAAATAAAGGTAATATTAATTTAATATTATTTGATAAATAATTTAAAATAAAATATTATAATTAATAATATACTTATAAGGTGTTATGTATTTTTTTTATAGATATTTTTTCGTTTTGATGTCCCTGACTCCATTTCACACCCATGGACTCTGAAATTTTTGGCAAGAAATAGGGTGATTTTAAATAGGAATTATGTCCTGAATATAATAAAACTTCTCAAATGACACGAAAAATGAATGATAAAGGGACTTAAGGAATCTCACATGAGTATTGTAAGATGATTATCAATATTAATAAATATATAGATCATGTGGCAATTTCAAATTTTATAGCATCTTAATAACATAAACATGATAAAATTATAATTTTTATTATTATTTTTATTATTTTAAATAATTATCTAAAAAATAATTTTAATTGTGATGAATAATTCATTCCTCATATCATTGGGTCTCCGATTTTTAGGAGAAAAAATAACAATATTGGTTGTATTTTATCCATTATTTTTTGAATTATTTTATTATAAGTCAAGGTTTTTTTTTCAAACTTATATATATATATATTTTATAAAGGATAATGAACTAGGTCACTTTGTTTGCCAAATAGTGATGAGGATAAAAGATCATATGAAACCCAACGGTATTTTTGTAAATGAACCTACCATAGATATTGGAGTATGTAATTATCATTTCTTTTTAATGTTATTTATTTAATATAAAAACATAATAATGAAAAATAAATTGATAAGACACAAAATCCGTAAAACCAATTAAATGGGGATAACTACAAGGATCAAATGGTTCTTCAAAGATATATTGGATCCATTAGATCAATCTTTCTGACCCTAATTAAGTCTTTTTATTACTTTTATGTTATTATAATTTAGTTTTCATTATCATGTTTTTATAGTAATGAAATAACATTAAATTGTAATACCAAATTTATTAATTAGATAACATTATGTTATTAATATAATTTTAAAAAAATTGTTTGTATTTTCTTATTAAAAGGATAAAATTATCAACATATGTGATGTTAACCCTTTTCAATCAACATTAGTAACCTTGAATGATGCAGTTGCAATTGTTTTAGTGAAGTAACATCCCTAGCATGTATAGTGGATGTGTTTTCGGCCGACATCATCCCCTATATTTGACAGGGTGTCATCATCATCTACAAATTCACCCAGTGGAGGTTTGAGGAGTGTTATTGATCAGAATTTACAAATTTAAATTTTATGGATGAATAAAAACATTCAGGAAAATATCACTTATAAGAAACCATAAGATCATTGGCAGTCGACATTGGAAAATTATTTAGTTCATATATTTAAATTGATAACCTGTATGATCCATGAGGAAATTCCCAGCCTTATAGCCCATCCTTCTATGTTAAATTCTAAACTCCATAGATCATTCAAACATTTGAAAAGAATACATAAAACTACCAAGATTTAAACTAAAATGATACTTTTATACAGAAAACACACACTTTGAGTCATACCAACTGCATCATGTGTCATATTTAATCATGGTTGATACCTAAATGTCAAAAATGAATTATAGATATTTTTTTTCTAAAGTTTGAAAATAACACGAGTTCATTTTCTTGGTTTTGATTATGTGACAAGATTTTTAATGTAAAATTGAACTTATATTTAAAACAACAACTTCAAGTCACAACTCTTACTTCAGATTCCATTTTGGGGTGTGGTCAATTAATACTCATAAAAAATGAACTACGGATCATTTTCCTAATGTTTGAAAATAATTTGAGCTTGGTTTAATTACATTGACAATGTAACTTATGATTTAAACTAGAATAAAACATTAATATTGAAAAAACACATTCTGAGTCATACCGACTATATCATGTGTCCGATTGATGTGTGGGAAATTCATACATGTCAAAAATGAAATATGGAACATTATTATAATTTTTTTAAATAATCTATGATCGTGTTATTGGTTTTGGCTATTTGATCGACGTTTTAAAGTAAAAAATGACACTTTTATATTGAAAACACACACATTAAGTTATACCACCAACTTAGTTTGACAACAACTTTGCAATAATAATAAAACAATTATATATTATTTTAAAAAAGTTAGGAACCAAAAACCCATTATTCTGAGTTTCGGTTTTCTCAGGATGCCCCTAAATGTGTTTTGAGTGTTTTAGGACATCAAAACATGAATGTAACATTTAAAACCATAAAAAATTACCTCATATTAATTTGAAATCATGGGAGAATGAATTTTGAATTATTTTTATGTGTATACATAGAAAAACAATCCATATTACGTGTAGTGTACTACGAATGACTCAATAAATATTTTAAAAAGATACTAAAATATTTAAAATTGTGTGTTAGAGGGTAAAAACCAAGAAAACAACATCATATGGTTGTGATATCTTAGTAAAATGATTATATAATGATATGTTGAATGTAGGAATCTAAAAATAGTTCATTATGAGTTATGGATTTTATGGGACTACTGTAAACACATTTTTAGTGGTTTAAAACACTAAAACATGCTTGTAATGGTCAAATCCATAGAAAACTACCCCAGTTTTCCATGAAATCATAGGAAAAAAACATTGAAATATTTATGATGTGTACGTAAAGAAAACACATCCATGTGATTTACAATATTCTCATAATGAATCAATATATAGTTTTAAAATATACCAAAGGCTTTAAAATGTGTGTGTGTGTTGGGGGGGGGGATAAAAGCTATGAAAATGGAATCAGATGGCTGTGAAATCATAGAAAAATTATTGTAGAATTTTTTTTAAATTTTGGAACCAACTACATGTCAATCCGAGTAATGGTTTCTCATGGATGATTGTAAATTCATTTTAGTGTTTTAAAATAATAAAACATGCAATAATAGTCAAAATCATATAAAATGACCTCATATTAATATGAAATAATGGGAAAATCATTATTGGTTTATATTTGATATGTGTGTGCAAAACCAACATGCATCTAACATGTAGTGTGCTCATAATTACACAATAAACAATTTTAAAATATACTAAAGTCTTTAAAAGCCGGTGTCAAGGGGTAAAAAAGAGGAAAACAACATTAGATGGATATGAAACCATAGGATGAAAAACATATAATGATTTATTAAATGTATTAACTAAAAAACAATATTCTAAGTAATAATTTTCTTGGAATTCCCATAAACCCATTTTTATTATTTTAAAATTATAAAATGTGTGTGAAATGTTAAAAATCCTAGAAAACGACTTCATATTGACATGAAATCATGGGAATACCATCATATAATTACTTTTTATGGGTATACAAACAACATTAATCAATCGAAAGAGTAGTCTACTTAGAATGACACAATAATCAAATTTTAATGACACCAAAGTCATTTAAAATGTCTATCAGGGGGTCAAAACGTGTAAAATGATGTTTGATGGCCATTAAATCATAGAAAATTTACTATAGACTAATTTTTAAAATTTAATAATAGGTGACACATCAATACGAGTTACATTTTTTGGGGATTCCCATAAAATTGTTTTGTGTTTTTAAAACACTATAACATTTATGTAACTATGAAAACCATAACAATGACCTCAAATTGTTGTTAAATCATAGGAGAAACACTGTTGAATTATTTTTGAAGTGTATTTATTGACAACACAACCACGTGATATGTATTGTGATTAGAAGGACTTAATAAAAAATTTTAAAAGATACCAAAGTCTTTAAAAAACGTGATATGGGGTCAAATATTTTAAAAAATATCTCATATGGTGATTAAATCATTTGAAAATGGTAATATATTTATTTTTTAATTTTATGAACTATCTATATGTCATTTTGAGTTTATATTTTCTTAGGATGCCTGTAAACATGTATTTAGGGTTTTAAAACACTAAAATGAGGATGTAATGGTGAAAACCATAGATAAAAGACATTGATTAATTTGAAATTATGATAAAACACTTTTGAATTATTTTTCACTTGTACGTATAGACTACATGTACATATGATGTGCAGTGTGATCAAAATGAATCAATGAATATTTTTCAAAGATACCAAACTATTTGAAAAAAATGTTAGGGTGTCAAAACTTGGAAAACATTGTCAAATGGCCATGAAATCCAAGGAAAATGACAATACATTTACTTTTTAAATATAGAAATCAACATCACATCCTTCTTAGTTATGATTTTTCCAAGATACCAATATATGTATTATTAGTGTACTAGTTAAATAAATCATGCATGTAATGGTCAAAACTGTATTAAATTACCCCATAATGACATGAAATCATGAGACAACCAGTGTTGATTTATTTTTTCTATATATAATACATTCTTCTATATCAAATTATTTAATTTTTTTGTTATGTAAATTCTAAGCACATCGCACATCGATATAAAAATTGATTAGATTGTTATATACATGTATCTTTTCATTTCCATGTGTTTAATCATATCTTAAATTGGGAAGTTTATGTTTCCAAAGTTTTATACATGATAAATATTTTTTATCTTAAAATTTATTATGTTTTATTAACAAGATAAAAAATGTTATGTGCAATATTCTGAATATATTTTGTATCTATTCTCTTTTGTATTTATTTTCTTAAATTTTATGATTTTAATTATAATTGGTAGATTTAGATAGTAAGAAAAAGGATGACTTTTCTAATCCATGTTACTCATTAGAAGGATCTCATGATGGTTCTCTGTTCTTATGGTGTGTTTATATATTTTTAATGATTCTACTGTAGTTTTTATTTATTATATCATCTTCTAATTTATATCTTCTTTTTTATTATAGTTAGTGGCATGGTATAGTCAGTTCTAATTGATGAAAGGATGTGTAGTTATATGGATACAACATAGGTAATGGGATGGAAGGATATTGGCCATGGGTTATTGTTGTTGGACATATTTTATAAGAATATATATATGATTAAGGTTAGGGGTTGACAAATGTTGTATATATATATATGACTATGGTTTTATGATGGTGTATTTATTTTGAGTTTATTATGCATTTATGTTTTAGTTTATTATATGTCTATGTTTTTATATGTACATTTTCAAATTAAGTAAATGAAAAAAATGAATTTTAATATAATATATTTAGTAGCTTTTCATGATAAAAACCACTAAATAGGTTCACTAAAATCCATTTACGGGTGATTAATGATAACCACCTCTACATATAAGTACCACTAATGCATATATCTGCGACTATGTTCATTTACCCAATTTTTTTAGATATTTTTAGTAAAAAAATCTCTACGAAATGAATTAAGAATCACTTAAAAGTGCTCCAAATAAGACATAAATAAAATATTCTGCTAAAAAAGAAAAAATAACGTTAAATGATTTGTAGTAATGAAATATGTATCAGTTTTTATAACTAAAACTTAACCATATAGTATACGTTTAAACTTCCACTGACAAAAAAATACCACCTCTAATCACACACTTTTTCATATTGAGAGAATGAAATATTCAGGGTTTATAAGAGTTTGGAAATAGATTTATCAGTCGAGAGAGTTTAATTTTTCAAGTTTCATCTTGATGTCATGTAATGAGTAAGGAAAAATACTATAAGATTTGTACATTAGTTTTTCATTTGTATGAAGGTATTTAAAACACATATTTCTTCCATAAAAATGATTCTATTAGGAAATTAAAGAGTTTAATTCATAATATTAATAAATTAGAGGGATATTGGTTTATGATTGGAGGTAATATTATGAAATGGATAATAGATTTTAAGAGATACTCTTCAAGACTTATCATGTTAAAATTTTAGATGTTATGGATGTATGATTGTTTCCATTATTTTCTATTGATATAACTGATGTATCTCTTAGTGATATAGAAAATACTGATGATGTTGATGTTATAAAAATTTTAAACCTAATAAATTCCCTTGGAGTATATGAGTTCCATGTGATTTATTATTAAATATTTTTTCATGTTGTAGGCCTGAATGATTTGAGTCATTTTAAATAAGATTTATAAGTGTAAGGAGTACCTTGGTCCTTATAATGATATTGTTAATAATTAGGTCTAAAAAGTTTTTAAAATCAGTGATGTAAAATAATTTCTACCAATTGGACTTTATAATGAGATTTATAATGTTTTTAAAGATATTATATAATAAATTATGAGAAACGCTACCATTTTAATTTTATAAACTAAAATCTCATTTGTGTCTTAACAGTTGATAATGTACAATGAGATCATTTCCCATTAAGTGCTTCATTACTTGAATGTAATATTAGTATCTTGGAGTTCTTTTATTAATCTAAATCTTGATATGATGAAATCATATTACACGATCACTATAAGGAAATTGGACTTTAATTGTAACATCTTGTTACCTGAGACCACTAATAGGTTCCTCAACTGTTAGTTACCACTATACCTTAGGCATGCCACCCTATACACTATAGGCTTTTGACTATTGGGGAGGGTCTAATAAGATTCAGTGGGGGATACTATAACCTATAGTCTGAGTGAAATAATTATGGGAAATAAGGGAAATAACAAACATCACATCAAACCACATGCGATGAACGATACAAGGATAAAAACTAATCATATACAATAAAAGATAAAAAAGAATTCCATAATATAGTTAATAGAAATGAATTTCATAAAAAATAAATAGAAGGTATAAAAGTGAAGAAAATGGTAAAGACCAAAAACATCATGACACTCAAAAGAGGCTCGAGCTCTAGCCCACCACCCATCCCCCCACCTCTGTCCAATAACACAATCAAACACTGATCATAGTGTCATTATCCTTTTCCCTACATGTATCAATAAAATCATCTCAAGTATCAAATGATGACATAATCATGGAGCGAGTATGACTAAGAAGGACACCAAAGATGATGTACCTAAATAATATTTTATGAATAGTAAGTAACTGAAATGGCTCCATTTATAAACAATTTGGATAAGTGTTGAAATAACCAAATAAATAAAACTTTAAAACTTTCCTTTGCGGTGACACCAAAGTAGAAACCCACATTCTTTAACTAGGTCCATATGCCTATAATAATTTCACGAGGACCATGTCAACCCCAACCACTCTAGAATGGGGGTAATATATTCATCCCTAGTCTAACCAGCACTTGAGGGTAATATACCCAACATGAGGACCCACATATCAATCAAGGGGATTGGTTCACTGTGGGTTTAACCAACAGTAGGGGATCTATTTGTTATCAAAACACATATTTAAGATGAGAACAGGTCATAACACTTCAATTATAAAATAAAAGTAAATAATTTAAAATCACAATAGTTCAAATCCATTTAACAATTTTAATTCCAAAACCAAATATCAGTTTTTTAAAACCAGGATAAATTTCAAGACACATAAAAAGGGTAACCTAAATTCCAATTCTAATTACCATGTTTAACTACCAAAATTAAACACCTAACCAACCATAGTTTCCAGTTTCCAAGGGAATAGTCCAAGAGGAATAAGACTAAATAAGAATCCTCATGATACAACCCTTTTTTCCATTGTCAATAATGAAATTTGGAGGGGAATATAATATGAAAATGAATTGGTTTGATGTTCTAATATAAAATTAAGGTATGTCATGACAACAAGATTTTGAAATATCATTAGCACTTCAGAAATGAAAACGAGACTATGGGAAAATAATTAAGGACCACCAACATTATGTTAAGGAAATTACACACATCCAATATCGACATTTGATTGTTCTTAGAATGGGAGATATTAATGTAATATATAAATGACCTAATAATAGGTTATATGATCTAAACATGTAATAACACGTATGGATGTAAAAGTAGACAAGAATATATGAGAATAGAGTCACAGATTTACAACTATGACTTCAATGAAATAAAAAAATTAATATAGATAAATAGAGAAGAAAATTTATCATAGAGAAATAATAAACAGACAAGTATTATGGGAGGGGATTCTATAAGAAATATGTAAGGAAAATCAGGTAAGATTAAGGTGGTAAAAATGGGAAGAGACCAAACTTCCACCACAAGAAAGTCTTAAAACTATGCTGTTGAGTTGATGGGATTACAATGGGCCAAAAATCCTACAATAAGACTATTGTCTAGACAGTGGTTAGGAAATAGCTTTTTGGTGGTCCATAACAAGCTAACTATTGGCACTGAAACATTTAGCCTACATACCCAAACCTCTTCACATGCTTCCTTGATGTCATTGAAATCACTAAAGCCCCTTTAAAGATATTAAAAAATGAATTCACATAGGGATTATGATATCAATATTTTATATCAATATTGTAATTTGTTTTTATATGAATTTTAGTGGAGTTATAAATGACTGAATATGAGATTCTTTCTTGATATTGATGTTTTGTGCATTCTTATACATGACCAAAAATTTGAAGAATTGGGCGGAAGACATGGAATTTTGAGAAGATAAAAAAATTTCACACCAAGATGTGAAGTTGAATGTAATGAAAAAAATACTATGATGTTGTGATTAAATATTGATGCCAAAGAGAACAATAAATCCATTGAATGATGTTTTCCCATGATATTGGATGATCAAGACAGGTTATGAGGCACAAAATTGAAGAATCAGAATGAAATAGAGTTTCCATTTCTAGGAAAACACTTTTCAAATTGTGTAGTCATTAAAAATTTGAAATTAAAAAAATCCATAAACCATGTTTTGGCTGTGAAGAAGAAAAAATTTACCCGAAGTGAAGTTCACATGTGTCACGATATGATGCATTTACATCGCACTATGACACATGTCATAGTGGATCAGATATAATTTCAAAACATTTAACATGAAATTAATATTTCAAGACTTCATATTATAGGATGTGTAAATATTACACTATATGAAAATGTTGGATAGTGAAAAAACCAAACAGAGTAAAACAATGGTGTTTTTAGCATATCTATTTATATAAATATATCCTTTATGAGTTGAACAGTCATTAAAACATATCATTGACTAGTGGAAGATTGAATATTATATTTTTATGTATAAATAATGTTTCAATATAGATAAATAAAGTATTCTATTTGAGTCATATAGAGGCTTGACTATCGGGAGGGTGTTGCAGGGTTTTAACCCAACGTTCTTCATAGATAGGTTTATATTTTCCTCTTATTTTATTTTTATAGATTTTATTTAATGTTGGATTGTTCATTTATTTAATTCCAATTATTTTTCTTTTATTTATTTCTCACTGTTTCTCTTCCGATATATTCCCTATGGTTTATAGATTATTTTTCTTGTCTATCTAGTTGTGGTCTATTTACATTCTTTCATTGAAAAACATCACACATGACTAGTCCTATTAGGGTTAGAGGTTGTGAGTTTTTTTTGGACTTAAACCTAATAAATATATAAAATAAAATCTTGGTAACCCTATGGATAGTAATAAGGTTTAAGTTTTTTGAATATAATTCTTTTACGCTACCCAGACCACCGTATGTTCAAACTGAATGACCATGATATGATTGGAGTTCAGCATGCTATGACCAATAACCTATGATTATTTTTACCTAGAATCCATGATTCTTATGCTTAAGTTTTCAAATTTCTCTTTCCCAAGTATTATTTTATATCTTAGGATGTTCCAATTGGGTTTTCCAAAATCAATTCGTGATTTTTCACCACTATTCACCCGATGCAATACATTTATCCCAAGTAAGGTTTAGGAATATCCTTTTCCAATACCCTAAAATTAACCTTTAACCCTTCCTTTTATCATAATTTTCTTATGAATTTCTATCTTTTTAACATAAATTTATTTATTTAATTTGTGTCATTTAATTTGTTTAATAAAATCATAATAAAATTAGAGTGACCCAACCTTTGGTCAAAAGTCTTCTCCTATGTTCCCTGCTCTATGTGGGATCAACCATGTAATTCCACTTTACTATGAATTTTTTTGTTAGTGCAGTTTGGGAACATATAAATATAAAATTTTCAACTTCATTAGGATTTAACTATGTCCTCTCGATTCTTTAGTTAAACAAAAATGTACAGAAAAGCATAAATTAAAGGTAGTGAAGTATTAAAAGTTGTCAACAATACATCAACTCTTCCTCAAGCTAAGCTCCAAGACCCCTTTGAAAATATAGATAAAATGACCAAACCACTATAATCAAACATTTTACTCTTATTCCCCAGTTTTCTTATGGTTATACCTATGTTTCCATAGCACATGTACTAGTGGGATAATATTACCATAAAATGTCTTTACACTATGGTCCATGATATGCACAAGGAAGGTTCTGGGTGGAGCGGAATCGCGCTTGGGTCAGAACCAAACATTAATTTTTACCATGATCAATGATTATTCTGGGATCAATATGAAGATAGATTCAATTTTCCATAGAATATAATCAAATATTTAGATAAATAAATAAGATGCCCGAAGCCTTTAGAGGGGATCTGGAACATCATGTTTATAATTAATTTAATTAATTTTATGAAGAAAAGAATACTTGGATATTCATTATTTTATTCATTGATGATGTTGATCATCTGCAATGACCCTTCCAGATTATCTCGTTGTGAATGCAATGATATAAACTAGAATCTCAATAGTGGTGATCCACATGTGCTTCGATGGACACCGATCGACACCGCTCATTCTCTGGGTGCTAGCGCGGAGAAGTGAGTGTCTTTTTATGGTCATTCTTGATCAATTGCTATACGCCCTTGAAGAACATATTTCATTCTTGAGAGGGGTGGGAAGAGGATTCAAGAGATAAATTTTTTATCACAACAATTCTCAATTCTGCATCCATGTAGTTCGGTACATGGCACAGTAGACGTATGTTTCTATTTATTGACTTATCCATTATTAACATGCCACTCGTGACGCACCCAGTGTAACCTACTTCACACCAACTATCTACCTGACGATTTTCATCAGTGAATCAAAGTGAGCGAGTCATGACACATATTACAAATACTCTTAAAGTCTAATGACCATCACACACGCTCACAGATAAAAATATCTGATGACATAAAAACATGCAAAATTCATATTGGCGGGTTTGTTCTCATAATATCATATATTAAAGATTACCAAATGTGAAATTCATGAGAGGAAGTATCATATGCTAAAGAGTACTCACACATGATGGTCAGCATTCTATGTGTCCCATCATAGTATGTCATCTAACTTTAGAACTATATTAAATAATATTGTTATATAATTTCAAGGTTCTCATCATAGTGGGGAACGTCCATGACCATTTCAATGAAACAAATACTCTTGGACATTATTAAATAATAGTCATGAAAAATAATGAACAATATGTAATAAGATGTTTAATATTTAAATACATTTAATATCCATGTAATCAAAGTAAACCCATTTGGTTTTAGGACACCAAGTCTTACACACAAGACATTCCTCGAAGGAAGAATTAGCCTCGTTCTCAAGGTCATCAACATCGATATCATGAGACGGGATGAGGTGATACCATTGTAGATGAGATAAGTGGAACACATCATAGATTAATTTTTACCTCCTTGGAATATCTAGTCATTAATCCATGGGGAACCATCTCTCCAAAAACTCAAATAGACCAAAAAACCTCATTTCCAACTTCCCTTACCTTTACATCCTAAATTTACCTCAACTCTATGATATAAGTATGAGACCAGATATCCCACCAAAAACATTAAGGGTCATTATATTAAGTTATCCTATGAACTCTATCTTTTAGTGGTCATAAATATCTTCTTGATCAGTTGGATCTAATCAAAGCTCTCCTCTATTAGGATCAAAACAAACATTGATGAGTCACCAACTATTATCCAGCATAAGGGAGATCAGCATGAACTACCATATAAGGACTAAGATTGAGAAATTTGAATATATTCCAAGTAGGTATTTGTATAATAGAACTATTAAAAGGCTATATGACTCCCACATGATCCCTCAAATCAAGGATACATGTGTGGAACATGTCCTTTAACACCTGAATGGTACATTATGACTACCCATCCATATTTAGATGATATAATGATCTCAAATGAACCTGTGTGACCAAAGACTTCTTGAGGACCTACTTTAATGTCAAGGTGAAATATGGATCTATATATTACATGATTCTCCATGGAACCTCATGCAGGTGTACAGCCTCACAGACCCACAATCTACTATGATTGTAAACTACAAAAGATTCTTTGATGGGTAATAAGTGTATTAATTTTATTAGTAAGTAAATGAAAACCAAAACTGTATCATGTATATGGGGAGTTCACTGTATCCCCATCACAAAATCCATCATCATGAATTCCCACTTCCACTCTAGAATGAGAAATGGCTCAAGAATACAATAAGGGTGAAAATGCTCAGCCTTCACCTAATGGAAAGTTGTGTATCAAGATGAAATATCAGCTATGAATTTATTTATTCCAAGACACCAATATTGAAAACACATGTCATAATACATCTTATTATAACACATATATAGAACCCATCACGAGGAATGATAGTCCCTCATTAGCTTTTTATGCAAGGTCTTAGCAAATACCACTTAGCTTTAGACATATAGAATCTCCAAATAATCCATGGGAATATCAAAGGGGGACACAAATATATATATTTTCCATCATCACTAGATATTCATAATTATATATCAAGCTCTAATTCATTCTTCCAAAGAGTTAGTAATTAATAGATAGACAATCCAATGTTGTACTTCCATGATACTCTTAGACATAGAAATGTTTTTCTGCAAATAAGACCATAATTTACCACTCTTAACTAAACACCTGAACAACCTATATCTATGTGTTCCCACTCAAGGTGTGTTCCAATACATTCCACTTCCTAGGGGTATAAGGAATTATGAAATTTAACTACCAATGGTAATCAACCCATCTCATTTTTTTTTGATATTTATGACACAATCATATAAGTTGTATTGAATATTTTTTTTTGATTTTTATAGACCAAAAACCACTCCCCCGTGAGGTAGTGTCTCTGAAATTGTAGGGAATGCACCACTAAAAATAGATTTAAATAATGGGTTGTTTATTTATGATCCTATGGTCTTAGCTTCTTGGACCCGTAAGTGACTAACCACTCTTCCAATATAAGAACTACCTGAATCCAACACCTAACACACCACAATATAAGGTCTTCTCCTTACTAGGCTGGCATAAGGTTATAATTAGAATGGTTTTAAACCATTTCAATAGATATAAGAAGGATTTCAAATAATTATTATCCCAAACAAACTTAACCCCTTTCTTACTAAGTCCATTCAACATACCTTCCAAGAAGGTGATGATATGAATAAATACATGAAAATAATTAGTTATGCCCAAGAATAAAATAATATCAAATTTTTTTGGTCCTCTCCCATGAAATCACAATATCAACCTTCTCTGGATATATAAAAACTCCAACCTTAGATATTACAAGGCCTATGAAATTAACTTTATTAAACAAAAACTGACATTTGAGGAATTTATTATAAAGCTACTAACCTCAAATAATTCTCTAAAACTATCTAAAAATGCCTATAATTGTACTCTATCAACTTGGAGTACACAAATATTTCATAACCAAATTTTTTTTTCAGAGTGAGTAACTAATGGTGGGGGTGAATTGCGTACCAAATAAATGTTTCTATTAAAAAGGAATATTTTTAATCCCCTAATTAATTTAAAATGGACTATTTAATCAATATTTCATATCTTTATAAGTTCTAATCATTAAAATGGTTTCTTAAACATTTATTAGTTATTAGGTAAGTAATATAAAATATTACTTACTCCTTTGAAATCAATTTACTTAATTAAAATATTATAAATACAAAAATAAATATTAACTATCAAAGTATTATATTTTTTGGTTTAAAATTTATTTAGTTTTAAAAGTGGAAATTAGGTAAATAAAAACATACAAAAAAAATTTGAAACAAGAGGTTCCATCCAAAGATGAGGCATAGTCCTCTCCAATTATTTATCACTTCCCATGTACAAGTTTATATTTAATTAACACGTTTATCTAGAACCTGGATTGGGTTTTACAATAGTTTCAAAATTTTTAGGTCACACATGACCTCTTCTACTATTATTCACAGGATTACAAAACTATCTGTGACACATGGACCTATAGAATAGTTATATGTGTGAAAAAAGACAATATAAGTTTTATAAGATATCAAGTATCTTGTAGTTAAATGCAAAAGACAATGTGAATATATAAAATTCTGTATTCACACACAGCTCAATATATAGGAATAAATAAACAGAACTAAGAAATATAGATGTTTAGGGATAGAAATGTTTGGTCTGTTGTTCTGAAGCTCATGACTATTGGAAATAATTTTTAAATTCATCTTGAGTCGATTTCTCTTGAAATATTTAGAAGATTAGAGTCTCGCAGACTCTTATGTTCTTGACTAGGTAAAACAACAGATGTTTATGAGCTTCAACATCCTTAGTCAAGTGATTTTTTAATTATAAGTTCATCTATTCAGCTATATATCTGTGTTATGTAATCATGATCTCTCATCATTCTATCTATCTAAATTTAATTAGCATTCAATTATACACATGATGGATTAAGCTTCCTTTATTAATAGTAGCAGTTTCTGAAATAATATCCACGTGTATCTAAATATCCTTCTTCCTCGCATAAAATCTTTGATATTATTTTTAATTTATTTATATATAATATAAGAGAAAATATTTAAAATAAGTTTGGAAATAGTTTAAATAATATATCCTGTGGAAAATATTTAAATGAAAAGATAATTTATAAATATTGGTAGTGAGTTCAGGAATGACGACTCAATAGTGGTGGTGTCTCATGGTGTAGAAGTGTGTCATTCTAGCAGTGTCTTGTATATAGAAAAATGTATAATTATCTAGAAGTGTTTTTTTGATGGCGACTCCTTCTTATGGAAGGTCAGTCTGGTAGTGTCTCACACTTTTTCAAATTCACATTCTCGAGGCATGGCATCCTGATGGTGAGATATCCTAGAAGTGTCTCAGAAATAGATTGATTTATATATTGATAGTAACTCATGGACAATGGTGACTCATATTTGATGGTGTCTATGAATTTTATTTTTTTTCTTGGCGGTGACTCATGTGGGTAGCGAGGCCTTGTTTTGAGGAGAGTTATCTCAATAATGCCTCTTCTTTAGTAGTGGTTCGAGGTGACCCATACTTAGTAAATTTTATCACTTGTATCATATTATGGAACACTTATATAAAAGATGAAATTCATTAATATTAATAGAATCAATATTTCATGATAATTAAAAAAATTATTTCAACAATATCCCCCATTTTGATGAGCACAAATCATGGAATCCAAGGTATCATAATTATAAAACATGACCTCAAAGGTAAGATCCGAAATTCACATCTGGACATATCATTCAAAGTATGTGTAGATGGTATCAAAGAAAAATAATAATAAAATAAAAGGTAATTATATGGAATCAAACGTAAAAGGTTTAAAAAAAAATTGTATCAAAAGTTATATAGAAACATCATTTTAATAAATAAGAAATAAATTCCATAGTTTTCTTCCCCTTTTGGGATTTTCAAATAAATATAACATAATTAAAAGTAAAATGAGGCCATACTATAAGAATACATATGAATTGAAAAATAAAATTCATCAAAGGAATGAAAATAAGGGTTTTTCAAAAAGTTATTATAGAACATACCCTCAAAGATATTGTCTATTCTCATCAACATCCTCAAGAATGAGTGGAAGGATCCATTGGTGATTTTCCCTTGTCATTGGATCTCTCTTTATCTAAATAAGAAGGTTTATTTCAAGGTATATTTGATGGAACACCAGTTTTAATTAATGTAAGGTATTGAGGAGGACATGGATCTTTGAGGATAATTGGATGGATTTATCACATCTATTATGCCGTAAGGGGAGAGAAAGGTTAAAACTAGGTTAGAAGAGGTGAATTTGGATATCTTGTAACTCTTGGCCTGAAATATTCTCCTAATATAATGGGAATAACTTCATAATACACTAAAAACATGCCATGATCATGAAAAAATAACTTCATGAGATTGATGGAGTCCATGATAATCTCTCTACGAAATTCCATTGTATTGAAGAAATCATCCTTCTATTCTATAAATCAACTCTACAATGGATTCTTATTCCTAACATTATTAAACATTATTTTTAAAATCCTGAGACATAAGAGGAATCCATAGATTTTAAGTAAAGAAATTTATTTTTATATCCATGGTATTCTTTGTATAAATATTAGAGAGTTAGTATTTGATACCATTATTTATTGTCTCTCAATAATCATTTATATCCTTGTAATATTATCTAATCATCATGTGATCATACATAGAACTTCACCCAAACTAACTCAAAATATCCAATGGTATGATAAGTTCTCCACTAGAAGGATCACTTGAAGCATCAATAACCTCTTCTCTGAAAAATATTTGGATATAATCAACATAAACTATTGGAGGTTCTATAAAGGTATAAGTGTTTGAGGAAAAATTCTAATGTTTTTTTTTCAAAATCCCATCCAAAGAAGCACTTAAAGTTTACTTTAAATCTTAAAGTATATCCTTTATAGATTCAAACTCAAAAAATATCTTCTTAAGCTGAATATCAATATACTCTATGTGATGAATTATTTTAGGTTGTATGTGATTAATCACCAACTCAAAAAGATATTGAGCATCATTTTCACTAATCATTGTTTGGAGTGGTGCTTAAATCATCAATAAATTATCAAAATATAACAATAATTTCGTACCAAAATCATTTAAGTCACTCCTTATGAATAATTGAACAAGAACTCTAGGTAATGGAGTAGAAGGTGTAATTTCAGGTTCCATAATAGAATCACGCTTTTCCAATAATCTTAATTCTACAATTTGAGCCGCTATTGATCCTTCAAGATCAATTTATTTTGAAACCTCAGGACCAGCATTATTTTGATGTCACTCAATTAACTTATCCCATCCTTATTTTATTGGATCAACCCAAATATATAAATTATTAGCAATAAAGTGTAAAATATTAGGTGGAACAGTATTCTCAGTATTTCTCTATGCATCTGTATTCTATTCACCTCTAGTTTCATTGATAGTAGGTAATACAATCATCTGAACATCCCATTTCTGAACAACATAAGTAGGTTCAAATTCCATATTCTTATCTATAGGAGGTTCATGAGCAGATAAATAACCATAATACTCATTACCATATTATTTCGTAACAATTTACTTCCTTTATTGTTCGTCTATGTAAGATCACACTATGTTTTCAGGAACTTTTGATGTTTCTAAGTACCTATGTTTTGGAGTAGTGACTTGGTGTGAATTTGGGTAAACTTTTAAGGAAAAATAAAGGACAATGAGTTGTGCACGGTTTGCGCATGGTTTAAAAAACTGTGCAACCAAACCATGACAACCATGAATAACTGTACAAATAGGTCCACATGGTTTGCGCACGGTTTGACAGACTGTGCAACCAAACCATGCCAACCTTGAAAACCTGGACAATGGGTTCTACACAGTTGGCACACGGTTTTCCTGATCATGCACCTCTGTCCAGGTAACCGTGCATGTGGTTTTTTAATTCTAAAAATCCTTCTTAAAACCACCTAAACCCCCAGGACATCCATATTTCCAACCTTGGATTGGGCTTGAAACATTCTAGGTGTTTCCAAATCCTCCAGGAGAGATTCCAAGGTGACCCAAACTTCTTCCTATGAGATTGAAGGCTTGGATTGAGGATCTTCTCTCCTCCTGGTAAGTGGATTTCAACCTATTACTTCTCTTGTTCTTTCCTCTATCTTTCATGGATCTTTTCATGGGATATTTCCACCATTTTTTTGGATTTAAACCTATAAGTTGAGATCTAGATCAACGATTGCAGATCTAGATCTAGTTTTATAAGATCATGATGCCATTGATCTTATTTTTTTTGGTTTTAAGGATTCAGATCCAGAACATGATCGACGACGTTTTTCCACTTGGTTTTGGGGGTTTATCAATGGGCTAACTCCTGTCAATAAATCGAGGTAGGTGGTTCCATTCTGATTAACCAAATTGAATATTCCACTTTTTCTTGATTTATTTATATTGATGATTTAAATTCAATTTCTCAAAATTTATTTCAATTAAATTGATAAAAAGTAGATTCTAGTGAATTGAGGTATTTGAAATGGTTTTGGAATGAAAATTTGGAAAACCCCCAATTCTATTGAATTGGGTGCGTTTATGGAAGTTTTCTGATTTGAATTGTTTAATATAAATTGTGGATTTGATGGAAATGATTTCAATTAAATTGTTGAATTTAGTTGTGGAAATACATTGTGTGATGATGGAATTAGTTTTGATTGGATTTCAAATTGGTGAAAATGGCTTAAAATGATTTGATATAAACACATTGGTTTTATCTTGTAAAAAAGGCATGTTTTTGAATAAAACATGTTTGGTTTTAAATGGAAAGAAATTGGAACATTTAAAATGGAATAATGGGATTGATCGTATTTTTAATAATTCTTAAAATAGTTCACCCATCATGTAAGAGATCATGAAAGCCTTAGGTAGATATTGAGTTATTTGGATACACTCTATGCTATGTCAACATTATAAAACATACATGCGGTGGGTCACATCCCCGACGGGTTGGAAACAAGCCTCCTTTGGCCAGTGACATAAGGATGTGTGTATGCAAATTTTGCTGAGTTCACATAGAGAGTGTGGATTCCTATAACTGGTTAATACTATCATACATTTTGGAAGATGACCATGTTGCTTTCTTGTTTATTTATATTTGAGATATAAATGTATGCCAATACTTTTGAACTGCTTTACGTGCCTGCTGAATTTATATAAACAATTTTATATAAAGGTCTTACTTAAGCTATTATTTTAGAAATATTCCATCATTTGTAAAATCATTACTTAAAATATTTTTTTTCCATAATTTGAAAATGTATAGCATGTTTTGTTAAAATATTATTTTTAATTTCCAAAACTGTTTATTTGAAAATTTAAAGCTTTTCTTTGGATAATCTATATTTTGAATTTGTTACAGAATATTTGGTGGTATCCTACTAGGCTTAGGCTCACACCCTAATTTTGCCTTCAGGTGTTTGTAGAATTTCATCTTCTAGGTTTGAGAAAAGGGAAGGGACCTCTTGGAGGTGTATCCAACTGTTGAGTTTTGGTCTTGGTGAGTTGTGTCCTTAGGGACCTTGGGGCTGTTTTCCCATTTTTGGTACTTGGGTTGTAGTACTTTGTTCTTTTTATGCCTCTTTGTTTTCTGGTACATTAATCCAAGTGGAGTTTCTTTTTTTTATGCATATTGTCTTGTTCTTTTCTTCTACATTGTTTTTATAAAAATCCTTCCCACTTGCATGTTGTGTGATTCTAGGTGCAACCCGTGGGGATCGGGAACTCCCTTCGGGCTATGTGAGGGCCGAGTTGGTTATTGGGTTTCTAGGGTACCCAGGCTGGTTCGTGACAAAATGGTATCAAAGGCAGGTTAAGCATATTTCCTTGATGAAAGAATGCGTTTGAGTATTCTTATCAGGGATTAGGAGGTAGTTGTGATTGAGTTCCTAGCCAGCTCTCACCAAAATGAACCTTAAGTCGCCATGGTTGGTTAGGAAAATATGACTTATGGATTAGTTCTAGTATTTTCCCTTGTTTTGATTTAGATAGAGTGGAATAAAAATCTTGTTATCCATTCTATTAAGAATAGTTTTCCTTATTACCCTATTTGAGTGTTAATCTAATGTATTTTTATGTTGTGTAGTATCATGCCTCTAAGAAGACGTGGGAATCAGATCAAAAAAGAGGCTGCTGTTGAATCTCATCAAGAAAGTCCTATAGTAGATCCTAGTCTGGTTGAGGTGATTATTTGCACCGTCCAAGCTCTAGGACATACACCACCTTCAGTTCCTGTTCAGGCTCCATCTATATATCGTCATAATGGTATTCTCCAAAATCATTCTCAAGAGTTCCTATTATAGAAGCCACCAGTTTTCAAAGGCTCCACTGACCCTCAACATGTTGAGGAATGGTTGAGTAAGATTGAACGTCTGTTTGGGTTCTTGGAGACACCCGGTGTGATCAAGGTGAAGTGTGCCACCTTCGTGATAGAGGGACCAAGTAGGAGATGGTGGGACATGATGGTGATGGCTGGGAAACATGAGGGTTTGGAGTGAAAAGACTTTAGGGTTCTTTTCACTAACTAGTTCTATCTAGAATCAATGGTGTTGGCCAAGGCTATGAAGTTTTTCAAGATTGAGCAGGCCAAGAAAACCATGACTGAGTACTCAAATCGCTTTTCTGAGTTGGTACAGTTTTCAAATGAGATTGTATGTAAGTAGAAGTTGAAGGCTAGATGATTAAAGTTGGGACTTCGATTAGATATACATTATTAGGTTTTCTTACTGAATCTACCCACTAATGTTGATGTGCTAGATAGGGCGATGTTGGTTGAGATAGACATGGAAAGAAAATCAGGGTTAAAGGAAGTTCCTTTCCATCCTAGTGGAATTGTTGGTTCCTTTAAAGGAAAACAGAAGCACAATGTTTCTCGTGGTAGGTCTCGACAAAAGAGTCCTTCCAGACCTCCAGTAGCACTAGGAGGGGCTTATTTGACTTGCTATCTGTGTGGAAATCCAGGACATTCTAAGAGGGTTTTCACTGAGGCACCCAATAACTGCTTTACCTACGGATGTTTAGGGCACTTACAGAGATTCTTCCATCACTTATCTAATCCACGTAGTGGAACAAGATCAACAACACCTCCAAAAACTATGGTGCAGTCAAATGCTTCTTGTAAAAAAGGGTTCCAGCCATAGGAATCCAGAACGAATCTGCTTCACGCAGTGGAAGAGTCTCTAGAGATAGGTGATATAGGTCCTGAAACTGTGAGAGGTACCATTACTATAGCTTTATCTTTATTGACCACTCTTTTTGATACTGTTGCATCTCACTCATTTATATCAACCTATATTTTTAATCTTCTTAATCTATCTATGAAGATTTTATCTTGTGTGATGGATATTACTACACCCCTTGGTACAATGAGAGAGAAGGGTCTTCATAGTCCTACTTGTGTCTTCTCTCTATCAAATGTTGATTATGCTTGGAGTTTTTTGGTTCTTGATATGAAATATTTTGATGTCATATTTTGGATGGATTGTCTCATTGCCAGTAAAGACCGGATTAATTGTTGTCTTCAACGGGTCTACCTTACTACACCTAGTGGTGTGCCTCTTGTTTTTCAAGGAGAATGGGACCCAAGGTCAAGCAGAGCTGGACCCTCTTATCCAGAGTTGGGGAATGTTATATCAGTGTTTTCATTTGATCAAGAGAGATATTCAATGTGTGGTGATCTTCCTCCAGTCACCGCTGAGTTTCTCGATGTCTTTCCTTATGACTTCTCTAGTTTACCACTAGTAAGGGAGGTTGATTTTTCTATTCACTTAATGCCTGGTAATCAACCAGTTTATATTCCCTCTAACCAAATTTATCCAACATAACTAAAGGAACTGAAGTCTCAGTTAGACGATATTCTTGAGAAAGGTTTTATATGCCCGACTGTGTCACCTTGGACCACACCAGTTCTCTTCACCAAGAAGACTGATGGTTCTCTTTTCTTATGAGTTTATTACAGAAAGCTCAATCGATTTACGATAAAGAACAAATATTCGTTACCATGAATTGATGATTTTTTGATCAACTAAAAGGGGAAAAGTGGTTTTCAAAAATTGATCTTTGATCTAGTTACCATCAGTTGATGATAAAAGAATATGAAAATCATAAGACCACTTTTCAGAGTAGGTATGGCCATTATGAGTACCTTGTTATGCCCTTTGGCCTAACAAATGCTCTTGCAGTTTTCATGGCTTTGATGAACATGGTTTTCCATGAGTATCTAGATACTTTTGTGTTCTTTGTTGATGATATTCTTGTCTACTCCAAGTCTGAGGAGGATCATGTGCATCATATGAGAATAGTTCTGAGTCTTCTAAGGAATCTCCAACTTTATTCCAAGCATTCAAAGTGTGATTTTTGGATTCAAGAAGTAAATTTCTTGGGACATTTCGTGTCAGAACAATGAATATCAGTTGATCCTGAGAAGGTGAAGGCTATTATGACTTGGGGACAACCACAAAATGTTTTCTAGATTTGGGGCTTCTTGGGATTAGCAGGATATTATCGCCGATTTGTTAAAGACTTCTCAAAGTTATCTTCTATAATGACTGCTCTGACTGTAAAGGGAGTGAAATTTTCCTGGAATGTTAAATGTCAGATATCTTTTATTAAGATAAAGCGTCTTTTTACTACTGCGCCAGTGTTAACTGTTCCTGAGGTTGGGATAGGTTACGTGGTCTTCTGTGATGCATCGAGTTAAGGTTTGGGATGTGTCCTTATGCATGGTAATCATATTGTTGCATATGGACCTCGTTAGATAAGCCTCATGAGAAGAAATATCCTACCCAGGACTTTGAACATTCCGCTGTAATGCACACACTTAAGTGTTAGAGACATTACCTTTATGGAGAATGGTTTTCTATGTATTCAAACCTCAAGAGGTTGAGTTATATCTTCTCTCGAAAATATTTGAATCTCCACCAAAGGCGTTGGGTTGAGTACCTGTAATCTTTCGAAATTGAAATTTACTATACCCTGGGGAAAGGGAATGTAGTGGAAGATGCATTATGCAGGAAACTTCAATCATAGGCTGTGAAAGAATCTTCAGATGAGTGGAGTTTGATGGATGTTTTTGCTCAGTTTCATATTGGGGTTTAGTGGATGTGGAATAAAGTTTCTTTATCCATTTTCCAGTTGACATATGCTCTTCTTGAGTTATTTCTTCAGGAAAAACAATTGGATGATGAATTACATACCATTAGGGACACTCTTTATGGTGGGAGACCGACACCCAGTGGTCGTTCTCCAAAGAGGGTGTCCTGTGTTATCTAAACCATTAAGTTGTGCCATTATTGGAAATGAAGGATGTGATGGGGGATTTCCATAACTCTCAGTGGGATGTACACCTAGGAAGCAAGAAGATGTTCTATAACATGCGGAAACAGTTCTGGTGGCCAGGTATGAGATGAGACATTGCTGAGTTTGTATCTCGTTGCTATAAATGCGAGCAGGTGAAAGACGAGCACCAGAAACCTTCAGGATTGCTTCAATAACTTCTAGTCCCTACATGGAAGTGGGATGAAATCTCTATGGAATTTGTGGTTGGGTTACCTCAAAACTAGAGAAAGAAGAACATGATATGGGTTTTGATCGACTGGCTAACCAAGTTGGCTCACTTTATACCTATTCAAGATACAACCAATGTCATGGATTTGGGAAATATCTATGTGAATGAAATTGTTTGTTTGTACAGAGTTCCGTCAGCTATAGTCTCTGATAGGGATCCTCAGTTTACTTCTCACTTTTGGAGAGGCCTTCAGAAGGCACTGGGATATGAGGTCCGTTTGATCATGGCCTAGCATCCACAGTCAGATATCCAGATAGAGAGAGCTATTGAGATCCTTGAGGATATTCTATATGCATCTGTTCTCGACTTTGTTGGGTTTTGGGATGATCATATGGGGCTAGTTGAGTTTTCTTATAATAGAATTTATCAATCTGTGATAAAAAAGGCTCATTTTGAGGCATTTTATGGACGTCCTTGTATATCTCTTTTATGTCGGTCGGAGATTGATGAAATTTCCTTGGTAGGACCGAGTTTGGTCCAAGAGACGGCAGCTAAGATCCAGTTGATTCGTTAGAGAATGTTGACAACACAGAGTCGGTATAAGTCTTATGCTGATCATCGTCATAGACCTTTAGAATTATCAGTTGGTGACCAGGTGTTCTTTAAAGTTACACCCTGATTAGGTCATTGACAGCTTGGGAGGCATGGGAAGCTTGATCCTCATTTTGTGGGACCTTTTGAGGTTGTTGGTCATGTAGGGAAAGTTTCTTACCATCTAGATCCACCACCACAGCTGACATCAATACATAACATCTTCCATGTAATTGCATCTGTGAAAGTATCTCTCTGATCCATATCATGTTTTGAGCTGGAGTGATCTTGAGATTGAACCAGATTTATCTATGACTGAACGACCAGTCAGGGTTGTTGATTCTAAGACCAAGTTGCTTCATGGGAGAATGATACCTCTAGACCGTGTACTATGGCAGCATGGTTCTAATTCTCATGAGACGTGGGAAAGGGAGGCACTAATGAGAGTGTAGTGGCCTCATCTTTTTGACGTGGAGGTTTCTTTATAGGATTTCTGGGGATAGAAAGATCTTTTGGTGGGGAGGTTGTAACATCACGTTATGTTTTCTGGTACTTTTGATGTTTCTATGTACCTTTGTTTTGGATTAGTGACTTGGGGTGCGTTCGGGTAAACTTTTAAGGAAAACTAAAGGATAGTGATTTGTGCACGTTTTGTGCATGGTTTGACAAACTGTGCGACCAAACCGTGCCAACCATGTAGAACTGGTCAGAGACGTCCACACGGTTTGTGCTCGGTTTGACAGAACATGCGACCAAACCGAGCCAACTTTTCAAAACTCGACAGTGGGTTCCACAAGGTTGGTTCATGGTTTGCATGACTGTGCACCTCTATCTAGGTAACCATGCAAGTAGTTTTGTAATTCAAAAAATCATTCTTAAAAACACCTGAACCCCCAGGACTTCCATATTTTCGACCTTGGCATGGGCTTGAAACATTCTAGGTGTTTCCAAAGCCTCCCAAAGAGATTCCAATATGATCAGAACATCTTCTTTCAATATTGATGGCTCAGATTGAGGATCAGCTCTCCTCCTAGTAAGTGGATTTCAACCTATTACTTCTCTCATTATTTACTCTATCTTTCCATGATCTTTTCATGGTAGATGTCCACCATTTTCCAGGGATTTAAACCTATGAGTTGAGATCCAGATCTAGGATTATGGATGTAGATCTATTTTTACAAGATCATGATGCCATTGATCTTATTTTTCTTGGTTTTAAGGATTTAAATCCAGAACTTGATCGACGACATTGTGCCGCTCGGTTTTTAGGGTTTCTTATTGGGCTAACTCCAGTCAATAAATCAAGGTAGGTGGTTCCATTCTGATTAGAAAAATTTATTATCCTTATTTTGCTTGATTTATTTCAAAGGTTGATTTAAATTCAATTTCTCAAATTTTTATTCAACTAAATTGACAAAAATTCAATTCCCGTGAATCGAGGAATTTGAAATGATTTTGTCATGAAAATTTGGAAAACCCCCAATTCCATTGAATTTGGTGTGTTTATGGAAATTTTCTGATTTAAATTGTTTAATTCAAATTTTGGATTTTATGGAAATGGTTGCAATTAAATTGTTGAATTTTATTGTGGAAATAAATTGTGTGATGATGGAATTAGTTTTGATTGGATTTAAAACTGGTGAAAACGGATTAAAATGATTTAATAAAAACCCATTGGATTTATCTTGTGAAAAAGGCATGTTTTTGAATAAAACCTGTTTTGGTTTTAAATGGAAAGAAATTGGAACATTTGAAATGGAATAATGGGATTGATCATATTTTTAAGCATTCTTAAAATAGTTCTCCCATCATGTAAGAGTTCATCCAAGACTTAGATAGTTAGTGAGTTATTTGGATACACTCTATGCTACCCCAATGTTCTAAAACATACTTGTAGCTGGTCACATCCCTGATGGGTTGGTGATGAGTCTCCTTTGGCCAGTTTCATAGGGATGTGTGTATAAACATTTTGCTGAGTTCACATAGAGAGTGTGGAATCCTATAACTGGTTAATACTATCGTACCTTTTGGCAGATTACCATGTTGCTCAGTTGTTTATTTATATTTGAGATATAAATGTATGCCAATACTTTTGAACAACTATACATGCCTGCTTAATTTATATAAAATGTTTTATATAAATGTTTTACTTAATCTGTTGTTTTTTAAATATTCCATCATTTGTAAAATCATTACTTGCAATATTTATTTCCATCATTTGAAAATTTATAGCATGTTTTGTTAAAATATGCTTTTGAATTGACAAACTTGTTTATTTAAAAATTGAAGGCTTTTCTTTGGATAATCTATATTTGGCATCTATTACAGAGTATTTGGTGGTATCCTACAGGGATTAGGCTCACACCATACATTTTCCTTCGGGTGTTTGTAGACTTTCTTCTTCCAGGTTCAAGCAAACGGAAGGGATCTCTTGGAGGTGGATCTAGCTGTTGAGTTTTGGTCTTGGTGAGTTGTTTCCTTAGGGACCATGGGGCTGTTATACCATTTTTATTACTTGAGTTGTAGTACTTTGAGCATTTTATGCCTCTTTGTTTTCTGGTACAATACTCCCAATGGAGTTTTTTTGTTATGCATACTGTCTTGTTTTTTTCCGCATTGTTGGTGGAAAAATCATTCCTACTTTTATGTTGCGTGATGCCAGGTGCTAGTCGACGACCCATGGGGATCAAGAATGCCCTTCGGGATATGTCAGGGCCGGCTCGGTTTTTGGGTTTCCACGGTACCCGGGCTGGTTTGTGACAATCTACATGCTACTCAACATCATCTATAACACCAATATGTTAAACCATATAAGAATCAGAAACTACCAGTCCATCACCAACTGAAGTAACTAATTTTCCTTCAGTTTCCATATAGTCTTGAATAAATTTCAATTTTGGGGATTAACCACCCTAATAAAGCACATCTATATCTTTAGGATCTAGGTCTAATTTTCCAGTAAAATATGGTTTATCAAAAGAAACACTTGGTGAAGAAAGAAGCTCTAGGGGATTCTTTATATATCTCTTTATAATCCTTCCAGCTGAACCAACAGGGTTAGAATCATCATCATCATCAACTTTACAACCATATTTATCATCTTTATTTCAATTGCCATTTTCATTTTCTTTTTCCTCATCCTCATCAACATCCTCTTCATCAAGAAACATTGATATTCATTTAAATTGTTCTTATCTAGAAATCTCTATTTTCATTTTCATCACTCTTCACAAACGTTTCCTTTTTTGGAAGTCTCCTAGGTGGGGTAGGATCTCCATAAGTTATATATGGTAATAGATGTTAAAAATATGGGACACTACCTTATTCAAGAGATGGTTCGTTTTCCACATCTTCTTTTTATACAACATATTTTTCTACATCAACTGAGTACTCAAAAACCTCCTATAGCTCCAATCTAGGGTGAAATACATCCATCTGTCTTGTTGGATGATCAACCAAACTAAACAAAACATATATGTTATCACTATATCCAAACAATTTTCTCTTATATGGGTTTCATCTAATCTTCATTTTTGTGAAAATAACTATTTAAATGTAAAAACACAACAATTAACAACTACTTATTCATCATAAAAAAATAAACATATTTGTTTAATATAAGAGAGATTATCTTAGGATAAATCAAGGAATTAGATCTCGATTAATTATTATTCATTTAATATAAATTAACCATATTATACCTACATGGATTGTTCTCATTTCTTCTTCTTATAATTATAATAAAGTATAATTCTTGGTATCTTACGGTGGAAAAGTAACATTTCGTAGGACACAACCTATGTAGAATAAATTTGATCAATAATATGCACTCTACATTATGTTCTTAAGCTAATGGAGTTCTAGATATCCCATCAATAGTTAACACTTCCAGCTTTTCTTTTTAGAAGAATAATTCAATGTTATCCAAATTAGGTCCTTGGTAGTCAGCATTAACACCTTCATGAGAAACTCCCAAGAATTTGGCCCACTATTTTGAAGAAGATATTACTTTGTGGCTATTAAATCTGGATGTCTTCAAATAATCTTCCTTATCATTAAAACAAAACTAAACATATTGGAAACAATGTTGTATCAGTATTGTGTAATAATGTCTCATATTCAAAGATAAACACTCTAATCAGCCTTGATCTTGAAGTATATTGAGAACCAAAGACTTACTTTACAACCTCAAATTTTCTCCCACTTCCATTTCATAGATAATGATCCTCTTTGAATGTCTTAGGTTCACAGGTGTGACTGGAGCCAGAACACTCAGTTCACCTTTCTACTTCATAGATGATCATGAGTTAGATGTAGAAGACTCATAAGAAAAATTCATTCTTGGCATATAGATAGGTTTCATAAGATTTCTAAAAGGAAAACTCAGGAGATGGTTGGAAGATGAGAGGTCACAATAAGATCGAGAGAGAAAGAAAGGATAGTAGAGGTGTATTAAAAATAGAAAAAGTGTTTTTTTATCATTTTGGATTTTAGGTATTGTAAAATTGAAATTGAAATTTTATTTACTATCATTAATATATAAGAATCCGGTTACAGAAATAAATTGTAAACATAAAAAATAGGTTGTTCAAAAAGAAAATGAAAAAATAGAAATATTCGTGAAGGCATGAAAAAAATGGTGTGACAAGACAAAATTGTGTCAAACACAATGGTGAGACAACAAAAACTTTGAGACAAACCAATGGTGATACAATCCAAAAATGTGACATACCCAATGGTGTTTCACCCAACAGTTTGACATACCAACAGTGTGTCACCCTATAGTTTGATACTAGATTTGTAGAAATATTTATAGAACTGGTATTATCACAGTTTATGCGGACATGTTGGAATTGATATCCATAGTCTAGTAAAGTGCGTTTCATACACTAAATTTTTTCAAAGTAACTACCTGTAGCTATGTATTTATCTTTAGAAGAAGAGAAGGAAACATAATTATATTTCTTACTAAACCATGAAACTAGAGAGTTTCCAAAAAATCCACATGTTCAAGATTTTATTTTTCTATCTAACCTATATCCATGAAAATCAGCATCAGAATAACTCACTATATTAAATTCTTTTCCTCTAGGGTAAAACAATCCTAAATTAGTTGTATACTTCAGGTTTTTGGAAATTATTTTAACAATATTTATGTGTGACTCTTTTGGATTATCTTGATAGTGAGAACACATAAAGACAGTAGAAATTATATCAGGTTGTATAACAATAAGATATATAATTCTTCCAATCATACCTATTTTACTGGTTTAATATAGCTTCATCAAGAACTAATTTATAGGTGGTACACATTGGAGTATCACTACTCTTAGTGATATCTAGGTTGAATCGTTTTGAAATATCTTTTCTATGTTTAATTTGATTTATTATAATTATATATTTATTTTAAGGATTTTAAATCCAAAAAAATACATAAGTTCACCTATAAAATTCATTTCAAATTCATTTTGCGTCATTTTATAAAAATCAATACAAAGAGAATTTCTTTAAGATCCATAAATAATATCATCAACTTAGTTTTTTACAAATAAAAAATCTTTGTAAAATCATTTTATAAAAAACTTTAGGTCAAATATAAAATTTTAAAGTCATTTTGAAATAAGAAAGATGTTGATCATATCATACCATGATCTAGTAACATGTTTTAAACCATATAAATATTTTTTAGTTAAAAAACATGATTTGGAAAATGATGATTTTGAAAACTACAGGGTTGTTCTATAAAAAAATCCTGACAATAAAACCATTCATGAATTCACTCTTGACATCCATTTGATAAATCATGAAATATAAATGAGCTACAATTGCTATAAGGATTATTATGGATTCATGTATGGATATAGAGGAAAAGTATTCCTAATACCCTATTCTTTCTTCCTGATTATAACCTTGTGAAACATGTCTAGCCTTACTTCAAACTATAGTGCCCTACTCATCTACCTTATTCCTAAAAACCCATTTAGTGCTAATAGTCAAAGTTTCCTTGGGTCTATCTATAGGTTCCAAAACGTTTATTCTTTATAAATAATTTAATTCTTCTTACATGGATATTACAAAAAATTATTCATTAATAGATTCATTGAAATTCTTAGGTTCATATTGAGACAAGAATGCTTGATATTCAACCTTATTTCTAAGATAAGATATTATCTTTGTACCTCCATATAGGTCTCCTACAATAACATATAAAGGAGGGTATTTAACAGTTATAACATCTTTAGAGAAATATGGGTTGGTTAATTCTCGTTCTATATATTTGGGAAGTTATGGAAAATTCTCATAACTGGATGATTTGTCTAACTGTTTAACAGCAGATTCTATATGATTATAATTTATATTCAGAGAAAGAAAATCATCATAAAGATTTTATATGGATGTCTTTGTCACATGTAGATCAATCTCATCAAATTTGACATGAACTGATTCTTCCACATTTTGGGTTCTCTTTTTAAAAACTGTATAGTATTTTCAAGAGATTGAATATCCAAGAAAGATCCCTTCATCACTTTCGGAGTAAAATTTTTCCAAATTATCCTTAGTGGTAAGAGTAAATACTTTTCGAACAAGACTCTAAACTTATTAACCTTATGCATCCTATTATTCAAAAGTTCATAAGGGGTCTTCTTAAGGATGGGTCTGATCAAGAATCTATTGATGATGCAGTATAATGTATTGATAGCTTCTGACCAAAAATAAACAAGAAGGTCATTCTCATTCAACATGGTCTGGCCTGTTTGTTGTAAATATCTATTTTATATTTCTATAACTATGTAATACAAAGGGGTATTAGGAGGAGATAATTAAATAGTGTAGCCATTATGTGATAAAAAAGATTCAAAATCTTGATTTTTAAACACATGTCCATGACAAATTCTTATGGTCTTAATTCACAGTCCACTAATTTTTTCTATAGACTTCCCATACTCAGTTACATACGATGCCTTGAACCCCCTTTGTGCCATTTACTAACCCTAATTACCTCCCATATTTTCCGTCGATTTCTTTAAATCTGAAGGTGCCTGACCTTCACCTAGGGAACCCTAATCTACCGATCTCGGAGTTAGAGTTCTCTGAAGCGACAAAGCATCTTGATCTGACCCTGGTGGCTCGATTCAACTCTCGAAGGCCATCTGTTGATGAATTTGATCGATGTGTATTTTCCAAGTGGGACTTGCGGGATCGTGCAGTGGTTGGCCTCCTCGACAATCGTCACTTAATGATTCGTTTCACCTCAGATGAAGATCTGGTTCGTGCTTGGTCCAGCGCCCCTTAACGTTGCAACGGGTGTAAGTTCTTCCTATTTCGGGGGACGATTGAATGCTGTATGAATCGGGATCCCACTTCCCTTCCGATCTGGGTAAGTCTCCCCAATCTTCCTTTACCCTTTCAAAATCCAGAAATCTTTTGTATGCTTGGAAATATGATAGGTCGCTTCCTTTTTTCTGATGTGCGTACTTCTACCCTGTGCCACCCGATTAATCCCCGGTGCTTTGTTGAGGAGGACGTTTCTAGACCGCCGGTGGAATGGGTGTGGATTTCTGTTGGAGAGGAATTTCGATGGAAGCAAGCAGTTATCTATGAATCCTGGGATGATTATTATTCAAGCTGCAAAAGACTGGGCCATTCCGGTTTGAGATGCCATGCCAGGTTACAGTTCAGGAGGCCACCGACATCGAGCTCTCTTGCTGAGGACAGGAGACCGGCTGTGGTGGAAACTGAGAAATGAAATCTTAGACCGCAGGGCACGCTGCCTGTTAATACATCCATGGGTGCTCCTTCGAACCCGTTGGTGTCTACAGTTTTCGCACGGCTCAGGCAGGATTTGAATAGGGGGAAGGAACTGCAGGTATGTGATCCCAAAGGTGCTGGTGATGGTGGGGCGGCATGCCCTTTAGATGATCTCACAGCTGCAGTTCTTCAGCAGCAACTTGATGCATCTGCTGTGTCGAACAGGGATGTCAATGCTCAACTCGGTTGGTCTAAGGCTGGTGCGGATACTCCTAGGGAAGGTGGTAGCAGCGGTGGTATTAGTCAGTGTAAATAGGGCTCTGATTTGAGTCATGAATTGGATATCATGCAGGGGTCTGCCCCAGATGTGAGGCAGTTGCAGTCTGCTGGTTGTAAGAAGAACCGAAATATGGAGATTGTTGGTGGCTGTTTTAGTCAGGGTAATGTTTCTAATTGTGTGTTGATTAACGTACCCACCGGGAATCGCATTCAAGGGTTAGACATGGAGGCTAGAGAAGAGATACCTCCTATATGTGGCAGTGGCAACGTGCAGAATGAGTGCAAGGAGAATGAAATAATGTGTAAAGCTGGGATTGACGCTGAACACACAATGGCCGATCAACCTCACTGTTTGGCTATGATTGACATGAACAATCATTCTCAGCAAAACCAGCTAGTGCAGTATCAAGAGATACAATTCCATGGGAAATGGGGATACATCGCTGACAGTGATAAGGAAAATCACGCGGAGATGGTTAGGCCATCATACAGTGAGATTGTCCAAGTGGGGAACAAGGCGATGCCAGTGATCCAGGACAAGGTGATTGCTTCTCCCCGAGGAAGGAGGAAGAAAGACTACTCCTATTTGGCAAAGCTGATGCCTACCAGATCGAATGTCAGAAATATGCAATCTTCAAATGAGTTTCTTGAGCTGGAGCGGCTGAATCTGAGGAGGAAATATGCAAATGTTCTGAAGCACCACGAAAGTTCAGTGTGGGAAACGACGACTGAGGAAGAGTCTGTTTATCATGGAGGTGGAGAGGGGTATGATTTTGAGGATTTGTAGTGACTTTTATGGTTATGTAATGTTTTTTCTCCTATCATTTTCTTTTATCTTAATAAATGGTCAGGGGTCCTACCTCTGGCTACGCTTTCCTGGGTAAATAAACATACTGAGAATCAAAAGAGTTTAAATAAACAAAAAAACATTATCATTTATCAATGTAGTAAAAATTAAAAATAATTTTGAATAAAAAATATTTCAAGAATAATTATCAAAATTAACATAAAAACCATCATCACATAACTATGAGATGATAAGAAGGTCATATTTCAAACCATCACCAAATAAAACTTTTTAAATCAAAATTAAATTTTTTATATCGATTTGGACAAGACCAATGATTTTTTATTTTCAATATCACCAAAGGTGACATTACAAACATAAACCTTAATAAGGATCCTTAATCATGAATAATCTCTTATCATATTTCTTGAACAATCATTTTCCATATACCATGGACTTATACAGGTGTTCCTCAAACATTTTTACTAAAAAACAAAATTTATGCATGAAATGACTTTGATACCCATATCTTTTTGGGTCCAAAGATGTTAGTAATTAAATATATGGGAACCCAGATTTCATATCGATTTTACTATAAATATATTGAATAATTTTTGAAATAAAAAAATTATTATTTCCTCTAGAAAAATAATTGTTAGAAGGAATTTACGTTTTGGACGTCGGAACAAAAGTACTCTTTTTTATTATCCTTTGTCCTAGTTGGTATCCAATTCCATTAAAAAATTTTGGTACAAATTTCTTACCCAATATCTTCTTGAGTGTCTCTATAACATTTGTGAAATTTTATATGTCCTTCTTTAAAATATCATTTAAATTCTTAAGTTCCGCCTTTCTTTCCGAAATTGAGCATTTTTCTCCTTGTCAATAGACATATCATATTAAAGTTTTTGGATAAATCATACTATCTTTTCAGAGTTTTATATTTGTCTCTTAGTCCATTAAAATTATCTTCTAGCATTTTAAAATATTAAAAAATTTCATCCTAAGACATATCATAGTCATTATTCTCATTCTCATAAATATGACCATTATGCATAGATAAAAATTTAGAAACAGTAGGTGCCTCATTGAATTTTATCATGAAGAACATGTTTTCTCTATCTTACTTCTCCTCATGTGATGTATCTGAATCACCAGAGCTATCTTGGGTATCACTCCACGTATCTTTCATCACTTTCTTGTACCTTCATTCCTTACCAACAGATTTTTTTAACTTTATCTTTGGAAAATCATATTTGACATGACCTTTCCTTTTATACTCATAATAGGTGATATATTTTGAATTATCATCTCTCTTCTAGTATTTTATCAAATTTCTTTCAGTATCATATTTTCCTTTATAATTGGGATTTAAGAAAAACTTTTTGTTACTATATTTTTTTTGATTCTTTTGGATAAGTGAGTCACCTCCTTATCAATCTCCGGTTGATATTCACTATAACTTGAACTAGAAACTTGAACTTTCTATTTTTATTTCTATTAGTCTTTTTTTTGTGATGCAGTAGTATTAAGTGTTACTAATTTACACTTATGTTTTTCATCTTCTCTCATTACTTTTAACTCTACCTCAAATATCATAAGCTTACCAATTAGCTCATTGACTCGAATCTTGTTAATATCACAAGACTCTATGATGGAGAGATATGTGCCTCTCCATATTTCCGGTAGACATCTCAATAGACACATGATTTGATCCTTTTGTGATTAAAGATTACCAAGAAATCTCATTGTGTTGAAAATATAATTTATCTTTTTGTACATGTTTGAAATAGGTTCATCATGATTCATTTAAATTTTAACATATTTAGTAGTATACGTGTTAAGGCTCATATCCATGACATTAGAAGTCCCCTCATGTGATACAAAAAATGTATCACAAATCTCATAAGTAGTTTTTTATGCATTAATTTTATTAAACTCTTCACATTCTAGGTCATATTAAAGATTATTCATAGCTTTACAATTATTATTGTAAGCTAACATAGTATTATCATCCCAGTACATATAACTTCATTATTAAGTTCATATTTATCATCTATTTCAATCCTTATTTCAAATACCATACTCAAAATATGCATTCTCATCTTAATTTTCCATTGGGTATAATTATTACCATTGAAAAAGGGAGTTATTTTTGCAGTAGAACCTTTTTTTATAGAATCCAATTAAAGAACTAAATTTGGAAATATATGAAATTTAAGATCCTTAAAACGTAACTAAAATCACATTTAAAAAGGATTTAAAAATTAATACCAAAGAATAAATCCTCGGATACCAAATGTTTGTCAAAGTGAGTAACTCAAGAGGGGGGTGAATTGAGTACACAATTAATGTTTATATTAAAAAGGATTAATTTGAAATCCCTTAATTAATTTAAAACAACCTAGTTAATCAATATAGAAGATCGTTATAAGTATTAATATTTAAAAATGTTTTTTAAATTTTATTAAATCTCTAGTAAGTAATATACAATATTTCATTGTCCTTTGAAAAAAATTTACTTAATTAAAATCAAATAAAAAACTAATAAAGATTAAATATTAAAGCATTAGTTATTTTTTATTTAAAATAGTTTCAGTTAAAAAAGTTTAAATAAATTAATAAAAAATATTCAGTGTAAATTTGAAACAATAGGTTCAATATCAAGCTGATACTTATTACTATCCACTTGGTGATCACCTAACACCAATAAGTTTATATAAAATAAACTAGTTAATCTATATCCTGGATAAGGTTTTACAATAGTTTACAAACTATCCAAGTCACAAATGTCCTCTTTCACTCTTATTCACGGGAGTATAAAAAATCAAGTAACACAGGGACCTCTACCATAGTTATAAGTTGGAAAATAGATAAAAGAAGTTTGATAATATATAAACTATCTTCTAGTTTAATGAAGGATACTATGTCTTTATATAAAATAAAGTACACACAAAAACTGATCAATATACAAGAATAAAAAAATAGAAACAAGCAATCTAAAAGTGTTGGGATAGAGATGATTGTTATGTTATAGTGAAGATCCATAATCTTGGAAAGTATTTAGAAATGAATCTTGAGTCAATTTATCTTGAAATATTCTGAATAACTGAGTGTCACAAACTCTTATATTCTTGACTAGGGAAAACAAAAGATGTGTATGAGATTCAGCTTCCTCAGTTGAGTGATTATAGGATGCAGTAGTCCATATATTAATCTCTATGTGTGGGTTCTATTATCATGATCTCTTAGCATTTTATATTTTAAATTCTCATTGGAATTATCTTCTATGCATGAGGGAGTCTTCTAACATTCTTAATAGTAGTATTAGCTAGAAGAATACCCACAATCATCTTAATATCATGCTTCCTCAAAAAGAATATCTGACAACCTTTTAAATGAATTTTTTTGAGAATTTAAAATATAATCATTAAAATATTTTTTTTATATTAAATAATATTGATGTATGAAAATATTTAAATGAAAAGGTAAAATATAAACAGGGGCAGTGAGTTCCGGAATGGTGACTCAATACTGGTAGTATCGTAGTGTCTGGAGGCTTCTCATTCTAGTGGTGTCTCAATCTGGCAGTGTCTCATGGATAGATGTTTATTTTACTTAGACAAAATTTTACTTTTATATAGGTACGTCATCTCAAGGTGACTCCTTGTGATGGTAGGTAAGTTTGGTGATGTCTCACACTTTTTCACATTAATGTTCTGGAGGCATGACATCTTGACGGTGAGATATCCTAGAGAGGTCTTAGACATAGAAATATTTCAATGCTAATGGTTATTTATGTAAAATGGTGACTCATATGTGATGGTTTCATAAAACTGCCAAATTTTTTGTCTCCGTAGTTAATTGTGTTTATAGTGAGGCCTTTTCTAGAAGAGAGTCATCTCGATGATGTCCCATCCTTAGTAGTGATTGGTAGTGACTGAAACATAGAAAATTTCAACACCTGTCCCAAATTATGGAATATTTACGAAAAATATGAAATTCATTAATATTATTTGAATCATGATTTTGTGATCCTTAAAATAACGAGGATAATAAAAAACAACTGAAAAGGATTCCAGGTATGGATGGAATACAATATTCATCAGATTCATGATGACTGCTGTCATATTCATATGCTTGAACAACTTCCCTGGGTACTCGTAAATGCTATATTTACTCCTAGTGTTTTTAAAAGGCATATAATAGGGTTGTAATAAATAAATAATGATAGATAATTTAGAAAAAATTAACTCATTCAATTGATCAAACATGTCATCAATGTTGGGGATTGGGTATCGGTTCTTAACCATTACTCGACTAAGCCTATGAAAATCTACACATGACCCCAAAGATCCATCAAACCTCTTAGAAAAATGAACCATATCACACTTAGTGGTACATGAATGGTCGAATGAACCCCTTTTCCTCAATTTATCTCAATTGGTTCTTCATATCTTGAAGCTTAGTATGATATATGTGATAATATGGAATGAGGATCAACCCTATACCTAGACGAAGCTAAATCATGAACTCGATACCCCATCCAAGTGGAAATATAGAGAAGTCATCAGGAATTATATCATAGAATAAATCCAAAAAGGAAAAATATACTTTTGAAACTCTAGTTCATTCAAAACAATACTATCCACCTGGACAGGGATGCCACATAGTAATTGAAGGTATGTTATGTAATGACCTACCCGAACGTCGCACTCTCCAATATACACAAAGAAGAAACCATCTAGAGATATAAATGTGAAGCTTTGATGGTACTAATAAATTTTATTTTAGTAAATTATGAACTAGTTCATCCCAAAAAATACATCAAATCTACCCATTTTCCAACTTGATGAAGCCCCAGAGTAAATATTGGATTTTAATGATAAGTGAACAACTAACACACTCCCAAATCCCTTATGACTTCATTCCCAAGGGTGAATCAATAATATAACACCATATAAACACTCCAAAACCTAACCCAAAATTCTAAAAATAATAATAATAAAGAATGTGTTAGAGGATCCAATGTTAAATAAGGAAACATTAAAAGTATCCACATCCAAAATCATACCTTGAATGATTGTTGGCCCGAAATCCTTCTCTATTTCAATAGGATTCACTACAAGAAACTATACTACCCCATGACCATATAATATAGCCTAACTAACCATGTTTATACTCCCATTATGATGCTTATAACTTTGGAAATGAGCTTCGTTACCACCACCATGACCTAGATGTCATTAAGATACCCAACCTCTTATATAGTGTGGCGTGGTGACCGCCTCTTCCCCTATAATATGAGCTGATCATCATCCTCTACCACCACCAACCTGTTATGAAAAATTTCAAACAAACATGACATGTCCCATATTCCCACAAATATGGTACTTCATAGGTGGCTGGGGACACTAAAATCTCATGTGCCCCAAGTGGCCACACTTATAATAGTGTGCTTCATCGCTCCCTCATGAATGGTGGTAATCTTCACCGACCTATATAGACTAAATTCTCCTACCCTGTCATGAGTCATATGAACACCACTTCTAATTCCTCGAATATCCAACATTAATACCACCTTATCCTAATTAATATAGTCACCCAATATGGTGACCCTCATAAATATTACATATAATAATCAAGGATTGGTTCTTGATTTCATTGAATGAGGAAAAAAAGTTTCAATTAAAACATGATATAATATTTTAGACCACCCTCCAAGTTATTAGCTCTGGTAGCCTCGTCACTAGCTAAGGTAGGATTGAACCATTAAATATTTTTAAACTAAACAAAATATTACATAACTTAAATACCCTCTTAACCAACCTCATAAACTCATGGGCCCTATATGATCATATGATCTTTCAAAGGAAGTCTCAAAATAAGTAGTTCTGAAAATATTTTCACATCAACCAAACATGATGCTTCCCCTAGGAGAGGATTTCACACCATTATTATGATTCCCCATGAAACATGTAAACCACCAACTTCAGCCTCATATCCTTAGGAGTCTCTAATTGATCGAGGATAGTATACATGGACTCTATCCAAAACTATTCCACTTATAGACCAATGTCAATTATGAAAAGTGGAGGGTGTTGATACTAGAATTCATGGGTGTGTTCTGACATAGTTTTAATAGTTTTATGAGGTCCCCTTTACAATACACATACTACATGTATTAGGAAATTATGGAGAAGTTCATCTACAATTAGAACTAGAGTTATCATAGGTTTTCATCCACCCATCAGAGGGGCATCCTCACTCTCTCCCTCTCTTGGTATTTGACCTTTGCCATCTAGGGTGGAATTACTCGAAATTGACAACATAAGATCACATAGTGAAAAATATAAAAATCAATTATCAATACTCAATGTAAAGAAGTAAAAATTCAAAAACCCATAACCATTCACGATATACCCCAAATTTTTATATCTTATTCAATTATTTAACATTGTAATTATGTCATTATTTTTCATGTAATTATAATAATTACATTTAAATTTTAACTACTTCATATTTATTTGAAGGTTTTAATTTTCAAGGTATGGTTAAATAAATTTCCTTCACAAGATATAAGGGAAAATACCATATAGGGTTCTTACTCACACATTTTTTGACCAACCATCTTGTAAAAATACTTTTATATGTTATTTTATATAAATTTATCATCCATGGAATTAGAAAACAAACATAAGACCATAAAATTATATTGGAAAACAAAATATAAGATGTTATAGAAAATTTAAATGTTAAACCCACTTTTATCCATAGGAAGATGAATATACATATATGTATATCATGGAATCATGAACAAGGCACAAATAAAAGGCAAACCAAAATTCCTAACATTATGAATGAATGCACAATAACTCTCTTATCCATTACTACACATAAGGACATTGAAAATAGTATAATAGGAATTTGTTATTAAGAAAAATAATTGAATATTAGATCATGATTAAAATTCATAGGCCTTTATTAGCACTAATAAAAGTGCTGATAAAGGAACAAATTTTTATAACTTCTTTATGCACTGATAATGGAATGCCTCTATCGTCACTTTTATTTACCACTGATGAAGGATCCATTTAACACCAGTTTTAGAAGTGCAGTTAAAGGATAACATTATTAATTCTTTTATAATAATTGATAATGAATTCCTTTATAATCATTTTTCTAGTGTTGATAAAGGTTCCCTTTATCAGCATAATTACTACTACTAATAAAGGGTCATACTAATTCAGTGTGTTGTTAACATTATTGCACACTATAGTAGATAAAATAGAAAATACAAGAAGAAATATAGAAGAAAATATAGAATTTGATTGAAATAAAATTTACAACAAACATAAATGAAAAAAATTTATTCTACAAATTTCAAACACTAGTTTTCACAATTACCAGAGTAAGTAAAAATTATCACAAACATTAAAAAACATCAATATTCATTTGTAATTGGCCCCCAACCCCCAGTAAAGCTATTAGTTGTTGAGTAAAGCACCCCATATCGAGTAAAAGAACACACTAGTATAATAACAAAAATTATTCTATTATTAACACTATAATTAAATCAATTAAACACACAATTTCAATTTTAGACTAAAAACATTTACTTTGAATCAGAAAAAGAACACCGTGTATCATATCGAGTTATGATTCACTCTTACACATCAAAACATTTCTTTTTATTCTCAAAATTAGGTCACATTGAATTGGATCTCTTCTATTGTGGTAAAAAACTCTCTATGGATGAGAGTCAATTCAATAGGACTTACATTTTCAGAAGAAGCCTTCAACTATCACACCATTTCTTATTTCTATTGAAGAAAAATCTCTTTTAAAATGAACTAAATATGCATCAATTAAAAATTGTAAGAAAATTAATTAATTAATAGTATATAAAATGGAGAGAAAAAATGAACAGTTTTTATCTGTTTTAGTGATGTGATGTGCGATTTAAACTCAAATGACACTGATATATTGAAAAAATGCACATAGATTCATACTAACCACGTCATGTGTCAGATTTCTATGAGGTGAATTTCTATATTTCAAAAATTAATTCTGGATCCTTTTCCTATAATTTGAAAATAACAAAGCTCATTTTCTCTGTTTTGGCTAATGATGTGCATTTTAGACAATAATGAAACCTTTATTTTGAAAACACACAATATATGGCACATTATTCACATAATGTGTTGTATTGTTGTGTGATCAATTTTTACACATAAAAAAATGAATTGTGGACCATTTTCCTAAATTTTGAAAAAAATAAAATCTCATTTTCTCGGGGTTTTCAATTTTATTTGTGTTTTAAACTAATAATAAATTTTTGTATTGAAAACACACACTTAGAATTATATCGACCACATCATTTTTTTTGCTGATGTGAGGTCAATTACTACTTGTGAAGAATTAATTATAGATCATTCCATTAATTTTTGAAAATAATAAAATCATGTTAGATTTGTTTTGGCTATGTGACAGACATGCCTAACTAAAATGGAATATTTATATTGAAAACATGCACTGGGAGTCACATTGGTCACATTGTGTGTCAGATTGATGTGTGGTCGATTAATACATGTCACAAATGAACTATTTACTAACTTAATCAGGTTTTCAAACAATCCAAGATCATTCTCTACGTTTTGGATATTTTATGTGTGATTTAATCTAAAATGACACTTTTGTATAGAAACATGGACTTCAATCCATATACACCACATTGCGTGTCAGATTGATCTGAGATCAATTCCTTCATAGAAAAAATTAATTGTGGATTGTTCTCATAAATTTTAAAAATAATTTTATTATGTTTTCTATATTTTGGTGATGAAACATCTGTTTTAAAACAAAATGGACCCTTTTAATTGAAAATACGCACTTTGAGTCATATAGGTCACATCGTGGTTTTTATTTATATGTGGTCAATTATTAAACATAAAAAATAAATTATGGACCATTTTCCTTAATTTTCAAAACAATATATTCTGATTTTCTCAATTTTGGGTATTTAATGCATGTTTTAAACTAAAATAATAGTTTTTATATTGAAAAAAATCAATTCAAGTCATACTAACTTCATATGTTATCGTATAGACATTTGGTTGATTCATACTGTTCATAAATGAATTATGGACTTTGTTCCTAATGTTTGAATGAAATATATACATTTTTATATCATTTTTGGAGATGGGATTCATCTTAAACTAAAAATATAGTTTTATTTTCACGACCCAACCCCCGGGGCCCATGTCGTTACTACCCCAAGCCCGTCTTCCATAGGCTAGAGGTTGGCGATTAACATTGAAAAGGCATATCCCTAAAACCGGGAATGCATTTCCTTTTAACATTCAAATCACACAATCCACGCACACAACAAGATACAAGCACAAAGTAAACTATATAGTAAATAGAGTGATAATAGTAAGTAAAAGGAGATGAAATAAAATCCAAACTGGAAAGTAAAAGTAAAACTGAAAAAATCTCCTATAAACACCCTCCAAGGATCTGACCTGAAGGGTAGGTACAACTCTCAAACTATCGTCTCTGTGGAATATATCCTATAATGGTCCACTTCCATGTAGCCTCCAGTCCTAGCACCCTCAGCCTCGATCAATGCTATTCATCTTCTGCACAAGACACACCAAGGTGCGGGCATAGCCCATTCTTGGGTGAGTATAACAATTCTCAGTAGGGACCCCGAGACCCATGAAGGTCTCTCAGAATCCACAAAGGATGAACGAAAAAGCAACACTATATTAAAAAATCAAAAAAAAAACAACAGTCAACCCCTACTTAGGTATATGCCCATACATATACCTAAGAAATAAATTATACCCATCTTGTTCAGGAGGAAACACAAGGCCCTACTCTTTAGCATAAATCATAACTATTCCATGAAGGAAACAATACCACGAATTCAACACCATGAAGGTAAGTAACCAAAAGGTAACACCACAAAGAATAATTCCATGAAGGTGTCACCACTAAGAAGTGTACCACAAATGTAAATAATCAGCTCAGACCGGGTATAACTTAAGTACAAATGTATAGATAATTATCTATATTTCTAGATCATCTTACTTTGTCAGGAAGCTTAACTGTTGACCAATACAGGATTGATGATGACCCACTTAGGATCCGAAGATACAGACCCACACAGGATCTGAAGATGAACCATAGAGGATCTGAAGATGACCCATACAAGATTAGAAGATGACCCACACAGGATCCGAAGACGGTCAACACAGGATCAGTAGATGCTGACCCACACAGGATCCAGATATTCTCTATGTAAATCCATCTATAGGTTTACCGCACTAACCACGCTTGATTCTGGGAGGATCCTCTCCTCAAGCCATCGATCGATACCTCAACTTTCATGAATTACCAAGAAGAAGTATCTCGAAGGTCCATCATTTAATAAAGGACCCAATGCGGCTGACGGCATGTCAATCAGATGCACGGTCAGCATGTTATAATCAATTCTATTCCAAGGACCCATATGGATTCAGGTTCGATCCAACCCGGTCGTACACCAACATTATACAAAAATAACGTGGAGTATTATAAAAGGACCTTCTTGATCCAAGAATTCTGACACTGCAGACCATTCGTCAAACGAATGCCATGTTCTCAAGATATGGCCAAAAAGGTGTATCTAGGTCCAGATGGGCCCGGGTCTGGTCCGACCTAGTTGGACCGACCCAGCATGGGATGACCTGATCCAATCCGGATTAGGCCTAGAGGGCCGAACAACAGTAGGCCAAGCCCACTGGGCCGCGATTCGGCTCATTCCGCACTGGGCGTGACTCTCTTGGCATGGCCCGCGATTGGGTGCGGTTCACCATAGTGGGGCCCGCCCTAGATTTCACCTGGGGTAGGCGCCCCTCGGGATTCCCGAATGGTTTAGTTAGACCGTTAAGCATTGGAAAACCCAGCAGCACCACGTGGCTCCGCCTGTTGGAACACGGGACCCACTGAAGCGGGTCCTGCTTGGCGTGACGTGGGCGACCGAGGTTCTGTCCGGCTCCTTTTATAGCGGCATGACAACACCGCTCCTCTCATGGCCAGTTGGGTTCTGGCCACCCTGGTGCACTGCTGCGGCTCTACAGCCACAACCTCCTCCTCTTCCGGTGGCATGGACAAACACCAACCAGCTTCTACGGAGCCGACTAGTGTGCTGGCCGCCTCCCTCCTCTGCTGCGGGCGATGGGCCGCACCTCCTTCGGCGGCATGGTTGCGTGGATGGCACTGTCGTGGCTGCCGGAATGCCTACCGCCGCCTTGAACCCTGTCGACGCCGATCTCCGGTGCCGATCATCAGTGCCATGATATCGGCGGTTTCCACAGGTCACTGGGTGAGGTCTGGTGGCCCGTTCTTCATTTCTAAGACAACATTATTCATCTGGGGATGTCACCACTGCATCAATTCCATCACAGTCAGGTTCCTCTCAACCTGATGTTTTGTCTGCAAAAAAAGGTCAATCAATGAAGTAGCGGGGAGGGGGGGGGGGGATGAGGCCATGTTCGTTTGACCCACACCCTCCATGTTAAATCGATAGCAGGAGGTTCAAGAAGATTGAATCAATATGAAATCCTGAAAAACAATATGAAAAATTCCCTTTCTTGAAACATCCAAGAATCATCTGCGCATGTCGGTTGATCGTTCTCTTAGTTCCCATGACCGACTACCAAATACGCCACTCACTCATCCCCCCTTGGTTCGGCATCATCTGTCACCTCCCGTTGGGTCAGTTTTGTCTTCTAAGGGTCTGGAATTGTGGTTTTCCAAAAGAACATCATTACTTGGTGAAGCTTGTCCGATACCCATCCCCCAAGATCTATATTTATAGGAAAGGGGGAGAGTAAGTAACGACGTGGGGAGTAAATGGGTCTCATTAATATGAAGCTTTCTAATTTCTCCCAATGTTGCTATTACATATATTGGGGGGTCAAGCCATTTATTGGCTTGACACAACACCGATCCCACCTTGCCACTTGTCTGTTGGAGGAATAGAAAAAATAAAATAATATTGTTATTTTATTTATTCTATTAGAATGTTAACAAAACAAACCTTTTCTCTAGACCTACTATAGTCTATGTGAAGCCTCTCTTATGAGAATCCTAGAATTAAGGATTCAACGGTGCCATAGGATTTTTAATCTAAGAAACATTTCAAATGTTAGAAAACACCGCTTGTGTGCTTACTGAACGTACCTGAAAAAATGTTCAGAAATTCATTACGGGCACACCGGGTCTCAGAATCATGCTTAGTTAATTTCCACAGACTTGTAAAATTTCCATATAATTTAAAAAAAATTATATGGAATATTCTGGGTCTTTACATTTTCCCCATCTCAGGGATTTTCATTGCTAAAATCCATAACACAAACTGAGGAAACAAGTGGGGGTACATAGAACGAATTTTATCCTCTTGATCCCATGGGCTCTCCTGGAGGATCTCGTGCTGCCCACGAACACACACCAGAGAAATCAACCACCCATGAAGGACCAACTCCTGTCGATCCTCAATCTCCACTAGAACCTTCGAAAATATCACCCCATCATCGATGTCCATCTATCCCCAGTAAATGATGTGTGTAAGGTCATGTATGTATCTCCTCAGCTGTGATATGTGGAAAACATCATGCACCCAGTGCAACTGAGGGGGAAGAGCTAGGTGGTACGCCACCTTGCCAACTCTCCTGAGGACCTGGAAGGGTCTGATGAACCTTGTAGATAACATGACGTACCATCCAAATCTCCGAAAACCTCGTTGAGGTGAGACCCATAGAAAGACACAGTCACCATACTCGAACTCCAGAGGTCTCCATATCCTGTCAACATACAACTTCTACCTACTTTTTGCAGTCATCATCAACTCCTGTATAATCTGTACCTTCTCCATTGTAGCCCGCACCATCTCTAGTCCCATGAGTGTTGACTCCCTTGGGTCTATCCAACACAGAGGTGATCTTCAAGGTCAACCATACAATGCCACTAATGGTTCCATACTGATAGTGGAGTGATAACTATTGTTGTATGAAAACTCCACCAAGGGAAAGTGATCCTCCCAACTGGAGCCGAGATCCAGGACAGAAGCACACATCATTTCCTCGAGAGTCTGAATGGTCCACTCTCTCAAACCATCCATCTAAGGATGAAAGGCGGTGCTCAATCAAAGTTGAGTCCCGAATGCCTCCTGCAACCCCTTACATAGCTGGGAAGTAAAACATGCATCACAATTGGAGACAATCATCTAGGTAAATCCATGAAGCTGTAAAATCTCTTGTACAAAGAGGCATCCCATGATCTCTACTGATCCCTGCTCGCGGATAGGTAGGAAGTGGACCGACATGGTTAGTCTTTCAATGATCACCAAGATGGAATCATGTCCCTTGGATGTGCGTGGAAGTCTTGTCTCAAAGTCCATAGAAATTCCATCCCACTTCCACTCTGGAACCTCTAGTGGTTGAACTAAGCCCACTAGAACTTGATGATCTGCCTTCACTTGCTGACAAGTGAGGCACCATGAGACAAATTTTACCATAAATTTCTTCATTCTTGGAGACCATTGATAATTCCAGAGGTCCTGATACATCTTTGTGTAGGTTCCGGGCGCAACAGAAGTGCGTTGGTGGGTTTTCCCAACTTTAATTTTAACATTAAACAACGTTCAATCTGAAATCAGTCACGATATAAAACACCGAATCTTCAGAATAGAATGAAGAACAATAGAAAAGAAGAGTCTCAGAACCCTTGAGGAGGATCATCATATGTTGATTATAATTAATTTAATTAATGCATAAGAATTACCTCGTTGGAATTATTTCTTCGTTGATGTGTCCGGTCACGATTCAGTGATCCATCATCGTGTCATAGAATCCAAGTGTAGGATTCCTCTAGAGGTGATCCACACGTGTGTCACGTATCTCTGGACGTCACCGAAGCGATATCTGGGTGCTAGCGCAGAAGAAATTTCGCTTGTGATGTCCGCCTTCGACCGCCGTGATCCGGGGGAGGATCTTGCTCTCGTAACTTGAGGGCGTTCTTGGTGGAAAGGGAATTCTCTATTAGCTTGAGAGTATTTCAAAATCCATTGTGCACAAAAATGGATCCTCAAAATGTTGGGGTTGTAAGGATATTTATAATCAGGTTTGAGGTTAATAGAGTTATGACAATAAATAAACTCATTATGCGTTTTATTTATTTCATTAACTCTTATTGAAAACCCCCATGTCAAATTATTAATTCCTTGACATGCGCCCACACTGATTATAATAAATATCATTTATAAAAACAATATTAAACCCTCAAAATCCCAACTGAAAAAACTACACGGCGTGTACTTGTTTTCCATAAAACTACACGGCGTTTATATTTAATATACACGACGTGTACTTTTATTTTCCATTTTCTCCACCACATTTATTAGAACTTGAGTAATGACTAATTATTTCTTAAATAAATGTAACTACATTACTCACTAATAAATATATTATTTCATCCACAATATATTCTCTCGAATAACTAGTGTCAAAATAAATGTGATCAGACATCCTTAAATAATTATTAAACCACAGTCGGGAATAATATTTTTTAACTTGTCAAATTAATATTTAACTGAGATACATGGATGCACATTGTGTGTGACTCTCTAGGCCTCTTTCTCAGTGGCATTAGGTTGAGCCTGCCTAACGTCCAAGGTTAGCTTCTAGCAACATGCCAAGGCACCCGTAGAGAAAGAAGTTAATGCCGCAATGATGTGTCACTTCCTACAAATGCTTACCGTGTAATATAATCCCTTTGTCTCGATATATCCAATAAAGCAGGTTGCATGCTAGTGCCATCAACCCATGTGCTTGATTATTCTTTCTTTGACTTCCCAGAATTGAAATTGCCCATACCTTACCATGGACATGGATTTATTTAGGCTATATCAATTCCATCAAAGGGCCTGAGATATCTACTTCTGTTATGGAATGGAAGGGACAAATCCTTTCTCGCATTATCTATTAATACGGTATTACTCGTGACGCACCCAACATATCCTACCTCGCTGCGAACAGTGTGTCATCACAGTTTTCGTCAATACATCTAAGTGCACGAGTTTTAATACCTATTAATAATAATCTTAAATTCTAAGGACCAATACACACATCCGCAGATAGGAACATCCAATGACACTATGAAATGTGGATTTCCTACTGGCGGGTATCGTTCTCATAATATCCTCCTGGATATTACCAAGAGCGCACACCATGAGAAGTTTCCTCAAAATTTTATGAGTCCTCACCCCTAATGACCTGTATTATTTGTGTCCATCAAATAATATCATCTGGCCATAGAATATACATTCAAGAACAGTGTTATGGCACTTTCGAGTTCTCATCATAGTAGGGATCCGCAACAACCCTTTAATGCAACAGCTGTCCTTAGGACATTATCACATGACATGTCATGCAGAAGAACAATCAAGATGTGATAAGGCTATTATTTAATGAATAAAGTACAATGTAGTTGGTTCTAGACCACCAAATCCAACAGACTCCCACTTGGACTAGAGCCAACTGCTAACAACCTTTAACCCGCTAGCTCTCACATGATATTCATGCTTCTACTGAGATAGGCCTTTAGTCATGGGGTCCGCCACGTTCTCTTCCGTGGCCACTCTACTCATTGAAACTTCACCCCTTTGATAGAAATCCCTCAAGAGGTGATACTTCCGGAGTATGTGCTTTGTCTGTTGATGTGACCTTGGTTCTTTTGAAAGAGCCACCGCTGTAGTATTTTCACAATACAATGTAATGGGATCTTTACTGCTAGGCACCACATCAAGCTCCTGGACAATGTTCCGAATCCAGACAGCTTCCTTGGCTGCATCACAAGCCGCTATATACTCGGACTCCGCTGTAGAATCGGCGACAACTGGCTACATTGAACTCTTCCAGCTCACAACTCCTCCATTGAGACCGAAAACATATCCAGATTGAGACTTTAGATCATTCTAATCTGTTTGAAAACCAGAATCAGCGTACCCTCTGATGACAAGCTCCTCGTCTTCTCCATACACCAAAAACATATCCTTAGTTCTTCTCAGATACTTAAGGATAGTCTTAAAAGTAGTCCAATGCTGTTCTCCTGGATCTGCTTGATATTTTCCTATCATTCTCAGTGCATAGGCAACATCAAGCCTGGTACATAACATGGCATACATGATGGATCCTATTGCCGAAGCGTATGGGGTCTTGCTCATCCTATCTTTCTCCTATTGTGTCTAGGGACACATTTTCTTAGAAATATGTAAGCCATGTGACACTGGAACCAATCCCCTCTTAGATTTTTCCATACTAAATCTCTTTAGTATCTGGTCAATGTATGTACCCTGACTTAGTCCAAGAAGCCTCTTGGATCTGTCACGAATGATCTTGATCCCTATAATGTAGGCTGCTTCTCCTACGTCCTTCATGGAGAAACACTTGTTCAACCAGTCCTTAACTGACTGTAAGGCTGGTACGTCATTTCCAATAAGAAATATGTCATCAACATATACCACTAGGATGATGACCACATTCCCATTAAACCACTTATAAACACATGGCTCACATTCGATCTTAATGAAACCAAATTACTTTATGGCATTATCAAATCGAATGTTCCATGACATGGATGCTTGCTTCAATCCATAAATGGATTTCTGCAACTTGGAAACCCGTTTGGCTTCACCTGGTGTCACAAACCCTTCTGGTTGTGTCATATAGACATTTTCCTAAAGGTTCCCGTTAAGGAATGATGTTTTGACATCCATCTGCCAAATCTCATAGTCATGGTAAGTTGCTATGGAAAGTATGATTCTTATGGATTTAAACATGGAAACTGGAGAGAAGGTTTCATCATAGTCAATTCCTTGACGTTGTCTGAATCCATTAGCCACTATCCTTGCTTTATAGGTGCTAACTTGACCTTCCATGTCCAGCTTTCTTTTGAATACCCATTTTCATCCAACAGGCTTTACATCAACTGGTTCATCGACCAGAACCCAAACTTGGTTCTAATACATGGAATCCATCTCAGAATTCATAGCTTCTAGCCATCTTGTAGCTTCTGAGCTTTCTACTGATTCCTTGTAGGAGAGAGGTTCATCATTGTCCAACAATAATGATTCACCATCCTCAGTGACTAGGAAACCAAATCTCACTCGTTCCCTTACCTCCCTTGAGCTCCTACGCAGTACTTGTGTTGATGGAACCTCTTCCACGGGGACCTGTGGAACTTGTTCCTATACCAAATCCTGAGTATCTTGAGCATCAACTTCATCTAAGTCAATCTTGCTCCCACTATCCTTCTTGATGATGTGTTCCCTCTCAAGAAAGACGACTTGTCTGGCGACAATCAATTTCTTGTCTTGAGGGTTATATAGGTAATATCATTTCATTTCCTTGGGATATCCTATAAAGATACACTTCGTTCCCCGGGGTGCTAGTTTGTTGCCTGATAAGGCCATAACAAATGCCTCGCATCCCGATACATGTGTTTGCGACAAAGTGGGTTTCCTTCCATTCCATAAGTCAGATGGAATTCCATTTTCCGCCTTAGTTGATACTCGATTTAATGTGTATGATGCAGTTTGTAATGCATATCCCCAAAAGGATAATAGAAAATCCGCATGACTCATCATCGACCTCACCATGTCCAACAAGGTGCGGTTCCTCCTTTCACTAACACCATTCCACTGTGGCGTATAAGGAGGAGTGAGCTGATATAGAATCCCAGACTCCCATAGAAGATCGATGAACTCTTGGTTCATATATTCTCCACCTCAATCCGATCGAAGCTTCTTTATCTTCTTACCAAGCTGATTCTCTACTTCATTCTTGAATTCCTTAAATTTCTCTAAGGACTCTGACTTATACCTCATTAAGTAAACATATCCATATCTACTCAAATCATCAGTAAAAGTAATGAAGTAAGAATATCCACCTCTAGCTTCTACTGGAAATGGTCCACACACATCCGTGTGTACCAATCTTAGAAGCTCTGTGGCCCTTTCACTTTCTCCACTAAAAGGCGGATTGGTCATTTTTCCTTGTAAACAAGTGTGACATCTATCAAGTGGTTTTCACTCAGTAGAGTCTAGATAGCCATATTGGCAGAGCTTTGTCAGACACTTCTTGTTCACATGACCAAGGCAGTGAGGCCATAACTGGGTGATGTATGAGTCATGTGAGTTTGTTTCGTTATCGATTTCCAACACTTGGTTTTCGTAATTCCATACATACAAACCATTATTTAAATGTTCCATACCATAACATACGATGTTCTTATAAAAGAGACAACCCTTATTTCCAAATTTGAAAACAAATCCATCCATATCCAAACAAGATACATAAATTATGTTCTTGGTAACACTAGGCACATAATAACAGTTATGTAAAACCAAAATCATCCCAGTCGACAATGATAGGTGGTAGTCGCCAATAGCCAACGCAGCCAGCCTTGCGCCATTTCCAGCTCAAAGATCCACCTCTCCTCTGACGATCTTTCTAAATCTACCGGGTTCATGCATTTGAATACATATGTTATCCCCACAAGCTGTATCTAATCCCCAATGTGTAGAAATAGAAAGATTGCACTCGATAACAAACGCACCTTTAGCATCCCCACGCTTCTGGGTGCAGTTACTATTTCAGTGGCCCTGCTTGCCACATGGAAAACACACTACCTCCCATTACTTTCCCTGCCTCTAGATCTTCCCCTTCTTGGAGGGATGGTGCTCAGGGGCTTCAAATCGTTTATAAGTCTTTCGCCCCTTTGGCTTGTCCTTCCTTTTCTTGTTCACCATAAGGACCGTGGGTTTTTCAGGCCCCATGTCCTTATCTACCTGGCGAATCAAGGTCAGAAGCTCTGATAGACTCTTCTCATTGCCGCTCATGTTATAGGTGACAATGAAGCTAGAGACGGTCTTGGGCAGTGATGATAGGATGATATCTGTACGCAACTGATCCGGGAATTTAATCCCTAAGATGTCCAGACGTTCAATGTAGCCAATAAGCTTGACTACATGAGGCCTAGCTGCTGTAGACTCTCTAAGCTTCATGGTAAAAAAAGCATTGGAGATCTCATACCTCTCCTGTCTCGCCTTCTCTTGGGAGAGATCTTTAAGGTGAGACATCATGCTATACGCGTCCATGTTTTCATGTTGCTTCAAGATCTCATTAGACATGCACGAGAGCATGAAACACTTGACATCTATGGAATCATCCATGTGTTTCATGTAGAGAGATAATTCCTCATCACTAGCCTCTTTCCCAGGCGCAACTGGAATAGGCTCTTCCAGCACATATAATTTCCTTTCGTGGCGAAGGATGATGCGTAAACGCCTCTGCCACTCTTGGAAATTGGTGCCGATGAGAAGGTTTTCTTTTTCGAGTATAGTGTGTAATGATATGTTTAAAGTCATTTTCTTTCCGTTTCTACAAATTAAGATGAGAAAAGGTTTAGTACTTTATTACAAAAATTGAGACAAATAAATAAATTAATACTTATTAGTCTCCCACTATTTTATTGAAATCCAATAGCCCTCACCATTGACATCAGAATATTCTGATGCATGAATATTCTAGTGGAAAGGATCCATATTTCCCTTTTAATTACCCCAACTAGGGTTGGTCAAGAAACATGAAGGGTTTTAGGTAGGCATTCCAAATTCCAACTGCATTAACTCGCAGCTCCTTGATTCGTTGAGTGGACTCCCCAATCCTGAAATCCTTTTTGGATTTCCTCAACCTTTGCCTCTTGGTCACACCAAGTCCTGCTGTGGTAGTCAACCCTTGATGCAAACCAAGTCAAGTCAACCCAAAACCTTGAATTAGAATTCCCCGATAATTGAAAGCACCCCAATTGGGGTTGGTCAAGCACTTTTAACTATGGTTCGATTCTAACCAAGATTATGGAAGGCTATGCCGAAGTAATATTTATTTTTAGAGATTTTATCTTTATACGTAAATTTCCATTTTATTATCTTTGATTAGATGCTTGTTAATATTAAGTGGGATATACATAAGTGATTAACCATGTCTAAGATAATATTTATGTATAAGCTGGTTTTATTTTTGGTCCATATTGCATGCTCGTTTAATTCATTAATTGTGTGATCGTGAAAACACACCCACAATAAATAAACCATGCAACTGACAGAAATAAAATAAATCGTATGATCATGAGACTTTCTATTGGTTAGTTTATATAGCATTTGATAAAATAACCCAATACCTAGGGGAGAAACACCTTGAACCTTTTGGGTTCGTGTTTACAGCTTTCCACCTGTCCACCTTTGTATCTCCTTGGATTGGTTTCAGCTTGGCTCCTGACATGAGCTGCCTCCACTAGCTTGGGAGCTCCATCCATTACATATGCATTTATCTCACATGCAGGTGAGGGGTAAAAGGGGTTTTTACATAAAATAATCCTTGGGCGTGCAGGCCCTACATATTAATGAGGAGATGGCTCGCAAAAAAAATTAATTTAAATAAATAAATTAAAATAAACCATTCACATACAAAGGTCTCGGTCTAGCTCATGATCATCCATACATGAAATTATATTTACGCATAAATAAAACTAGCATTCAATTATTTAATCATTCTTGTTTAAGATAAATCACGTTCGAATCAATTAATTATGTTTAGTTAATCAATCCTTTTATCTTAAATCCCTTTTCTTAATTTCCTTGATATTCTAATTGATCATAATTTTAAACAAATAAATTCATTTAAAATTATCCTTGTATGTAACTTGTACCTTGGAGGCAACCCGGTGAATTCCCATTTATTACGCAGATGTTAAATTAAACACATATATATAAAACACCTATCATGTGTTGTGCCTCAGCTTTACGCCTGCACCATGGTACACGTCTCAAGGGTTTGTATAATATAATAATAAATTTTAATAAATCTACGTAATTTGGGTGAGTACACAGCGTGTAGTTCTGACTACACGACATGTACTTTTCGTCACTGTCCATCCGAAGTACACGCCCGGGGACAGGGCGTGTTAATGTACTTTGGAAATTTTCGGAGTACAGAGCGTGTACATTTGGACACACACCGTGTAGTTTCCGCGTTACACAGTTTCCAGCCAAGCAGGCTGTGTACGGAGTACACGACCCAACCCTAACCCGAAGGGACTACACGCCATGTTCATTGGACCACACGAGATGTATTCCGGAAACCATGTGCCACCTATTTCTGGTCAACACATGGTGTCTTAAATTCTTAGAAAGAATCCAATACACGACCTGATTTGGTGGATCAGTCAATGCATTGAACCTAGACTACACAACGTGTACTTCCAAATACACACCATGTATTCTGGTGTTATACGACCAGAAACGTTTCGCTCCTCCGGATGAGTTCCACTATTTTATTTTAATCAAAATTAAAAAAAATTGTTTCTATGAGGTGAACGATAAATGAGGGAGGAGGAATAGATCTCGATATTCATATTTCCAGAATGATTAATCTTGAATTGAAATAAAAAAATTATTAAATGCGTAAATTACCAACGAAAAACTAAATAATTATAATCAATGATATGACCTTGCTCTGATACCACTTTTAGGTTTTGGGCGTAGAGGAAGCGCGTTGGTGGGTTTTCCCAACTTTAATTTTAACGTTAAACAACGTTCAATCCGAGATCCGTCACGATATAAATTGCCGAATCTTCAGAGAAGAACGAAGAACAAAAGAAAAGAAGTGTCCCGGAACCCTTGAGGAGGATCATCATATGTTTATTATAATTAATTTAATTAATGCATAAGAATTACCTCGTTGGAATTCTTTCTTCGTTGATGTGTCCGGTCACGATTCAGTTATCCGTCGTTGTGTCGTAGAATCCAAGTGTAGGATTCCTCTAGCGGTGATCCACACGTGTGTCACGTATCTCCAGACGTCACCGAAGGGATATCCGGGTGCTAGCGCAGAAGAACCTTCGCTTGCGATGTCCGCCTTCGACCGCCTTGATCCGGTGGAGGATCTTGATCTAGTAACTTGAGGGCATTCTTGGTGGAAAGGGAATTCTCTCTTGGCTTGAGAGTATTTCCAAATCCATTGTGCACAACAATATCTCTTCAAAATGTTGGGGTTGCAAGGATATTTATAATCGGGTTTGAGGTTAATAGAGTTATGACAATAAATAAATGCATTACATGTTTTATTTATTTCATTAACTCTTATTGAAAACCCCCATGTCGAATTATTAATTCCTTGACATGCGCCCACGCTGATTATAATAAATATCATTTATTAAAAAAATATTAAATCCTGAAAATCCCAACTGGAAAAACTACACGGTGTGTAATAATTAATACACGGCATGTACTTGTTTTCCATAAAACTACATGGCGTGTACTTTTATTTTCCATTTTTCTCCACCACATTTATTAGACCTTGAGTAATGACTAATTATTTCTTAAATAAATGTTACTGCATTACTCGCTAATAAATATATTATTTCGTCCACAATATATTCTCTCGAATAACTAGTGTCAAAATAAATACGATTAGACATCCTTAAATAATTATTAAACCACATTTGGGAATAATATTTATTTAACTTGTTAAATTAATATTTATCTGAGATACATGGACACACTTAGTGTGTGACCCTCTAGGCCTCTTTCTCAGTGGCATTAGGCTAAGCCTGCCTAAAGTCCATGGTTAGCATCTAGCAACACGCCAAGGCACCCATAGAGAAAGAAGTTAATGCCGCAATGATGTTTCACTTCCTACGAATGCTTACCATGTAATATAATCCCTTTTGTCTCGATATCTCTAATCAAGCGGGTTTCATGCTAGTGCCATCAACCCATATGCTTGATTATTCTTTCTTGGACTTCCCAGAATTGAACTTTCCCATACCTTACCATGGCCATGGATTTATTTAGGATATATCAATTCCATCAAAGGGCCTGAGATGTCTACTTCCATTATAGAACGGAAGGGACAAATCCTTTCTCGAATTATATATTAATATGGTATTACTCGTGACACACCCCACATATCCCACCTCACTGTGAACAGTGTGTTGTCACAGATTTCATCAATACATCTAAGTGCGCGAGTTGTAATACCTTTTAATAATAATCTTAATGTCTAAGGACCAATACACACGTCCACAAATAGGAACATCCAATGACACTATGAAATGTGGATTTCATACTACGGGTCTTGTTCTCATAATATTCTCCTGGATATTACCAAGGGCGCACACCATGAGAAGGTGCCTCAATGTTTGATGAGTCCTCACCCCTAATGACATGTATTATTTTTGTCCCTCAAATAATATCATCCGGACATAGAACATACATTCAAGAACAGTGTTATGACACTTCTGGGTTCTCATCATAGTAAGGATCTGCTACGACCCTTTAATGCAACAACTATCCTTAGGACATTATCACATGACATGTCACGTAGAAGAACAATAATAATGTGATAAGGCTTTTATTTAATGAATAAAATACAATGTTGTTGGTTCTAGACCACCAACTCTAACACTTCGTAACTCCTCGATGTACCTCTAGACGGGACGTATGGAACTCCCTCAACACTTCCTCTCGTAGCGCCACCGGGACCATAGTACACCCTCTAAAGCGGATAACGTGATCTCCACCTTCAAAAAATCCATCAGGTGCCTGTCCTATGGATATCTGAGCACGTCATGCCTCGTAGTTAGTGTCACCAAGATACACCTCCTTGAATCACTGAAGAAGTGGGGTAGTGATTGTGAGAGGTGGAAGATAAGCTGCTCCATCTCGATCCTTGTAGGATATCTACAATGCGGCGAGCTGCTCTGTCACCTCACTAAGAAACTAAAAACCAGATCTCCTACTGAGTGCATCTGCCACAATGTTCCACTTCCCAGGAGTATATACTATCTCAAAGTCATAGTCTTGGATGAATTCAAGCCAACACCAATGTCTCAGGTTCAGGTCCTTCTGAGAGAAGATATACATGATACTCGTGTGATCAGAGTATTCTGTAAAACGTTTTCCCATCAAGTAATGTCACCACATATTCAGGGCGAAGACCACTGCTGCTAACTCTCAGTCATGGGTAGCATAGTAATATTCATGGTGTCTCAACTATCGAGAACCATAAGTGATCACTGCTCGCTCTTGCATAAGGTCACATCCAAGCCCAGTCCCTGAGGCATCGTAGTAGACTACGTACCCAATGCCCTCCTCTGGTAGCCTCAAGATGGGGTCACTCATCAGTATCTTCTTCATCTTCTAGAATCTCCACTAGCATCTCTACCACCACACGGAGGGTTTCCCCTTATTTTTCAATTCTAATAAGGGTTCCGCAACTCTAGAAATGTCAGGCACAAACCTCTGGTCATAACCGACTAGACCCAAGAAACTCCGCACCTCCGTCACACTCCTTGGTGGCTCCCAAGCAAGAACAGCCTCAATCTTCACTTGATCCACCGCAACTACAGCCTCCAAGATGACTTGTCCCAAGAAGTGAACCTCTCAGATCCATAAATATCACTTCAAGAGCTTACTATAAAGCTGGTTCACTCAGAGTGTGTCCCGAACTAATAACATAATATAGGAATACTACTCTTCTGTTGCTAAGTATACCAAGATTTCATTGAATAATACTACCACAAAGCGATCGAGGAGTGGCTGGAAATCCAGTTCTTGAGTCCCATGAACACTACTGGGGCATTGGTCACACTGAATGACATAACCAAAAACTCATAATGGCCATACCGACATGTGAAGGCTGTCTTATGCACATCCACATTTTGTACCTGGAGCTGGTGATAACCCGATCTGAAATCTATCTTCAAAAACCACTGTGATCCCTTTAGATAATCAAAGATATTGTAAATCCCAAAGAGTGAGTACTTGTTTTTCACAGTCACCTAGTTCAGGCGTCGATAGTCTACATAGAGTCTCAAACATCCATCTACCTTCTTGCTGAACAAAATTGGGGCTGCCCAAGTAGAAACACTAGGCCCAATGAACCCCTTGATCTGTAAGTCCTCCAACTATACTCGTAGCTCTCAAAGCTCTACGAGAGCCATCCGATTTACTAGAGTAGATATTGGTGCCGTCCTGGGGTACAAGTCGATATAAAATTCCACCTCTCTATGAGGAGGTAGACCTGTAATATCATCAGGGAACACATCAACGTATCGGTCCACCACTACAGGATAGCTCAGACTCTCTACATAAACCACCCCAAGGGCATGGATAGAAAATTGATGTGTGATAGGATTCAACATTCTCCAGGTAAGTCCATCCTTTGATGCAATGGTTCCCTTATCACCAGTGAAGAAAAACCTGGTTCCATCCTTGCAGACACACCGCAATTTGCGCCTAATACAGTAAATCTGATCATGGACTATAGATTACCAATCCATACCCAAGATGACATCATAAGCCCTCAATGCCATTACTATAATATCCCAGCCAAAGATCTCGCCTCCTAGAGTAAGCTCACACTGCTGCCACTAGTGTGTAATTGTCAAATCCTCTCCCATAGGGGTCTATAGCTGTAAGGATATTTCCAACAGCTCCACCGGAATCTTCGAGCTCCTAACATGGGTCATGGAAATAAAAGAGTGACTGTCACCTATGTCTATAATTACTGAATCTAAGGTGGAGTAGAAACAGATAATATCTCATATAATCTCTAGAGTTCCGTGGTCGTAGGCCTCAGTTATCGAGAGCTGGGATAGTCCCTATCCACCTGCTCCCTGTGGTCGGAGTGGACCACCTGGAGGTGATGGAAGTCTAACCTCGAATCGCCACCCACCACCTGCTGCATGACCAGCTCCTCTGCCATGTCTTCCTGATTCCTACGGACCTCCTTGATCGAACCTTCGCCTCTACCCAAGCCTCCCTTCTTCTGTCTTCTGGTCATCTATCTCGCAGGTTGGGCAGTCACGAGCCTTGTGAAGCTACCCATCGCATGAGAAACACTTCATGTTCCTTGCTTGTCCTACTCTGTCTCGAGGGCACTGCACAACCAACCCTTTATCCTGCGGTTTCCCAACTGTAGGTCTGGTCCTCTTGGACCTCTACGTCATTTTTCTTCTACCAGCTGCAGATGACTCTACTACATGACGTTTGGTGGTGGGTCTCACGGCTGGTGACTACTTTTCATGGAATCTCCCTAATAAGAGTGCTCGCTCTAACACTCCCGCCTACGTCGGGATGCTAAGAGAAACCATCAAAGATCAAATCTCCCATATGAGCCCCTGATCGATGGACCAGACCCTAAATAAATGGTCCTGATCCATGTCAGTGGAGTAGAGTGAGAGGCTAGTGAACCTGACTAAATACTAAGCCACAGTCATGATGCCCTATAACAAGTGGAGAAACTCCTGTATACACACAGAGCACAGGGTCACTGGGACAAAATCTACCCTAAAAAGGCTCTCGAAGTCTTCCCAGATGAGAGTCACCTCGTCATGAACCTAGAGCATCAAGCTCCCCCATCTTCCCACTTCTATCTGAAGGAGACTGGTGACAAGGATCACCATGAGATTAGCTGCTGTCCCTAACTATCGAAAAACTCTACCCACAGCCTCCAGCTAGTCCTCATCCACCTATGGATCTATCTCGCCCCAGGACCTCAGTGGCCTCTAGCACTGAAAGTCATGTAATGCGCTCAATCGGTGTGCACCACTTGATACTGATTCCGGTGGCATTGGCTGCACAACAGGTAGTGGTGCTGCTAGTACACCACCTGATGGTACAACTGCCAAAATAGGGGCCTACACCAAAGCCTCGTCTCTTGGTGGGATGTCATCGCATACTCTACCTAGAACGCTGACTGGCTGTCTTTATGGAGGCATCCTAAAAATAAATAGGTGAGCCATGGTTATAAGTTATACCCGGTGAGCTGACTCAAAGAGACTGCTAGGAAAACTTTTCCAAAATCACATACCCAATCAGTGTTTTTGTGCACTAAGTTGAAAATTAGAAGTTAGGGTCTTGGTGTATGGATACGTCGGTCTTCGCACCAACCATGGATTTCCCAAACTGATACCCACACTCAAAACACTTAACACTATTTCTAATTAAAAGATCTGAGTCCAATTTCTTCAGTATAAATGACTTATCTGATACCAATTTATCACGACCCATATCTCGGGGCCCGGGCCGTGACTACCCCAAGACAACCTTCCATAGGACAAGGGTGGCGACTAGAAACTGAAATGCATATCCCTAAAACTGGGAAGACATTTTATTTTAACCTGTAACTCACACAATCCAAGAACACAAAAAGATACAAGAACAATGTAAACTATATAGTAAATAGAGTGAGTACAGTAAGTAAAAGGGGCCGGAATAGAGGCCCAACTGGAAAGTACAAGTAAAACTAAAAACAGCTCTTATAACCGCCCAGCAAGGATATTTCCTCAAGGGTAGGTACAACTCTTGAATGGTCGTCTCTGCAGTGCATCTCATCTAATGGTCCACCTCTGAGCAGCCTCCAGTATTGGAAGCCTCAACCTAGATCAATGATGTCCATCGTCTGCACAAGACACAACAAGGTGCGGGCGTAGCCCGTGTAGGGGTGAGTTTAACAATACTCAGTGAGGACCTCAAGACCCTGAAGGTCTCTCAGAATCTATAAAGGATGAACCATAAATCAACACTATATTCACAAAGCAAAAAAACAAAAATCAATCCTACATCGGTATATGCCCATACAAATACGTATGTTATCAATTATACCAATGTCGTAGACGAGGAAACACAAGGACCAACTCTTTATCCAAAAGCACAATTTTTCCACGAAGGAAAGAATACCATAAAGGTAACACCATGAAGATAAGTACCACAAAGGTAACGCCACATAGAAGAATACCACATTGGAATCACCACTCAGAAGTGTACCACAAAGGTAAAAACTCAGATCACACCAGGTATAACTTAAGTACGAAAGTATATAGGATTACCTGTATTGATAGATTATATTACTTCATTGAGAGGCACTGTTGTTGACCCACACATGATCAGAGATGACCCACACATGATCCAAATATGCTGACCTACACAAGATCTGAAGATGAATTTCACAGGATCTGAAGATGACCCACACAATATCGGAAGATGGCCCACACAAGATCTGAAGATGACCCACATAGGATTAGTAGAAGCTGACTCACACATGATCCAAAAATTATCTAAGTACAGCCATCCATAGGGTTTCCACACTAAGCACGCTTGATTCCAGGAGGATCCATGCCAAATGTAATCGATTGATACCTCAACTGCCACAAAGTCCCATGAAGAAGTATCAAGAAGGTCCATCATTTCATAAGGGACACAATGTGGTTGATGAAGTGTCAATCAGACGCCTGGTCAGTAAGTTATTAGCATTTCCGTTCTGAGGGACAAATTGGATTTGGGTTCGATCTAACCTGGCCATACAACAAATTTATCCAAAACTCATGTGGAGTATACGAAAAGGACTATCTTGATCCAAGGATTCTGTCGCTGTAGATGGTTCGTCAAATGGATTCCCGGTTCTCAAGATATGGCCAAAAGGTGTATCTGGGTCCAGATGGGCCCATGTCTTATTCGACCCAGCTTGGGCCGACCTGAACAAGTTCGGGTTGACACAACCCGGTTAGGGTCTCGCCCGGCCCACAAAGGGGCTGCCCGACCAGCTAGGCGAGGCCTGCTTGGTGCGGCCCGCTCATCGCAACTCGCTATGCGCATCCCGCGGCTGGGTCTTGTCCACTATGGTGGGGACTTCCCTCGCCATCCCCCGGGGGAGGCACCCCCTGGGATTCCCGAAAGGTCTAGTTGGACCGTTTGGATTTTTCCAATATGGTTTCACCACATGGAGCCGCCTAATGGAACATGGGACCCGCTAGGGTGGGTCCTTCTCGGCATGAGTTTGCTGGCCGGGGTTCTGGTCGTCTCCCTTTCTGGCGGCGCGACGGTGCCACTCCTCCCACGACTAGCTGGGTGATGACTGCCCTGGTTCCACTGCCGCATCTCAATAGCCGCGACCTCCTCCTCTACAGGCAACGTAGATGCACGCCGCCCTGTTTCCATGCATCCTGCCAGCATTCCAGCCACCAACCTCTTCTGCTACGGCTAATAGGTCATGGCCTCCTTAGGTGGCGTGGTTGCGCCACCTCCATCGTCGTAGTCGGCTGGTATACCGAGCACTGCCTTGCACTCTACCGGCACTGGTCGCCGGTGTGGATTGTTGGCGCCATCACACAGGCGGCTTCCGCGGGTCACCGGGTGAGGTCCGATGGCCCATTCTTCATTTCGAAGACAACATCATTCTTCTCGGGACGTTGCCACCGCATAAAGTCCATCAAGGGCAGGTTCTACTCAACCTAAATTTTTGCCCGCAAAGAACAAATCAATTAATGATGTAGCAAGGGGGGGGGGGGATTGGGCCGTGTTCCTTTAGCCCACACCCTCCGCGTTAAATTGATAGCAGGGGTTCAAGAAGATTGAATCAACGTAAAATCATGAAGAACAATATTACCAACTCCCTACCTTGAAACTTCGGAGAATCGTTCGTTCTTTTCGGTGGATCGTGCTCTTTCTTTCCACGACTGACTCCCAAAGATGCCACTCACATGCCCCCCCATGGTTCTTCGCTGTCTGTCACCTCCCACTGGGTCAGGTTATTCTTCAAAGGGTCTGGCGTCATGGTGTTTCAACAGAACTTTGTTGCTTGGTGAAGCTTTTCCGATACCCCTCCCCCAAGCTCTATATTTATAGGAGAGGGGGAGAGTATATAACGACATGAGGAGTTAATGGGGCTCATTAATACAAAGCTTCCAAATTTCCCCAAATGTTGTTGTTACCTAGATTGGAGGGTCAAGACATTTATTGGCTTGACATGTCACCGATCCCTCAATACCACTTGTCCATTGGAGGAATAGAAAAAATAAAATAATAATGTTATTTTATTTATTCTATTAAAATGTTGCAAAAACTAACTTTTTCTCCGAACCTACTGTGGTCAATGTGAAGCCTACCTTAAGAAAATCCTGGCGCTATGGATTCAACGGTGCCCTCAGATTTTTAATATGATCAACAATTCCAAGTTAAGAAAACACCGCTCACGCGTTTACTTAATTACCCGAAAAAAGTTCAAAATTTCATTCCGGGCACAATAGGCCTCGGAATCATGCGCTGTTAATTTTCACAGACTCATAATATTTCCTTATAATTAAAAACATTTACATGAAAAATTCAAGGTCTTTAAATTTGAGTCATATCCACAACATCACGTGTCTAAATTGAGTGTGGTCAATTACTACACATGAAAAATTAAATTTGTTTATTTTTCTAACAATTTAAAATAATATTTTTTTTTCTTTGTTTCGGTGATGTGACATGTGGTTTAAACTAAAATAGAACCATGCTGTTAAAAATACCAAATTTGAGTCATACAGGTCACATTATGTGTCTAATTGAAGTGTTGTCTCCAATTTCAAGTAAAAAATAAATTATGGGCCATTTTTCTAATGATTTAAAATAGTTCATGTTTTTTTCTCAGTTTTGACTATTTGGTTATTGTTTTAAACTAAAATGACACTTTCTTAATGCAAACACACACTTCGAGACATAGTGAACACATCACATGTTGAATTGGTGTGTTGTCAATTACTCTAGGTCAAAATTGAAATATGGACCATTGTCCAAAATTTTAAAAGCAACCTAAGATAATTTTATTAGTTTTGACTAAGTGATCTGTGTTAAATTGAAATGATAGTTTATACTAAAAACATGTTCTTTGAGTCATATCGACCACATCATGGGTCAAATTGGTATGTAGTAAATTCCTAAATGTGAAAATTCAATCATGGATATTTTAAAGATGTTATAAAACAATATGATCTTATTTTATTAGTTTTTTAAATGTGGGTGATGTTTTAAATTAAAACATCACCCTTCTATTAAAAACATTCCATTTGAGTCATACTGATCACATTGTGTTTTTGATTTATATAAAATTTATTCTTAAACATAAAAGACATTTATGGAAAATTTTCATAATTTTCGAAAAAAATAAACTTGTTTTTTCATTTTTTTCTATCGGATGTGTGTTCTAAACTAAAACAACACTTTTATGTTGAAAAATTTCACTTTGAGTCATACTGATCACATCAGGTGTTAGATTTATGTGTGGTAAATTCCTATAATTCATAAATTAATTATAAAGAATTTTACTAATGTTTGAAAACAAACTAGTCACACTTTCTTAGTTTTTGATACGTGATGCGTTTTATATTAAAATAAATCTTTATATTGAAAACACATACTTTGAGTAATATCGACCACATCCTATGTCAAATTGGTGGGTAGTAAATTCCTACATGTGAAAAATGAATTATGGATCATTTTCCTGGTGTTTGAAAACAATTTTACCTCATTTTTTTGATTTTATAAATGAGACACGTGTTTTAAACTGAAATGGAACCTTTATATTCAAATCACATAATTTGAGTCATAAAAGTCACATCGTGTGTCAGATTAAGTCATGGTTGATATTAGAGTTAGTTTCCTGGAACCAAATTATTTTTTAATTTATAAAAACTTATATTTATTGTTTTTAAATATTAATAAACTCTTTATCACCTCATGATTTTTCTTTTGTGTAACATTGAATGTGATAATGCCCCAAGAGTAGTTGTCACACTAAAAGTTTATTGCGGATCCCTGCTATGATGAGAACCCTTAAGTTCCATGACACTATTCTAAAATATATGTCCTATAATAGGATTATACCATTTTAAGGGACACAAATGATACATGCTATCAGGGATGGATACTCATTGGACTTTGAGGCACCTTCTCATGGTGTACTCCCTTGGTAATGTTTAGGAGGATATTATGAGAACAATACCTACCAAAAGGAAATCCTCATTTATAAGTGCAATTTTTATGTTCCTATATAGGTATGTGTGAGTTGATCCTTAGGATTTAATATCATTATTAATTGGTATTATGACTTTTACACTTAGATGTATTGGTCAAAAAAGTGAATACATATGTTCATGGTGAGGTAGGATATGTTGGGTGTGTCATGAGTAATACTGGATTAATGAATAATGCAAAAAAGGATTTTTCCCTTCCATTTCATAAAATAACTAGACAATTATGGAAATTTTATTGAAATGATATAGCCTAAATAAATCCATTTTCATGGTGTTTTATAATAATGTTCAATTTTTGGGAAGTCAAAGAATGGAAAATCGAGCACATGGGTTGATGGAACTTGTATGAAACCCTCTTGATTGGAGATATTGAGACAAATAGATTATATTACAAGGTAAGAGTTTGTCATATGTGACATTTCATTGCAGACTTAACTTCTTTCTCTATGGGTAACTTGGAATATTGTTAAATTTTACCTTTCACTTTAGGCTACTCCGCCTAATTCCACTAAGAGAGAGGCCCAAATAGTCACATACTAAGTGTATCCAGTATCTTAGTTAAATAATAATTTTTTTTATTTTTTGACAATTCAAAAAAATATTATCATTAGTTTTGGTTTAATAATTATTCATGGATGTATGATCGAATTTATTTCGACACTAGTTATTGAAGAGAATATATTGTGGGAGTAATAATTAACAAATATTTAAATTCAATTTAGTGATTATAAGAATTATATATTTTTTGGATAATAATTCAGTGATAATTATTTAATAAATAAATAGACATTATTCAAGGTTCAGTAAACATGGTGAAGGATTGGCAGACCAAGTTAAGTGTTTGGTGATAAAAAATAAAAATAAATATTATTTGATTAAATAAAATTTAACTTTAACTCACATGTTATGTGCATGTGAGGAAATAATAATGTTGTTGTTATAATTTGAAATAGGGGTTTCTCTATGATTAATTAAATAATTAAGGAACTTGTGCAAATTATTTTATTATTAACCTAGTAAATTGAATGCCTAATTATATTATTCTATTATTATCCAAGTACTATCCAAGTGACTCTTACTGGGGTTGTGCACAATTAATTGGAGAAAATCTCTTATGACTAGAGAGTTAATCTCTCTCCATGAACTCTCTCAAGAATGAGAGAGATCCTCCTACACTAGACTAAGGAGAATGATTTGGAAGTGGTTCTCAAGGTGATCAAAGGTGGACATTATAAGTTCATGGATCTTACGTGATATCACCCAAATATTCCTTTGGCGATTTCCGGAGATACATGGAATATGTGTGGATCACCGCAAGATGAGATCTTCCCTTGATCTCTATAATGCAATGAAGGTACACTATAGATCTATGTTTGTACATATCAATGAAGAAAGAATCACCTTGGAGGTAATTATTTAATTAAATTAAATTAATTATAAACAAAATATGTTGATCCCCTCTCTCAGTTTTGGGTTTCTATTTCTTTGTCTAAATCCTCGATTCCGTTCTGTGAATATTGTCACTCATTATCATATTGATCATGGATTATTCGGTGAATATGAAAAAAAATTAATTTTTGGCAAAGTCCCACCTACTCTTCCGCTACACCTTGAACCTACAAGTGGAATGAGATGGATAATATTATTGTTTATAACCATTTAAATATTTTTTTTATGTTTTATTCATTAATAATTTATTTTCTCAATTCAATTTTAATCATTCCTTTTAACATGAATTAAGAGATTTGGTCTTCCTTTATCGTTTCTTGTAGATCTAACAGAAATAATTATTTTTTTGATTAAAATTAATTCAATGAACTCATCTAGATGTGCCAAGGGTTTGGTCCAGTTAACATAGTAGTACACGTCATGTAGTCAGATCTACGCGCTGTGTAGTTGTATTCAATGCATCAGGAGTAGTTCAGAAATTTCTCAAACCATGTGCATTAATGGAACATAGTGAAGTTAATTCTTACACCGCGTGTTGACCTGGAAAAACTGGCACATGGTCAGCTAGACTACATGTCATGTGTCCTACTGAACACAGTGTCTAGTCCCTTTTGGGTCAAGGTCCTATAGTGTATCCCATACACAGCTTAGCCAACTGGTGACCATGTAACACAGAGTCAACATGGAATTTGTCCCACTAGACACGTTGTGTACTCTAATTATTTTTGAATTACACCTCACATTCCATTTCCCCAAGTGTGTACTTTGGATGGATGGTGGGGAGGGTACACACCATGTAGTCGGATATATATTCCATGTACATTATCCAGATTAAGGATATTTAAAATTTATTATTATATTATGTAACCCTTGAGAAATGTACTTTCTTGTAGGTGTAAACCTAGGACACAACCTGTGATAGGTGTTTGATATATATATATATATATAAACATTTCTTTAATATTTATGTAATATTCAAAATATACACATCATGTATGAGTTCTATTATAGTTATTATTTTATGTGATTGCTAAATGTCACAAAGAATACAGTTTATAAAAGTATAACACATGTTGGGTATTTTTTGATGGGTATTCACTGGGTTGTATCCAAGGTACTAGTTATGTACACACTTAATTTTAAATGATATTATTAATTTGTTTTAAATTATACATGATGATAATCTCAAGGAAATTTATAAAAGGATGAAGATAAAAGTATTGATTTATTAGAGATAATAAATAATCTATTTTAGCATGATTTATCTTAAATAAAAACGATTAAATAATTGAATTTTAGTTTTATTAAATGTGTAATTCATTGCATTCATGGGGATGATCATGAGCTATACCAGACCTTTGTATGTGATTGGTTTCCATTTAATTTATTATTAAATTAAATTATTGTCCCATATGCCTTATATCCTCATTAATATGTCGGTACTATATTCCCATTATTTATTTTATGTAAACCCCCTTTTACACCTCATATGAGTTTGAGTAAAAGTAGATGTAATGGATGGATCTCCCATGCTAGTGGAGGAAGTTCAAATTAGGAGATGAGGTGAAATCAATCCAAGAAGATAAAAAGGTAGACATGTGAAATCTATAAACATGAACCTAATTGGTTCAATGTATTTCTCCCATAGGCTAGCAATTAGTTTATAAACCACTAGATAAACTATCCGTTAGAAAAAACTCATGATCATTCTTTTTATTTTATTTATTTCAGTTTTCTAATTATTCATTAAGGATATTTATTCACGATCACATAATTAATGAATTAACAAACATGCATGTTTGAACATAAATAAATTTTATTGTGTATAAATATTATCTAATGCATGTTTAATCACGCAATCTTATCCCACTTAATATTAATAATCATGTGAAAATATAATAAATGGAAACTTACACATAAAGGATAAAATCCCCCAATAATAACATTTAGTCGGTATAGCCTTCCAATACTTCAGTTAGAATCAAACCATAGTTGAATGTGTTTGACCATCCAAATTTGGGGTGATTTCAATTCTCTGGGAATTATAATTTGAATTTTTTTGGTTTACTTGACTTAGTTTACATCAAGGGTTGACTTACATAGAAGGAATTGGTGTAACTGAGAGGCAATGGTTAAGGAAAAAGAAAATAAAGAATTCAGGATTAGGGAGACCACTCAACAGATCAAGGACCTGTGAGTTAATGTTGAAATTTGGAATGCCTACCTAAAAATTTCAATTTGCTTGACTAGACAAAGTTGTGGTGATGTGAAGGGAAGTAAGAATCCACACTGCCAGAATGTCCAAGAAATATGATATTTCAAAGCCAATGGTAGGGGATATTGGGTTTTGATAAAATAGTAGGACACTAATGAATATTTATTTTTTTATTTTATTTAATTTTGTTAGATAATGTAATAAAACTCTATTCATATTACATGTAGAAATGACATTAAAACGACATTAAACATATCATTGCAATCCATATTCGAGAAGGAAAACCATCTCACTGACACAAATTTATAGGAGTGTAAAAGGCACCTTCGGACCATCCTTCACCATGAAATGAAACTATATGTGATGGAAGAACGATTACCAGTTGCACCTAGAAATGAGGTGAGTGGTGAGGAGTTCTCTTTTTATGAGAAACATCAGAATAATGATATGGATATTCAGTTCCTCATGCTATCATCTATGAACAATGAGATCAAAAAGTAACATGAGTAAATGGATGCTTATCACATGATGTCTCTCCATTGGGATCTCTATCAAGAGAAGGCAAGGCAAGAGAGGTATGATATCTACAATTATTTGATCACCATTAAAATTGGAGAGTCTGCGCCAGTTGGGCCACATGTAGTGTTTCTTATTGGCTACATGGAGTATCTATACATCTTATGGATTAAATTCCTGTATGAGTTTCATATAGATCTCATATTATCATAACTTCCCTAGACCTTACCTAGTTTTAATGTGATTTATAATATGTAAAATAATGAGAAGTGTCTAATAGAACTTATTACATTAAATCACCAAGTGGATAAGGATATAGGGCATGAAAAACCCACGGTATTTATGGTGAATAGAAAGGGTAAGGACAAGGAAAAGGGTTCTAAGACTTATAAGTAGACTAAAGCCCCCAAACACCATTTGATCAAGAAGAAGAATATCTAAATGATGGGAATGGAACTAGAGGCAATGCAATTTGCATATGGAAAGTCAGACCACTCAAAGAGGGAATGAAAATATAGGCAAGGGGAAGAAAAAGGTGAGTTTGTTATTGAGTTAAATATTTCCATTTCTACACATTGGATATTAGATACAGACTTTGGTTCACACATATGTATTCAAATATACGAACCAATTAGATTCTAGAATATTTCTAGGGGATAGGTACATCTATGAGCTGCTAATTGTGTGAGGCTGACTTCTCTTTCCATTGGCGACCACTACATCACATTACTAACATGAATTATTTTGGTTTTACATGGCTGTTATTATGTACCTAGTGTTACTAAAATCAAAACATTTGTGCCATGTTTGGTTACATATGGGCTATTTTCATGTTCGGAAATAAAATTAGGTTCTTTTTTAAAGAAAACGGATGTCATGGTATCGCACATTAAAACAATGGTCTGTATGTATTAAATTTTTAAAACCAAGTGTTGGAAATTGATAAAGAATTGAGTTCACATGACACATATAACACCCAGTTGTGGAATCACCACTTCGATCATGTAAAGGAGAAGTGTTTGACAATGCTCTGTGAAGATGGTTATTTATACTCTTATAAGATAAAACTACTTGATAGATGTCACACTTGTTTACAAGGTAAAATGAGAAAACTTCCATTTGGTGGATAGGGTGAAAGGGCCATAAGGGTTTTAGGATAGGTACACACTAATGGGTCTGGACCATTTCCAATATAATCTAGAGTATGATATTCTTACTTCATAACATTTTTAGATTACTTGAGTAGATATGGAAATATTTAATGGATTAGGAATAAGTATGAGTACTTTGAGAAATTCAAGGAATTCAATAATGAAGTAGAGAATCAGATTGGTAAGAAGATAAAGAATATTAAATTGGATTGAGGTGGATAACATCTTAACAATGAGTTTATAGACTTTCTATCGGAGTTTGGGATTCTATCTATACTCACTCCACCCTATACACCATAGTGGGATTGTGATTGTTAAAGGAGGAATCATACCTCATTGTAAATAGAAAGTTTGATGATTATTCATGCCAATATTATATTATCCTTTTGGGTCATTCATTACAAGATAAGGCATTCACATTAAACCGAGTACCAACTATGGTGGAAAATGGAATTACCTTCAAGTTATGGAGTGAAAATAAATCCATTTTATCACATACACATGTATAGGGATGTAAGGAATTTGTTAAGGATTTATCAGGCAACAAACTAGCCCCCCCTAGAGCATGAGGTGTTTCATTATAGGGTATACCAGGGAAACAATGGAATACTATCTATACAACCCCTTAGATAAAAAAGTGTCTGTTTCAAGGAAAGCCGTATTTCATGAGAGGGATAAAATCCTCAAAAATCATAGTGAGAGAAATATTGACTTCAATGTAGTTGATGATCAAGATATACATGAGTCGGTTTATGAACAAGTTATATAGGTCCCTGTGGAAGAAGTGGTTTCTAAAACATGATTACTGCATAGGAGTGTAAGAGAGGTAAGGGAACTAGATAGATACGTTTTTTCTAGTCACAAAGGATGGTGACTAATTATTATTAGACAATGATGAACCTATCTCATATAAAGAGGCAGTCGAGTGCTCAGAAGGTTCAATATGGCTAAATGTTATGAATTCTAAGATGGATTCCGTATATCAAAACAATGTTTGGATTCTGGTAGATATTCCAGTTGATGTAAATATTGTTGGGTGTAAATAGTTATTCAAGATGAAATTGGACATGGAAGGTAAATTAAGTACCTATAAATAAATGATAGTGGATAATAATTTTAAACTGTGTTAGGTAATTGACTAAAATGAAAACTTTTCACCATTTTCCATTTTTAAGTCCATAAGAATCATATTTTCCATAATAGATTAGCATGACTATGTGATTTGAAAGATGGATGTCAAAACTGTGTTCCTTAATGGGAACCTTCATGAAGTTGTCTTTATGACACACCCAGAAGGGTTTGTGACACCTGGTGATTCGAAAAGGGTTTTCCAGTTTCAGAGGTACATTTATGGAATGAAGAAAGAATCCAAATCATGGAATATTCGATTTGATGAAGACATAAGGTAATTTCATTTCATTAATAAATAGTGTGATCCATGTGTTTACAAAAGGTTTAATGGTAATGTAGTCACTATCCTATTATTATATGTTGATGATATATTACTTATTGGAAACGAAATACCAACATATAATCTATTAAGAACTGGTTAAACAAGTGATTATCCAAGAAGGACTTAGGTGATGTAGGCTACATTCTAGGGATCAAGACCATTTGTGATAGATCCATGTGGCTTTAAGGACTAAGACAAAGTACATATATTGACCAGATACTAACAAGATTTAGTATGGAACAATCAAAGAGGGGATTGGTTCCAGTGTTATGTTGTTTATATCTTTCTATGAAAAAATTTCCCCCGACACAATAAGAGTAATAGAGAATGACTAAGATTCCATACACTTTGGTGATATGATAAATCATGTATGACATGTTACATACTATACCTGATGTTTTTTATGCACTAAGTATGGTAGAAAGATATTAAACAAATATAGGAGAACAACATTGAACTCTAGTTAAGACTATCCTTAATTATCTGAGAAGAACTAAGGATATGTTCCTGATGTATGGAGTATATGAGGAGCTTGTAATTAGAGGGTGTGATGATGATGGTTTTTAGACAGATCAAAATGATCTGATGTCCCAATCGGGATATGTTTTCTATCTCAATAGAGGAGCTGTGAGCTGGAAGTGTTCAAAGCAGCAAGTTATTGCTGATTCTACAGTGGAGTCTGAGTATATAGTAGATTCTGATGCAACCAAGGAATCCATATATATTTGGAAATTATTCTAGGATATTTTTGTGGTACCTAGAGGTAAATACCCTATCACATTGTATTGTGATAATACTCCAGTGGTGTCTCTTGCAGAAGAGACAAGTCCATATCAATGGAGAAATAACATACTCTATAATTATCACCTCCTGAGGGATTTTTATCAAAGGGGTGAAGTTGAAGTGAGAAGAGTATCCATAGAAGAGATTTGGAGGATCCCTTGACTAAATTCCTATCTCAGCAGAATAATGACTATCATGTGAGATATATCAGACTGAAAGATGTTAGTAGCTAGATCTAGTGAAAGTGGGTGTATGTAAGAGTTGGTGCTCTAGAATTAACTTCTTTATTTACTTTAAGATAACATATATTCATGATTTTAAATATCAATAAACTTCTTATCACATCATTATTATTCTTTTATGTAACATTTCATGTGATAATACACCAAGAGTAGCTATTGCACTAAAAGGTCATAGCTGATCCCTGCTATGATGAGAACCCATAAGTGCCATGTCACTATTGTTGAATATATGTTCTATAGCTGAATGATATCATTTTAAGGGAAAAATGATACAGGCTATCAGCGGTGGAGACTCATAGGACTTTGAGGAACCTTCTCGTGGTGCACTTCCCTGGTAATGTCTAGGAGGATATTCTGAGAATGAGACCCGCCAGTGGGAAAAACACATTTATAAGTTTCATTGGATGTTTATATCTGTAGAAGTGTGTATTGGTCCTTAGAATTTAAGATTATTATTAATGGGTATTATTACTCACAAAATTAGATTTATTGGAGAAAATAATGATGACATATGTTCATGGTGAGGTAGGATGTGCTGGGTGCATCATGAGTAATATCGTATTAATGAATAATACCAGAAAGGATTTGTCCCTTATATTTCATAATGGAATTTGATATCTCAGGATATTTTATAGAAATTATATAGCCTAAAAAATCCATGGACATGGTGTTATATAGGAAAGTTAAATTCTTGGGAATTCAAAGAATGGTAAATCAAGCACATGGGATGATGGAACTTGCATGCAACCTACTTGATTGGAGATATTGATATGAAGAGATTATATTACATGGTAAGCATTTGTATGAGGTGATATGTCATTGAGACATTTTGTTCTTTCCCTATGTGTTCCTTGGCATGTTTCTTGATGGTAACCTTGTAATTTAGGCTACTCCTCCTAATGCCATTGAGAAAGAGGCCAAGAGGGTCACACACTATGTGTATCGAGTATCTCAGTTAAATAATATATTATTTTTTATTTCACAAAGATGAATAAATATTATTCCTATTTTTGGTTTAATATTTTTATAGATGTTTGATCACATTTATTTCGACACTAGTTATTTGACAGAATATAGTGTGGGAAGATTAATTAATAAATAAATATTTTCTATTTATTGAATATAATATTTATCTATTTATGGGAGAATAATGCTATGCTAATTATTTAATAAAAAATAGTCAATATTCAATGTTCAATAAATATGGTGGAGGATTGGCCGACCAAGTTAAGGGTCCAGTGAGAAATAATAATATTGATATTATTTGATTGAATAATATTTAATTATAACATGCAAGTTAAGAACATGTGAAGAAATAATAATGTTGTTGTTATTATTTGACATGGGGGTTTAGGTAGGATTAAAAAAATAATTAAGGCACTTGTGAAAATTATTTATTATTACCCTATTAAATTGAATGACTTGTTATATTATTCTCTTATTAGACAAGAGATAGCTAAGAGATTCCTATTAGGGTTGTGCACAATGAATTGGAGATAATATCTCAAGACTATAGAGTTAATCCCTCTCTAAAAATTATATCAAGAATGAGAGAGATCTTCCTACACAGGATGAAGGAGAATTCTTTGGATGCGTTTCTCAAGGATTTTGAAGGCGGGCATCACAAAAACATAGATCTTCCATACTAGAATCTGGATAATCCATTGACAATGTCTGGAGATACGTGGAGCATGTGTGGATCAACTATAGAGAAGATCTACTGATATTATATACAATGAAACGAAGGAACATTGTAGATCTGTGGTTGAACACATCAACAAAGAAATAATCACCTTGGAGGTAATTCATTAATTTAATTAAATTATTTATAAACAAAATATGTTGATACATTCTCTTGGTTCCATGTTTGTATTCATTTTTTTAAATACATGATTCAATTACGTGGATGCTAGAATTCCTTGGTGTATTGATCCTAGATTGTTCATTGAATATGGAAAATATTAAAGTCAGGCAACGTCCCTCCCACACTTCCATTGCACCATGAAACAACAATTGATTCCTGCATGTCACAAATGAATTATGGACCATTTTACAATAGTTTGAAAACAATATGAGATTTTTTCAAGGTTTTTTCTATTTGATTCATGTTTTATACTAAAATGACACTATTGTATTGAAAACACACAGTTTGAGAAAAAATGACCACAATAGGTGTTGATTGATGCGTGGTCAACTATTACTGGTCAAAAAATGAATTATAGACCATTTTCCCATGGGTTTAAAATAATTTGATCTCATCTACTAAATTTTGTTTATGTGATACTTTTTAAACTAAAACAAAAGTTATATATTGACAACACAAACTTTGATTCATATTGACCACATCTTGTGTCGTAATGTCCTATAGTCAATTCATACAAATGATAAATGAATTATTTACAATTTTCATAATCATTGAAAATAATAAGTGCTCATCTTATCTATTTTTGCAATGAAACATGTGGTCTAAACTAAAATGGAACATTTCTATTGAAAACATATAATTTTATCCATATTAATCACATAATATATCAGATTTATGTGTTGTTTATTTTTAAAGGTTAAAAAATAAATATGAATGATTTTCCTTATGTTTAAAAAAAAATTCAAACTGATTTTCTTGGTTTTGGTTTTTTGATGTGTGTTTTGAATTAGAATGTAATTTGTTTTATTAAAAATGATCACTTTGAGTCATACTACCCACATCTAGTGTTATATTTACATTTGATCAACTGATACACTTGAAAAATGAAATACTGATTGTTTTCATTATGTTTGAGAATAATCCAAGATCATTTTATTAGTTTTATCTATGTGACATGAAATTTAAAAAAATGATAATGTTTTTATTGAAAACACATACTTGATCTCATTCTAACCACATCATGCAGTTAATTCCTACATGAAAAAAAATGAATTATGGATTTTTTTCATAATGATTTAAAACAATATGAGCTCATATTACTATGTATAACTATGTAATAAAAGTTTCAAACTAAGAAAAACTTTTTTATTGAAAACAAAAACTTTTAGTTATACTAACCACATCATGTGTGAGATTAATGTGTAGTCAATTCCTACACATAAAAAACAACTTATGGATCACTATCCGGATGTATAAAAAAATATGTGAATGTATTCACATTTTTGTAAGAAGGTTATGTCATTTCTAAATGAATGTTTATATTATAAAAAATAGTCATCAGATAAAAATGATAAGCAAGTCAAACAAAAATGTTTATTAAATGATGGGAAAATTTAAAAAATAAGTAGTATGATGTCACCTATTCATGACACCTGTATACATTTTAACACCATATATTTTTACTATTCATTTCTAAACAACTTGATTTCCCCAAATATAATTCTCCTTGAGAAATAAATCAAAAATGTTATATAAGAAATATGATAGTAATTCTTCCCATCTAAAATATTTTTATATGGATAGAGTCCATACTAGATCACAAGCATAATAGGTATTCACTTAAATTTGATTTCATAAAATATTCCGACACCACGTACTCTGCCCACTCATCTCTAAAAAAGTTTAATTTTTCTTTTGAGTATGTATATTTTTAGATATATTTGTATTATGATGAAAATATATAATAAAAAACGATTAAGAAATATTTTTAATGAAATTGTAATTTCCATTAGAAATTACCTATTCAGGGATGTTATTCTTTTGATGGTAAATGATATGATTCAAAAATTTATGAATGTATTATCAACATTATGTATTGTTATATTACTTTGGAAACTGTAGATACATTGAAAAATAATAATTAAATTGTTTTGAAATTTGTTTTGATAGTTAAATATTTTGATATATACCTAATCTCTTTCCACTATAAGAAATACACATGATTCTTATTTTCCGTCATCGAACTCAAACCATGTTTTATCCTATATTCACATATCACTCTATCATAAAACAATTCTTGTTAAAACAAAAAATGAAACATATAATTTGATGTCAATCATTAAAATTTTGATTGGAGTGCGTTACAAAATCAAAATACACATCATGTGTGGTCTGTTTGTTGGAAATCCATCCATTGGATCCAAAAAAATAAACTTTTGGGGTTTCCAAATTGATTATGATCAGCATATGGTGCTTCCTAAAAAAATAAATAATTTATAAAAGGGAAATATATTTTATATGATTATATTTCTTAGTTTTACTCTTGCATTATAGGCATCAAGAAGAGTCTTTTGATCATTATTTTCACCTCATGTTCCCCGCATATTTCATCTCTTTTGTTATTTTTTTTCAAGTCTAATGAATTTTTTTCTATAGAAATGATATAGAGATTAATTAATCCAAATCATTATTATAATAACCCGGACATAAACATCACATAATATTGAATTAAATGAATAATTCGGAATAAGGATCTTTTTTAGGTTTAGAGTTTCAGAGAATTAGGCCATAACTATTACATTACATTTCAAAAATTACAAAGTAGAGACTTCTACTTAGTTTCCATTTTTTTCAAAAAATAAAAACTCATGAAAAAAAGAGTCATGTCTAGTTATATGATTTAGACAACATGACTTTTCCTTGATCCCATATTTGACCCTATTCAACTTTATGTCCTGTGAAAAATATTTCAAAAACTTGGCATGAGCATAAAAAGCTCAATAAGGGATAAAAAAGAAGGAAAACTGTTAGTTTTTCAAAACAACTTGTAATCCATGATTACTTTTTCATAAGTAATACTTTTCACCTTGATGATGTAGAAAATTCTCTTCACTGAATAAGAGATAATTTATTACCCTTTTTTAACCATAATATTACCATAAAACCTATATAAAGAACACATAACATATAAAGGTAACTTGGGACATAAACATACTTAAATGGAATAAACTTACCACCGACTTCCACACATATCACTAAATGGAATAGGCATACATCCAACTTCCATACCCAAACCATTGGAATTTATAACGTAACCACCCATCTTAGTTTATCACGGAAACACCCATCATTTGTTTTATCATGTAACCACCCGTCTAATGCCCAAGTACCATTATAAAATCATCACACATAAAACAAATATAAAGGGAATATAACATTTCTACATTTCAATCACAATATACCACTCAAATATATTGACATAACAAATCCACTATGAAAAAAATTTTCAATACCCAAAATATTTAAAATGGTATATGGTATTTATTTTTCTTTTAAAAACATTACAGCATGTTAAGGAATCCAAAGATCAAATAATACTTGTGGCGGTGGAAAAGGTTATTATCACCGTGTACGTTAAAAAGAAACATTACTTTTTTTTGTCGTTTAGTAAAACTCCTCTTAGAAAAAGATTCCCTTTGAATGAAATAAAAAGTCAAGAAGGTTTTATACACTATATAAAAGAAGCACACATAAAAAATTAACCTACGAACACTGTTTAGAACAATGTCCATAGGCCCAAAAACCGCGACGATAGCATATGGCCACAGTTTCGGAAAACCGTTGCCGCTATGGCCGTCGCTGTAGGTCTTACCTACTATCGTGGTTACAACCATGGAAACATGACAATATTGCCACAGTTTAACCGTGGACTTAGGGTAGTTAAGGCCACGGTTAAAACTGTGGCTATAGGATCTACTTCCATGGTTAAAAACGTGGCAAGTTACCCCTTAATACCACAGTTTAACCATGGAACTAGGGCCCTACTACCACAGTTAAAACCGTGGCAGTATAATTCATATTCTATAAAAAAAATAATTTAGTCCCCCAGCCAGACAACCCCTTGCACCCCCCTGGACCCCCCTGGGCAGCCCCCATGCACCCACTTGAACACCCCCTGGACAACCCCTTTGCACCCCCTTGACCACCCCCTTGCACCCCCTTTGGACCCCCACTAGGAAGCCCCCGTGCACCCACTTGAACACCCATTGCACACCAGAACACCCCCTGCATCCCCTAGACATCCCCTTTGCACCCCCTAGAACACCCCCTAAACCCCATTCCCCCCTGGACAGCCCCTTGCACCCCCATTACCCCCTAGACCACCCCCTTGCACCCTCTTGAACACCACTTAGACAGACCCCGTGCACCCCCCTGGACACCCCCATGCCCCTTTTCCCCAATTCCCCCATAAATAAATAACTTGTATAATAATTAAATGAAATTTCATTTGTATTGATATAAACTTCACTTTCAGTATATGAAAACAACATGCTATTCACCCAACAAGATCAAAATAACACATGAAAGCAGTGGAAAATAATCTTAGTCTGGATTATGAATTTAAGCAGAAAGAATAGAGAATAAAAGTAAATGAGGTAGAATACTCCCCTGAGTTATAGCTTCCAATCCCAATACTCTCTCCCCTATCATTATTGAACAAATCTAGTATAAATATTTAATCACCTGTAAACCAAGAAATAACATCCGATTATAATCTTATTCCCATATATACAATAGTTGAAACCATCAGCATACTCATGATTTAGAAATTATAATTCAGCTTGATAGTGCACATGAATATAACTAATTAAAATACAAATCAAATTTCAACAAAAAACATGTAATGTGTCCATCACTACATGAAAATGATATCAACATGGCATAAAGCATGCACATTCCCAGAATACCATAACATTAATTTAAAACAAATATACTATATAAAATTTAAGCATGGAGAGAAGTAAACATTATTAGGGAGTTTCAAATACCAAACATAATCTACAATTTTATCATTATTGAATATTCCATTTCACATTTTATAGTCCCCCCTTCCTCTTCCCCACCCCCTTTCCCCCCGGATAGCCCCCTTGCACCCCTTGGACACCCATTACCCCTATGGACACCCCCATGCACCCCCTAGACACCCCTTCCCCCTGCACACTACCCTTGGACATCCACCTTGTACCCCCCTGCACCCCATGCCCCCTGGACAGCCCCCTTCCACCCCTGGACATCTCCCTTGAACCCCCTGGACACCCCCTTTACCCCCACCTCCCCTAGAGTAGCCCCTGTAATTATGGAGATGCTGAGAATATCGACATTCATAAGATCTCGAGATCCTAGAGCGGTTGAAGAGGTCGTTGACACACCTTAAAAAAAGAAGCAACACCACCTATATAAACCAAGGATATACCAAGAGTTTGGTTGTTTTTGGTTTTCTAAGAACTCAATCATTACACTCAAAACTAATGAGCTCGCGTGATTCAATCACGCAAAGATGATCTCAGATTACCATCTTGGTTACGTGATGGAAAGGAGAAACCTGGAGACAAACCACAATCCCTAGAAGGTGATCCCATAGACATATCTATTGTCTCACAAAGGAGAAACCTTAAAGACACTGGGTCATTCGAAGAGGTGAAGGAGAACTCACGAACACACCATATGTCATTCAATGAATTTATGAAAGAAATCTTCTGATCATATAGTGTTCTTGAGATCTTGTGAAGCATTTGTTTTTTTATGCAAGGAAATTTGGTGATCCACACTTGGGGTCACACGGTGGTAGTCAACATATCACATAACATTTCTTAGATCATGCGCTTTTCATGATACACTGAAGAAGAAAAAATGATGAAGGTTGCATGAAAACCATTATACCCATTAAATCCATACAATAATAATTTAGATACCCAAAACAAGACTTTAAATGACACATAATGTAATAGAACATATAAACAAGTTTGTTATTATTTTAGATTACATGAAACCAATTCCCCCTTCACCCTACACTACCCCCTGCACACTTACCCCCAGGACACCCCCATGCCACCCCTAGATAGCCCCTTGCACCCCCACCCACCCTGTAGTATCCCACCCATCCCTCTACACCCCCACACCCCTGCCCCCCCGCCCTTCCCCCTGCACACTACCCCTACCCCCTATACACTGCCCCCACCCTGCCCCCTTCACCCCTGCCCCCTGCCCCCCCACCCCTGCCCCCCCTCCCTGCCCCCTGCACACTGCCCCCACCCTACCCCCCTACACAATGCCACCCAACCTTCACCCCTACCCCCTTTCCCCCAACCCCCCTAGAGAGAAATGTTTGATTTATTTCAGATAAAAATATAAACATCCATCTTCATCCACTATAGTACCAGATGAATTAAGAAAACAATGAGGGTGAAAAAGCCTATTATAAAAAAAAATCTAGTAAAGAAAACGGATTCAAACTCCGTTGCAATATTCTATAAAAACAAAACCTATATTAAACGAATATGGAAACAACGAATCAAAATAACAAATGAAAGTAGTAAAAAATAAACTCACCATGAATTATGAATTTTAGTGGAAAGAAGAGAGGAGAAAAGTAAATGAGGTAGAATACTCCCATGAGTGATAACTTCCAATCCCAAGACTCTTTCCTCTTTATCTTTGTTGAACAAATCTGTTATAAAAATTGAATCACCTGTAAACCAGGAAATAGCTGCCTATTAGAATCTTATTCCAAAATATTCAATAGTTTAAACCAGCACCAAACTTAGGATTTAGAAATTATAATTCATCTTGATAGTGAACATGAATATAACTAATTAAAATTCAAATCAAATTTCAACAAAAAACATGTAATGTATCCATCGAAAATTGCAAATGACATCAACGTGGCATAAATCATGCACATTCCTAGAATACCAGTCCCCCTTTAGTTCTCCACCCCCACTGCCAGTCCTACCCTCCCCATGCACCCCCACCCCTGCTAGTTCCCCCCACCCCTTGCACCCCTCCCCCTGCCAGTCCCCCCTGCCCCTGCCAGTCCCCCCTTCCCTTACCCCTTGCACCCCCTCACCCTGCCAGTTACCCCTGCCACTTCCAGTCTGCCCCTACCGTCCCCCTTGCACCCCTCCCCCTTCCAGTCCCCCCTCCCCCCATGCCAGTTCCCCCTGCCCCTGCCAGTCTCCCCTCCACCCCTACCCACCACCTTGCACCCCCTCCCCCTACCATCCCCATTGAACCCCCTCCCCCTGCCCTCTCCCTTGCACCCCTTCCCTTTCCAGTCCCCACCCGCTCCCCCCTTGCACAAAGAACTAAAAACAGAAGATTTTTTTTCATCATAACTAGCGTGGTTTCAAAAAAAATGAATAAAATATTTACCTTTGATTCTTGGATATTAGAAAGGTGATCATTATTCCCTGATTGGGAAGCTGCTAGCCTATATCTATCCTCACTTTAGAGCATCTCCTGTGCAGATCTCAAAAACATCAGATTCAGGTGAAGTTCCATCAAACTGTAAGGAAAACAGCAGTGTAAATACCTGAAAGTCTTTATTGAAAAATGAAAAACGGGATTTGAGGGTGGGAGTAATTTGATCTGGTGTTCCATCAAGGCTGGTATCCCCATGGTAAATTTTATCCTGTAGAAACAGATAATATAATAAGGTAAGACACATAAAACTCTAGAAGTCACCTGTCAATGTCAATTCCAAACCTCAAACTGCTGAAGCCAATTCTTTCTAACTTATATCTTTTTCTTGCTGAATGCATGCTCAAATGCATTTCATTCTACATCATTGACCCACAGAAATTATTTCTTGTGCTTTTGGTACTCACTGAAGTATTCTTTTCCTTGTTTATATGTGCTTGTACCCAACCCCAGATACACAAATTTACAAAAACAACCATTCAGAAATGATTCTTGATTGCGTTATTATAGAAATGAATATTGACTATATAAAATTTATGTGAATTGAATCCAAATACCCCACCCCATTGCATCCCCACCCCCTGCCCCTGCCAGTCGCCCGCCCCTGCCAGCCCTCCCCTGCTCGCCCCACCCCCTACTTGCCCCCACCCCTGCTAGTCCCCCCCTACACAAACCTACAGTATACAAATGCAACATACACATACACCTACAACAAATTAAAAAAACCATTGAAGCATCTCATTTCCACATAAATAAAAAAAAACTAATACATATAAAATTTAAATTTTATAAACAATGTAAATAAAATGATAGATAGAAAAACTATTATTATTGTCGCTCTAAAATGTCATCTGAATACTCCTCATCAGCTCCGATATAAATAGCATCAACGTGTTTACCACCATCAGAAGCATCATCTTCACCACCATCAGCTTATACCTCTCCACCATCAGAAACATCTTCATTATTTCCACCATCAACAGAATCTTCAGCCTCTCCACCAGCATATTCATCTACACAATCATCATCATCCTCATATATTGAGTGCAAACTCGATAAAAATCCATCCACTGTAGCCGCACCCTCTGGCAGAAGTGAAGAGAATATAGCTGATATCAACATGAACAATTGTTCATTTTCATTTTTCAATGTCTTTTGAAACTCCTGTCTAACATATTTATTTGTTGTCTTAATGGCAGCATGTAATTGTTTTTTAGTAAACATTCTTGCAATATTTATAGAATATTAAACACCCAATGACCAATACTTAGATGGCACCATTTTATTTCTGGGTTTACAATGAACTCTGCCACTGTGCCCATTTCCAAAAACCTGAAGTAAATAATCATTTGGTCCAAATGTGTCCAGTTCCTTTGCCATTAGATATTTAAGAGCATCCTATAAAAGGGCATTACATTTTTAATAGATATTAAAAAATATGTCCACTGAAATGTTCAAACGTGTTATGAGTAAAATGTATACAACCTCATTTTTTGATGAAATCTAGACCACCACATAAGTAATGTATGTCCTTTTATATTCATTATACTACTTTTATGAGTTATTATAACTTATATAATTATATTGGGATGATTTTTGGGTTTACAGATATATTAGTAGTGGTTATGGACCTATTTGAGTGTCTAAACCTTATGAAGAATTAATGGATTTCAGATGTCCTTTTTAAACCATATCCAGAATTGATCTTATTAAATTATCATTAGGAATACTAAAGAGAGTGGCATATAATGTATTGTCCTATATAATACTATAGGAACAAGTGATATAATTTACTCAAGCATTCTCATTCCCTATGAGGAAAGCACAACCCATATAATTTTCAATGAATGATACTACATACTAAAAGCTTAAAATTTAAAATCATTCTAATTTTTTTTCCTGCATTGCCTGATTGACAACAGTTCCATCTTTCTTTTTCCTACTAGAACAAAAAAATAATGATTGGGGAAAAAATCCTTTGAAATTTAATACCTATTTCTACATGAAAACTGAACATAAATCAATGAAAAAATAAATGTCTATTCAATGTTAAATCATATATTACCTATGACAGTTCATGATCTGCTAGTGTAGTTCACCCCATAGTATTATTATATGACACGGTGACTTTATTTCTAATGTTTCTTTCAAATTAATACTATTATTAAAAAAATAAACTAGCCTTTCAACAAGTCAAAAGGGATAGAAAATAATCATTTTAAGTTAAAAATTTAATGAGTTCAAGACATAACTGAAATAACCAAGTCTGGATAATAAAACTAAACAAAATAACATCTAATAAAATCATCCACTATAGAAAACTATGATTAATGAAAAAATAAATTTATTGAAAACATTAAGATTGTAAATTACCTTTAAAGAGGAACAACTCCAATATGAAATTAATTCTTTGTATTGTGAAATTGGGCATTCATTGAAGATTGGTTCATTTTCAAGAGGAGTACCTCTTCTTTTTTTCTAGCCAACATGCTGGTCATACTTGTAGGCCCACCACATCTCCCCCAGTTCCATTAACCTAGCTCTCTTAGCATAGAGACCATCTAGGAAGTTATAGTGAAGCTAAATATTCAAAATATTTATCAATAATAATTTAAAAAAAATTGAAAACTAATTTTAAAAAATATATTACCAAAATTTCTGGCCAAGACCTGTCTTTTATTTCTTTTCTAACTTTTCTCCACTCGATTGGTTGAATCAGAATAATATTGCTATGTCTACTGAGTTTCCCCATAAAACTCCGCAACTATTTACCATTTTAATCAACAATTTTCATTTCCTTGTTATACTAAACCATAATTTTCGTGTGTCTATTCCATGCTTTATGAATCTTTGTATGACCACATCTTTTAGTAGAAGAGGGTCCGGAAAAAGGTAACAAATATTTTACAAATATATAACTAAAATTTAATAAAAATTTATTAATTTCATTACTTTTTAAACATTTACAAGTAGCACAATTTTTCGCTGCTCGATCATGCACACTATGTTGAGGGGCATCAACTGGAGAAGTGTCCTCCATTGTAGACTGTGGTTGCTAAGGTTGGGTAGGATGGTATGGGTATACGGGAGGAATAACCAATGGATGTGTACCTTACATAGTAGACTGTGGATATAGAGGTTGGGTAGGAGGGTATGGGTATACAAGTGGCATAACCAATGCAGGTGTACCATGTAGAGATGGGGGATATGGGTAAAAATGATGAGGGATAAAAGGAGATGGACTACCCTTTATGGTAGGAGGAGGAAATGGATAAAATGTATGACTGACCATGTATGGATAAGGCATATATGTGGGGGGAATGATGGGATTAAACCTTCCCAGTGACTGTAGAGCCATGGACTGTGAGGCGGTACATGTAGGGGGGATACATGTAGGGCCAATCCTATACTCTGGAGTGCTTGAACCATCTTCAGTGAAGGAAAGTTGCCTCCTTGATGATTCCTGTTCATGTTAAATAAGATTTGTGGATAGTTAATAAATAATCAATCAAAAAATAAATAAAGAACTCACTAGAACAATCATATTTGTCATGACAACTTATTTAAGTAGGCGATTGTTTTCCTCCATTTTTTCTCTGAACCTCCTCATAAGACATAGTAATCTGTAAATGCCAAAAGTGATGTGAAAATTTTAAAAATATAACAAAGCATTAAATAACTATAAATATTCCAAAAAAATTGATATAATTTTTCAAAACATTACATCTTCCATTAAGATTCTTTTTATTATGTTGCTTACTCACTAAATGAAAACATTAAAAAAAATAAGCTGATACATTAAATGTTTAAAAAAAACACGCACCAAGTCAGAATAATATTATGTGAATACTTTGTAACATGTAACACTAAAAATTCTCTGTTATAATTTCCAGTTCACAATACATTCTCACAATTTAATCATATTTATTATCAAATGATATATTTGATTAAATACCGACTGGTTCATCAAAAACATCACCATCATACAATCATTTTTTGAAAATGTGTCTTGGAATAACATCAACAATAACACTAAATTTCACTTTTAAAGGGTCATTTACAAAAAATTCTTGTCTATCTAGTGATGCAAGAATATAAGGCTCATATGTTCACAGCTGACGTTTCATTTGAATCACTCTAAAACCAAAATTATCTATATACAAGCCTTGTCATGTCATTGAATCAAACCACTTGCATTTCATCACAGCGACCTGACCATGTGCATAGTAATCCTATAAAAAAATTCTCTCAACAACCCCATAATACGACATATTTTCTGATCGAGGTTGTATGTCTGATGCATTATCATAAAAATCCGTTGTAGCGCTTATCGTGACACTGTCATGCTGTGTTTCCATCTTTGTTGCACAACTATTTATAATGAATTTAAAACCATTGATAACCATTTCTTTACAATCACGAACCACGTTGTTCGAACCAAACGACAATTCCCTTATTTCAGCAGAAACATCATCCATCAGTAATCATTGGATCAGAAATATATAGAAAATGAGTATTGAACAAGTACCAATGATTTGGTAATGTAAAAAAAAGAATTTGTTACCTTTGACTTTAACCTCGAAGGAAATTATTTTCTGTGTAATTTCTCCCTCCTCTTAATATATAAAGAGCAATGTGCTCTTTTTATAATTTCACTATGTTATTTACAAATATAAAAATTTAATGATGTTAGGAACTATGAAAAAAATAACCAACAAAATTATATATATTAATAATTTTACTTACTTGATGTAATCTTCAACCACGCTAAAGTTAAATAATACCGTATGATGAGCCATTTCCCACTCATCCCTATTCAAAGTACACAACTTGTATGATCTAGATATCCTTCCAGTTTGAGGTAGTGATGAAAATGTTGGCTCAATGGGATCCTATTGCTCATCTTCAGTTCTCATGGGATGATTAGATCTAGTGGTGACATTAGGAAAATAAATTGAACAAAAATTCATGCATTCTTGTGCTAAATAACCATTCATAATAGATCCTTCAGGTTGATTTTTATTTCTCACATAATATTTAAATTTAAACATCATTCTTTCTATTGGATACATCTAGTGACTAGAAACGGGACCACCATAAAGATCTTCTGTTGGAAGATGCATGGTCATATGTTACATACATGTAAAAAATGATGGAGGAAATATTTTCTCTATGTCGCAAAGAATGATCAATGCTTCTTTTTGAGGTTTTTTCACAACAATTTTGATTAATATTTTAGCATAATGATATCGATAATAGTGACATAATCTAGTCCCAACGACCCTGGCATTATGTGATAGTAAATGTCGAATGGAAATAGAAATCAATTCAAGCAACATGACATGGTAGTCATTGGTTTTGAGAGATTTTAGTTTCACATTTCTTCTATTCAATCGTTTTGAAATGTTAGTTGAATTACCATCTGAAACCTTTAAACTTACAAAGACTTGAAGAAATTGTTTTTGTCTACATTTTTCAACGAAAAACAAGAAAAATGGTCTTTCCACTGATTCTGACCAATTAACTCAGGATAAAGTCTTTGTTTTATACCCCAATCCATTAAATCACAACATGAGCGAAAATCATCTTTTGTCATTCCCTTTACATTTAAAAGCATTTCAAGTAACATTTCAAACAATTTTGTTTTCAATATTTATTACATCCATGCAGTGTTGCAACAAATTTGATGATTAATACGACAACTCATAGAATATACTTTTCTTTCTCCAATTATTGTTTGAATTTAAAGGAACATTCTTCCGCTTGTTGGAATTTAACCGACCCATTCCAAGAAAAAAATTCACACTATAATATTCTTTAAGGATGTCACCCCCGACATTCATTGAGTATTTCATCTATCTCTATGGAATTATCAAACTGTCTTTGATTTTTTCTATATGGATGATCCATTTGTAGAAATGGTCGATGCCCTATTAAGCTAAAAGTTCGCCGAAACATTAATATCATAGAACGTGTATTTTTCATACATATATGGAATGATAATATCCCCTTGGTACTCTAACTAGACTTCATTCCATATATAGGGAAATCAATTATTGTCCACAATAATGTTGTACGACACCTAAAGTAATCCTTTCTAAATGCATCAAATGTATGCACCCTAATAGTTCAAATCTCATTCAACTCATCTATTAATGGTTCCAAATATATGTCAATATCATTACCAGGATAATTGGGTCCTAAAATAAATATACTCAGGATAATAACTTGCTTTTCCAAACACATCCATGATAGAAAATTATAAATATGAATGAAAACATGCCAAGTACTATGTGCAGTATGCATCTGCTTAAATGTATTGAAACCATCACATGAAAATCCCAATGTTTCATTCCATGGGTCGGCTATAAAATTAGGAAGTAAGCTATGAAATTTTTTCCATGATAACCAGTCAACAAGATGAACTATATCATCATTTTCCTTATTTCTTTCATCTTTATTCCATCTCATATTCTTAGCCATTTTTATGACATAAAAAGTTTCTAAAGTCTGGTAATCAATGTAAAGTGCCATATCACATTATTTGGTACACAGGATTGAGTTCCATAGTTATTAGTCATCCATCTCGATGTACCGCATTGTTTGCACTCATTTAACTTAACATTATCCTTCCATAATAAACAACAATATTTAGGGCATGCGTGGATTTTCTTACTTGAAAACTAAAATTTTTCTACCAACTTTGATGACATATAATCATTTTCAAGAATAAATGCATCATCAGGTAGCTAGTTCTTTAAAACTATTAAGTAGATAGTCGACCATAGTATTACTACATCCATACTTTGTTTTCCCATGATAGAGTCGCACTAAAAACTCTAGTTTGGTCATTTTTCCACATGACTGGTAAACTGGGGTATTCGTGTTTTCTAACAACTTTCTAACATGCTCAACGTCATCATTCTGATCATTAGATGAAAAATGTGTTCTCGTATTCATTTCCACTTCCACTGGTCTACATGAAGTGTTGGCTTGAGAAAAAAATGGAAACCGATTGGAAATCAAATTTTACATTTCAATCCTTTCAACTGAATCAACGCCATTATCCGTTTGATATTTTTCTCCATTGTGATACCAAACATGATATCATTTTTGAATTTTTTTAGCACCATGGTAAATTACTTCCTCACGTGTTAACCATGGTATTCCAATGCAATCAAAACATGTGAATCAAATCAATCCACCATATGAACCATTGTAGAATGAAAAATCCAGAAAATATTCCAACTCATTCGGAAACTCATCAGTGATCTGATCAACATTATATATCCAGCTTGAATCCATTCTAATATGAATAAAAAAACAATTAGTAAAATTGTTGATTGTAAATAACAACATTAAAACTCATTCTTGCTTAAGAAAAGTAGTATATGAACTCATTTATAGGCTTTTATTACTTACATGATTCTTGAGAAACATAGGTAAATGTTCAAGCTAAATGAATCAACTATAACATTATCATTTACTAAAGTATATGAGATCTCTAAATCATAATCATATAAGAACTATACCCTTATCCACTAATTAGTATTTATGTCATGCTAATAGAATATGTAATGAAATCTCTTACTATAAATTATTACACTTTGACAGGTCAACCTTGGTTTGCTAGCAAGTTCCCATATTTCTAGATATTTGTAAATATTCTAAATGAATCAATCATAATCATCAATGATTTACATTATCTAAAAATAAGATAATAAAATACATGATATAATAAAATACATGAGATACAAAGGGAGGTAACATTTTATATCCTAATAAAAATATAATAATACATACAAAGGGTATCATTCTTAGATACTTATATAGTTAAAAATGAATCAAATGTTGGATTCATGTGAAATTCATCATTTTATAATGAAACAATTAGAGTAGACCATGGGGTTTATATATTAAGGATGGTTTTTCTAAGAATATTGGGTTGTAATACATGTATAAGAGAGGGGATGGGTAGGGGGGCTGGGAGGGGAGAGGAGGGGGAGGGGATGGGTAGGGAGGTTGGGGGGGGGGGGGGGTCTGGGCAGGGGGGGGACTAGGGGAGGGGCTTGGAAGGGGGGAGGGGGAGGGGCTGGGCAAGGGGGCTAGGTAGGGAGAGGAGGGGGAGGGGCTGGGCATGGAGAGGAGGGGGTGGGGCTAGGCATGGAGGGGGGGGGGGGGGGTGAGTGGGGGTGGGCAGGGTGGAGGGGGACAGGATGGACGGGGGGGGGGGGGGTGGGCAGGGTGGAGGGGGAGGGGGACGAGCTGGGCAGGGGGGAAGGGGCTAGTTGTGGTGGGGAATTCTAGATCCAGTAATTCCGGGTTATTTTAAACCAAAATATTCAGGTGGATTAGTGAATGCTGGAAAAGAGGAAATTAGTGCTGTTATATTTAATATATATTCATGCAATTCGAAATAGAGACATGTGAATGTTTGAAACTATTATTCATGATAGAATAATTTATATGAGCTATGTAACAAAGTGATAAGACCCAAAACAAATGGTTATAAAGATATAGAGTGGGAAATTCTAGATCAATTAATTCAGGGAGATTTGAATCCAAATTATTCATGTGGTTTACTGAATGCTAAAAAAGAAGAAACCAGTGCTGCTATATTTGATATATATTCAAGCAGTTATAAATACAGACAGATGGAAGCTCGCCAGTATTATTCATGAGATGAGAATTTCTATTTTAAAGATAGAAAGTTTGTTCTATTTTAAATATTGGAAGGTTTTATTCCTCATTTATAATGAAGTTCAATTTTAGTAAAGATTTATCTATCTTAGATTCATATTCTATTTTTTCCAAGACTAAATTTCTATGTGTGGAGGTTAAAATCATCTAGAAAAATTAATCACTCTACTATGGTAATTAGAGTGTGATTCGTTTGGCCTAGATATTAGTGTTTTATGTGAGGATAAATCACATCAACCTAAAGTACCGTTATATCTTAAAATTTCTTGAATATAGAGTGTTAGTGTTATAGACGATAGTTTGATGATGGAATATTTAATATATGTTCACAAAAACATTAGTCCATGAGAGGACGTGACAATATTATGCCTTAATTGGGCATGGGTGAATAGATTAAAGAATGAATAGAAGTATTAAATATAGTAGAAGTATAGTAAGTTATGTTTTCCAATGTTTTTGAGGATACCATGAATCCCTTGAAGTAGTCTTTAGGTTGAAGATTATTAATATTTGTAAAGAATGTTATCAAAATATATAAATTTACCCTAAATGATAAATTTTTAAGGACTCTTTGGTTTTATTGGAGCAATAGATGTAGGATTCGTTTGGGTGGTAGTGAGGTTTCTACAATATTATGAAATTTTGATGAATGTCAGCTTAGTTGGTAATATCCTTTGGAAGTTTTCTAAAACAAGTTAATATATTACCCATCATTTCCTTATTTCACCTCATCAGTATCCTGATACATAGAATTTCTAAATGTTTCTAGAAATTTTTAGATCCTCTAAAACACTTCAAAATATTCTAGAATGCGTTCAAAACTTCTTCACATAGATATAATGATCTTCAAAATTCTAACTCTATGTAACTAAAGCATTAGAAAAAATTCAACAACACTCATATAAATTAAATATATTAAACATGATATGCTCATAAATTCTCAAAAAATAGCTTCCTTAAACCAGATTATGTAAAGCTTCAACCAAAACTACAATTCCAAGTGAATGGATCTCTAATAATAACCAACGGAAGTATTTATCAAATGAAAAAGTTCAAATTAGGGTATCCTTGGTTTAGAGTAACTATTACTAGTTCACATACTAGAATGGGTGAATCATGATAAAAGGGAGAGAATAGAGTTTTTCCACAATAGTAGGGTTGGGTAGGGTTCCTTCGACAAATCCAGAGAGGGTAGGATTTCGTGAGAGCAGGGAACATGTAGACTTCCTTTGCGTGCGCCTATGTGATGAGAGTAGGGAGCGATGAGAAGGTTATTCACAAGATCAAGGGGTTCAATCTTCTGGAGGGATTTGATCATGGTAGGATTTGATCACGACAGGCAGGGAGACGACTTCTATCATGGAAGGCAGGGAGACAAAGACAGCTTCGATCACGCGAGGGTAGGCCGAGGCTTCGATCTCGAGAGGATCGTGAGAGGCAGGGAGGTTCGAGAGAACACGAGAGGCAGGGAGGTTCGGGTTAGCGGAATGTGGCCACAGTTCACATAAAAACATGGTGAAATACTTCTCTATTTCCATGGTTAATAAAATTGTGTCAATACAAGTGTTGCAGTATCCATATATTCTAGTTGTGAAAGTTGCGTATAAATGAAAATATGCCTCAATGAAAGAAGATTGAGATGAAGTCCCTTACCTCGTGTCCGACTTGACCCGTTCGTTCTTTAAAATCCTGAATAATAAATTAAAGTTAATTTATACTTTATTAATAACCTTTTTCAAGTTAATTATTCCTTTTATATAACTTTTTACTATGTTATAAACATTATCTAATCATTAAAGTTAATAATGGTTGTTTTGTCGATATTTGGTACTTGAGTCAAAAATGGACTTCTTATAATTACAAGTTGTTCATTTGGTAAAAATATCATTATATAAAAAATTATATTCATTATTTATATATCATATATATCATATATATCTATTATATACATCTATTTATATTAGTACATAACATTTGGAGGTAAGAAATGAAATGCACCGTTCATGGAGATGGTAAGCCGTATGTACGCATGAACGCTACTTTCATTTATATTTTGTATTTAATGGAATGAAAACATAATTATACATAGGTATATTATAATTCCATTATATTATCATATATAATATCGTTAACTCCATCCTTTATATGTACCATGTATTGTATGAATGAGTCATATCACTTTGAGGGGGCAGTAGTCCGCACTTCCTCAAATGAAATTATCACGTTTACCCATTATGGAAACCATAAAGGTATGCTATAAAAGTAAAATACAGAATACTAAAGAGAAAATAAACATAATATATATCATATATAAATATATTTCCATCATAATGGACACCATTAGAGGTGGTAGGAGATAATTGAACAATCATCGTTTCGTGAGGCAGTAGTTTTCCATCCATAGAAACTGTATGTACTTTACCAATTAGATGGAGGTGTGTGTAAGTGTAGCTCAAATAATTCTAATAAAAACATATTATAATATTGATTATACTGGTTGTGTTATAAAATAATGGAAAAAAGAGTTTAGGGGGTTGAAAAAGTAAAATAAAACAAATGAACTTAAGAGAAGACGTTACCTTTAAATCGGGTAACACCCTTTGGTTTGAACCAAAAGTGTTTCTTGAAGTGCCTTATTCCTAATGTAAGGCATCTAGGATGAAGGGAGGGATCTTGGGAGAATATTTTAGTAGAGGTTGGATGAGACAAAGGGCTTGATAAGTGTGATAAATGGGTAGGAAGTGAGGGCTATTTATAAGGGGGGGGGGGATGGGCTCGTTTAGAAAGTTTAAAAATATTATTTTATTATATAATGATATTTGGTTTCCGAAGGTCCAAAAATAATTAAAGAAAAATATAAGGTGGAACATGTTCGAAATAAAATCATCAGATAAAAATTGGACATGTTTTGGATATTTTTTTAATCTTTATCTTCTTATTTATTTAAATCATTCATTAATGATGTAAACACTTCATCATCATTATGTCATAACTAATTTTATTTATTTTATGTCTAAAAATTATAGAAATATTACCTTGATTTAGTAAATATTTCTATATTTATAATGAAAATTTATAGTCAAATATATCAATTATATAACCCCACATTAAAATTGTTTTAGTAAAACAATACTTGTTTATGACATTTTTATTTTTACATTAAATAAAAAGTTATTATTGTCATTATCTTACCCAAGTTTCTCCATGGGGTCCCAAAATTGACCCAAAGATTTTCTTGTTCATCCATGAGTCATCCAATAAGGTTAGGACAAGTGAGAAGGTAACTTTATATTATTATAACATTAATTTCACCTTAAATTATCCTAATTACCTTTAATCGCGGTTAATAAATGTCAAAAGTTACGATGCACCAAAAATTATTTTAATCCCATTGAATATCATTTTACTTATTAATGACAACCATGTATGTCGAATTTTTGAAATTCAATTCACAGATGTGGTAAAATTTCATTTAAATGAAAAAGTCAGTTTTGTAACTACTACTCAGTGGTTTCACTATTCATCAAAAATTGAAGGTTTTTAGAAAAATACCAAAAATTAACCCTATGCTAAATTTTATATTTTAAATTAAAAAATAATTTCTATTTTTCCAAATTAATAACATAGAAGTTTCATTAATTAATTTTCTAATTAATTCCCACTGTCAAAACAAAAAGAACGTTCTTATGAAATAATAACTGTCAAAAGATAGATACTTCTTAATATCCAATTTCAAAGTGAAGTTACTTAAAATGGGGAAAATTTGATTAAATGGTAAAAATATAATATATTTAAAATTTAAACCCAATTAAAAAGAGAATCTAACCATATAAATATATTAGATTAAAAGGCAATTTTGAATTAAAATACAATATTTTTCACTATTCATTAAAAAATATTTATCGGAAAAATACGTAAAATTTACACAAAGTAAATTTTGATGTCACAAATCTAAAAAAGAATTTTATTTTAACAAGTAGAACATATAAGAGTGTAAAAAACTAGATTTAAACAGGGTTCACCATCAAAAGACGGTAAATCGACCTTTTAGTGAATATTAGAATATTTATGCTTAAAATCGAATTCTTTTCTTATTTTAAGCCTCTTACTTTTATTGGATAACTTTAAAAACATTTAGAAATAATTTATAATTATATTTTACTTAGTTCTGTCCATTCTAACCAATATAATGGCTATGCATTAACAACCATTTAAAATAATAATATTATATTGTTAGTGTGCAATGTAAGATTTCAAAGAAACCCGTTGTTTGGTATCAGGTAATCCATTAAACATATAATCCTATTTAAAGTAAAATTAATATTTAATTCACAAATATTAATAAATATGAAAATATCATATTTCTTTATTTACCTGGGATGTTACATCCTTCCCCCCTATTGGAAATTTCCTCGCAATTTTATTCACTTATCAAATAAATGGGGGTATTTATCCCTCATAGAATTTTCAGATTCCCACATTGCCTCTTCAACCATATGGTTTTCCACAAAACCATTACCTAGTGAATTACCTTTTTCCACAACACTTTCTCTCTACAGTCATGAATCTGGACTGGTTGTTCCTCATAAGAGAGATTCTCTTCCAACTAAACTACCTCTGAGCTCAAAATATGAGATGGATCTGGTATATAAATTCTCAACATAGAAACATGAAAAATATTGTGTACCAGGGACAAAAATCGAGGCAAATCCACTCTATACACAACTGATCCAACTTTCTCAAGGATTTCATAAGGTCCAATGAATCTCGAACTCAACTTTCCCTTCTTACCAAAACACATCATACTTTTCCATGGAGAAAATTTAAGAAAAACATGATCACCAACCTCAAAAGAAAGATCTTTCCTCCGGTTATCCGTATAACGTTTCTGCCTTCTCTGAGCTATTATCATGTTCTTCTGAATCAATTGAAATTTTTCTGCCATCTCTTCTACCAATTATGGTCCAATCAATTTACTTTCACCTACTTCATCCCAAAAAGCTGGAGTTCGACAACACTTTCCATATAATGCCTCAAATGGATCCATCTGTATACTGTAATGAAAACTGTTATTATAATAAAATTCGTCCAAAGAAAGATATTGGTCACAACTTCCCTGGTAATCTAGTGAACAAGCACGTTGCATATCATCCAATGTTTGAATTGTTCATTATGACTTCCCATCTGATTGTGGATGAAAATCTATACTAAAATTTAATTCAATACCCAACGACTTTTGAAGGCCTTTCCAAAAGTTATAAGTATATCTGTGATAACGATCAGATACATTGGAGAGGGGAACTAAATGAAACCTGACTATCTCTTTAACATACAATCGATAAAGTTGATCTAGAGACCAAGTATCTCAAATAGGACGGAAATGAGAAAATTTATTCAACCGATCAACAATAACCAATATTGCATTATTACCTCAAGATGTCTTTGGTAATATCATAATAAAGTCCATGGATATATTTTCCCATTTCCTATCTAGAATCAGTAAAGACTAAATCATCCCTTTCTATAACTACCTCTCAACTTTAACCTATTGACAAGTTAAACACTTCACAGTAAATTCAAAAATATATATTTTCATTCCATCACACCAGTAATACTCTCGAAGATGTTTGTACATCTTAGTGCTTCTAGGATGAACTGAAATGGAGAACTATGAGCTTCACATAACAACTTATTCTTCAACTCTGATTCACAAGGAACAAATAATATTTTCCCACACTGCAAAACACAATCATTATCAACGTTATATTCTGGAAACTTACCCTTCAGATCCAACTCTATCTTTTTCTACAACTCACTATCTTCTTTCTACAATTTCTTAATTCTCTCTGATAGAGATGATTTCACTGACACATGAAACAAAACAGAAGAATTTCCCGCACCAACAACTTCTATACCAAAGTTCATCAAATCAAAAACCAAAGGATATCGTTACAAACTTAGCATGGTTAATGTATAATTACTTTTTTGAATCAAATCATCAACCACTTTATTTTCGTTTCTCAGATCGTAAAGGGTCGTGCAATCATAATCCTTGATTAATTCTAACAATGTCCTATTTCTCATGTTCCGTTCTTTCTGAGTTAATATATACTTCAAACTTTCATGGTTAGTATATATTTCACATCTTACTCCATACAAATGATGGCTCCAAAATTTTAAAGCAAAAACAACAACAACTAATTCCAAATCATGTGTAGGGAAATCTAACTCATGAGGTTTCAACTGATGTGAATAATAAGCAATTACCTGATCATTCTGCATAAAGACACAACCAAGTACTTTCAATGAAGCATCACTATAAATAACAAACACACCATTTATGGAAGGTACTACCAAAAATGAAGCATTCATCAATCTTCTTTTCAATTCCTGAAAACAATCATCACATTCTTTTGTCCAGATAAACTTAACACCATTTTGAGTTAATTTAGTCATTGGACTAGATAACCGTAAAAACATCTCAACAAACCTCTGGTAATAACCTAACAGACCAGGAAAACTATGGATCTCGACAATATTTGTGGGTCTTGGACATTTTTCAACAACTTTTGTTTTAGCAGGATCAACTGTTATGCAAATGTTTGAATCAATGTGACCACAGAAAGATTTTTTTGTAACCAAAACTCACACTTGATGAATTTTCCATAAAATTTCTTATATTTTTAGGAGTGTAAGACAAAACTTAAATTACTTTCATGATCCTATTTTGTTTTAGAATAAACCAACATATAAACTATAAAAATAACCACTATTTATCACCTGAGTCAAATAATCCATCACTACAAAAAACTGTTCCATTATGATTCTGACCATCTCAAGTTGCTGATTTAGAAGGTCAATTCTCCTTATATGACTTCCCAACACAACATCCTTATTTCATCTTCAGAAAACCATTATTAACACATAAATATATTAGGCTAAGAAACATGGTAATCTGAAAATTCTATATGATTTTAATATTACAATAAATTAATTTATAGATATTAATTTAACAATACCCCAACTCCTAAAGTTGCCTAAACCGACATTTGATACCAACTAGAAGGACCCAACCATAAACATAACATAATATTAAATTAAATGAATAATTCACATTGAGAATATTTTCAGGTTTAGAGTTTTAGAGAATTAGGGCATAACTATTACATTACACTTCAAGAATTACAAAGTAGAAACTTTTACTTAGTTTCCATTTTTTTCACAATATAAAAACTCTTGAAAAAAAGAGTCATGTATAGTTCCATGTTTTAGACAGCATGACTTTTCCTTGATCCTATCCTTGAACCTATTCAACTTTATGTCCTATGAAAAACATTTCAAAAACATGGGATGAGCATAAAAATCTCAGTATGGGATACACAAAGAAAGAAAACTATTAGTTTTTCAAAACAACAAGTAATCCATGAATACTTTATCATAAGTAATACTTTTCACATTTAGGAAGTATCAAATACTCTTCAATGAATAAGATACCATTACTTACCCTTTTGTAACAAAAAGATTACTATAAAATGTATATAAAGAACACATAACATATAAAGGTAACATGGGACATAAACATGCATAAATATAATAACAATACGGTCGACTTCCACAGATATCACTAAATGGATTAGCCATACAGCCGACTTCCACACCCAATGCATTGGAGGTCATAACGTAACCACCCAACCTGGTTTATCACAACACCACCCATCATTTGGTTTATCACGTAACCACCTGTCAAATGTCCAAATACCATTATAAAATCAAAACACATACAACAAATATAAAGGAAAGATGAAATTTCTACATTTCAATCAAAATATATCACTCAAAGATATTGACATTACAAATCCACTATAAAAAACATTATCAATACCCAAAATACGTAAAAGATTATATGGTATTTATTTTCCTTTTAAAAATAATATGGCTTGTTAAGGAAGCCAAAGATCCAATAATATTTGCGGTGGCGGAAAAGGTCGTTGTCACCACATACATTAAAAAGAAACATTAATTTTTTGTCATTTAGTAAAACGCATCATAGATAAAGATTCCATTTGAATGAAATTAAAAGTAAAAATAATTTTAAACCCCATATGAATGAAATTTGTGTATAAATGAAAATATGCCTCAATGAAAGGAGATTGAGACGAAGTCCCTTACCTGGTGTCCGACTTGACCCATTCGTTCTTTAATCTCCTGAATTATAAATTAAAATTAATTCATAATTTCTTAAGATACTTTTTCAAAATAATTATTCCTTTTATATCACTTTTTACCATGTTATTAACAATATTTAATCATTTAAGTTAATAATGGTCATTTTGTCGATATTTGGTACTCGAGTCAAAAATAGACTTTTTATAAATACTCACTGTTCATGTGTTCAAAAGTTCATTATATCCAGAATTATATTCATGATCTAGATATAATATATATCATATATATCAAGAATATACATGTATTTATATTAGAACATAACATTTGGAGGTATGAAATGAAATGCACCGTTCATAGAGACTGTAATCCATACGTACGCATGAACGCTACTTTCATTCCTATTTCGTATTTAATGTAATGAAAACATAATGATACATCGTTATATTATAATTAAAGTATATTATCATATTTAATATCATTAAATAAATCCTTTTTACATACCACGTATGGTATGAATGAGTCATTTCACTTTGATGGGGCAGTAGTCCGCACTTCCTTAGATGAAATTATCACGTTTACCCATTATGGAAACCATAAAGGTATGATATAAAATTAAATACAGAATAATAAAGAATACATAAACATAATATATATCATATATAAATATAGTTCCATCATAATGGCCACTTTTTGAGGTGGTAGGAGATAATTGAACAATCATCATTTCGTGAGGTAGTAGTTCTCCATCCACAGAAACCGTATGTTCTTTACCCCTTAGATGAAGGTGTGTGTAATTTGTGCTTAAATATTTATCATAAAAAATCCTAGTATATTGAGTATACTGGTGTTGATATAATATAATGGAATAAAAAGAGTTTAGGGGTTTGCAGAAGTAAAATGAAACAAAATAAATTAAAAAAGACGTTACCTTTAAATCTGGTAACTCTCTTTGGTTTGAACAAAAAGGGTTTATTGAAGTGCCTTATTTCTAATGTAAGGTTTATAGGATAAAGAGAGGGATCCTGAGAGATTATTGGAGTAGATATTGGACAATCCAAAGGTCTTGAGATGTTTGAAAAAGTGGTAGGAAGTGAGGGCTTTTTATAAGTGGGAGGAGGGGCTCTTTTGGAATGTTTGAAAATATTATTTTATTATATAATGATTTTCAATTTCTAAAGGTCCAAAAATAATTAAAGAGGACGATAAGGTGTCCCATGTTCTAAATAAAAGCATACAATAATTATTGGACTAGTTTTTGATATTGTTTTAATTTTTATCTTCTTATTTATTTAAATCATTCATTAATGATGTAAACACTACATCATCATTCTGTCATAAATAATTTTAATTATTTGATGTCTAAAAATTATAAAAAAATTAGAATGATGAAGAAAAATATTTTTATATTTCTAATTAATATTTATAGTCAAATATATCAATTATATAATCCCACATTAAAATTGTTTTAATAAAACAATACATGTTTATTGCATTTTTTATTTTTACTTTAAATAAAAAGTTAATAATGTCATTATATTACTCAAGTGGCTCCATGGGGTCCCCAAATTGACCCATGGATTGTATTGGTCCGAAATGACTATTAAAATAAGGTTAGTACAAGTTTCGTGGTAATTTTATATTATTATAACATTATTTTTCCCTTAAATTACACTAATTACCTTTAACCGCAGTTAATAAAAGTCAAAAGTTACTATTCACCAAAAATTATTTTCATCACACTGAACCACATTTAATTACTAATGAAAACAATGTATGTTAGATTTTTTAAATTCAATTCACAGATGTGGTAAAATTTCATTTAAATGAAAAAGGCAGTTTTTAAACTACTACTTTGTGGATTCACTATTCATTAAAAATTGATGTTTTTCAGAAAATACAAAAAATTCACCCTAAGAAAAATTTGATATTCCAAATTTAAAAATGATGTATATTTTAACAAATTGAAAACATAAAAGTTGAATTAATTAATTTTATAATTAATTCCTGCTGTCAAAACAAAAAGCGTGTTTTTAAGAAATAATAACTTTCAACAGATTGATAATTTTTAATGTCTAATTTCCAAGTGAGATTACTTTCAATAGTACAAAATAGATTAATTGGTAAAAATATATTCTATTTACACTTTAAAACCAATTATAAAGTTAATATAACCATTTAATTAAATTAGATTAAATGACGGTTTTTAATTAAAAGAGAATAGTTTTCACTATTCATCAAAAAATTAACTTTATCTGAAAAATGCCAAAAATTTACACAGTAAATTTGGATGTCTTGGTTCTAATGAATAATTTTATTTTTCATAATAGAACATATAAGATCGAAAAAAACCATATTTAATGTGGGTTCACCGTTAAAAGGCGGTAAATCGTCCATTTAGTGACTGTTAGAGTATTTATTATTAAAATCAAGTTCCTTTCTTGTTTTAAGCCTCTAATTTTTTTGGATAAATGTAAAAAATATATAGAACCTGTATAATCATGTTTTAGTTAGTTATTTCCATTCCCGCCAATACAATGGCATGGCGTTAACTACAATTTAAAATAATAATATTATATTGTTAGTGTGTAATGTAAGAATTCAAAGAAACCCGTTCTTGTGTATCGGGTAATCCATCCGACATAGAATCCCCTTTAAATTAAAATTAATATTTAATTCACAACTATTAATAAATATGAAAATATGATATTTCTTTATTTACATGGGATGTTACAATTATTTTCAAGGTTTCCCCATTATATAGAAGTATTGTAAATTTCTATAGGAAATATGAATAGTTTATAAGTTTAATGAACATATTAGATCTATTTTTTTGGACAGAATTATTATGAAAATATACTTAATGTATTTATTTAAAAATCAATCTCCCAAACATTAAAACCTAAGAATCTCATTTATACTCTCAAAACCAAAAATGTCTACAATGATAGTTAAAATATTTATTCTTTATATTGAATGTAGGACACATATACATATTTAAATGTGGTTTATTCATGAGTTTTTAATGTTAGTATATGATATGTAGGAACTAGTGGGGAGAAGGTACTACTAGAAGTTCCTTTTGTTATTTTGGTCAATCCACTGTATTATCTTGATCAAACCTTCTATTTCCCTATCATTTTATCTGTTTGTAATAACATAACTCATGTGAGACCTTTTTTTTATCAACTCTCATTGGATATTTATTTTTCTTTTCTTAATAACATACCTCATTTGTCATTATATGATTAAATATTCATTCTATGAAATTTCTAGTATCATCATTATCGGATTCCAATCAAGATGGTCACTGCCACTAGGCCTAATTGAAGTGACTAGAAAAATGAGTTGATGAAGGGGGAATCAACCTTTGTGATGTGGATGAGAGCATGGAAGCTATAAAGGATATATTGGAATTGGATTTCTATGAAGGGAGACCCCTCCGGTCTAAGTTCATTATGAAAAAATATGGTTAAGGCTGGAGGAGCTGGGATAAGAACCCCATGAGATTATCATGACATGCGTGATGCTTACATTTTCATCTAAAAGAGATGGAGGGTGTTGTTATATGGATGTTGGGTAGTATAGAAATTAATATGTGGAATACAAATTTCATGGGTGATATTGTCCCTTTCCTAGGCTGTCTAACACCCATCATATCGTTAAAAGAGGTTAGTTTGTATCCAGAATTTCTCGATGCTATTTTGAATAGGGATAAAAATGAGATTTTAGAAATCATTATATTGGTTGATCAAATTGACAGTAATAAATTTTTGGTATCCTCCCCTGGGAGTTTCTCAAGTAGTTCCTTTAGGATGTTAATTCACTCTGGTAGTATTTGGAATGTGTGGGATTCAAAACCGTGGTGCAAGGAGATCCCTGGAAAGATGAATTTTTTAGTTTGGCCCATGAGGAATCATGAGACTCCCATTGACAATAATGTTCAATTAAGAGGTTATATTATTTCCTACTGATGTCAGTGTTGTAGTACAATGCAATAAGAAACTACAGATAATATCTTTTTCCACGATGATTGAGACAAGAGAATATGTAATTTATTTTAGCAGGGATGAATCTCAGGGTCTCCTATGGTATGATGCAAGGTGTGATTGAAGACTAGTTTCAGGGGTCGGGTCATCTTGGGATGAAGGAAGAGGTTTCAGGAATTGTTCTCTCAATAACTTTCCGGATTCTTTAGGAAGTTAAAAATAATGCAAGGTATGGTGATGCAATTTCTAGACATCATATTTAGGTGCGAGTTAAGATCTTACCGATGGAACTATTGGAATTGATCATTAATGTTGGCCACTCCATCACTTTGAGGACATTTATTCCTAGCTAATATATCACTAGGGATTCCAAGAAACATAATAAAGGTTGATGGGTTAGATGCCCCACCTACATGGGAATAAAATTGAATGTGGATTGGTCATGCTTGAATTGGGAGATTAGAGGGGGAGGGCTAGTTCGAGTGAGACGAGGTTCCATAATTTTGGGGTTTTCATACTTTTTTTGGTGAAGGAAATTCTCTGTATGTGGAGGATAAATATTTGTCCATAGGTTTATATTTATGATGGTGATTCAACATCCAAATTACTGAACTCGAGACCGACTCTTCTATGTTGGTCAAGTTACTTCTTGATAAATGCGATATTCCCTGAGGTATGGTTTACATGATAAGGTATTATAAGATATATCTAATTCAGAATATTTTGGTCAACCACACATTAAATGAAGGGAACAATGCAAATGATTTGTTAACTAGAATAGGTAGACCAAGAGAGAGATTGATTATTTACAGTTTCTTGGGGTTATTTCCTAAAGATTGCAATCTTATTGTTAGAAATTATTCCCTTATCATTCATTACTTCTTTCCCTTTATCATTCAACTAGGATTCTTTAATGCATTTTTATTGAATAAAAATGAAATTTTCATTCACATAACATAGGATATTATACAACAAACCCATCACAATAGGGAGGTGCATGGGTGTTAAAGGATATAAATCACATATAACTTTACCAATCAGAATTATAGTAATATAATATTATCAAAAGTTTTTTGATTCACATATATGATAAAGAGTAATTAATAAATTAATTACCTTGGGTAAGGTATATAGTTTAGGGGAAGTCATAGCCTCAAAGCTAGTGGGGACGTTTGGTTGTCCATGTGATGATCTTTATTCATATGTTAGGGAAATTTTATCACTTTTCAAATATTGGTCTGCTAAACCAAACCAACCAATAATATATTTCAAATAGTATATTTTTACCTATAATCCTCATATCATTTGATATGTATCTTATTTTGGGTTTTTTTTGTAAAAATATTTTTTATATGGTAGTCCAAAACCTACAACTCTAATTTGATGATATTGTTTTAGCCACTACACATATATTGAAATTAGGTTTTGTTCAGGTGAAACTGCTTCCAATTCTAAAGTATAACATGTATATAAATAATATGGAGGCTTCTTTATATATTACTATTATTATGAATAATAAATTACAATTATGTCATACATAAATATGATTTCTGTAAAGATTTGTTTATCTTTATCAACTAGTTTACCCACATTATTTATGTGGGACTGCTTCTAAATCACATGATATGAGATGTAAATGAATTTTTATTTTGATTCATTAACATGAATACAAAAAAGGAATATATATAGTTTCACATCGCATAAAAATATTATTTTATATTTAAAACCCATACTTTTTTCTTCTCTATGGAAGCATACCTCATACTATCTTTGCGAAAGGGGTATATTGGTGCTGATGCACATTCTTTATTTTCAATTCTACATTTATGTTTCATAAATTATTATTTTTGAATAAAACTAGATAGAATAAATGATGTAAAAAATATATTATTCACTAGAATGAAATAGAAATAAATTCTCAATGGTATGATTGATGAAATCATTCCATGTTTCCTACTTTATAATGTGTTCATAAGTAACTAGTGGGTGAGAATTTACTTTCCCCTCAACATCCCTAAGATGAAACTTGGTATGAAGTTTATTGAAGCCTATATGGAATTTTCTATTGACCATTATTATATATTTCATACAAAAATCATCTAAAATAAATGAAATCTCTGGTGGATATTGAAAATTAAATCAATTTTTCATTATATAAATTTTTAGTAAAATAGAGAAAATGATTCATAACATTACGTTAATATCTTCTCAAATGGTTTCCTTTTTTATAATATGGAAATGGGTCCACAAATCTATATCAACTGGAAAAGTCATTATAATTTTAACCCCAATATAACTAATAATAATTGACTTTTTGGGTTCAATATGTTAGCCACATTGATTATAGACAACCTAAAAGATTGTACGCTTTATTCTTACCATGATAATTTTAGTCAACACAATGATGTAATTTTATTATTTTTCTTCATAAATATGTTTTTGATACCATAATAATTATGAAATTTCACCATCAACAGTCTATTCTTACATAATATTTAAAACATCATTATGTGAAGAAGTCATTATCTTTATGAGTAGTCAAACATTAAATTTAGTTTTTTTTGTATAGTAAATAAAATAAAATATTATGGAAAAAATATATGGTCTTGCAATATAAACATTTGAGTGGCTTCGATTATTAACTTTCCCTTTTAAAAACAACATTTATTGTTCAATGGGGTACAACCATCTATAATGAAAAGTACCACATATTTGAACCTCTCTAACCATGTGAACCATTTTATAGACCCTTATATTAACTAATGATTATGGGAAAAAAGTATCTAATTAAAATAATATGACTTCATCATCCTTTTTCACTATTGTATTTTTTTTGAGTCTATAGCTTTACTAAAAATTGCTTTTGAAAAAGGAAGAGTCTAGGTAATGTATGTCAAGAAATTTTATACTGAATACAATATAATGTGATGGAAATCAAATCATTTATCAAAAAATAAAAATCAAGTGATTTTAGACCCATTAAATTGAAATTAGTCTTTTACATGACAATATTGATTTTTGATAAATACCCCTATGGAAATTTTATAACCTTATGGAAAAGGGAAAGTTAACCTTCACTGGTGCTTACCCTTACCTTATCCCCATGTTAATCATGGAAAACCTAGAATTAATGAATTTTTTTTCAAGGAACATTAAGTAATGTTTTAATAACACTAAAAATTACATTTTTTCTATAAGTATGACATCAAAAAGAATTATGACACAGAACCAATTCTAGTATGGTAATTTAAAATAAATTGATTTATTTTTCGAACCAGATTTCATAGGGTTTTTCAAAAATGGTTTTATGAAAGTAGTGTCATTATCATTTACATTATTGAGTAGTTGTTCACCCATTAGTGGATATGATTTTGTGCCTCATTCACTATTCCTATCAAATACTGTTTCATATGATTTGTGTTTATTTCATCAAGATAAAAATTTATGATGTCATAAAAACACTGTCATTGAGTATTGTTTCAACTGAATTGTGTTTGTGAATTATTCACAAATGGGACACCCTAAATTTCCTTTAATTATAAAACCTAAAAAATTTAGATAATTAATAAAGTCATTTATCATCCCATACAACATGGACCTCAATGTATATTCTTCACTTCTATGGGAATCATATATTATAACACCTATATACCACTTACATTTCATTTTTTCGATCAGTGGAGACAAATAGACATCAATATCACCACCATGTTGTTTTGGTCAAAATATATGAATAGACAACATACTGTATTTGCACCTCATGCATAACCATGGCAGGAAATTATTATATAAAAAAATAACTATCCATGTACTTTGAGTATTACTCTATACACCAAAGGATTTATTCCGTTCATAGATAACACAAAACAAATGTTTCTCATATCATTTCCAAGCTAAGGATACTAATAATCAATCTTCATCCACTAAAGAGAGTCTCCCAGATGACATAGTTTCCCATAATTAATTCTTTTATATATATGTCTTGTCAATTATCAAGTAGTTTCATAACATCCAAAGAGTCTTCTAAACCATGGAATAATAGTAATGTTCTATAAATATTTTTATGGTATTAATTACTTTTTCTTATATTGATTCATGAAATAATTAATTCATTTTTGGAGTGATCAATAGTCATTGCAAAAAAATATGAAATCATTTGGTTAATCATTTAATTTATAGAGATCACTCACATTGATTATAGAATTAATTTCACATCATATATTTGATAAGGAAGTTAATTATCTTCTTGTATAGGATCTTTCAGGAGACTAAGTTATTCTATAAAGCTGGTGTTTCTCCATCTACTACCAACTATGAAATTACATAACTTCAATATAGCTGAAAATGTTTTGTATTCAGTATTACCACTAAATAGTTGTATATCAGAATATCTAATTAACTTCTCAAACAAATTCTGATAACCATGAAGGAAATCTTCAATTTCAATTTTCAATTCATCTATATGATATCTATCATTATTTACACTAGTATACAAATCAAATTATCCATCAACTGCAATATCATCCCAATCGGTGTGCCTATTCAGATATTCCACATGTTTTGTATAATTTTTTTGATTTGATCAATTCCATGATAAATCAAATGTTCTTTTAACTCTTATAGACTAATTTATCCTAAATAAAACAAGTGTAACCATGGATAACGAATTTGAGTAGGTTCATAGGATTGCTCTATTGAATATCCAATAAACTCTTTAACTCTATTTTCATACTATTTTGAAATATTATTAGTGTGTATCCATTTTCGATTCCGGTCCATCCTATTAACTTCTTAAAATATTAATTTTGATCAATAAATAAATAAGTACACATAAGATATTCATAAACAATGGGGGACATTATAGATAATTCTAATAGTGGGTACCCAAAATCTGAATGTTTTCATTTATGATTCTTAAAAATTTATCATTTTACACAAGGGTGATATGAAACGAACCAAACTACGGTAAGAATGTGATTTTTGGTCTGTCCACTCTATTTGACATTTTGTGGGACAAAAAGGTGTTAATAAATATGTTGGAAAACAATAGTTATTTATTATTATGTGGTAGACGTACCTTGAAAATTATTTTTTCTCTTACTATTTAATTGTGATTTGGATTTATAAATTTGTGTAGAAATATATTTCCTTATAACATAAAAGGTCATGTAATCACTGGATTTTAAATATGGGATAATGATCTTGGAATTTTTTGAAATGAATGCATGAAATTATTATTGAATATTAAAGTGAAGTTGAATTCCATGTCATTAAATATTTATGTAGATTATTATTAGCCATGTATTATAGAAATTCCAACAATTTTATATGTACTATAACCCAATGACAAAACCCTATTATAAGAAATAGTAGTGTTACAAATCATAAGTTTATTTAAAATATACCAAAATATCCAAAACCTATTTTGAATTTCCTTAAAAGCACCACAAATATATTCAATTATTAAATATTCCAAAAAATTAAATTAGCATGGATTTTACATTATTGAGATCTAAAACATTTTGATTCCCCCTATAATAATTAAATTTATAACTATAATCTATCCCTCACATCTAGTAGTCAAAAGATTCATGAGTATACCATTAACAGTCACACAGATCACTATATGTTGTCTCTCACATATAATAGTTAAAACATTCAGAGGTATATCCAAAAGAGTATACTCATTGTTAATAAAATTCATACCACATGTATGGTTATGAGATATTATAACAAAAATTATAATATTATTCTACTATATTCTAATCCTATATATTTTTGAGAAAAATGCCTTTTAAATTATAACTTTTTATGGGTGATACTCAAAGCATTCCTAATAATGCAAAAAAGATCAAAATAATAATATTGTTGTCATATAACTTAATAAAAAAAATTTTTGTTCTAAATTAGAAGATGAATGTTATAAATACCACACATCTCAAACCATGACTAAATTTTTTCTTATCCACCCCTCATAATTAATGTAACTAGATAGGAAAATGAATCTGAAAAATATTTTTCTCAACGTCAATATTAACCAAGGAAAACAAACAACACCTTCGGTTTTAAATACCTATTTGGTGATTGATTTTCATATTTATAACAATAAAGTATTCTACGAAATTTTAAACACAAAAATACACCCTTTATATGTCTGTTGTTTCTTTTAAAAATTAGTTTTAACGAGTTTTTATCATTCCAGCACTCATTTATTTAAAAAATAGTATACATTTCATGAGTACTTAACTACTGAAAATTCCATTTTTAGAAATATCATTCAAAATCAATCAAACCAAAACACAATATACCTATTTATTCATTGTACTTACGGTCCATTCTTAAAAATAATGTTTTCAATATCTATGATCCATAAACCAATCCATAATAGTCAATAATTATATAATAAGTTTAAATTATATAATTTCACATTATTATACTCAATCAAAACACATTATAACTATAAATTAAAAAATAAACAAAATGAAAATCAATAATCAAATAAAAAAATCCAAATATGAATGATAACCTCATCAAAACTAAATTAAATTATTAAGTAAAAAACAATATCATCTAATCAAAATAAATATTTAAAACCAAACGATTAGAAAAAAATGATTATTGAAAGTAAAAAAACCAAAAAAGGAATTGAATCTATAACAAGTTGAAGAGAGAATAATGTGGATTATCCAATTTCTAGTGATGGGGGAAACACCACTATTTATAATATATTCATCTAGTTCAAACCTATATGTGTAGCTCACTCGACATGGGTAACAAATCCCACTAATACTAGCCTATGTGGATAAACAAAAACACATTTTCCAAGCATAAGGTGAATTATCCAATTTCCACACTAGGTGACGGAGTGAACTATGAATTTGAGACTTGTTTTTGAACATATATAATACTGAGAGGGTAAATCACCCTATTTTCTTCATTCTAGAGAGGGCATGATAGAACCTTGATACTTGTGATGTTCAGTTCACATTGAGAATGATTTTATAGTATGAATAGAGATGATCAACGACAGTGATAAGTATGAGCGGTGGAGAAAAAAAACATTAGATTTGGTTATTGATTAATCTAAGAGACGATCGAGGGCGAGCAATATGGGATATGAACTTCTACAAGATATTGAACATCCTCATAAAAATTGGTTTAGTGAAGGTTATTTTTGAGAGATCATGGAGGATTTTATCAGTACTTCCAAAAAAGAAATGATAAAGAGTGGTTTTTTGAATTCTAAAATTATAGGCACTGATAAAGACATATATAACTAATTTAAATAATATAATTTTCATAACTTAAAAATTTAAATGTATACAATTATAAATAATTATATAAATCTAAATGAATATAATTATTGATATATCAAAATAATTTCAAATATGTATTCATAAATATAGTTATAGTTATATATTTAAAATTATAATTATAATTAAATATATTTATAAATATATTTATAAATATTTATATATTATTATAAATATAATTATATCATTTTATATATTTATATAATTATATATTTTTCATAATGAAATATAAATATAAATATAAATATAGAAAATATATTTATTATTTAAATATATTTATTGTAATTTTATAAATATGTAATTATATAAATATATAATTCTTTTGTTTAAAAAATTATATTTATTTTTTTATAATGATAAATATATAATTTTATAAATATAGTAAATATATATTAATGATTATATTTATTTATAAATATTTATTTTGAATATTTATATTTATCAATATTAATGAATATATAATATTAAATGCATGAATATTAAAAATGAGTGAAATTGAATAATTAAATAATTGTATACATAAAAAATATTCAGTAAATGGATATGTTTCATTAATTTTACAAATTATTGAAAAATATATCAATATAATTTGAAATTATGATGAATAAATATTGAAAATACTAAAACTTTGAAAATAAATATTAAATAAATTATAAAAAAAATTCCAAAAAAATAAAAAATAAAAAATATTAAAAATGAATAAAAAATTATAACTGAAATAGTAATAAAAATTAGTAAAAATTTTTATTATAAAAAATAAACCATTTTCTGTATATTATTGTCCAAAATAAAATTCTAAATTTAATATTAAAATTTAAATAAATTACATAACTATTATGTATACATTTCATTTTAACAAACAGAGAGATGAATCAGTCACCCAATTAAATCCCATAATAAATTTATTAAAAGTTAATTTTGACAGTAAAAACAGATGGTGTAATAAGTTTACACTGTTAACAAAATATGGAAAATATAGACTTTGAGTGACATAAAAGCCATCAAGAAGAACACATTGCAACAAACCTATATGAAAAATCCTATCGACTGCTAAGAAAGTCATTGTATCCACAAATATAGCTTCACCATGTTCACATAAAGCTCTGAACATCATATATTATAGCCCATGCATATGGTGTAATAATTTCACTCCTTCTACAACGTAAAATTAAAATGTACACTCATGGAATGAGTTTTTAAAGCTTTCAGAGTAAATTCTAAGAGTAGTAAACACCTTCAAGATATGATAAAAGAGAGTCCAACCAACTGCTTCACCTAGTATTTTGAACTCAATCATTCTTAAATGAACAGTAATGGTCTTGTTCTTAACTTCTGGATATAAAGAGAAATTCCTATGGAAAAGTTTTATTCCCATGTCCCAAAAAGAATAAACATTTGTCTTTTTCAAGTAATCTTGAATATATAACACATCCATGACCTCATATCTGAAGATCCAGTATCTCTAATTCAATGAAAAAGTTGAAATCCATTAACATTGATCACACATAAATCCATGTCCAATCATACTATATAAATAATCCTATAATATCATGTAGCTGACCCACAACACCAACACTTCAAAATATGTCTTCGTAACGGAAGTAAAGAATCTCCCAGAAGATATAAAGCAACAACCATAAAACCCCATTATCCCAAATAAAAACAACAGAGGAAAACATATATGTAATTGAAACCAAATAATGGGATCAAAGAACCATCTGAGGTAATAACTAGAAGATAGACTAACAAGCCTTCAACTGTGATTCAAACAATATAACTCAATAAGGGATATGATTATTCATAAGTTGAGGATCAAATCACAAGATGTGAACAGCCAGCCTATGACATGTTAATTTACGGGGATACAATATACCATTACTGTCAAAATCTCAGGTTCAACTGGTTCAAAGATCTCATATTTAGAAAAGTATCATCAACCTTATATAAATACATATTTATTATATTAATTACAACCATATTAAAATATTAAATGTTAATTAACAATCATGTAAAAATAAATATTAAATTGGATAAATGTACAATAATATTGATAAATGAAAAATTTTAAATGAATAAATTAAAAAATAAAAAATATATTATTGAATAATTACGTATTAAAAACATTTATAATGAATGAATTAAAAAAATATTAAATGAATAAATAATTAAAATATATAAATTATAAATAAAAGTAAGAACACACTTAACATTATCAGTGAATAAATTATATTAAATGAATATATGGTAAAAATGAGTGAAATTCAATAATATATATATAATTAAATAATTAGTATACATTTTATAATTAATAAAATGATGAAAATTATTCAGAAAAACATAAATAGAATATACATAGAAATAAATAGTATAAAAATTATTTAATTAGTTTATTAAGAATTTAATTATTATATTAATTATTTAATTAATATATATCATTAAATTATATATATATATTGAAAAGGATGTGTCTCGAAGTCCCCTTTTATTAATTAAAAAAAAGGCTTGAGGAGGAGGAACATATAAAACACCAAAGGTCCATAGAAAAAAACAGACATAAAAAGACCATTAAAAATCATTCAGCTCAAGATCTGGTACTCATGTAATGATGAGAGACATGAAATCCTTGAACATGAGGTTGTTTTCCCCTTCTCCAAGTTTTTTCCTATGTCAATGACCTGCCTCCATCATCCAAGAGTTCATTATCTCTGATCACCATCTTTTCATTGATATTAGGCACATGATCAATGAATAATACTTCCTCTCTACTATATCTATAAGTAAAAAGATCAAAGGTGTTTTTTCAAGACCTTTAAAATAGTCTTCACATGAGTATTTCAAATTGAGGAGGAATTAACAACCTTTTAAATAGAGTCTGAAGTATCATTTTCTCTCTCTAGACATGGAGACAAAGATACAAAAACATTCTCAGATCTAAAATATATTCTTTGAGTTGATTCAGAAACCAAACCAATTAGTTTTTTTTCAATATTAAATTTATGACATGACCCTGCATTGCCTCCATCCAAATGGGAAGACACAGATGTGTGTTGAACCACCCTGTCTATGCATAGAAGACCACCTATAGTATACACTACACATAGTCGTGACCCTTTATGTCCATTCAACCTTAATGCCGAAGTAGTAGTAGTGTTTTGTGTTATCATTCCATGAGTAGGATCTAATATAAAACCTGCTCCCAAATGGTCTTTGATTTCATTGGGAACAGAAGAAATATAATTTTTTTCATTCCTAGTTATAGATTTATAATTTATAAGCCTCCCCACTTGACCGCCAAGCTTCCCACTGACCAAGTCATGACCATAATCTAAGTGATGCTTTCTGGAAGAACTTTTCATGACCTATTGGGAGTTCAAAATTACTAATTATAGATGAATTATTTCAAAGATAGAAGAAACATGAGAAAAACATTAGGTTTGCGCATGCTACAAGTGGCTATCACTTGACACAGTAACAATAAAATTTGAGAGTGTTTCTAAGATGTATTACCTCTATTTGGATAAGATGTTTCTATAGATTCAATATCTATATTGATGCCTAGGGATCCCAAAAAATCCCTACCAGGATCTAAGGAAGCAAGAATAGAGGGAAGAAAATACATTTCATTGTCCCTCATAGGGAATGAATTGTAGTGATCATGCTCAACCTTTTTTCTTTATTTTTATTATAATTAAATGTCTCCAATTTAAACTTCCCTTTTCAGATCCTTGCACTGACCAACACATATTAATTCCACAAACAATAATTTTTCTACTATTGTGCAATGTGTTCCTTAACACTTGGCCATCAACCATGTCCTCACCATCATATTTCTTCAACCCTACCCCTGGACAAAACATTTTTGAAAGAAACATTAAATGATTCATCCTTACTAGAATATCAATCTACTAGAAAATGATTGTTCATTGAAATATCTACCCAGGATAGTTATATCTTTCGAAAAGGAGAATAGAAAATACAATAGGGTATATTTTATTAGTTATTTTGTTCGCACTAATAAAATTTTCCCTTTATCAATGATTTTTCAGCATATATAATGATAACCATTATTAGTTTTTTTATAAGCATTGATAAAATATCATGTTGAATAAATCGAAAAATAGAGTAGTGTCCATAAATACCCAATAGATAAAAAACTAGAAGTTAAAAATGGTGAAAAAGAAGTGCAATGATCAAGGTGTAAATCAATCAACTGTAAAAATAAAAAATAGAATAATGATCCCACCCCTCATGACTTGGATATTCCCCATATGTAGGTTAACTAATCCAATGAAAAATCCCATTGCCAAGATTTGACTCATCGTATTATCCTATCTACCTTCCCAAATATTAATACAAAATAAATGGTTCCCCTTATACCACTTTGTAATGGTCGACTTCCCCGAACTAGTAATCGCTGGCCAGACTGAGGGTCACCACTAAACCTTTGGCCCGCATCCCCATATACTAGAGACTATCAAAAAGTGTCAAGGGAACAATAAGATTTCCTAGTGAAACAGAAACATTTGATCATAATAAAATGATAATGAGAAATAAGGGGAAACATATTTCACATCACACCAATGGTGAAGAATGATACACTGTCATAGATTAAACATAAACCATGAAATGTAAAAATTATACTACAGGTTATTCAACAATCTTACATATCATAAACTACAAAAAATAGGTAAAAAATGGCACAAAATGGTAAAATATAAAAACTATCTGACTCCCAAAAGTGCCTTTAACCCTAGCCTTGATCCCATACCTAGCTCTATCCTAGAGTAAAATCATCCATTGATCATAGAGTGATTTCCATTGTCCATAATTGTATTCGTGGATTATACTTAGGTATCAAACATCATCATAATAAATGTTTGAGTATGTAATAGTAGGCCACCACTAGTGACATACCTAAATAATAAAATTTTAATAGTAAGTTCATGATATGGTTCCATATATAAACAATTTTGATAACTATAGAACTAAATAAATTAATAAAACTCTAAATGTGGAATCCATGGTCAACCCTGAGGATGAACCCACTAGATTTGGGCAATTTTGTATGCCTCTAAGAACATTGAGGGGGCCATGCCAACATAAAACCACACCATATCTAGGGGAATATACTCTTCCCCAATCCCACTGAAATATATGGGTACTATAGTCATCCCCTAGGCCCTACATGTTGACATTAGGTTTGGGTTCACCCGAGGTTTAACCATGTTTCGAGGATCCATATGTTAAAAAACCAGATAAGTAATATTAAGTTGAGGTATAACTCATAATTTATGTAATAAAATTATAAAATTTTAATGAATTAGTGCTGTAATCCATTTACTAATTTCAATATTAAAACTAAATATCAATTTTTTGAAACTAAAATGAATTTAAATACACTTAAAAATGGAAACCTAAATCCCATTTTAAATGAAAATGTTTCATTACTAAAACTAAACACCATCCTAATCCAATTTTATAATTTCTAAGGGAACAGTCCAAGAGGAATTATCCTAAAAAAGATTATCCATAATCCTATAGTTTTTCGATTAAAAATAATTCAATTTTCATGGGGTGTATTTCATTCCATTGACTTGGTTAAAGGTTTTGATAAAACATAAGGTAAAAAATACAAACGAACTTGATTAATATCACTAACACATAATAAAATAAAAAAAGACTATAAAAAATACTTCAAAACCACCTACTATGGGTTTAAGAAACATTCAATATTGGCCTTATATTCATATTAAAATGGGAGATATTGATGTAAACGACAAATTACTAGAAAATTAGGTATATAAGCTAGACATGAAGGAACACAAATTATAGTGAAAGAAAACAAGAATATAGGAGAGGAGATTCATTGATTTTCCACTTGATCTTCATTACACTAAAAAGAAACAAAAACTGATAACCAAGTAAGAGGATCTATAATGAATAAATAAGAGATAAATGGAGTCTTGTTCATGGGGAGAGATAAAATCTTATGGGGATAATGGATGAGAAAAAAACTAAACTAAGCCTTGAAAAAACTATACTGACTACACCGAATATACGGTGGGTTTCCAGTGGCTCTACAAGACTAAAAAAAGAACAATGGCTAGCCGGCGGCACTGGAGCCTTTTGGATACTTTCCATAAAATCCTCCCAAGACACCCACATTCATTTGAGAAGCACTAAACCCAATTTAATATTCTTAAAAAGGATTTTACATGGGATTAACCAAAATCATAAACAAAATATTAACCTCAAAGTTGGTGGGGTTTTACATTAACACTATCTATTTTGAATTAAATGTAATAGAAAATAGACCCTTGATCATTGTCTATATCTATGTGGTTAATAGTAAAAAACTTTTAATAACATATATTGTTTGTTATCATCTATTTTCTACAAACAATGTCATGTCATGTAAAAAAAACATAAACTTCAAATATGACTTTGAAACATAATTTTCATATAATTATAAAACATTTGGAAACATTTTTAATGTGTTGTTAAATATATAGATTTTTTAATAATTACAAAAATATTTTATAATATATCATAATAATTAATTACAAGTATTTTACAAAATTATACTCATATATTTAGTATATATAAAATTTTCAAAGTACAACGTACATCATATATAAAAAAACACACCTAGTATTTTATTCACAAAACATTTAAAATATAAAAAGAGTCAAACATGGAGAAATTAAGAATTAAAAACCATTTATCAATAAAAAATTTCATCACAAATAATTCAATTTAAGAAATTAAATTGTGAAAAACACCAACATATTTTGAAACTCATAAACTACAACCAACTCCTTTAATTTAAAATTTTATTGTAAAAATTTGTTTCATATTGAATTTAAAGTCAAAGTAAATATACATATTTTATAATATGAATCTTTATATCTTGGGAATAAATAACATAGATAATTTTAAGGAACACATAAATTTTATCCTTAAAAACAAAATTTCAAAAGAACTATTTTTAGGAATAATGTGAAATAATTATTGAATTAAATTTTATAAAACACAAAGATATTATTTGATAAATAGATTTTCATATTTTAAATAATAGTTTCAAAATTAAGAAATAAAGAAAATTTTAATTTTCTTTTATTATAATTAATTACCAAAATTAAAAAAATAGTCATAACGGTAAAAGTAAAATGCTTAAAAAGTGTTTTACTATGTGTAAAAGACCTAAAACATTTTAAAAATATGAATACTTGTGTATTTGTTAGAGGTAGATCATAAAAACCTCAAAAATACATTATTTTACACTTTCTATCTATTGATCCTTGAATAGAGACATAAAATTATTGAAATGTAATGGATACATTAAAAATTATCATTCTCTTCATTTATGAAAGGGGATCACTTATGCCCCATCATGATACACCTATATAGTTCAAATTAATCCTAAAAATCATCACTTTTTCTTTTGATATAATTCTATCTCATGTTGATAAGACTGTGGTCTAATATTATTTTTCCTATTTCATCTATTTTCATGGAAATTTCCAAGATAAATCCAAAGTTCTCAATGTGATTATTTCATAGTTATTAGTATTTCCTTCACAATTATCCTTTTACAGATATTCTATATCAAAAAAAATATATTGGAATAATTAATATTCATATTTCTTGTTTTTATTATATTAATGGATCTACTACTATTCAATATTATCCATCCAAAAAGAAAAACAAAACAACATTAATTGTGCGTATGAGCATACTACCACTTCCACAAAGTGATGTGGTTTGTTTTTTATAACCTATTTTCATGGATTGTAATTTTTTTGTATTTTATTAATTAAAAAGTTTAATATTTCAAAATTATAATTCTAAAATTATAATTTATCATATAACATAATTATATCCCACTCAATGTGAAATGGAATTGTTAATCATGGGCACAAGCGAACAACTGCCACCAGGTAATATGAAATGTATTTTTCATCACCATCCTAAAAGGTCGATTCTATGAATTAATTTGAAGAAGTTAAATGATATTTATGACATGTTTATGCTTCTCTAAATTTAAATTTACCATTATATAAAAACCATTCCTTACTCATAAGATCATTACTATACACTCTTATTTGAGTTAGTTTTATTACCTATGCGATTGGTGTTATAATTTTCACACCATGAATGATTGAGGAATATTATATAATGGTAATAAAATGTAACAGTAAAATATTTAATATTTATAATGATTCTGGAATGTTTTTTTCTAGTATTTTATATATATATACATATACATATACATATATATATAATACAACACCTTTATATTACTAAACATGATGAAACTAGAAAATCACAATTTATTTTCCAGGAAACATATTAAGGTATTTCACATATTCCAATTTGACTTAAAGAATAGTTGAAATAATTAGAATTATATCATGAGTAATCTAGTATGTATGAAATTTGAAGCAATAGTTGATAATTAACTCCATCACATCTAAACTTGTATACAACAAAAAATTTAAAAATTACTAACATATGATGATGAAAATAAACTATAACATGAAATATTATTTGTGATAGATGGTTATAAATGTTATTCCTAAAAGATAAGTTATTTTAATATGGAATTAAAATTAGTGATTAAGACAGTTATGTTAATTTAATAAGAGGTTAGAGCTTTTCAACTAATCTGGATGTACTGAATGGAGTTCTTTGTCTGAAATTCAATTTCTTGAGGAATATGTCATATTTCTTATAATAGAATCATAGATATGTTTTGATTACTACCTAATGGATTTATTTTTCCAAATTAGTGTAATTCATAGGGTCTGAACATTCATATCAAATTCTTTCTTAAAATGGAATTCGATTCAAAGGATATCTAGTTTTTTAAGGCTTTTGCATCTGAATTATTTTGTGTTATAATGTGTATTTAATACTTCCTTCCAATTTTTTATATACACACATATATATATTCCATGTATTTATTTTTTGATAATTTTTTATGAAATATATGGGATTTAAATATCTTTACATCCCTTTTAATGGGGGTTCAATTCCATTTTTAAAAAAGTCATAATGTATTATGATAACTCACATTTATTTGAGTTAAAACACCTCTTATTGAAATTATTTCTTATATTATTAATTTATTCCCGAATAACATATTATATTAGAGTTTCTACTTATATTTTATGAAAAGGAATGTTTTGATTCAAATATTCATCCTCCATGATTTTCACCATAAAATTATGACATTGTTATGAATAATTTTTTACCTTTCCATGTAATATATTTTTCTTCCTCTTGGTGTTCTAAAATATTTTTTAAAATGATTTTAAATCCTGATTATTTTAAATAGAATAAAATATTCTTATATTTTTAATGAAACTATAATTTTTATTTGGAAAATAAATTAATAATTTTAATAGGGATTATAATGGATTTTTTTAAAAAACGAATTTGTCCTGAATTTTTATATCCTCTCAAATAATGTTTTTAGAAGTGTATTTCATTATATATTTTATTTTATAAAAACTGAATTTTGGGTTACAAGTAATTTTTCTAAATTTTTTTATCATGATCAATTACTTCATTCTAAAGAGACTATTTTTAACGAGTTTTCAATCCTTTAAAAAAATTATTCTATATTATTTTCAAGTGATTTATCCAAAGATCATAAAAAGTAATTTGTTTCTATAATGTCATCCTTAATTCTCCTTATTTCATAACGGGGATATCATTAACCCACCATACACAATCATTTCCAGGATGTATTATGGAATATTATATAAAAGGTTTTCATGAAGCCTATATCCTTTTTATCATTTAGTTAAATGATATTTGAAGGATGAATGTTTTCTGGTTATAATGACATGTAGATGAATGGATGATTATTATGTGGTGGGTGGTTTCCTAAGTCACTATTCGATGCATTGGATAAGTATTAATATCTCATGGGATAATTTTGGGGATACATTATTGATGCCCGATCCACTATGGGATTAGGATGGGATTCCTACTACACTATTTTATGGGAATATAGATGTTATTTCTTTTCATCTTTTTCATGGGAACCATGAAGTGATTCCTACTTAACTATGTTATCTAAATTAGGTATTGATTCCTTATCTACTAATTATGTGAACTATATTTTCCTTACTACTCCAAAATGATAATCAGGTAGCGATTCCTACTCCCCTATGTTATGGGAAATGGGTAGTAATTCCATGATTACTATTTTATGATTTAAAATCCTATATTAGTTCTATAGATTATGATTATACATTATTTACTTGAAATAAAATATATTAATCCAAATGATTTTATTACGAGGTTCATTTTTATTATCTCATCATTCCAAAAAAATTCAATGGTCTATGTTTGTTCATTATAGATTACATGACCTTCATTCACAACTTATAGAAAACAATTATTATTCATTATTATTTTTAATAATATATTTTTATCTTAATCATGTATTCTAACATGATTTTGATCTAACCCTTAATGAAATGTTTAATATACTTCTCTTTTTGACACTTTAAGATGACCAATTTCATTTGTTTCCCTTCCCCTTATTATGAATATGAGTATAACTAGTGAGATTTCAATAAGGGAGTCTAGATCGGTTTGATAATTGAGAAATATTCATAGTTTTCTTAAAATAGGTTACTTATGTAACATGACCTCAAAGAAACTAAACCATCAGTTCTTGGGATTCTGAAATGATTTGTTTGTTTTAGTGTCTAACTTTTATAAATTTCATAAAATAAATATATGTTCTTCTCAAATTATTTGTAATACAATGTTTAAAGATTATGCATTTAGAATAAGATTTGAGAGTGCAATTATGGGTTCCATGGTTGGTATTAAGGCATGTTTTAATTATTTATAGGGATTATATTATTTATTTTAATATATTATGGTGACATAAAATTATTGAAAACCCAATGGATAAGTATATATATAGGAAACAACATGATGTTTTCGTAAAATAGTGATTTTTATAAGACTACTAATGGTGATCCAATATATCCCATGTACTTTAGGTTTTGATAAACTCAAATACCATTCATAATTTTCTAATGACCCTATTTTATAATTACGTTCATTAGGTTTTATCTTATTCTTATGTGTTTGGTGGTTAATTTCCTTAAGTATGAATTCTGGAAAATTTTAGTTGAAATATTTTATGATTGGTTAATAGGATATTTGAAAATTTTAGATACGTGGTGAAAATGGATAAATAAATTAATATAAAACATTAATCATCTACAATAAGTAATTAGCTACATCAATCTGCTGCATAATGAAATCACTTATGTGGAAATTGAATATTATAATAAGATCACCTATGTGATCATTCAACCACATGATATAGTTATGTCTATTAATAGGTTACATAAATAACCTACAAGAAGAAATAATCTATGTATTTTCAATTTTTTGTGTTAGTTTCCGCTACATGAGTGAAAATCATATATGATTCAATTACGCTACAAGAAGTAAAATCGACTCAATGAAACAAAATTAGTTATGTAGATTCAATTCTATATATCACCTATGTCGGGATAAAATATAGAATTTAATACCATTGATGAACTCGAGTGAGCTTATAATGTTGTTATAAAATCTTTAAATTATTGGTTATATATTTAAAGAAATATTGATTATAAGAAGAGGAAATTACTGAGATAGAGGACAAGTACAAGAATAGTTTATTTGTCTCTATTGTTTCCAAGGTATTTCAAGGAAAAATTAAATTTCATTGATCCTTAATTATACAAATTAGGTTATATTTATATAAATAAGATGTACTACATGAATATCATAGTGAAAAAAATCACAAGGATTTTAAAAAATATGAACTGTTGTGTACAAGATAATACATATAACTCTTTCTCAAAAACACTAAAAAACAATTCATTGTTTTTCTATTTAAATAAGGAAGAAGTCTCATTTTTTAGCTATAATTATTGAAGGTTCATAATGAAATAAGAAGACTCTCCTTGATATTGATACCCTTCATATCATATCTCTTGGATATATTTCTTTTATTTCAGTTTAATCTTACAGTTGTGACATGAAATCTATAAAAAATCATGTTTATTATATTTCTTTGTAAAGTTTACCCGAAAAAGAAACTTTTAAGGATATTAATTCAAAATACAATCTAGATATTGGTTGAAATGTACAATTATTGTTCCATATTTTGAATTATTGAACACAGTTGTGAAATCCCTCGAAAAAGAACTGATAGTGTGAGGAAAAATGATTGTTCTAGTGAAACTCATCACACTTGTGGATAAATGTAATGTTGGAGTGTAATAGGGGAATTTGATTCCACAAAACACTATAAATATCTGAGCATATTTATATTATTTATGAATTTATTTCAACTACATGTATTGTTTAAGAAAATATCAGAAGATAGTCAAATCTAATGAGGGTGGATTTTCTATGTGAAGAAAAATTTAATGAATTTAATCCCCCCTCATGAGTCCAAATATTGTCAATCTCTAAAACCATTTGGTATCATAGGGTAGTGATTCTTGATTTCTTAGTTGTAACACATTAAAATCTAAAGATCTCATAAATAATGGATGATATAACTAACAACCGATAAAGGATGTATATGGTTAGAGAACCCTATTTTTATGGTGATAATTTTGGTAGTTTTAATGAAAATATGATCATATATCTGAATAACCTTGGTGTTAATGTTTATCTAAAATCCATGAATCCATGTGAAATTATAAATACATAACCCAAAACCTGGGATGTAGATATAGAATAAATATATGATTTGAATTCAAAATATTTGAATGATATAATCTATGTATTAAGACCGGATGATTTCAAAAAATTTCTTAATTTTAAACAGCCCATGAAATGTCAACTACAATTTAAGTGGCTTACAAGGTAATAGATAACTTGTGAGATCTCTGATATAATTCTACCAAAATAAATTTTGAAAACATTAGAATGATATATGGAGAGATAATCAAATATTTACTTATAAAACTCACATAAATTGAAAATAAATTTTCTCCTTTAGGGATACCTATTAATAAACTAGATCAGAGTCGGAAAGTTCTCTGAATACTTCCACCAAGGTAGAGTAGTATTTCAGCCACTATCAAACAATCTAAAGAGGTAAAAGACATCAAAATAAAAGATCATATTCATACTCTAATGATGTATGAGTCATAAATGGAAGATTAGTTTGGATAATATTGGTTATTTAAGAATGAGAACACTTCTTTTAAAGTATCAACTTCAATGGATGATAAGAAGTGTAAATAAATTCAAATATCTGAGAAACTTGTTGAAAATTCATGAAGTAGTTTAACTTCATATCGTGAGTCTTCTCACTTTGCTAAAAAATTAAATAAGTTATAAAAATAGAGAGGATGTTTCAATAAACCTTTAAAAATGTATAGTAATTCATATGTAAAATCTTAGGAATAAAATGATATAAAGGAAAGAATATTGGACATATCAAGCTTGATTATGCAAATATTTAAGATGATAAAAAATTGGAAAAGTTATACTTCATGAAATATGGATATAATAATAAGGATGATAAATCCATGAATTCAACATGGAGTAATATAGAGGATTATAGTGATGTTTCATATTTAGAATCATAATTTGAACACTATAATCCAAAATCAAACATGTTTTTTATGGATCATACTGAAAAGATATATTATTCATATTATTATGAGCATGAAACATAAGCAGAAAATGGAAATTGATTATTTTAGTAACTAATGTATAATTTTTACAAAATATAAACTATGTATGAATATTAAAAAATTGAAATATAACTGTCCAAAAACCATATGAATTGATTGTTAATTAAAAAAGTAGAATTAACTAAACAAAATAATTTTTTAAAAACAAAACTGGAGAATTCTATTCCAACATGTATTGAATATTGAAATAAAATTTAAAATTTACTAATAGTAGTTAAATACTTTAAATATGCTACTAATGTTTTTAAAAAGGCTTAAAATTTTTTAAATAAATTTCTTGAAAATAATAATGCTCATAAAAATAAATTTGGAATAGTATTTCAAGGTGAAATAAAGAATATTTATATAAAAAATTATTTTTTACCTAATCAGAAAAAAAATATTTCAAAAATTATTATTTTTCATTATGGGTAGCTAGTAAACTATGAAAATAAACATAGTTTGAGAAACCCATAGTTATATGGAGTTAAAAATTAACATTTCATGAATTTTTTTTAATGTTCAATCTAGAAAATTCTCGACAAAACAAACAAATTTGGGTTCCTAAATACTTAGTTTAAAAAATTGTTGAACCCTAGGAAATATAGGAACCAAAACAATATAATTATTAATTTTCCTTTATAGGTACATAATTACAAGATTATATATTATATATGGTATATAGATTGTGTATTCTCAAGGTATATGAGTATATGTTTCTCAAATTATCAATCCTTATAAAAATTATATGGATCTCATGTCACTTTTGGTGAAAATGATAAAGGAAACATTATGGGATTTGGATATATTAGAAAATACAAAAAATCTATTTCTAGTAATTTTCATTATGTGTAAAGATTAAATAACAATCTGATATGTATCTCTCAAATTTTTTATGAAGGTTTTCTTGGAATTTTCAAATAATTATTATTCTGTAATTGAGGGAAAAATTATAAAATTTAATTAACAAGAAAAAAGAAAATATAAATACTATAGATATTAGTTATTTGATTAGAAAAATGTTGAACTATTTAAATATAAAAATAGATATTGATATGTTATAGAATATTAGGACATTGTAATGTTTATAAATTAAGAAAATTTTCCAAAAGGAATTTAGTTTCATATTTACAACTAATTAAATTGAATAAAAATAATACATATGATTCATTCCAAATGGATATGTAACACGATTTTTATTTTAATCCAATTTAATAGGTTTTTAATTATAGGCCCCTAGAACATATTCATATGGATATTTCTTGGCCATCTAGAGTTTAAATCATAATAAGAAACTATTTTTCTATATGTTTTAGCTGTTGATTTACCTTGATTTACCTAGGTTATTTTTTAGGGATAATAGTGATTTTTTTGTTCTTATAATTTTTTTTAATCTAGTTCAAAAATGGAATGATTCCAAATTATTTCATCAAGATTTTATTGTATAGGAGAATTTGAAAATCATTAATTCAAAGAATATGATTGAAAACATGGTATCAAGAAAAAGTTTTCTCTCCAAAGGATAATTGTAAAGACCCAGAATTCCCATGTAAGTTTTTTTGAAATAAATTTGAATTTTACAAGTCCAAAAAAATTTAAGGCACATGATTCTGAGGCCTGGTGTGGCCATAATCAATTTCTAATGTTTTGTTCGGGGACGTTCAGTAAATATAAGAGCGAGTTTTTATAACATTTTAACTGGTTATTTGAATTGAAATCCGAGGACACCGTTGAACACGCATCACCGATATTCTCCTAAGATGACTTTCACCTTAACGATAGTTGGTCGGGGGTGGAAGTTAGTTTTTGGGTTTTTCATGGAAATAATAAAATAAAATAAAGAAACGTTTTATTTTATTTTATCTACTATAACCACCCATGTGGAAGTTGGAGGTGGGTACTACCACACCTTAACCTCCCTTGAGAGGTTATGGTGGGGGGGGGGGACCACTCGAGATTTCAAAACCTCCCAATTTAAATTTAGGAGTGGGGACCACCCGACCGCCCTAATAATGGTGGGAGACGAAAACCTCTCAACTCCCCCATAAATAAGGTAGAGTCTCTTGACCTCCTCCACCTTTATTGTGCCAGCACACATGACATTTAATGTTCCAACAAAGTGATTAATTATCCTTCTTGAATTCATTTCCAAAAAAATAATCATTTTCTTAATTTATTATTTTAGGGATCACTCAGAAATTGGGTGGAATTGAAAGAGGAGAGAGCATGGGAGAAATAAATTTATCCAACAAAGAACTTCATCTCCTGACGAAGAACAACCTCGACTTCGACTTTCTTCCTCAGAACCTTCTTCGATATAGGATATTTTCGTCTACAACAAAATGATGTCCGCTTTCTCGTGCCAACATAGATGAACAAAGAACAAGGTAGTGTTTTTATTTGAATATGATATTATTCCCTTGATTATTTCCTTCTAAAACAAAGAACATGGATCAACTTCTTCTAGTTGATCCGCATATGTTTTCCATTTTGTGGGTTTTGGGATTAATCCTTGCGGGAGGGTTTGTTGTGCTTTATTCTTGTGAGCCAAATGCTACCACCCTAAACGTGGAGGGTGAGGACAAATCTAACATGGCCTGACCCCCCTACACCGTTCTTCTTTATGATGTTATTTGGAAAGGAGATTAGGTGACGAGAAGACGAAGGAAATAAAGGCAACGGTGCCGCCAACCGCGGCCTCCGCAACATGGACTGCCCCCCACGGCGTTCCGCGCCTCTGTCGAACGAACCAGATACGCCCCCTCACGGCGCCCCAGCAGAACCGCCCTCATGGTCTTCGCCCTTTTGGCCAAGCTGCCCTGGTCTGGGCCGAGCTGCCCCGGCCACGCCATCCGCCAGCGAAACCGGCACTGGTCGAGACGGCCCCGGCTGCCCTAACCTCGCGGCGCCCCGGCCGAGCCAGCCCCGGTCCCCCCCAGCCTCGCGGCGCCCCGGTCAGGCCAGCCTCCCCTGCCCCTCACGGCGCCCAGGCCGTGCCGGCCTCCTGCGCCCCACGTGGCGCCCTGGTCTAGCCGGCCTCCCACACCCTCACGGCGCCCCGGCTGAGCCGGCCTCCCGCTCCCCTCGCGGCATCTCGGCCAAGATGGCCTCCCGCGCCCCTCGCAGTGCACTGGCAGAACAATCCCGCACCCTCGCAGTGCCCTCTAGGACGAGTTTCCCATGTGGCGCCCTCCAGGCCGAACCACCCTCATGCCGACCCACGGCCGGTCTGCGCCCTCGCTGCCGGTTCGCACCCTAGTGGCCCTCCGCAACCCCTTGCGGCCTAATGGGCCAGGCCAAACCTAATCGGCTGGCCTGCCCAATGGGCCAGGCCATACCCAATGGGTTAGGCCAGGTCGACCCAGACTGGGTTGGCCCGGACAGGGTTGGGCTAGGTCAGACTGGACCTGGGCCCACTACAACCCCTTTACTTTCTTTTGGCCATACCATTGGCACCGAGCGTCCGTTTGATGAACCGTCAGTGGCCCTGATAATCCCAGAACAAGATGGTCCCTTCGAGTATACCCCACTGGGGTTTGAGGTATAGTTGAGATACGGCCAAGTCGGATCGTGGATGAATCCAACTAGGCCCCCGGGACTAAAATACTAATAACTCACAGACCGGGCATCTGATTGACGCATCGTCTGTTGCATTGAGAACCCTATGATGTGGCGGACCATTGAGATAATTATTCATGGGACTTTGGTACAATTGGAGTATTAACTGGTAGCTCGTGGAGCAGATCCTTCTAGTGATGAGTGAGCAGAGTGCGGAGACCTAGTAGCTGGATGAGGCCTGATGACTACTGACCGTTTGAATCAGATTCACTCTACTAGACCAATGTGGAGCTCTTGGTTGTGGCGGCAGACCCACAGTGGAGGAGCATTCTTGGTGATGCTGCATACCCATGGTACTCGACTTTAGGAGTACCTCTACAGGCTATGAGGGGTAGTGCCTGGGTGTGGCGGAAGACCCATGGTGGGGAGCACCTATGTGTGACGCAGTAGACCCACTGTAATCAATAGGTGGAGTACCTCAATAGTCCAAGGTTAGTGGGAAGAGCCTCTGTGTGACGTGGCATGCCCAGTGTACTCGATAGAGGAGGAGTTTTCCAGCAGCCGAGATTTAGATAATGTGAATAAAATCCTGGTTATACTGAGTCAGTACTTTTGTGTTTTCCTCATGATTGAGATGGATCACCTGATAACATAGGTATATGTATGTGCATATACCTAAGTAAGTTTATGTATTGATTTCATACTTTTTAGTATATCCTTGTTAGATTTTGTGAGACCTTGACGGTCATAGGGACCCTACTAAGTATCGTTATACTAACCCCTACAGGGGCTATGATCGCACCTCGTGTGTTGGATGCAGACGACAGAAAACGATGACTGAGTGTGAGAGTTCCAGGACTGGATGGTACCCAAAGGTGGAACTTACGAAGAGTTGGTACCCAGAGGAGACTGACAGACCTGGAGGGATAAGGAGGCTATATATGCCTACCTTTCAGTTAGAAACCCCGGAGGACGACCCAAAATCCGTTTTTACGTTATTTGGTTGTACTTGTACTTACAATTCCTTACACTTTACAGTTGGGATTGTATTTCCGTCCCCTTTTAGTTTTCATCACCCTTTCGTTATATAGTTTACTTAGTGTTTTTTATCTAGCTGTGTACTCTGTTGTGTGCATTTATAGGGTATAAAGGAAAACACTGATTGTGTGTGTGTTTTCAAAATTTTTTCTTAATGTTATCTCAACCAGGTCATCTAACCAGGTTTATTCTTTTGACCGTGTCGCATCTGTTTCATTCAGGATGCCTCCCCGCAGTCAGTCGTTTAGAGTTCCGAGAGTTGTACACACTGATATCCCACCGAGTGATGAGTCCTCGATACATGGCCCTTTTCCCGCAGAGGCACTAGTAGTACCACTCCGCACTGGACCACTGATGCCACCAGCCACAGCAATAGACGGTGTACGCCGCTTGAGCGCGTTTCAAGAGTTCCAGTGCCAGAGGCCAGCCAGGTTTAGGGGAGAGATGGACCCACAGGCGGCTAAGGATAGGCTAGAGGTTGTGGTGAGAGTTTTCCAACTGGTAGGGACACCAGTAGACCTCGTGGTGTTTCTTGCTGCCAGATTTCTACCAAAAGTAGTGGGAAGATGGTGGATCTTGATGCTCCAGGTTCATGATGAGATGACACTTCTCCGGGCAGACTTCAAGAGCCTATTTCTGGAAGAGTTTTTCCCGATGACTCTCCATGCAGTGCGCATTCAAAAGATACTTCATCTGTAGGAGGGCGGCATGACTTTAGCTCAGTACTCTATGAGGTTAATATAAATCTCATGCTACTCCACCGATATGGCTCATGACCCATTCTTCAGGGCTCAAACCTTAGAAAAGGGACTCAGGTGGGAGATCAGGGCTTCAGTGATCTCACTTAGCATCCCAACGTAGGCAGGGGTTTTAGATATAACCCTCTTAGTGGAGAGTTTCATTGCTGAGTAGTCTCCAGTAGTGAGATCCACCACAAGTCGACACCTAGCAGAGTCTTCTACATCTGAAAGAAGACAGATGTCACTGAGGTCCAAGAGGACCAGACCTACAGGTGGACAACTGCATGACCCAGGATCGGTTGTGTGGGGAACCCGAAGCGGATACAGACATGCCAAGAGTGGGAAGTGTTACACATGCATGGGGCAGGGCCACTTGGCTCAAGACTACCTGACCCACCATTCTGATGATTAGTAGATGGTAAAAGGACCTTCCAGGTAGAGATAGAGATTTGATCGAGGTAGTCCGCATGGAGCAGGCAGATGTGGCAGAGGAGCTGGCTGTGAAGCTGGCGGTGGACGATGATTCGAAGTGTTACCGCCACCACCACCAGGAGGTCCACCCCCAACCACAGGGAGCAGGTGGATAGGGGAGAGCTCAGCTCCAGGAAACTGAGGAATACAATCAGGGCACTCCGGAGATGATTCAAGGTACGATCTGTGTCGACTCCACCATAGTTTTAGTACTTATAGACACAGGTTCCAGTCAATGATTGATTTCCACTACCCTCAGTCAGATATTGGAGACTTCGACATAGCTGTTGGATCGATCCGTATGGCTAGAGACTCCTAGAGGAGCGGATTTGACCATTACACACTTGTTCCGATAGTGTGAACTTACTCTAGAAGGCGAGAGCTTTGGCTATATTCTCCTAGTAGTGGCGTCGAGGCCTTATGACATCATCTTGGTTATGGACTAGTTTTCTACATTCCATCTCAGATTGACTGTATTAGGAGAAACGTCTAGTGTCTCTGCATGGATGGGACAAGGTTTACCTTCACTCGCAAGAAGGATGCCTTTGCAGCAGAGGATGGACTTACTCGGAGGAGAGTGCAGCCGATCACTCCTTAGTTGGATGGCCTTGCCCTCAGAGCAGTTGATGTGGGAGTCTGAGCTATACTGTAGTGGTGGACCTATATGCGGATGGTTTCTCTAATGTTGTCCCAGGTCTACCCCCTCACAGAGAGGTAGAATTTTACATTGACATATATCCTAGGACAGCACCAATATCTACAACAGTGTATCAGATGGCTTACACAGAGCTTCTTGAGCTACGGGTACAACTGGAGGACTTGCAGGGGAACAGATTCATCCGGCCCAGTGTTTCTCCCTATGCAGCCCCGATTCTGTTCTCCACGAAGGTGGATGGGATCTTGAGTCTTTGTGTCGACTACCGATGCCTGAACCAGGTGACCGTAAAAAATAAGTACCCACTCTCGAGGATTGATGACCTCTTTGATCAGATGAAGGGTGAACGATGTTTCTCAAATATATACCTCAGATCATGCTATCACTGACTCAGAGTTCTAGATGAGGATGTGTAGAAGACAACCTTCAGATGTTGGTACGACCACTATGACTTCTTGGTATTGACTTTCGGTGTAACCAATGCTCCATCAGTGTTCATGGGACTCATGAACATGATCTTCCCACCACACCTCAATCACTTTGTCGTAGTCTTAATCGATGACATTCTGATCTACTAGACTATTGAGGAGGGGCATGCCTATCACTTGTGGGTAGTAATGGACAAACTCTGAGTGCACCGGCTTTATGGTAATCTCTAAAAGTGTCAGTTTTGGATCCAAGAGGTTCAATTCCTGGGACATGTCATATCGGAGGCTGGAGTTGTAGTAGATCCAGTGAAGATTGAAGTGGTACTTGCTTGGGAGCCACCCAGGAGTGTGACAGAGGTATGATGTTTCCTGGGTTAGGCTGGTTATTACTAGAGGTTTGTTCCAAACCACTCCAGAGTTATACCACCACTATCAGCCTTGAAAAAGAAGGGGAAACCCTTTTTGAGGTCGAATATATTCCAACAGAGCATTTTGGAGAAAAGGTAGAGTCTGACTGGTGCCCCCATTTTAAGGCTTCAGGAGGAAGGAATAGGGTAGGTAGTCTGTTGTAACACATCAGGGACCAGACTCAGATGTTTCCTAATGCAGGATCAAGCAGTGATAGCATATGGATCTCGACAGCTAAGACAACATGAGAAGAACTATGCTACCCATGGCCTGGAGTTAGTAGCAGTGGTCTTCACCTTGAAGATGTGGTGATACTATCTGATGGGTGAGCATTTTAAAGTGTAATTTGATCACAAGAGTCTCTGGTATATCTTTTCTCAGAAGGACCTAAACCTGAGACATCGACGTTGTCTTGTGTTCCTCCAGGACTATGAATTTTAGGTAGTCTATACTCTTGGGAAGGGGAACGTTGTTGCAGATGCACTCAGTAGAAGATCTGGTATACAACTACTAGTTGAGGCGATGGAGCAGCTGGCTACATTATAGATATCCTTTATGGATAGAGATGGAGAAGCTTTTCATCAGTCTATAATAGTCACTCCCCCAATTTATCATCGAGTTAGGGAGTCTCCACATGGGGACACTGGCTATGAGACATGATGTGCTCAGATATCCATAGGGCATGCACCTGATGGATTTTTTGAAGGTGAGGAGCACGTCATCCTCTTCAGAGGAAGTACCATGGTACTAGTGTCACTTTAGGAGTAATAGTTGAGGGAGTTCCAAACATCCCCTCTAGTGGTACATCCAAGAGTGGCGAAGATGTACTAGGAACTCTGACGATAACACTGGAAGCCGGGAATGAAGAAGGTAGTAGTAGTGTTTGTCTCTCGATGCCTCACTTGTCAGCAAGTGAAGGCAGAGCATCAGGTACAAGTAGGATTAGTTCTGCCATTAGAGGTCTTAGAGTGGAAGTGGGATGGGATATCCATGGAAATAATGATAGTACTTCCACGTACATCAAGGGAACATGACTCTATTTGGGTGATCATTGATCGACTCACAAAGTCGGCTCACTTCCTACTGATCAGATAGTAGGGTTCAGTTAGGAGCATGAAATGCCTCTATGTTCAGGAGATTGAGCGGCTATATAGATTACCTTCGATGATTGTCTCCGATTGAGATACAAATTTTACTTCCCAACTATGGAAGGGGTTACAGGAGATTTTCGGAACGTAGCTTCAATTGAGCACCTTCTTCCATCCTCAGATGGATGGCCATACTAAGCAGACCATTCAGACCCTCGAGGAAATGCTACGTTCTTGTGTCCTTGACTTTGTTCACAGCTGGGAGGATCAATTACCTTTGGTGGAGTTTTCATAAAACAATAGATATCACTCGATCATTGGGATGACACCTTTTGAGGCGTTATACATGTGACCTTGCAGATCACCTTTGTGCTGGACTGACCCAGGAGAGTCAGCACTCATGGTACCAGAGATGGTATGGGCTACCACGGAGAAGGTGCAGGTAATTTAGGAGCAGATAATGACTGCAAAGAGTAGGAAAAATTCATATGCCGACATCAGATGGAGACCTCTGGAGTTCGAGGATGGCGAACACATCTTTCTACAAGTCTCACCCCGACGAGGTCTACGGAGATTTATCCGAGGCAGCAAGTTATCTCTGAAATTCATCGGACCCTTCCAAGTCCTCAACAGAGTTAGCGTGGTGGCTTACCACTTAGCTCTTCCACCTCAGTTGCACTGGGTGCATGACTTCTTCCACATATCACAGCTAAGGAGATATGTTCACAACCCTTCTTACATCATCGACCATAGCGATCTAGAGGTCGATGATGGGGTGAATTTTTAGGAGGTTCCAGTAGAGATTGAGGATCCTCAAGAGCGGTTACTTCGTGGATGGTCGATACCTCTAGTGCGTGTTCACTGGCAGTACGTAAACCTCCAAGATAGCACATGGGAGTGGGAGGCTCAGATGCGTACTCAGTACCCCCAGTTGTTCGCTTAGTTTGAGTTGTGGCTTACGGGGACATAAATCTTGAGGTGGGGAGAATGTAAAGACCCAGAATTCCCATGTATTTTTTTTAAATAAATTGGAATTTTACGAGTCCACGAAAATTGACGGTGCTTTATTTCGAGGCCCGGTGTGCTTGGGATCAATTTATGATGTTTTTTAGGTACGTTCAGTAAATGTATGAGTGGGGTTTTATAACTTTTGAACCAGTACTCCAAATTGAAATCCGAGGACACCGTTGAACTCATAGTGTCGATATTCTCTTAAGAAGACTTTCACCTCAACAGTAGTTGGTCGAGGGTGGATGTTAGTTTTTGTGTTTTTTGTGGAAATAATAAGATAAAATAAATGCACATTTTATTTTATTTTATCTATTATAACCAACCATGTTGAAGTTGGAGGTGAGGACCACCACACCTTAACCTCCCATGAGAGGTAATAGTGTTGGGGACCACCCGAGTTTTCAAAATCTCCAAATTTGAATTTGGGAGCAGGATCACCCGACCCCCCATAATAATGGTGGGAGAGGAAAACCTCTCAACTCCCTCATAAATGAGGGAGAGCTTCTTGACCTACTCCACCTTTATTGTGCCAACGCACATGCCATTTAATGTTCCAACCAAGTGGTTAATTTTAATTTTTAAAATATATTCCAACAATATAATAGTTGGATTAATCTATTATTTTGGGTCTCACATGAAATTTGGTGTAATTTGAAGAGGAGAGAGCATGGGAGAAATAAAGTTATCCAACTAATAACTTCATCCCCCGACGAAGAACGCTCTCCCAGCAAAGAACGACCTCGACTTAGAAATTCTTCCTTGGAACCTTCTTCGACGTAGGATAGGTTTATCTACAACGAAATGAAATCCTCTTTCTCGCGCCAAAGTCGATGAATAACAAACAAGGTAGGGGTTTTATTTGAATATGATATTATTCCCATGATTGTTTCCTTTTAAAACAAATAATGTGGATCTTCTTCTAACTAGTTGATCTGCACATGTTTTCCTTTTGCAGGTTTTGGTATTAATCATTGCGGAAGGGTTTTTTGTGCTTCTTTCTTATGAGACAAATACTACCACCTTAAACACGAAGGGTGCACACAAATCTAACATGGCCCGACCCCCTCCACCGTTCTTATTTATGATTTTATTCGGAATGGCAATGGGGCGATGAGACGACAAAGGTGATGAAGGCAACGACGTTGCCACTAGAGGCCTTCACGACCCGCGCCGCCCCTGAAACGTTCCACCCCACCGCTAACTGAATCGAACGTGCCCCCCCACCCCCCCGCGGCGCCCCAACCAAATCGCCCTCGTGGTCTCCGCCCTTCCGTCCGAGCCGCCCAGGGCAGGACCGAGCCACCCTAGCCGCACCGTCTGCTGGCCGAACTAGCCTCTGCTGAGCTGACCCCGACCACCCCTACCTCGCGGCGCCCCGAACGAGCCGGCCTCCCACGCCCCTCGCGGCTCCCCGGTCGAGCTGACCTCCCGTGCCCCTCGTGGCACCCTGGACAAGCCGGCCTCCCGTGCCCCTTGCGGCCTCTCAGCTGAGCCGACCTCCAGCGCCCCTTGCGGCTCCCCGACCGAAATGACCCGCACCCTCGTGGAACCCTCCAGGACGAGTTCCCACTCAGCGCCCTCCGGGATGAACCTCCCTCACACTGAACTACGACCATTCCATACCTCTACGGACTTCCGCAACCCCTCACGGCCTATTGGGCTAGGCCCAACAGCCCGGGTCAAACCTAATGGGTTGACCCGCCCAACAGGCCAGCCCAGACCCAACAGGTCTGGCCGGGTTGACCCAGATCGGGCCGATCCAAACTAGGTCGTCCAAGACTGGGTCGGGCTGAGTTAGTCCGACAGGGTCGAAACGGACCCAGGCCCCCTACGACCCCTTTATTTTCTTTTGTCCATACCATTGGCATCAAGAATCCATTTGACGAACCTTCAACAGACCTGGTAATATTGGAGCATTACAGTCCCTTTGAGTATACCCCACTAGAGTTTGGGGTATAGTTGAGATATAGTTAGGTTGGATCATGCACGAATCCAACCAAGCCCCCTGGACTAAAATACTAATAATTCACAGACAGGGCGTCCAATTAACGCGCGGTCTATTTCATTGAGACCCCTATTATGAGGTGAAACTTTGAGTTACTATTTCATGGGAATTCATGAGAGTTGGAGTATCGACCAGTAGCTTGTGGAGAAGATCCTTCCAGTGACGAGCAATAAAAGTACGAAGACCTAGTAGCTAGCTGAGTCCCGACGATTGCTGACCGTTTGTCTCGGAGTGAATCAACTATCCCAGTGGGGAGCACCTGGTTGTGGAGGAAGACCCACGGTGGAGGAGCATTCTTGGTGACGTGGAAGACCCACAATACTTGACAGGAAGAGTACCTATATAGGATATGAGGGGGATTGCCTGGGTGTAGCGGCAGACCGATGGTGGAGAGTGCATTTTTGTGACGCAGAAGACCCATGATACTCGACAAGAGAGGTATCTCAGCAGTCCAAGGTTAGTGGGAATGTCCTATGTGTGACACGGTATTCCCACTGTACTCGATAGAGGAGGATATATCCAGTATCCAAGGTTTCAATAATGTGAATAAAATACTGGCTGAGCGGTGTGATTACTTTTTCGTTTTCCTCAAGATTGAGTTTGATCACTTGATAACATAGGTATATGTATGGTCATATACCTAAGTAAGGTTATCTGTTGATTTCATACTTTTTGGTTTGTACTTCTAGGATTTAGTGAGACATTGAGGGTCTCAGGGTCCCTACTGAGTATCGTTATACTCACCCCCGCAGGGGCTATGCCCGCACCTCATTGTGTTGGATGCAGACGATGGAAAACACTGACTTAGGATGAGAGTATCAGGAATGGACAGTACCTGGAAGTGGACCTTACGACAAGTCGGTAGTCGAAGGATACTGATGGATGTGGAGTGCAGAGGAGGTGATCTGTACCTACCCATTATGTAGAAATCTTGTAGGTTGACCCAACCGCTGTTTTTCGCTTTCTCCAGTTGTACTTGTACTTCCAGTTCATTGTACTTTATAGTTGGGCTTGTATTTCATACCCTTTTACATTTCAACACTCTTTTTTATACAATTTTAATAGTGTTTTGTATCAAGATGTGTGCTCTGTTGTGTGCATTTAAAGGTTATAAAGTTAACTCCTTCCCAGTTTTGGGGAATTACACCTTTGGTGCAAGTCGCCATCCCTTGGCCTTTGGAAGGTAGGCTTCGGGTAGTCACGACACGGGCCCCAGGGGACGGGTCGTGTCAATTACTCATCATAATGGTTTTGCTTAAAGGAGGAAAAATACTTTTCAATAATTTTTTATAACAATTTCAGGTGATTATAACCTACTTACTCATTTTTGTGTTTATGCTATGAGTACAACATTTTATATCATAAAAAGTGTTCAAATAAGTCATATTTTAATGAAAATACCCCATGAGTTATATAATTGAATGTATTTAAAAGTTTTATATTTAAATTTTATATTTTTTTTATATTATAAAAATAAAGGATAATATCTAGCTAGTTTGATTTAAAATATGATGGAGAAATTTTCCTAGGCTATTTTACTACTTCAAAATCATATTTAGGTTTCAATAAAGAGTCTTGGATTTTTGAAGAATGAAATCATGTGAAATTTTATCTAAGTGATCATTTTGGTAAAAAATAATTCAAATTTATGAACTAAGTTGTTATTTTTGGAAAATTATATCTAAAAATCTTTTTGATGAAAAAATGAAGAGATGGAACATTATTTTCCATAACCTAATCCTGAAAGGTTTAATACTGGTGAACATAAAATTGTGATTCCTAGAAAGCCAATACTCCTTAAGGACAATCTCTAAAAACTATTATAGGGAGTTTATATGAAGGAATTAGATATATGAGATGTTTATAAAACCTTGTATTTTTTTACACATTTTTTTTCACAGTTAAAACCAACGTCTATAGAACAATCCATTGTAGTTAAATGATGTGTTGTAGTTATACAATTGAAATTAAACCAGTTTAGGGTGAATGATATATCAGAATTAGTCAAAAAACTCTCTTATAATCCTATTATAGGAATAAAATGGATTTTTAAAAATAAAAAATATGTTCATGATGTGATAAATAAGAAACATTCTAGACAAGTTTCTAAGTGTATAACTAGGAAGAAGGTGTAAACATTGAGGATACGTTTTTTTAGTTGCTATATTAGAATCAATTTGGATTATTTTAACCTATGATTAATATATCAATTTTAAATTATATAATATAGATATAAAATATACTTTTATAAATTTATTTCTAAGTGAGTAATTTTTTGTTTAACAACCTTCTCGTTTTAAAAAGCCATATTTCCAAAATTTAGTTTCAAATTTACCAAATCTTTTTTTCCTTAAACAGTCACCAAGAGATTCCTGAGAACATTTAACCTCTTTTCTTTTGTAAAATGTTTTTTAAAATGTAAGGAATATCATTTATTACATAAGAGTACTTTGCTTTCATATATTTAGTTATTGAGAAATATATGTTGATTATGTAATTATTTGATTTAAAAATAAAAAATTGTGTAATGAATTTTCAAAATTCAAGAAAAAATAATTTGAAATGGAAAAGATGGTTGTGTTAAATTATTTTTTATGTTATAAAATTTATCAAAAATTATATGTGAATGTATTAAATTAAATAAAATGCATACATTACATACTTAAAAGGATTGGAATTGAAATTAGTAATGTGTATACAACCCCTATGAGTCCTAATGAAAAACCGGACTTGGATAAAGTTGGGAAACTTCTAGACAATAAGTTATATAGTTGAATAATTTGATTTTTATTGTATTTGACTAATATTACACTATATATTATGTTTATAGTATATATTTATGATTTATTTCTAGATAACCCTATATAATTATATTAAAATGTTTCCAAAAATATCTTAAAATATTTAAAAGTAAAATTTCAATTTACTTTCCTTTTCTAAAATACTTTTGATTCTAATGTAATGCAATTTTTAGATATTGAATTTGGAGGTGTTATACTAGATAGGATGAGTACTCTAGGAAGCATCCATTTCTTAGGTAAATTCCCTGTATCCTAGTCTAGTAAAAAGAAACATTGTGTTGCATTATCTACTACCTAAGTAGAAAATACTACTACTAGTAGTTGTAGTGCACAAATGTTGTGGGTGAAACACACCTTAATAGAATTTGGATTGATTTATAATCACGTCTCAATTAAATGTAATAAAGAATATAATATCAAAATTTTAAGAATCAAATAAATCACTCAAGAACAAAGCATATAAACTTAAGAAATCATTTTTTAATAGATCATGATAAAAAAGGTGATATTTATCTAGACATTATATCTATAAATAATCATTTAACAGATATTTTCAATAAACCCATTACATGTGAGCATTTTGAATTTATTAAAATAGAATTGTGTTAAAACATTTTTAAATAAATATAATTTTTTTCATTTATTTTAATTTATAAATTTTTGTTAGTTATTATTATTGAATATTAAAATTGTGTGCTTAAATGGAAAATTTATTTCACTAATATATAAAAATTACTCTTAAATGTGTTGTTTATTTATTTATATAATGAAAAAGGAATTTTTTTATTCCATTGATTTTTTATTTATATACTTTTCATTTGAAAGTAACCCTTAAATGAAACCGGGTACGTATTTAAATTTGGACATGGGTATGAGACCAATTATAAAATTGAATCTCAACCCGTTTTATATTTATATACATAACCTCCCTTTGAAGATGATACATTATCCTTTACCTCTCAATCCATATTCAAACATTAGCTGACATTTTTTAAATGTGAAATTAGACGTGTGTGGATGGTGGAAGCTCTAGTTCAACGAAGAAATATAAATGAATAAAATGAAAAGTTCATTCATAAAAGGCCATTGACATGGTGTGGATTAAGAAAAAGAAAATGAAATTAAATAATGTTATTGAGGTTTAATTATGTGATTTTTTGTTTGTGATAATAATTCAGGTTTTATTTTCTAGAATGAAATTAATGAGTTCTTGATTAATTTTATTTTTTAGTTTAATAAAATATAGGATGTAATAACATCAAAATTTAAAGGAAAGGAAATGGTAGTTTCTTTTACTTAAATGGATGATATCATTAATTATCACCATGAGAAGCATTTTATTTTAGTAATATTATAGTTGGGACAACATCAATTGGTCCAATTGAACTATTAAAGTTCTTTCTTCGAACCTCTATTTTGAAAAGATTCTTATGAAATATCTAATTTTTAAATGGATGTTTTTGTGTATGTTTATGCATACATGTATGGAACAAAAAGATGGATAAATGGATAAATTTCATTTTCAAGATTTTTATTTCATGTACATATTTATCAACATTGTAAATGTGAATTTTTCCAGAAATAGGATGTGGTTCATGCATTAATTTTTCAATTTAAATGGAAAATTGAACTACTATACTTATGGTAGATTTTTTTCATTTGTTTTAGGAAGAAATAAATTGATTTAAAGGAGGGAAATGCAGTTAAATTTCAAAATATTAATTCCATATATTAAATTCACTTGGTGATGATTTGATATTACTAGGAATCTGCTTCAAGTTCATTGAAGGTATTTTGTGAGGAAAATTTGAATTAGGGGGAGTAATATCAGACCTCACAACCTAATGATGCAATGCCTTTTGAGATGGTGTCTTCTTGGAGAGTAGAGGAGACAATATTTATAATATTCCAGTATTCATTTCTATTCATTAGTTATGAAATTGTTGTGTCTGTCTATATTTAGGAGAATATGGATTCATAGAACCAAGTAACAGGTAATGGTTTTGTGTCTTCTAAGGAAGATGAGCATTTGGTGATTGTAGTTGAGGAAACTGTTGATTTCTATAAAGATAGGCTAGCTATGTATGGCCTTTTTGATTATAAAGTTCATTGATGTCTAAATTTAGAATAAGGTTATTAAGAATATGATCCAATTCTTACTGGATCACTTATTAATAAAAATAAGGGGTTCTAATGTGGTTAGGGGAACTGGAAAAGAAGTCCCATACACCATTAGTACCATAATCACTCCAACTTCTCATAGAGTATATCCTTTATTAAATTAAATTTTATAGATATTGGTAAAGGAAATGGATTATAATGAAATAATGATAGAGAGTGACAATATAATAGATCACCATTTTTACTTAAAAGTATAACTAGTTTCATTAATAGCTGATATTAGAGAGATTCAAGATTCATTTGTCTTAATGTTAGAATATAATATGTTAAGTGAAATTGTGAATTCCCAGCCTATGATGATTATATTATTTGGAAAGATCCATATGTAAAACAATCAAGTTATAATATAAGTTCTAATAAACATGAGGAAAGGAAATCCATAATAAGTTTCTTGAAATATGTTTTCCCTACATAATATATTGTTAGATTTCTTGGTACTATAGTTTAATATCGAAGGTATATGATTAATAATCCTCCATCAAAAAAAAATAAGGTTCATCTGAAGAAGTTATTGATGATATAAAAACTTTTAGAGCTATAGTGAAAGAGACTATACACACATTAAAAAATTTTATATTGAGCTTGTTCAAATTTATAAATATATTCCAACCCTCTCTTGTTGCTTTCTAAAAATATATAGTTCTTCCAGATTTCCATAATGAAGTTAGTCAGATTATGTGAGAGTTGAGTACTATTTATTCTCAGATCTAGTGTCTCTAAGATGATCGTCTTCCCCCTGTGATGTTAGACGAGTTGAAAATTTATATGTTTTTTTTCAATTTGATGATACCCAAGATGCGATTAATAAGTTTGTTACTGGGTTTTATATATTCATGAATAACCATGTTGTTCATATTGAGAAATCTATAAAAGAAATTATAGAATAAAATTTTGGTGTTTTAGATCAAGTAAGATAAATGATTTCATGCATTGTTGAACCTATAAATAAAAACAATAAAGTAATTCTCATTATTTTAATGGAAAATTTTTCATTCGTTATAGATATTTATTACGAGAAAGATTGAAATGTAGATTTAGAAAAAGATATAGATGTTCGAATTCCAAATATATTAAGGGAGTTTCTTATTTACAAACCTCCAAATATAGTTCCTTATGTGGAATCATTTATTCCCTTTCCTGTAGTTATATGGTTTTTTGAACCCAATATATCTTTTAGTGTTTCAGTTTTTGAATCTTCTCTCAATGAAGTTAAGGAATATTATCATTGTTTTCTAGTGAAAGTGGCATGGATGGATCAAATGGTATGTTTAGTGAATGGAAGGGAAATTGATGTTTAGAAATCTATGAATATAATTATTATAATTATTATCAGGGATATTACTTATGGTTTATCTGCTATGGACATTTCCCTTCCACTTCATCCTCATTCTATCAATGAGTTTACAAGTTTCTATTTTGGTAATATAAAACATCCTAAGACATTTATCTAATATTTATTATCATCAGTGGCCCAAATACATGAGAAATCATCTCTTTTGATTATTAATTTTTTTAGGTATAATGTTTTTTTAGGATCAACATTTGTGTTAAATACTTATATCAATTGAGAAGATGAAATACTCTTAGTCCTGATCCAGCTGGTACTTCTACGCCAACCAGTTAGAGAATAGAATATTTTGATGATTCTTCAGTGCCATCATTTACAACTTCATAGACCTCTAAAACTAATCCAAACATAAAATAACCTTCACCCAAAACAATATCTTAGTTCTATCAAATTTTAACACCTAGGATATCAAACTGATATATTCTAATTGTGTTGAGTGGATGTAAATTTTTTCATCAAATAAATTTATGAAATAAATCAATATCTCTTAATTTATAATGTTTATATTAGTTATATATTTTAATTGATATTATATATAAATGTATTTTTATTTAATTTTAATAAAACTTATTATTAATACTAATCTATATATAGTATTCACAATATATTTTGATAATTAATCACTCTGAAGTGAAATATTTAACTTTGTTTTACCTATATTTTCCTTTTTTTCAAAATACAAAAATAGTGAGAATACTTATACCTTAAAAAGGGGGAGATCTATCTAACTTTAAAAAAAATTGATAAGAAATTAAGTGTAGAAATAGTACATTTTAAGCCATATGTATCTTATATTTTTTATTTCTAGTAAACCCTTTTAAAATTTCATGTTTAATATCTACTAGAATATACAATAGGTGTTGTGGTCATAAAAAGAAGGATATTGTTAGACTAATAATATTGATATGACATATCCCATTTACTTTAGGGGTTTATGGTCTCAAAAACCCTTCATGAATGGATGGTGACCATATTTTTATGTGTGTTCAATAGGTTTTATCCCATTCTTATGTGTTTAGTGGTTAGTTTCATTATATATAAATTTTTATTTTTTTTTCAACTGAAATATTCCTATGTTTGAAAAATCGGATACATGAAATATTTGGGTAAATGGTAAAAATGGATAAGTTAATTAATCAGCTACATTAATAAACTACATAAATGAACAATCTACATCAATAAACTACATCGTGGAATCACTGATGTGGAAACTGCTTGTGTTGACATGATCATGTACATGGGATATCACCTACATGATCTTTTGGGTGTATAAAATTGTTATGTGGAGTAATTGGTTACAAGAATGGCATAATTTATTTCAATAATCTATATTGGTTTCATTTTTTTGATAAAACTCATGCACTTTTCTATTTGGTTACGTGAAGAAAAATCTACCATGTAAATAAAAATCAATTATATGGATTCAATTATGCAAATTAGCCATCTCATGCGACAAGTTTATTATTATTACCATTGATGAACTCGAGTGATTTTTTTTGTAGTTATAAAATATTTAAATGCTCAATTACTTCATTATGGTAAACTTTATAGTAATAATATCCATGCACCAAGACAGAATACAAGTAAAAATAGTTTGTTTGTCTTTATTTTCTCTGAGTTATTTCACAGAAAAATGACATGTAATTGAACCTTGATTATTTGGATGATGTGTTTTTATTTAAATTGGTATTAGTACATACATTTCATAGTTCCAAATTTTTTTCAGGGTAATTTGTTAAAAAATAATAATGGAAGGTCATAAGAAAATAAAGAAAAAAATTCCCAAAAACTCTAAAAAATGACTCTTTATTTTCCTAAGAAAGTAAGTCAAAATAAGTCTCATTTCAAAAAAATGTGATTAATGACATATATTACTTTTTTCAGAAGACTCTTCTTGATCTAAATATCATTTAGATCATATATCTTTGATATCATTCTTTTCTATCAGTTGTATCTTACAGCTAATTGTATGAATCTATAAAAAATTCTTATATTTTATTATAATAGTTCCTGATAAAAAAACCTTCAAATAATATTTAGTGTAACGATTTTTTGGTTCTTGGTTGAAAGCACATGTGATTGTACCAAGTGTATAATTCTTTCAATTAGTCATGAAGTCCCTAAAAATGACTTTCAGTCCATAAAAGAAGGATTGGCCTAGTGAAACTCATCCCACTGATAGAGAAGAGTGGTAGCGGAGTGGAATACGTTACTTATACTCCCCAACCAATATAAATGTATAAATATTTCTATATTATATATTATTTTATTTCCATTTCATTCCTTATTAAATAATAGATCTTAAATTAGTGAAAAACTAAATAGGGTTGTTTTTATATGTGATGAAAAATTTAAAGAACTCAATTCACCCCTTCATAAGTCTTAATACGTCATATATATAACAAATATTATCTGTTTTCCTAGAAACTACATCCATTTTGGGATACTATAAAGTGGATGCAGCTGTGGAATCAATTTAGCTAAAGTAAAACACCCTAAAAAAGGCTTGTTGAGTAGCAACAATGTCATTACTCTAGTTTATAATGAGTGATCTTAAGACTTCACACATATCTAGCCCATCCCGAGGGGTATTCTTTGGTTGACCATGTACTCTTTACAATACATTATGAATAATTTATTATGATACATAATTAGGATAAGAAGTATGAGGGAACCCAACATAAAAAAGACAATATTGAATCATGAGTGATTTACAAAAAAATATAAAAAAGGATTAATATGATGGTGACAAAGAGTAAGAAACTTCAAACTTGAATTTTACATGTAATTATCTTACAATAGTTTTCTTGTAGAGTTTAATATTCACCCATCATGTTAATTAATTTAGGATATTGTAATGGTTCATGTCTGAATAAATGAATTTAACAATAAATTTCTTTAAAAATGTAATGATTCTCCTAGTGGGAAATGATATAGGATAAATTTTAGTGCTAAAAAACTTTTGGTCATGTTTAGCCAAATGTTATGCGTTATTATTAACAAATGAAAGAATAAAAATCTATCTAATATAGAAAAAAATATAATGAAGAGGTTTTATCAAATCTTTGGGGATTGATACCATATATGAATGAAGATTCAATTTCCCTATTTTAAAAAAAGTGAGAGGAGTACGGTATACGATTTCCTCAATGGAATGAGAAGATGTTTAATCTGTCGTAATTTTTGGAAATTTCCAATAAGATGCCAAGGAAAAAGGAAGATATTAATTAACATGAAAGGGTAAAATATTTTTTCCCCAAAAGATCCACTAGAAAGTTGATATTTTAGATGTGGGTAATTTCGAAACTATGGAAACTGGTGCACAAATCCAAGGTATTATGATGGATATTGATATAAAAAATATCTTATACTAAAAGGAAAAGAAAAATACAATTAAAAGACCACTATTTAAGTTGATAGTAAAGATTAAGTGGTTCGGGGTGACCTTTAATATATATTTGTTTATTTCTTATATCATGTAGGTTTTCATAGAATGTTTCTTCATCCAAGTCTTATTAATTATTTCTTTAGATGAATTTGACTTCATTTTTAAAATGTATTTTCTATCTTCACATTGACATTATATATGGGAATAAAATTTCAAAAAAATCTATGATCATATATTAGTTCTAGGATGAAAATGATATCTCTTGTAAAACTAATAATACTATAATATTTATGATTCCAAATCATGAGGGATGTTTAACTTAAATTGTAGGGGAAACCCATTATTCTGATTGTCCTATTCCAACGAAAAAAGGTATATTTCTAAATTTTGTAAAGTTTATATCAGTTGATAAATTATATATTGAGTGTTAGATAAGTTTTAGATAAAATTATATACATTGATTAGTATATCATAAATTAAAATTTTTAGGATGTAATTTATTTAAGGTGCAGAAAGCAACACCATAAGATTTTGAAATATATTTTTCCCTAAATGGGTATTATCTTTGATATGTTGTTTCACATAAAACAACAAACTAAAATGATCCACAACATATAAGATGAATATTATTAATAAAAATAAAGAATAATAAAACCTATAGTAAATAAAAATATGGTAATCAATTATATATTCATACAAAATATCATTAAAAACACTTAAAGTTTTAAAATGCAGTTTTACAATAAAAGAATTTTATTATATATATATATTTTCATTTTAAAAATAAATTATTAAATTTTGGAATTATAATTTTATTAAATTTATTTATTTTTATTTATATTATTTTAATTATCCTAATATTAATTTTGTATAGTTTTTTTAAATGAATGATTTTTTAGTTTATAATGAAATATAAATTTTTTTTCATAAATTATAGATAGTAAAAAACACTAATTATATGAGAAAGTCACATAAATTTGTTAAAATCTTTAATTAGTAAAACACATATTTAAGTTGTAAATTTATTCATATTAAATATTATTTTAATCATATAAAACTATAGTATAATTTTTATAAATTATGTAATATTTTATTTCAATTTAAAACAAGTATTCGACTTTTTCTTTTAATTGAACATTTTTATGGTAAACATTTGTTATGGATTTTCTCTGAATTACAAAATAAATTTATATTTATTCAAATAAACATATTTAATTCATTTAAATTAATAAAATTTATAATTTTACCATAATAATAAATTTTAATCTTAATAATACGATTTTTTATAAAACGATTTTTATATGTCAGGTGCATTAATTATTACATTATCTTTTATAAAATATAGAGATATTATTTTATGAAATTATTTTATTATTTTTAATATAAAATTACCAATTATTATTTTAATATAATTTTTATTTTTTTCCAGTAAAACCAATTAATTATGTAAAATAATTTGTGTCCATGGTAAAAAAAGGGTAAAGAGAGTTTAACTAAGTGTAAAAGACCTAAAAAATTTAAAAAACGTGATCCTATGTGTGTGGATGAGATGAGGTTCATATAAACCTCTATAAATCCAATATTTTACTCTTTTGGAGCCTTTATCCATTGAATAGTGACTTACCATTATTGATATGTAATGGGTAATTCCAAAATTACATTTCTCTTCACTTATGAAAGTGAATCACTTTCACCACTTCATTTTACAAATATCCCTTAAAATTACTCATGAAGCCCCTGATTGTTTCTCCTCTAAGTGTCCTATATCATGATCATAATACTATTGACTCAATTAATTTTCTTATGGTCTCTAATTCTTTGGAGATTTCCAAGAGAAATAACATGTTCTCATTATGAGTATTAATAACTCCTTAGTCTTTTATTCTTTATCTTCATCATTAATAAATTATCTATACCACACATATAATTAAATAAGTATTATTAAAAACTTTTAATGATATTAAGTTAATGTATAAATCATTAATCAATGCATTCCATCAACATATAAAAAAAAACAACATCGATTATGCCTTTGTGTAGACTACCACCTCTATGAAGTGATATTGTTCATTTTTCACCCCTTCATTTAATGGTTATAAAAATGACAGATTTAATAAATTAAAATGTTTAATATTTTAAGATTATAATTTTGGAATTATAATTTATCATTTTCTTTCATTCAATCACATTTATTTATGAACAAAATCGTTAATCGTGCGTATATGTCAACTACCACCTCTTTGAATGTTGAACTAAATTTATCCTCATCACTATACAAGGATTGTTCTTAGAATGAATTTGATGAAGTTAAATGATATTTATGACATGTTCAGTTTTTAAGAATTTATATTAACATTATATAAAAATATTATCATACTCGTTCAGTGGTTACAAAATTCACTATTTTGGGTCTCTTTTACCACCTATATGAATGATGTTATAATATATATAACACGTATGATTAGGAAATGTTATATAATGTTAATATCATATAATAATAATGAGATTATTTTAAAAAAAAAACTAAATAAATGTTTTATTAATATTTAATATATTTCATAATATACCACCTTTTAATCATTAAATACGCCGAAACTAGTTCATTATAATTTTTTTAAAAAACCCTAACAATAACATTCACTTAATAAAAGGGAACAATACTAATAATTGAGAAAATATATTTTTATCATTAATAACATATGAGTTATTAATATTGAACCTATTATTGAGAAATCACCATATCACTGCAAAACATGTATGCAACAATCATTCGAAAAAACACTAACATATGATGATAAATATAAACTATAAATAGGTAACGTATTTTTTATATATGTTTATAAATGATGTGTTTAAAAGGAAATTTTTTAATAATTCTCTAGGATTATTTTTTAGGATAGCTGTGTTCAATTTAAAGGTTGTTATATAATGTTTGACAAAGTGATATTTATGGTTAGGGGTTCTTCATCAAAACATTAATTTCTTTTGATATATTTCATATTGGGAACCATGATAACATTTAAATAGTGTTATTTCTACCTAATGGGTTTATTTTACCATATAATTTAAATTAACTAGGTTTGAAGATCCATATCAAATATTTTAATTAAATGTACTTTGATTTAATGTTTATCAATGTTTTCATAGTTTTTCCATCTCATTTTTTCATCCTTAATATATGATGTGTACTCACCACTTGTTGTATTTTAATGGGGAATGTATATATATATATATATATTCTATGTATCTATTTTACTATATTTCTTAATTGAATATAATGGTGTTACTAATTCATCTATATATCTCTTTTCAAGGGTTTTTTAATGGACATTTACTAAATACTAATGATATTTTGAGAACTGAAATGGGTTTTTTCTGAAATATAACATATTTTTTATTACTTATTTCATAAATTATTCTATTAATCCACTATAATATTGTCATTAAACATTATTTTTATCTATAGGGAAAATTATTTTCTTGATTCAAATTTTCTTCCATGATGAATTCTTTCCACATAAAAGTGTTACACTATTAAGAATATTTCCTATCCACATAAAGGAATATCATTAGATTAATTTCCATATTTTTAAATGGTTTCCCAAATGATTTTAACACATTGTAACTTGATGAAAAAATGAAACATTATTATATTTAATTAAAATTTAAATTATAATTATTAAAATAAATTTTTGACATTAAAAGGGACATTAAAGACATGTGTTTTAAGAAAAAAAATTCATGTAATTTTATATATTCTCAAAGAATGTTTTGTTAACAATATTTATCTTATAAAATTGGTTTTATAAATAATAATCTTTAATATTTTTGTAATTGTGTTTTTAATTTTTTAATCAAGATCAGGTATTTAATTTTACTGAAGTGTTTTAATGTGTTTCCAAGACATTCAAAAAATTTGTATTCATTCTTATTTTTTAAGTGATTTAACCAAAGATCCTAATAAGTAATTTTTCGTCTATGAATTTTTTTTTAATGGTCCTTAGGTTACAATTGTAATATTTTTATTCCATCATCCATATTCTTTATCTATATTCATTTTGGAATGTTATAGGATGGGTTTTCATTAAACCTACCTCTTCTCCCTGAGTTAATAATATATTGTTTGAAGTTTGAATGTTTTCATATTATAGAGTTACTTATATGTATGAATTATTATAATGTGAAATTTTGGGTTAATATATCAACATTAAATGAATTTATTAACTATTTTTTATATAATGAGATAATTCTAAAAATCAAGTTCTGATACTCTCTCCACTGTGGTAATCCTGAAGTTATTCTTCCTCCACTATGTTATGGGAATTAAGAAATGATTCACGGTCTACTATGTTATGACAATAAATAAGTGATGAAAGTTATACTATATTTATTATAATTAGCTATTAATTATTTCTCCACAATGGTTATCATGTATATATGCTATAATACCCCAATATATTGCGAAATATTGTTTTTGAATTAATTTTAGGTTTTTGATATTTTTCTTTTCACGCAAAATTGGAAATATTTTATTTATATTAATGAAATATTACTGGATTTCATTATAAACAACACCCGGTTATCTTTCACTAAATTAAACATAAATTTTATCTTTCTCTATGTGGAACACCTTGGTTAGCTTGCATTACACATAACAGTGACTTTCCTTAATAGCATGTATAACACCCATGAACTAGGTTTACCAAACTATAATATACTATTAAAATATTATTATTTAATAAGATATAACCTTGATTTTAAATTGGAAGTTATGAATAGTATTAAATGATTTTTGAAAATATGGTTTACACAAATATAAGATTAATTCATAGGTTACCAATTAATTAGAAATGAATATGAAAAATGATTGAATATAAAGGCTCATATTATTATTATTATAAGTTAAGTTACCCTAATAAATTGAAGTTATTACAATTATTTAGTGATATTAGTTTAATATATATGTTATATATTCAATAAAATACTTTTGATATTCATCCAATAGATTTTATAGACATAAGATAAGAACAAAACCAATTTTATGCATAAAAACCTAAATTTTTTAAAAAGGTAGTTTTACGACCTTTTAACAGAGAACCCATTTTATGTAAATTTTTTGGAAATTATATATATTTAAAATTTAAAAATAAAATTAATATTATGACGTGAAACATAAAAATTATTTTAGGGTAATTTTTAGGTATTTTGCTGTAAGGTTTCATTTTTGAACAAATAGTTAATAGCACTCGATTTTAATTCAAAACTGCTATTTCATATAATTTATTTATAAGGAAATATTATATTTTACATTTTTGAAAATTTTATTTGATAATATTTTTACCCATTAATCATATTTAGTTAACTATAAAAAATTTAAATTTAAAATTGGATATAAAAACTTAGAAAACTTTTGACCATTTTTTACATGAAAAACATGCACTATCGACTCGAATACGAGATTCAATTTAAATTAATTTCTACCACTTATATGATTAGAATTTAGAAAAATGGATTTAATACTTGTAATAATCATTATTTATAATTTCTAAAAATTTCAACTTAGTATTTGAGAAAATTACTAGTGAATGTAATGATAATAAATTACATCGATTAAGGTAAAATTAAGAATAACGTTGGACAAAACCTTAAATATAAGACAAAAAAAGAACTAGAAACATGTACGAGATTTATTTTATGTAAATTGTTCAACATTATATTTTTTCCATTTTTTAATCCACTTAGCATGTGAAAAACCATTATGTAATTCCTTTTTCAAAATATTACAAGAGTGCCACTCCCCACCCACTATAAAAGTCCACCTCTTCTCCCAGTTCATCACACCACTCAATCCAATTAGGTTCAGACAATCACTACTCGAATATCCTCTAAATAATCCTAGATTCCTACTTTAATCATCCATTTTGGATTAAAGGATTCCAAATAATTCTGTAGGTGCAACCCAAAAGCATTTTCCCGATTAAGAGGTAACACCCTCCCTCACACACCTTTATTTTATTTTCATTATCCACTACCTCATCTCTTATTAATTAATGATGGTATAAAAAAATAAGAATTAAAAATATAATATGATGTTTTTATGATATGTTTTATACATATTATTAAACACATATTCATCTAATGGGTAACGAACAAATTGTTTATGTGTCTGGAGAACTACCACCTCACTAAATATTGACTGTTCATTTTTTATTTACCGCCTCTCATTGTAGAAATTATAAAATAAAATCTGTTTATATATGTTATATATTATATTTATTATTTATTTATTCATCATTTATTTTTTTAAAGCACATATCTTTATTCTTTTCATTTGGTGTAAATACAATAATTTTGTTTGAGGATGTGTGGACTACCGCCCCCTCAATGTGATATGAGTCATTCACTCACTATATTGAATGTATTGTGGATGAAATTAGTGAAATTATATGATATATATAATAATATATTTCTAATTTAATAACTATATATTTATACTCATATATTTCATTTACACGTTTCTTTTCAATATGACAATTAAACTGAAATAGCATCCATGCGTACGTACAGTCTACCGTCTCCATGAACAGTGCAGTCTATTTCACAGTTCTATATTATATATATTATTATAAGACAAATATAATTAATATATATGATATTAATATCTAGGTTTACATTATTGAAATCATGATATAAATATAATGACCAAATATATGTCAAATTAAGACACATGCAAAAAACAAAGCGGATATTAACCAAAGTGAAAACTTAACATAGAGTTGCTAACAAGAGGATAATATAAAGTAATAATAAAATAATATATAATATTAGATATAAAAATATTGTTTTGTAAAATATTTATAATAAAATTAAATTTATTATAAAATAGGTTTGAATGGGTACAACTAGAGTCAAGTCACAATGTGAGGGAATATCATCTCACTTTTTATTTTCATTAGATACCGAATTTATTAACCAACCATTACTTTTGTGTGGTGCATATAATTTCAATGTATGAATTATATTTTTATTAAAATTAAATTTATTGGTAATTAAATATATGAATTTTATTATATTTCATTCACAGGGTTCATGTTTCAAAAGTGACCAAATATATAAAAGAGTTTTCTCTTCTTTGAGACACATTGTTTTTTATGTATCTAAATTATATTCGAAGTTGTATATACTTTCATTTTACATGTTATATCATGAATATAATTATATTAATGTTATTTTAATCTTTATGTAAATTACTTTTCTTACATGGAGAGTACGATCCCAAGTTTTCAAGTTACGAGAGGTTATTGAAACATTGGTTTTCAAGATAGTTTATGATTATGCTTCCTTGGTTTAAATATTAGGATCCATATTTCAAGAACACTCATGAACTTTATTCTCTTATAGTTATTAATAATATTATCATGTTTCTATACCATTTTATATTAACTTTTATAAGAATTTTTTTTTAAGAAATCCCGATATTACCGTCACATTAGTTGGATGTCTATATTCCTTCAAAACCATGTTTTATAAAAAGGGTCTCCAAGAATTTTATACTATTATATTGTAATAATAATAATAATAAAAATTTCCCTTTACTTATATTTTACCAATTTATTAAATGAATTTATTGTTGTTTTTGGAATAAATAATTTTTCAATCCTTTTACTGTGTAAAAGGAATGTTCTTCATAACCCATACGACATGTACAGATTTACTCACTGAAATTTCCATGAGGATTCCTTTTCATGTTTAATAGTATAATTTTTATGAATATTTTTTTAAAAGTAATTTTCAATGAAATTTGTTTCAAAACATTTTCATGATTTATATGTTTTGAAATTACTTTTTTCATGGAAATTTGTTTTCAAAATGTTTTCAATATTTTTTATATGTTTTCAAGTAAAAAGGTTTTCAAATTACTTTCATGCCTTATTTATAATTTTCCAATGTATTTTCAAAGAAATGTTCTTAAAAATGTTTTGAATATCTATTTATACATTTTCAAATTATTTTTTTTCCAAATGTTTTCAAATAATTATTTATAATATCTGAATATTATTTTTAAGAAAATGTTTTTAAATGGTTTTTATGTTTTAAAGAGATTTTTTCTAAAATGAAATTACATTTTCCTCAAGAAATGTTTTCAGAATATCATTCCATGTTCTTTTACAACTAATATGTAATCCTATTATGCCACTCATTATCTTGTAAGAAATTATCCAACATTTCAATTCTTATCTTTTCTTCAATGGATTATGTTTTAACGGAATAATACATATGAAACCCATTTCCATCTCACGAGTTATATGCATTTGAATCCACTTATTTTAACAATTTATGCTTTAATAAAATAATTATTAATCCTATCTTGTTTCTCTAGGTTATGGGGTCATGAAATGTTAATGATACCCATTTCATTTATTGGGTTATAATAGGATATTCATAAAATCCATTTTTTATTATTCATGATATAGTAAATGTTTTATTATATTTTGGAAAATGTATGGATGATTTTATTATAAGATGGGTGGGACCAATATCTCAGTCTAATTCATTGGGTAATAATGGATTACTCATGAGTATAAATGTTATGAGAGAACCAGATTACATGTTCACAATGTTATTCATAGACATGGTTTCATGTTTATATGTTTATTCATAAACCTGATTACATGTTTAAAATGTAATGAGAGAGCCTTATTATATGTACAAAATGTTATGTGTGAACCTGATTGCATGTTCATAATGTTATGTGTGAACCAGAATTCATGTTCACACCATTTTTTGTGGACCTAGTTTCTTGTCTATACGTCTATGAGAGGATCTAATTTAAAGTCCTTAACTTAATTTGGCAACCTATTTCCACATATAAATGTTCACAATGTTATTCATTGATGTGTATTTTACCATTCCAAGTCTTATTCCTATGATATCCTTTCATATATTATGCTCTTTATTTCCTTATTATTAATTTCTTATGAACTGAAAATTTTTATTTTGTGATTTAGGTTTATAATCATTGATATGTAGGGTTTGATTTTCAAATGATCATGATAAAATTATTATACCCTTAGGTTCACGATATGCATACACATTTACTTTTTTATCCTTGCGGAGTATTTTAGCTCACCACTTTCTTATGTTTTCTTTCCCAATGTTATGAAGAAATATTTGTAATTAGAAGTACTAAGGGGGGAGATATTTTTGGTAAACATTTAAGATATTTCAATCATCTATAAGATTATTTTTCCAAGATTCCAATCATACTGAACTAATATAGTCTTTGGGAACCTCTTCATATAATGTTTGAAGTATTATTAAAAAGTGATGTAAAGTTAATGTATGAAAAGAAAGGGTCACTATAGTTGGTAAGAAATTAAAGGATTAGTTATCCTTTGAAAACAATAATTGGAAAACATTAAAAATATTCCATGGTATATTTCTAAGGATATGTATAGGTATGTTTCTAAGGATAATTAGAAGGATGAGTAAACATTTAGGAAAATGTCCTGTAATTTTGGTAAGGATAGAGTGAGTGGCTTCTAAAAAATACATATTTGTCTAGATAATATAATTGGATTTGGCTCTGACACAGATGTACGTAGGGTTAATAACTCCAACAATATGACATGGGCTTGACTTGTGGTGATATGGTACACGACAAAGGGCATTGATGCACACTTGGTTTGACACTCGTGGGGGATATGCTTTGGTAATTTAAAAAAATCATAACAAACCATATTGATATATTTAAATATAAGTTTGATATGAATAACCTAGGATAAATCTAAGATTTCATAGATTAAAAAAATAGGATCCATAAAATTGGAATCCTATAATATTTTTTCATGATGATATGGTATCCTATTATGATAAAATTTTCTCAGAATATGCTTTATTATTTTATTAAATAAAGATATTTTGAAGGAACATGGTTAAAATTTAATGTTTCATGTATATGGGGATTATGAACATCAATTTCCCAAGTGGAAATCTTATAAAGAGAATCCATAAGGGGGTAAGGGTATTGGTTATACTCGTGATGATAGAGATACCTCAAATGAAAAGTGAAAAGTATTTGATTTTATTCAATTGTTGTTTACATTAAACATAAGAAGCATGATTAAATTGACATTGTGGAAATTTCAGATAAGATTTATTTTTCTGATTCTAGAAAAGAGGTATTAAGGAATAAGTGGATGAAGCAAATGTAATGGATAAAGAATAAAATTGGATTAATGAAGTATTTATGTTTTGTATTCAAATATTATGTTATATGAATCGTTAAATATATAAATATTTTCATTACATGTTTTCATTAAGGATTGAAAATTAAATGTTGAATGGTGATAAAGATATATAAAAGTGATTTCATGGAAATGTGATAATTCAATTATGGGACGTTAAACCTTAATTAGTTTCTGATATTGAGATAATGATTTCTGGATAAAGATATGTTGGGTATGAGTAAGTAAATTGGATGGTATGGATTACCCTTGAACTAATTATTGAAAAATTGATCTATGTCATAAGGGATGAAGTTTACAACTTATTGGATTTAATTATGGTATCCTATAATCATTTGAACAAGGAATAATGTATGTTTTACAAAATTATTTATGGTAATTTAGGTTATTATAATGTTTCAAGAGGATTTATGATGAGGGTATTCACATGTTTTTAATGTGAAAACTATGTGGTAATTTGTGATATATGGTGGATCAATGTTCAGATGATTTAAATAATTTATTTCTATATCATTGAATTTTCATCTTTCAGGAGGGTTATAATGTAAACCATTTATGAAAATTTTATGATAAACTTCATAAAAGTTTAGTAAGACTAAAGTGTTATCTCTCCATGTGGGGATTAATTAATTTTAAATATCCTATTCATACTACATTGTGTTTATGATAACAGATGACAATTGGGATTTAATATCATGGATCTCATTATCTATTAGTGATTTATGAATGAAAAAAATAAGATTCCTCTTTTGAGAAAGTGGTGATTTGGATCAAGGAACAATAAAGAGAGAATTTTTTCTAAAATCATGTAAGTATATATTTTCAATCAAAATTTTAAACATTAGAAAAAAAACCTTGGAACCAAAAATATTATCCTAGTACCCTTGTTTCTAATTGATCATATGGTCTTCTCGGTCATCAAATATTTATAAATTTGTGATTATTAGCATTCTACTGACATAATTATATATCACCCTCCACCAAAACTTGATGTTTATATTTCTATTCCATATCCATGGTTTAACTTCTAACCTATGTTATCCTCTGTTGAAATCGAGTTATATGTAACTTTTGGAAACTGTTATGGTTCCAACATTCCATTTTTTCAGGGAAGTTTTAGTATTCATTTTTACAATGTGGGTCTTTATGAATGAAAAATTCATGTATTAAACATTTTATCTCCCAGATACATTTTTAGGCGGAAATTAATTTTAAAGGGGGTAGAATGTAACAACCTGAGATTTTTTGAAATATATTTTTTGGAAATATTTTTCACTTTATGATATTCTTCATTTCACAAAACATAAACAATAAATTTTTATATTAAATAACTCTGATTGGATTGAGTTATACACAAAAACATGTCATAATGAAGTACATGAAACATAAATTTTATATTTATCTACAAAGAATACCGAGGTTATCTTGCCTTACACGCGACAATGAATTTCCTGGATTGCTTGAGTAACATGCATGGCTAGGGTTTACCGAAAAATAATATATTATTACAATATTATTATTTAAGAAGATATAACCTAAATGTTAAATTAGTGGTTATTAATAATATTAAATAATTTATGAAAATATATTCTTTACAAAAATATAAGATGAATTCATAGGTTTGCAATTAATTATAAATAAATATTGAAACCAAGTTAATGTAAACGAATTTATAATTATTATTATATGCTATTTTACCCTAATAAATTAGTGTAATTATAATTAGTTTGTGATTATAATATAATATATATATTATTTATTCAATAAAATATTTTTATATCCGTTAAATGGATTCTATATACATAAGATATGAACAAAACCCAATTTTATGCATTAAAACCTATATTTTTTTTATAAATGTAGTTTTAGCACCATTTGATAGATTTTTAATTCCAATTTTTTAAATTTTATATCTTACAAATTTCAAAAAGATATTCATATTTTTAGTTGAGAAATAAAATTTAGTATATGATATATTTTTGGTATTTTTTTTGTAAGGTCTCAATTCTTAACGAAAATTTAAAAATACTATACTTTAATTCAAAACTGCTTTTCAATATAATTTATTTTTAAAGTAAAATTATTTTTTAAATTTTTTTCAATGTTTAATTATAAAATATTCTTATCAATTAATCCAATTTAATTCATTATATGTACTTTAAAATTTATATTTGATATAAAAACTTACCAAATATATGATCTTTTTCTACATTAAAAACATGCGTTGTCTACTCGGTTGAGAGATTATATTAAAATTATATTCTGCCACTTTTATGAATAGATTTAGAAAAAATGGCTTCCATATTTGGAATAATCATAATTTATATTTTCAAATAAGTTTAACAATGTCTTTTACAAAAAATATTAATGAATGTAATTAAAATTGATTATATCGATTATGGTCAAAATAAGCTTATTTAAGGACTAAACGATATATTTTAAAGACAAAATCCACTAGAAATTTGTCCAAGAACCATTAAAAGGCCATATTTTTGCACTACCCACCCTTGAGTAATATTATTTGTATTATTTTATGAAATTTACATCTGAAAAACATGTATGTGATTTCCTTGTCAAAACATTACAAGAGTGGCACTCTTCCTCCACTATAGAAGGCCTCTTCCCCTCCCTCTTCATCACTTGTATAAGACCACTTTTGTTCTTCCAAAATCAGATAAAATATAATAAAAAACAATAAATTACTCTTTTAATCATCCCTTTGGGAAAAATATTTTCCAAGGAATCCCTTTGGTGCAAACCAAAAGGATTTACCCGATTAAGAGGTAACACATTCCCTCAAACACCTTTCTTTTATATTCATTCTCCACTACCTAATATATCCTTATTCCATGATTTCTTAAAGAAAATATATAGTCAATAAAATAGGATTTTTTATTCTATGTTTTTGACCTAAACATAAACACACATCCATCTAATGGTTAACGAACATAGTGTTTATGTGTACGGTGAACTATCGCCTCCCAAAACGATGATTGTTCATTATTCCTTTAAAACCTGTAATGGTAGAAATTATGTTGTAAAACAAGTTTTTATTTTTTATATATTATATTTAGTATATATTTAAGCTTCTATAATATTTATTAAGAACATATCTTTATACATTACATTTGATATAAATATTATAATTTCGTTTGAGGAAGTGTGGACTACCACCCCCTCAAAGCAATATGACTCATTCACACAATACATTGTATGTATTAAGGATGGATTTAGTTAAATTATATGATATATATGATATAATAAAGCTACTTTAATCATTATATATATAAATGTATATAAAAATATTTCATTTACTTCCATTATATCAATAAAATAATTAAACAAAAACAACGACTAATGCGTACATTCGACCTACCGTCTATATGAATGGTGTGTTCCATTTCATTATTCTATATTTTATAGATTATTATATAATAAATATACTGAATATAAATGATATTTATATCTTTATTAAATTCTATAATCCATGATATAAGTATACTATCCTAAGATTTTACAAACTAAGACACACAAGAAGAACAAAGCAGATATTGCCCAAAGTGAAACCTTAACATAAAATTGTTAACAAATGTGTAATATAATGTCATAATAAAACCATATAGGAAATTATATATAATAATAATGTTCTTTAAAATATGTATAATGATCTTAAATTTAATATACATGAGGTTATATTGAGTAAAATGAGGGTTAAGACACAAAGTAAGAGAATTTCATCTCACTTTTTATTTCTGTGAGATACAAGATTTATTAACCACCCATACCATTTGTGTGGTGTGTATACTTACTATGGATAAATTCTATGGTTATTATTCATAAATTTATTGGAAAATACATATCCATTTTACAATCTATATTTAATTGGGTTTACGTTTCAAGAGTTACCAAATAGGTAAAATAGTTTTGTCTCAATTATAATTCTTCGAGACTCATGTTTTTTATGCACCTAAATTATTTTTCAAGGTGTATATAAATCCATTTTACTTGTTATATAATTAATATAAATATTTTAATGAAATTTTATTGTTCGCGTAATTTCATTTTCTTACATGGAGAGTATTATCCCATTTTATCAAGTTATGAGAGTTTATTGAAACAATCTCATCATATTTCAAGATTATTTATGATTATGCTTCCTTTGTTGAAATATAATTATCCATATTTCAAGAACACTAATTAATTTTCTTATACTATTATTATTCAAGATATATTAATGTATTGATATCATTTTATACTTTTTTGTACATAATATAGTTAAGAATGTGTTGTTAATAAATTCAGACATTACACTCTCTTCATTCGAAAATCTGTATTCCTACAAAACCATGTTTTCTAAAAAAACGTCTCCAAGAATATTCTTATATTATATGATATTAATTATAAGAAATTTTATACTTTTTAGTCTTTTAAGAATTTATTGAAATTCATATTCTTGTCATTTTATGAATAATAATTTTTTCTAACCTTTCACCTAAATAAAGGAATGTTCTTCTGACCACATACAACATGTAAGAATTTACTCACCATCATTTCTATAAAACATCATTTTCATGTTTAAAAGGTTAATTTTTATGATTTTTTTTGAAAAGTAATTTCCAATGATATGGGTTTAAAAAAGCTTTCAATATTTATATGTTTCCAAAGTATTTTTTTGTGGAAAATGTTTTTCAAAAAAATCTCAAGCTTCTTTATAAGTTTTAAAGGTAAATTGGTTTCAAATGATTTTCAAGCCTTATTTATAAAAATGAAATTTTTTTCCAAGGAAATGTTTTTGAAAACATTTTCAATATATATTTATATGTATTCAAAAAAAAATGTTTCAAAAAGTTTTTCAAATCATTACTTATAATCATTCATGTTTATTTTCAAGAAAATGGTTTTAAAAAGGATCTTATATTTTAAAGAGCCCCCAATGAAAGAAGAAATGATATTTTTCTCCCATAATGTTTTCAAAATATCTGTCCTTGTTATTTTCCATATAATATTATATCATTTTATGTCACTCAGTAACTTCTAGGAAATGATCTAAATGTTATATTCATATCATTTCATGAATGGTTTATGTTTTTTATAGAAAAATACATATTAATCCCATTTCTATTCCATAGGTTATATGATTTTGAAGACGATTCATTTCTTGGGTTATAATATGAAGAAATGATTTCGAAACCTATATGTTTTAAATAGGTTGTGATTTTATGAAATGTTAATGATACACATTTGATTTCATGGTTTATGATAGGATGTTTATAAAACCCATCATTTTTTATGGGTCATGATATGATGAAATTTTTATTATCTTGTAGAACATGTATGAATGATATTATTATGAGATGGCTGAGACCAATATATAATTCAAATTAATTTGGTAATAATGGATGGATCATGAGTATAAATTTTTGTTTTGAAACTAACTACATGTTCACAATATTATCTATTAACCTGGTTGCATGTTTGTAAGTTTATTTGTGGAACTTATTACATGTTCACAGTTTTATGAGTGAACCTTATTATATGTTCACAATTTTATGTGTGAACTTGATTACATGTTCAAAATGTTATTCCTTAACCAATTTTCTTGTTCAGAAATGATGCATAGACCTAATTTCATGTCCATAAGTCAATGACATGGGATGATTTCATGTTCTTAACGTGATGTGTGAACTAGTTTCTACCTATACATATTCTCTATGATATACTTCAACATGTATTCCACCATTAGATGTCTTATTCATATTTTATTCCTTCATAAATTATTCTCTTGATTTCTCTATGATTCATGTCTTATGAAATTTAAATATTTATTCCCGGATTCATGTTTATGAATTTTGATATGAAGTGTGTGATATTATAATGATCATGATCATGTTGTTATACACTTTTGTTCATGATATGCATAAGAATTTACTTTATTTACCGTTACTGATAATTTTATCTCACTCTATTATTATATTTCATTTCCAGATGTTATGAAGAATGTTATTTAATAAGAATTACTAAGGGGGGAGACATTTGTGGGAAACATTGAATACCATTAACTGAACTAGAGGTTTTTTGTCCTGTGTTTCTAAAACCACTAAACTAATATGGTCTTTGTGTGTCAATTTGTACAATATTTTATGTATTCCAAAAAAATGAAGTAATGTTAATGTATAGAAAGTGAGGGTCTCTATAGATTCCCACACAACCATGTTAGGAGTAATGGGTAGTGATCCCCCTAAAATATTTATGATTTCTACTCCTATGTTAGTTTTATAGATGATTATTATGATTTATTTCAATGAAATATCATATCTTTGTGCCATTAATTAATCTATAGGGAAATTTTTTATTATTTTACGATCTCATACTCCTTTTAAAAGGTAAATTCTTGTTCATTTTATATTACATATCCTTTACCCAGGACCTATGATAAAATATTATTATTCATTGTTATTTTAAATAAGAGATTTCTCTCATGGTAATGTTTTGGTCATATTCTATTGATCTATGACTTGAGGAAATATTGATAATATTTCACTTATTGAGAATTTGGGCTTATCCCATTCTTATGTCTCCCTTCCCTAGGTTATGAAGATGTGCATAAATTATGAGAATGCGAGAAGGGAGTATATAATGGTTCTATTAAAAAGAAATGTTCAATTTTTTTTATAAAATATGTTGAGTATGTAACTAGTCCTCAAAGAAACTATACCTTCAATTATAGGGATTGAGATATGAATTTTTTAAGTTATAATGTTTAATATAAATAAATTTTGTAAAATAAAGAAAACTTCATCTCAATTTTTAACTAAACACATGTTTAATGAATGTTCTTTTATCACAGTATCCAAGGGTGAAGGTCTTGGGAGCATCAAATATTTGAAAAATATAAAGTTAAAGTGCATTAAAAGAACCAAATAGGTTTATGAAATCTAATTTGAACTACATAAGAACTAATTTTCTTAATGAATCCAAAAAATGATGACAAACTCAGAAAATAAAATAATAAAACTTGAATCCAATATATTTTTTTTAAATAAAAAAGATCAAATGAATCCATATCCATAAGAAAATAGTATTGAAATTCTATTTAAAGGGTGAAACAGACTATTCAATTTAAAAAATACTATAGCTTAAAAAATAGTTTATGTAAAATAATTTGAAGAACATATGCAATGTCATAATAAACTAGAAAAAAAGTTTTATAAATAATAAAAAAGAAACCTCATATCAAATTTCGAATTGTCAAATTTATAATAACTAGAACATATTAAAAAATAATTGCTAAAATACTAGTGTATATACATCAACATACATATTAGAATTTAATGTTATTAAACCTTGGATCCATCTAATATTTCATTTAGTAATATTTATAATTTTCAAGAACATAATAGCAATGAATAAATTTTTAAACCCATACACTTGATCCATACCCTATTTTAGATGAATAAGGTTCAATATAATATAATGATATTGGAATGAGACTAAATTTTTTAACTCAATTAAATAAAATACTATTTTGATGAAACCGTAATTGAAATAAAAATTATTTAAATTTTTTTCTACATAGACTAAAATGGATTCAAGTTAAAATTTAAAATGGATGATAATATACATGAAGTTTTTCTAGTGTTATAAAAATTATACTAGGACTAATATTTCTATGCCCACTATGAAATTTTATAAGTAAATAAACCAATTTTAACAAATCCAATAAAATTTTTTCTGGTTCCCACACCACTAAAAATCATTGAAATATAAAATATTATTTTTTTAAAATATACAAAAAATAATAAATTCATTTTATGGAATGAAAATATTTAACATAATCTTTCTAGATGAAGAATATATTTGTGATAAAAATATTCAAATGTTCTCATGGAATCTATAAGAAGAATATTTTCTAATAATATAGAATGCATACAATTATTATAAGAAAATTTAGTCTGTTTTTTAAAAGGAATAGTATTAGACAAGAATATGGAAAGACACAAACATATAAAAAAAAAATTTATAAATTAATCAAAATTGTAAATTATATCTTTATAGTGATATCATACCAACAAGAAGTCTGAATTGAAGTTGTTGGATCCATTTTATAGGCCTATTTTTAATTCTTCAAACATAGAGATAATAGAAACAATTCTTTCCCTGAAATTATTTAAAGATTTTATAAATGATTCAATTGAAATAAAATTACTTTCCTAGTATATAAAAAAAATTAATAGAATAATATTTTAAGAATAGTCCCCATGTTTACATCATCATAGGTCAAAATCGAACAAAACAAGACATAACAAACATAGAAGACAACACAAAAGGTTAAATTGGTAAAATTTATTAGATAATAACCCCCTACAGAATTATTCATATTGGATTATAAGTAGAACTCAAACTAATAAAAAAAATAAATATTACAATGTATCACCCTCATTATATTAAAATTACCATAGGATAAAAATCCATACAATGAACTAAGGAGATGTGAAAATTGAAAACATGATAAATAAAAAGATTTTGAAAATTGATTTTATTTTTTTAGACCATCTATATAATAATAACTATCATGATATACCTTTAAATCGAATTTGGTATTTTTGAAAATTATATTGAAGATATTTCCATGATATTATAAAATATAAATTTATATTTTTAATTATTTTTTAATATAATTTTGAGTAATTTGTTTATAAAAATTTATAATAAACATAACTGTCATAAATCTAAAAATGTAATGTTGAAAATATTAGAAACCAAATAATTATCTTCTCTATCCACTATGGTTTTACCAAGAGATAATACCTTCTAAAAAATATAAGTGATAAAACATGGAACCCATAATAATAACATAGTGTTTTAAACAAACAATAACTTGGCTTAAATATACTCTTATAAGAAAAACAAGAGTAACTAACACTAATAAAATGATTATTTCCCAATATAATCAATGATAATATGTTATTTCCATGAAAATTGCTTATACCCACATATATAAATATAATCAGAATGATATTTATAGAAGAAGTGTAATTATACCAGGAAATAATATTCACATTTATTGGGGTGCGATAATTATACAAAATATATATATTTATTATCACATTTTAAGACATCAAAATAATTTTACACACTATTATAGATTGATTTTAGGGTGTTTGGGGAATGTTTAGTAGAACTTGAGTTGTGTACTCTTTTCTAACACTATCTTGTAATAAATCCTTTCATATGTTTTTAATAATCTCTTCATTGTGATAATCTTCTTGATATGTGTACTAGTTTTAGGGGATATTTATAAAAATCAGAATAATGAAAAATGTGATAAATGATTAATTTTTCATGAAATGTATACCAGGAAAATAATTTTATACAATATGTTATAATTTAAAATATAGTCCAACATGGAAAATATTTTAAAATAAAGGTTGAGGTAAAATACTTATGTTCAGATGACATTTAGTGAGTGACCATAGCATATTTATGCTTAAAGGCATTTAATTAAAAGAATTTAACTTATCATTAATGTTTTAAGTCATTTTAAAAAATGGAATCCATTAAATAATTTCTTAGTGAAATTATAATAAACCTTAGTTTTTTAATTAATGTTGACCTATTTATGTTTTCTTTTTATTTTTCTTCATTTGAATCAAATTTTACAATTCAAGCTACTCTAGATATTATATATTTAAAAATATCTTATAGAAACACATAAAAACTTAAAAAATAGAATAAAATGATAGGGGAAGTTTGAATTATATAGACTTCTAATTGTTTATTATGAAGATATCAAAAAAAATACAATGAGTATCTATAGATAGAAGATGGGAGATTAAAGGGTCAAATGTTGAAATGATGACATTAAATATCTAATTAGAACCTTTATAATCATTGAGCTTACATTTTTAATTAGTGTGACATAAGTTCTTATTTAATTATGAATACACTCTAAAAAAGGATTTAGTTTTTTTATTTTAATCATTTAATTTTGATCTTGCATGATCAAATAAGTATAGGGGATAAGGAATTTGTATTACTCATCACTTTGATCGATGAATATCTATTGTAAGAGATTTCTGTTTCGGTATATGGTTGATTACGTATAGGGATATGATGTAATGTTTATGATATTTTAGATTAAGGAAATTTTTTTCTAGAACCTACCGTGTTTAAGGAACTTGGATATCCCCCCTCCAATATTGGTTTAAAATTGAAGAGGCTATGTCAATAAAAACCCTTATATAATTTTTTTAATAAATATTATTTTAGAGGTTTATGGATTATAATACAAAACCTCAATATTTTGTTTTAAATTATATTTATATATTTTCATTCTACTCTATTATACACTCTTATATTATTTTGATAGTTATTCTCTATTTAATATTTTATTTCCACAATAGGTAATCTTTTTTACTATGATAAGTCTATAACATCTTATTTTCTAAAAATTCATTTTCTAATAGAGAGAAACTTTTTTATATTTAAAAAACCAATAATTGAATTCCTATATTAATGATTCTATAATGGGATATCATTTGGTATCTGATAAGACTCTACATATATCATTTTCATATTATAATATATAAGTATTGAAATTCTATTCCTATAGAAGGATATTTAGGAATAATATCATAAAAGAATCTAAATAGGAATCTGTAATGAATATTTGATGGAGCTAATTATGAATATTATAGGGATAAAAATGAGACTACAATTATTAGTGTTGGAGTTTATAATTCTAATACAATAATTAGAAATTAAATGATTATAAAAAAGTAAATTTTAAAAATCACATTTGACGAGAAGATAGAATATTAGTCTAATTAATTTTTCAAGAATACATTTATATATTCAATGGATTACTATATCTATACTTAGATTTCATCAAGTGAAATAGTTAATGGAATATAAAAGAAAAAATAAAATTACTCATTTCGTCAATTCAAATGTTTTAAAAACAATGAGGGAAATATTTTGAGAAGACTATAAATAATTTTATTTAATTTTAGGGGAATCAATTTCTCATATTTATTAATTATTTTTAAATATTGGAAATAATTTATAATAATTTAGAAAAAAATAAATTACTAAAATTTAGTCTATTTAAAAGAACATCACCATTCTACCCGAACAATGGGATATGAAAAGGATACTTATTTATAAAAATATAAAACATAGAAATTAATCCTTGAGGATATTGTTGGAATTTCAATGTAGTATGAGATCAGATTAAAGAGAGGTATAGAGAAGGGGAAAAAATTAAATAATAGAGTTTCATCCATAATTATTACTTCAAATCCACTTACTCAATGTATTATTTTGATAAAAATATATGTGATCATGATATAGAATTTTTCAAACTCTAATGAGAATATATTAATTTGTGATGGGGTCCCGTCTTAAATGGACCATTGTAGAATTGCATCACATGTAATTTTTTATGATTTCCCATCTCAAATACTTTATCCAGGTTAAAAAAACACTTTTGCAATAATCTGAATGAAAATAATTTTTGGCTCAACCCCATCGAAAATAACATTAAGAAAATAATACAAATAAAATTTAATAATAATAGTAACAAAAAAATTAAAAAAAAATAAAAATATAATTAAAATAATAAAAAAATAACAAAAACAAATAAAACTAATAAAAAACACAATATTCACAATAATAATAATAATAATTTAATAATAAAAATAAAAATAAAATTTAAATAAAAATAAAATAAATAATAAATATTAATAATAATAAGTAAATAATAAAATAATATTTAATTAAAAACAAAATACTAAAAAAAGTATAAAAAACACAATATATAGAAATGTAAATATATAATTTTATAAAAATTTTACATTTTTTTTCATTCTAATGTTTTTTAAAAAAATTATATAAATCACTAGGTGTCATATAGAGGATCTGGAAGAGATGTTTAAGGGAACTATATCCCTAAAAAATGAGTTATGAATCTCATGTACTCCATCATCTGCATGTGTTGTAGTTTCTTCCATCGAAGCATCTCCTACTGCTGTTGTTGTTGCTATCAACAGAGCTATTTCTACTCCCTAATCATGGTCTCCGTAAGATCACCTTAAAATCATAGATGCTCCTCATATTGTGATGAAAATGATGATGAATCTCCCTGATATCCCCTAGAGCTACACGACGACATCATAATGGTACCATAATATCTCCCATGAGTCAATCCAGAGATGATACAAACAAATCGACTTTTTTTAATGGAATGCCAAGTCGGCTACATCCATGCTGCATCATGAAATCCTACTGCACTGGTGGTATGATCCTTGGGCACGAAATGAATCTCAACCCATGTCTACAATGTTGCAATCTCATGTGACTCATTCAATATTAATTTAAAATTAAAATAGTTAAAGTATTATTTGCAGCTAATATTAAAACTCAAAAAGAAATTATATTAATCCAAATATGATGATGGCGATCACCTCAAATCTCTCTAGTAATGAATCCTTTTACATCCTAAAATAAACATAAAACATAGTAATATGAGGTTATTCAGTGGCCTATATGAGTATAAAATAAATAGTTTACATTTAGAGTTATAAAAATTATTAAAATGAAGTACTTACCAAATGATCGGAATGCATACTAAATATACAACTACCAGCTCTATGTGTCTCCTCATGCCCCCCCATGGGTTTCTCAACCTAATGATTATCTCCTATGAAAATTATCTCCCATCCAATATGAAAATAATCCATCACAAACCTTAGATGAGATGTAATCTGGTCAGTGGGTGTAGCAAGACTGATCAAATTATGTGACTTCTGCTATCAATATTTTTGTCCTCTTCAGATTGTAAAAAAATTGATTGCAACCCTCATGCATACAACCCTATCATGCCTCCTAGATAGGGTCACCCATTTTATCATCATGAGATATCAAAAACCATAAAAATAATTAATAACATCTTGTTATTAATTAAATAAATTTCAAAATAAATATTATTTATTTACGCACTATACAAAGGTCGAACACATGGTGGTGAACGTCAATAAGAATCTAATATCATGGAACTCATGATCTATAAAAATAATTCGGTAATATAACACTTACCTATCCAATTAAAATATGTGTAAATATATGAACAAAATAAAAAAATTCAAACAATTATTTTATAAATAAATAAATTAAAATTAATGAAAAATTTTTAAAATACAAAATTGAATATACCACAACATGTGTGTATATAAATAAATATGTGGACATTCTTGGGGATAGGGTAAAGAATCATCAATCTCACAAGATCATGACCCCTCTAAGGCTTCACAGAACCTCCATCTATCTAAGGGTCAGATGATCCAACATCATGCACATCAGTAGGTAGATCAGCCTCCCTCGACTTATGAAACAGATCTGATCTCCTCTGAAACATGAAATAACTACTAGAAAATAGTTGAAAACAACTATTATATATAGATATATATTATATTTTATTATAAATATCATTTAACTATGTCGATAATAATCTTCACCCATCTTCATATATAATGGTTTCAATATCTTCATATTCATCCTTAGTGTCATCAATTTCCACAGGAATTTAAGTTTCATTATTTCTATCCATATCGAATAATTTGTTACATCAGTAACAGAGTTGTCACCATTGACCCTTAAACGATGCATTTAATAACTTATATTCATGTATCTTCTTATAAATGATGGATTTGGAGTAGTCTCTTGAAAAATTTCAATTATTTTCACTTCAGTGGAACCACATTCATTTTGAATAAACTGATTTTCCTGAGATTTTATTTATATTATGCTCCAATCAAAACATAAATATCTTGAAGTAGAAAAAAAAAATTATTAATAAATTTTATGTAAATTATGATGAAATAAAATTGGTTAATTTACTACCAACATGATTTTATATTTTATATAAATGATTCCATGGTGTAGATGAACATGCAAGCCTCTCTCAGTATCCAACCTCAATCATTTAAACATAATTAAAAAATTATATCCCATATAACACATTTCAATTATTTCTTCCATAATTCCATAAAAGTAAACATTTAATTATTTATGATGAGATCCTCTCTAGAAAACACCACTTTTCTATTTTTTTACTCCACACATGTAAGTGCATGAAATAAAACACCATCCACCACATATGAATTATAATATTTAACCATTTTTGATGATGGGATTCTCAATACACACAATTTGTTAGCAATTTTATCATCACGGTGAGTGATATAAATGTTTTTCATAAAATTATCAATATAATAAGTAATAAATTGATATTACATATTAAAACCAAAATAATCTCATTTACTAGTGTTCAAAACCAGTAAGAAAAATTATTTTTCTGAAATCCTTTAGAAGCATCTACTATAATTGGTGGAGACTTTTTTTGATATGATTATCATTTAATCTAAAAATAAAATAATATTAATTTACTATAAATAATATTATATAATAAGTGATATGATCATTCATATTACAAATGGTGTCATTTGTTCACATTTGGGAAAAACCATTTGATGTTCATTATCTAAAAGCCATTGTTCCTGGACTTCACTAAATCCATGTTCAGGATGATTAAAAAATGATAATTTATTTTTCATTTCATCATTAAGATTTATGTAATTACATACCATTTTATTTGGTTATGATGTATATTCAGATTGAAAATATTGAGAGTAAAAAAAAGAAATTTACGCATGCAAATAAGCTTCTACATTGATCCTTAAACTGAGGCTTTGTTACGTATCATTTTCTTCAATTTCATCATGAATCCCTCAAATGGGTATATCCATCATAACTGTACCAGACCTCATTATTTTTCTTCCTATGGAAAATTTAGTGTCAAATGATCCATTGAATCAATGAAAGATAATGAGAATATATTTCATGTTTGCATAAAATTAAAACAACATCTCCTTGCAATCTACTTAGTGAAACACAATTTATTTTCTCCAAAAAAATGTGTTGGAAAAAATATGATATTAATGTAAGTTCATCCAAGATCATAAATTCAACAAACCTCTAAATCCAATTGGTAGAATACTGCACTTTAAAACATGATAGTCATGACTTTTTAATCTTCTAATTTTACCATTTATGACACATCTATGAAAATTTTAAATACATATATATAGAAGCCTCAAATCGACAATCGAATGAAAAAATAATAAATGATTTTACTTTGAAACTTTATAATCCACTTTTGGATCCATTAACATCTATGATGCTTTATTTTCAAACAGCTCATGTTCTGACCACCTACAAATCTGGGAAAGATCTAATCATCCCCTAACATTATCTTTGGTCTTATCCGATGTGTCCAAAAATGTATAAAATATATTATCTACATATTTCTTCTCAATATTCATGACATCCATCATGTGACAAACCCAAAAATCATTCTAATATGGAAGATCTCAAAAAATGATCTTTTTTATCCAATTGGTTTCGTTCCCTAAGCCATCAATTTTTATTGGTTTATAGTCGGTCCAAATGTAATGGGAGGTAATGGAGAAACAATGAATTTTAATACAATACCTGAGATCATTTTTTGAGGTCCATCGATTTCAATTGTTCCTTTTCTGAATGGATATATGTTCTTCTGAATAGGATTATCATTATGAAGAAATATTCAATGATAGTCGAAGAAAGAAGGTTTTTTTCCACAGATGAACATAAATTCATTGTTGTATATCGTACTAAGGAAAACATTTTGGGTCATGTGTACTCTAAACAAATAACATTCAATATGATGGGAATTCACTAATTTTCCAAAAAAATTCAAATTTAAGTAGAAAATTTAATTTCGCAACAACATCATACGTACTAACACCATTACTCCACAATAAAAATAACTCACCAATCAATGGATTCAAATAAACATAGAGATTATTTTTCAAATATAAATTTATTAATAAGGTCAAAAAGATATATGTCTCAATCATCAATATGCAATGAGGTTAATAGTAAGGGGTTATAAATATGGTTAAACAAGAATATTTACCACCGTAAGAACCAAATGGATGAAAACTGTTAGTTGAAAGATCAAATCTTAAATTTAGTGATTATGATGAAAAATATGGATGTTCTGGGTCAAAATGTTTCCATGAATCTCCTTTAGTATAATGGTTTAAGACTTTACTGGTTGAAATGATGGTTCTGTTCTATTACATCAATGACGTTATATCCAGAGACATAAATAAACACTTAAATCTATGTGGAATTCTGAAATTCCAAAATTGTTTTATAGGAATCAATCAAGACATCCCTTATTGAGATTATTTTCACCTCAACTATCAACATGTAGATAAATTATGATGAAATAATTTAGAGCATAATATAAGATGAAATCATTTGAAAATCCATGAATCTTCTAATAACCAATACCAAAATTACAAACAAGCATCTTTCTCTTAGAGAAATTTAAAGGCAACACAATTCCTTCTAGTAATAGTATTTTAACCAAAGGTAATATCTGACCAAAAAAACTATCTAATATTCCATTATATAATTTAATATAAATAAATTTTGCAACCGCTTCAAATTTTCTTATTTTGTAACCAAGATGTAAGGATTCCTCAACAAACTTCAACAAATCATAAAATTGTGATGGTTCCATCTCTGGAGTTAAATCAATATCATAATGAGTTTTCGTTTGTTGAAAAGATATACTGGCCACATCATGTACTAAATTTTTAAATATTGATGGATCCAAAAACAAATTATTAGTATCTTTTCCTAAAATGTTCTCACCATGTTGATTAAAAATATCATTTTGAAAACCTTATCATAATAAAATACCCTCAACATTTTCAAATGTGTCAAACCTCCTCAGATCACATTTCATTCATAGACACTTAATTTTCCACTCTCAATTTTTTTTTATTTTGATGATTCAAATGATAAAAAAGATTATGAACCCTTAATTTAGATAGGATTTATACTATAACCATTTTGATTTTTACAATTAATTATCCAATCACGATCATGTAATAAAGACTGTTTTGACTTACTTTCACCATATTACTCTAAAAAATTGAAAATAAATAAAGTTTTTATGATTAATTTGTTATAATCAAAATAAGATCCAAATGAGAGTAAATATTAAACAATCATAATTTAATTTTAAATATTGTATACTTCATCTATTTGTCCCTTTTTTTACTAGTTACTTGTGATTTTTACTAATAACCTTTAATTACCACTACACTACATGTAATTTTTATTAATAATTTTTTTTATAGATTACCTCTAATTATTACTATTTACCACAAATTGTTACTAAAGACCTCTAATTTCTACTAATTAACAGTAATTTATGTAAACCATGTCCAATCAACAACGCATCTCCTTATCCTCTTGCTATAGTTGTAATAAACGTGTCACATCCTACCTGCCCCGGTTCAAGAAAAAAAATGAAAAATTTGGACACAGTTCGAATATATTGGTGATTTCTAATCACATAAAGATTGTAAACTCTATGAATTACAAAAAAGTTCCAAATCATAGATTTTACAATCTTATGGTGATGAAACTAATTAATGCCAAACATGTCCAAATTTTTCATTACACTAATTTATGTCAATTATGTCTTCTTCATCGATGAAATTCCCCCTCTTACTAATGTTTCTTCCATTGACACCTCTATTTTTTTCTATGTTGGTTCTGGTGACCTAATGAAAATGCTAGACATGGATAGCATAATTTGTTCATTTATAATCACATGAGGATTGGAAATTATATTATTGTCTAAACATGTACAAATAATGGATTTTATGATCATCAAGCTGATGGAAATAATTTATTTTAACCATTTCCTAACATTTCATTGTACCAATTTATACCAACCATATCTAAATTTTTCATTTCTCATCACCTGTAAATTGACGACATATTTCATTTTCAGTTATCTAGTAAATTTTTTCTAAAAAATACTATGTATTACTATATAAAACTAATTAATAGTAATTTCTAATTATTATATTTATTTAACATTATTTTTTTATAATTATTACACTTATATAATAATTATGGTGATTTACCATTAATTTTTACAAATTACTCTTAATTATTACTAATAAATGCTAATTTGTAGTAATTATTTCTATTTTTTAGTTTCTTTATAATTATATACTAATTACCACTAATTTTTAAAAAAGTACCCCCATTTTACTAATTACTTCTAATTTTTACTAATCACCACTAATTAGGGTTAATTATTCCTATGTACCACTATTTATTGCAGCTAACAACTAATTGCCACTAATTACAACTAATTACAACTAACTATTCCCATGTATTCTATTTTAGTCGAATTTACTCCTATTTATTTATACTTATTGCTATTAATTCATAATAATTTGTATTCATTCCAAATTATTTTTATTTGTTCCTATCAATTCCAATGAATTTCTATTTATTCATATTTATTCTTATTTATTCCTAATTATTACTATTTCTTACTATTTATTACGGTTTATTACAATTTATAACAAATTATTTCTAATTATAACTAATTATTATTAATTATTTCCAATTATTACTAATTATTACTAATTATTACTAGTTATTACTAGTTATTAATTTTTATTACTAATTATTAATAAGGATTACTATTTTTTACTTATTATTACTTGTTATCACTAAATATTATTATTTATTACTAATAACTACTAATTAGTACTAATTATTATTATTTATTACTAATTATTAATAATTATTCCTATTTGTTACTAATTATTACTACTTATCACTAATTATTACTAATTATTAATAATTCTTCCAAATTATAACTAATTATTCCTACTTATTCCTAATTATTCCTAAATATTCCTAATTATTACTAATTATTATTTACTATTACTAATTATAACTAATTATTCATAATTATTCATAATTATTCCTATATATTACTCATTATTCTTATTTATTTATATTTATCCATATTTGTTACTAATTATTCATATTTATTAACAATTACTCCCAATTAATAATTATTATTCCTAATTAATCTTAGTTATGTCTTTTTATTACTTATTTTTAATTTTTTTACTAATTATTACTAACTATTACTAATAATTATTAATTTTAAGTATTTATTACTACTTATTACTAATTATTACTAATTATTACTAATTATTCCTAATTATTACTAATTATTACTAATTATTACTAATTATTATTTTTTATTCCTAATTTTTTCTAATTATTCTTATTTATTAATATTTATTCATATTTATTACAATTTATTACGAACTATTAATAATTGTTCCAATTATTGCCAATTTTTACTAATTAAAACTAATTATTACTCATTATTACTAATTATTCCACTTTTATTCATAATAATTTCTTATTATTTGTAATTATTACTAATTATTCGTATTTATTACTAATTATTCCTAATTATTCCTAATTATTTATGATTATTACTAATTATCCCTATTTGTTACTAATTATTAATAATTATTAATAATAATTACAAATAATTATTAATTATTACTAATAATTACTTATGAATACTTATAATTAATAATTGTCACTATTTGTTCATATTTATTACTATTTATTCTTGATTATTATTATTTATTACTAATTTTCCCTATTTATTACTATTTATAACTAATTATTTATAACTATTATTAACTATTCATATTCATTACTAATTATTACTTTTTATTCCTATTTATTCCAAATTAACAAAAATTATTGCAATTTTTTTCTATACAAATTATTACAAATTAATTCTATTTATTATGAATCAATAATATTTATTAGTAATTATTTCTAATTATTAATATTCTAATTTTTACTAATTATTTATATTTCATATAATTTATTACAATTAATTTCTTTTTAGTAACATTTATTACTATTTGTTACATTATATTATTAATTATTACAAATTATTACAAATTATTACTATTTTACTATTTATACGTATTTATCACTATTTGTTACCAATTATTAAAAAATTATTACAAATTATGAATAATTATTATTTATTACAAATTAATCAAAATTATTACTAATTATTCTAATTATTGATAATTATTACTAATTACTACTAATTATAAATAATTATTACTAATTATTCACAATTATTCCAAATTATCACTAATTATATTAATTATTCCTATTTATTACTAGTTATTCGAATTTATTTCAATTTATTCATAATTATTCTTAATTATTCCAAATTATTTTTATTTATGTCTATTTATTCCTATTTATTACTAACTATTGCTAAATGCTACTAAACATTACTAATTTTTAATAATTATTACTAATTATGGATAATTATACCTAATTATTCTTATTTATTCGTATTTGTTTCTATTTATTCTTCATTATTTCTAATTATTACTAATTATTCCTATTTATTACTAATTATTCTTAATTATTACTAATTATTCCTAATTATTCATTATTATTCCTTTTAATTACTAATTGTTGCAATTTATTTCTAATTGTTACTATTTATTTCTATTTATTAATATGTATCATTATTTATTACTATTTATAACTAAACTAATTATATCTAATTATTAGTAATTATTTCTAATTATTTCTAATTATAACCAATTATTTCTAATTATTACAATTTTCTAATTTTTTTACTTTTTTTACTAATTTTGACTACTCATTACTAATTATTACTAATTATTAATAATTATTACTAGTTATTACTAATTATTATTAATTATTACTAATTATTACTAATTATTACTAATTATTACTAATTATTACTAATTATTACTAATTATTACTAATTATTACTCTTTATTACAAATTATTACTAATAATTACTAATTATTACTAATTATTACTCTTTATTACAAATTATTACTAATTATAACTAATTACTACTAATTATGATAATTCATTATTAATTGTTACAAATTATTACTAGTTATTAATAATTAACACTAATTAATACTAATTATTATTAATTATTAAAAATTATAATGAATTAATATTAATTAAGACTAATTAATACTAATTGCATGTAATTATTATTAATTAATGATAATTGAACCAAATTATACAAATTAGTACTATTTAGTTTTAAAATAAAACATTATATCTTAATGAAACAACATATTTGTAAAATAAATAATGAAAAATTAATCTATCTAATTCAATATAAATTTAATTACTGATAATTTATAATAATTATTACTAATATAAAATAAAATTAACTAGAAAAAATAGAATAAATAAATGAATAAATGGAAATGTATCTCTCACTGGATACAAGCCTTGAAAATTGTTCTGCTGTAAAATTTAAAACATTAAAAAAACCGAAGAGAACAATATCAGTAGAAAAGGAGAGAGGAGTTGAAGAAATTGTGAAATGAAAAGAAATCAGATGGGGGTGTATATATGTTAGATCATTTGTGACGGGGACACCGTGGCAAATATTATTATTTGCAACAGGACCCACCACAAATTCTAACCGCCTATTAATTAGGGGAAATGGATAAAAAGTTATTTGTGATAGATCCCGTCACAAATACATACCTCCCGATATACTATTTGTAATGAGATTAAAATCCCTTCGCAAATACTAAATACCATGGAATACTATTTACAATGGGTGTAACCGCCTATCGCAAATACGCTTCCCATGGTTTGGCGCACACCACATGCCAACATCTTTTGTGACGTGATACATATTCCTATCGCAAATAATTTCTTACAACATAATATTAGCGATAGGAATGTAATCTCATCATAAATAGTTTCTCCCGATAGACTATTTGCGACATGACCATTCCCCGTCACAAATAACCTGTCCCAAATATTGTTTTTTCCACAGTGAAAGAATACTTTTCGTAGATATCTAATAATATGGGAATAATGTTTTAGAAGAATAAATTTTTGAAAAATACCATGAAATATATTGAAAGTATAGGTATGATAACACAAAAGAAGGGATGAGAATAATGATTCTATATATTTTATCATCTATAAATTTAAAATCTGAACATAGAAACTTGTGATTTCTGAGATTGGAATGAATATATTAAGTATCTATATGATTGAAAAAATGAAAAGTGTAGAAAGCACTAAAATTTACTGACACATTGTGTGTTATTAAAGACCCAATTTCAGAGAGTGCATCAAATAGAGATGATAACTTTTTTTTGTTCATTAAATGATCAAGAATAAAATACTTTTTCTATTGAAAAAAATAAGAGATTATTAGAGTAAACTAGATAAAACATATAATATGATTTTAAAGAAGCATACTCTTTTTAAGGAATTCATTGATAAACAAAATGATGGTATTTCAAGGCCTACTTCAATGTCCAAAGACAAACCAATCTTTTTTTAACAACAATCATATGATCAAAGAGATGTTGCAAAACATATAATTGAAATCAAATGTCAAAAGCTATTACTATCAAATTTTAATTTTGGAAGGGAGAAAATTGGTAAATTTATTGATTAATTTAGACTATCTATGGATTCATTCCATGTTTTATATACTTATACTAATAATTCAGGCTATTTGGTAATTTTAATTTCCACTTTTATAATAAATGTAAAATACGAGGTCACTAGAAGATTAAAGATTCAATATGGAAGAATAAAACTTTAAAAACATCCGTCGATTCAATTTATAAAGAACGTTCAACTATTCAACATAGTAGAGCAAGTCAAATGTTGGTTCCTGGAGTTATAGTTTCAAATATTTCCAAAACAAATAATTTTTGGGTACTAACTTTATTTTTTCATCTCCCAGTGAATATTCTAGATATCAGTGGCAAAAAAATATGGTAAAATATACACATTTTTTGGAATGAATTCATGATAAATGGGGATGATATTAATTATATACCATTTCTCAAAACTTTTGTGAAATCATATAATATTTTCTAAAATATTTTCAAATGAATTAAAAAATTTGTAAACTCCATAAAAAACTCTTTTCCAAAGATATTAGTAGATATCTCTTAGTAACGAATATTATTTTTAAAACGTTTTTCCTTAAATGAATTTTTTTGTAACACTTTTCACAATTTCTATTTAATATTTTTTTATTTAGATGATTAAACATTATAGTTTACTCTCCTAAATAGAATATTTGGATTTTCATTTTAATGAGATGTGAGGAACTATATTTTCAAGTGGGAAAAACAAATGATCATTCAAAAATTTATGATCGATAAATCAAATTATTTTTGACCTTTTATATAACCTCATATATATTCCAAAAACCAATTTAATAGTCATTAGTTTTGATTCTCTTTAGAAATCCATCTATATTTTCCATTTTTTACTCTATAACAATTTATTTATTTTTCTTCCATTGCACCAAATTACATCATTTTGAGATATAGAATCAAGGTAAATTTAACAATGGATATTAATTGATATTAACATGTATAATAGTAACAAATCTATATTCAAGTAGTTTGTTTAATTTCATGCAAGATAATATATTTCTCTTCCAAACAAGAAATTCAATTTGTTTTATCAATTGATTTGTACAATAAGTCTATGCCACTATATCATTTTAAAATTATAATGATAATTTGACAATTACATTTACCATTCAAGGAAATGAGTTAGTTATAACCTTGAAAAAGTCTACGGAAGTAGTAAGTTTACCTCTAGAGGCTTAATATTTCATTGAATCACCCAAGATTCTTGATGTTTCCATAAATCATGTAAAATAAATCATTCAAGAAAATATTTTACATGTTATGGATAATATATCTTATATGATTCATCTTGAAACAAAATATAATATAATTTCTCAATGGGTTTATGGGGTTTTTTCTTCCACTCAAGGGAGATAAAGATATTATTGATATTTGATACCTCTAAATCCCATACATATTTTCATGGTTTTAATATATTTTTTCATTGATTATTTAATGATTTTATATGAGAATCCAGAATTTTTTTTATTGTTTACATATTCTTATGTAATGACAGACATTTGCAATAATTTGGAGGAATCATGGAATTATGGTAAGATGTATACAATTCTCACCATTGAGAGACATTGGAAAAATAATGATGAAGTTGAGATTTTGTTGCAAAGAATGTAAAGGGATGCTATGAAGCATTGAGTTGTAAACCTAAGTAAGAGCTGCTTAAATTTGCGAATTTGACGACTTAAATTGCAAATCCCATTCATGGGGTTAAGAGACCAAGAAAGGATTACACTAGAATTAGATACGTCCTTTTAAGTGGTGAGGTAGAGTAATTCATACCTTTAATGCATTGCATAGAAATTATTCATATTGAGAATACAATTAAAATTAAGAGTTTTTTAGGTAAAGAAAATAATCCCTACTTTTTCATGCCGTGGAACATAATCACGATGTGATAGGTCAATGGAAGAAAATTTCAGAATCCAGAACAACCAGATTGACATAGTGAATACCCCATTAACATCATGAACATGAATTCCATAGATTGTTTTAATGTTTTGACTTAGTGGAAGTAAATTATATGTTGAATTAATGTTCATTAATTAAATGGAGTTTTTATAGTGTGAATATGATGGTTCTAGATTTTGAAATATGCTTCCACTAACTTCTCATGTAAAGAATGTTTTTCAAGTCATGATTTCACATGGATTCTTGTATTGTGTTGATAAATTCATGGTGTGAATTGGATTAAAAATATGATTCTATTCCTTTAAATACATTCAAGGTTTGTATTAATCTACCTCATTTCATGAATGGAAAACATGAATTCTTTCATAAGTCTGGCCTGGTCTGTTCACTTGGTAAATGAGTTTCACATTGTGAATTATCAAATACCAAGATATATATAGCTCTTCCCCATGTTCATGGCTAGAGACTTATAGTTTGTGGATTTGGTGATGCTTCATATCATTTGTAGTCGTTCTTTTAAACTTCATCTCAACTTCATCTCTAATTTTGTGGTGTCTTTGTACCCTGTTTTTAATCGTAGTATAAAGTTTCCACATCATCCCGAAATTCCATATTATCCTCTTAACTGTTCTAAATATCTAGCCTTTAATAAAAATACATAAACAATAATATTATACTTGAACCCCATATTAAAAAAAGAAATTATTATTAAAAATAGATATTAAATCGATGAAAATAATTAAGAATGTTGGAGATATCAAAATTTATAAGGTCTATATAATATAATTCATTTAGAAAATTATGAATTTCCATATAACTCATTTTATATGGCACAAATAAAATGACACAAGGAGAAACATGGAGAAAAATATTAATAGTTAAACATTGTTGTTGGAATTTAGAAAATTAGTTCAGTTAAATTTTTTTTGGAAGGTACTTAAGAAGAAAAAGTTATCACATCAGATTCATCATAGTTTGTGTTTTCATGGATTTATTAATTTATTAAGGATAAATATTTAAGTAAAATAGGATATTTTAAATAATTTTCCATGATACAAGTTTTAGTGAGATTATATTTACGCAAGGAAGTGTTTCTTCAGTGTAAAACTCATATAATTTAAATGATGCTAACTCTTTCCATACTTTCTAAGATCAATATGCAGATGACTATTATGAAAAAACCCAAGTATGGGTACTCAATATCTCCAATATAAAAAATAATTACTTTAACAACATGTATACATTAGGTTTGATCATTTAGGGATTAGTTATGAATATTTTATGAAGTTATAAAATATTAAATGGTTGAAATAATATATTAAAGAGTTAGAGGTCAAAATCCCACATCATTAATCTAATAACATACCACTTAAGAAAAATCTAAAGATCAAGAACAAAGGATAGAGAACATTGAGAAATGATTCAAAGAATCTCAACAAAAATATAAATCATGGTCTTTATGACTTAAAGATATATTTTATTATTTTATTCTACAATACTTTTTATTATAATTTTTAACTCTCCTTGTTAATTTTCTTAAATAAAACATGTGTGGAATTTTTTCACATTATAAGGGAAATTTATTTATGGAATTATTGTATTTTCTGGGGGGCATAAGGGTGAGTTTTTTTGGAAGAAATGAACTTTTTTCATTACATTACTTATTTTAAATAGACTTTGGTAATGTTTATTGATATTTGATAAAAGGAGGTGATTTTAAGTAATTTTCTAAATTGAAATCTACCAAATAATTGTTTTGATAAATCACATATTTAAATTAATTTTTTAATTAATATTAACATGTTTAGTATGTTTTTATTGGTTTCACTTTTTAATCACAACTTCTGAATAAAACCATTCTGGTTATTTAATATCCAACAGAGTCACCTAAACCATGACATAAATGGAATAACATTATGATGGGCATCTAACATAGTTAATGTGATAACTATTTTATCCTAATTTTTATGGAGAGTTTTTTTGGTAATCATCAATAAATAGATGAAATTTTTTTCAAGGATAAAATGATGATGTTCTAACATTAAAGAGATTATCACAACCTATGTGATTAAAGAGATTTAATTTTCATTGTTTTTCGAATAATAAATGTTATTCAATATTTTTTATAACTTTATTTAAAATAATATAGTGTTATTATTATATTTATTTTATTTCTAATAATACACAATTAATGAATTAATAGGTAGAATTACTTAGTGTTGTTGATAATTGGAAATGAAGAGGCTTCAGTGTAAGAGCTAGTGCTTTTTATTATAGATTTTATTAATAGGGGGATATGGATTACTATTTTTTAACTTTCAAATATAGGAGGTTTTTTTATAGTTACCAGGGTATTTGTGTAATAGGGATATATAATTTTATAAATTTTGGGTAAAATTGAAGAGGATATGGGGATAATGACCTTAATATACTTCCATTCAAAAACACTCTTTAATGGTTTATGGATTTAAATATAGAAACACATATTATTTTACATTATTGTTATGTCTTTCCATTATATTATTTTCATTTTCACAAATATTATTATAATAGTTTATATATTAGGATTCATTGATTTCTTCTAACTTTATTTACTGTAACACTGATAAGTTTGAAGCATCTAATATTCAAAATTTTAATTTTATATAAGATGTAAATTTTTTATGCTATAAAAAACTTTAATTAAACCACTCTTAATGCTACCATACTAGGGAAATTGAAATGGAATAATTCTTCTTGAATAATACACGGAGTGTATATTATAAAAGTTGATAAATATATGAGTTATAGTGTAGAATTATTTAAAATAACAATGTTTCATCGAATTCATATTAATTGGATTGTACACATTAATAATTAATTGTAATAAAAAAACTAATGTAAAATATTGAACTAATTCATGTGTAACATTCTATTTATTGGAAGTGATATGTGAATGTAAAACTTGAAATAATGGGTTTAATTTTGATTTTATACAATAATACGTTTTATATATTATTTTAATGTCTTCTAAAGACATAATGGAGTCTTATATTTTCCAAGGGGTGTAATATTGATGGTTAATTCATGTTTATATGATGATTTATTGTTATGTTTTATAATTTAAATAAATTACATTCTCTCTTACGTAGATTGTAATTCAATTTACATTATATTGGATTCATTCAATCTATTATAAGTGAGTTTTTGAATATTGGATTCTCATAATTTAATTCATTTACATTTTTTTCAGTGTTATATGTGCCTTAAAAATGAATCACTAGACCATTTTTGTGCTTGGTGATTCCATGGTTGATAGCCAGTATCAATATTTTCATGCAAACGATGCATAAAAGAACCAAGTTTACTCATAGTTAGTTTCAATTACATAAATATCCATTATAAATGGATTTAATATAGAATTTATTCTCATTGAAAGAGTAATATAGCTATTTCAAATGGGAATTAATGTATGTTGATACCTTTTATATGGAAAATTCAATTAATTTGATAAAATGAATTGAAGATGGATATATAAGGGATATGATTCCTCATGTTGTGTGAGAGAAGATCACATATGATATTCATACCACACTAGTACAATTTTCATCATTGATACTTTTTTATCACTCTATTTGATGGAAATAACACCCCTATAAGATTCTAGGATATTTAAGGAATGATATGAGATTTAAAGGCATACCTAATCTTCTATAAGAATAAGTATTTTATCTTATCCTATTATAGTCAATATAAAATGTCTTCCATTAAATAAAATGATAATGAATTTTATAAAATCATTTCAGGTATGATCTGTTGTTTATTTACTTTTTTTATTTAATTCATTGAAGATATATGAAATGTTATTTGGGTTTTCCTCCATTTTACAATTATCATATGATAATCCCCATGACCCATTAGTCAATTAGGGAGTATTTAATTTTTTTTATAGTGAGTGACGATGGTGGTGTTTTGTTCTTCTGATTCAAGTAGTGTTCTTTTTTTTGTTTTTGATCTCAGGGCATGGTATATGATTTGTTACAATGATTTGATTTTCATAAAAATATATAAGACAATTTTTTTGTCTAATAAATCTAAAATGAAATTTTATTCATACCGCAATTTTTTTATATTAGATTTAATAATTTAAATTATTTATGTGGATAGGATAATGGGAATCACTTTGAGGGTCTTCAATGGTGATTATTTATTCATATACGGTGAGGCATGGGGAACCATATCTGCTAATGAGGAAGGAGATATATTCATATTATCCTAACTCTGATTATACTATATTTCTTAAGAATTTCAATTTTAATCTTAACATGAAGATTTTGATTAGATTATATTTTCATAGTATTCAAATTATTTTAAAGGTCCCTAGTGTGTTTTTCTATAATCCTAGGGTTTTGATTTCATCAAATTGATCAACACTATTTATTTCAAGTCCACATAAGCTAAAAATTCTCTTCCCCCAATTCAATAATGAATCAATCTCCACATTTTATAATATATTTTGAGTAATCTCTCCCCCATTTTCAATAAACCCAATAGAAACTCTTTTGTGGGATGAAACACTTGAGGGAATCAAATACATTCATTGGGGAGTGGTGGATACATATCTAAATTGAAATATAATTTTTTTTATGTCACACAGATATTGATATTTTTATTGAAGATCAACGATCAATTTTTTTTTAAAACCATGTAAATCGATCCTGTGGGATTTAGAGTAATGTTATGACAATTTAGATTTATGTATTCCAAATTCTATTTTAGTTTGATGGTTCAAATAATTTACTGAATCCATAATCAAATTATACAAGAACTATATGTTCCTTTTTATTACATCTCATTTTTTGGTCCTTTTATATATATATGATTAGGGACTCACCCACTCCTTTGGTATAAATCAAGATGCACGTTCTCCCAAAACTATTAAATAATATATTAAACATTTATCTCTTTGGTAACATCAAGGGGAGATTCCATTCCATAGATCATTTTATGTCCACAATTAAGCTTAAAATTGATTCTACATTATGTTTTCAAATGGATATTTGAAATACTCCACTAGAGGTTCTATGGATCAAAATCAATATTCGGTACTTGTATAAGAAACTCATGTCATTGAAACTTGAACCAATTATTATTATAATTATTTAAGTCAATTATATCAGTTTAATTGTCACTCCATTATCTATTTCTTCATGTTTTTTTCTTGAAGTCCTACTTTTCCATCAGGGATATAATTGATATCATATGGAGTGAAGATTTTGATACCTTTTTTAATACTGATAAAGTGGATTATCCTTACACTAAAGAATTTTTTCTCTGATGGTCACAATAAGTGAGATAAATAATATAGAGATGGGTTAACCCTCGCTACTAATAAACGAGGGAGGAAGAATAATGTAGATGTTGGGACACACTATTTAGAATGAGGGATCTAACAATGGGAAATTCATGGTTCTAGATTCTATTATTAATGGGAGTGGATTTATTAAGGAGTTTCATGATACATTTAAAGAATAATTCCTTCAACATGAATCTTGAATCCCATGTATTAGACATATATAGATTCCTGAAAAATGACCTTGATGTAAAATTTTATATAGTTTGTGAGGTTGAAAAAGCCACCGAAGTGTGAGGATCACCTTCTTCTCTGGATAAAATTATATTTAAAACCAATCTATCAATGGAAACTGTTGTTTCATTTTATATCAGATTTGAAGAACATGGAAGGTCCTAATTTGGAAATTATTTGGTTTCTATTGAGGATACTATAATGAATCTCTTGTATTATGTTACTGGTATAAAGGGGATACTATTAAAATTTCATTCCAAGAATAAGACTATAGTCATGTTCAGAGGTAGTGGTTATGATAATGCTACTCTCATACTAATAAACAATATTCATGTAAAAACCAATAATTTTATCAATTTAATTGAGTAATATTTAGAAACATATTATTATAAAATTCAGAAGTACCACATGATAGAATGAATAAAATTTTATTACAATAATTTTAAAATTACATTTAGAGAATAAAAATAGGGAATACTAATTTTATGCATTATATTGGGACATAGAATAAAAAATATAATAATAATAATATGAAAAATTTGGATCAACTTGATCCCCTATAATAATCGGACACACAAACAAGCCTGTATAAATGATGAAAAATATCAGTAATGACTTACAAATTTCTAAATTTAAAATATAACTAAACATGAGGTAAAATGGAAGTGAATGATGAATGAATGAAATATGGGGTATTTATAAGATGTGAGGAACAAATATGAATATTACAAATCATACCATATTTTTAGTAATCCGACCAATAGAATAGTAACATGATCGTTGAAGCAAAAATCTGACCATTAGGAATACTATCACGACAACTAGAATAGTATCTTACCCAATGTAATTGTGATATAATATATAATAATTTATAAAATGAAAAAATATAGTTGGGGGATTAAGGGAGTTGTAAAGGCTCTCCGTAATCATGCATCAGATCCATGTACAAATATAGGTGGGGTAAAAGTTTTGTAGGTACTATACGAAGTAATGTAGTAGATGATGATGTAGGCAAGTGGTGATGTAAGCATGATGCATAACGCCAGTAGGTAGTAATGTATGCATTTTGAATACCTATTTATTTAGGATATATGATGCATGAATTATGCTTCATTGGTCCTTCAGGTCTGTTAGTGGGTCTTTTGGTAATGTAATGGGCTTCATGCATACTAGGCCTTCAGGCCATGTATTTAATAAACAAGGATCGATGGGTGGGCTCTTCGTTAAGAGGTCTCTGGCCTACAATCATGGCCGATTTTTTGTGTGTGTGTCTTTAATATAATTTTACACCCCAATATCCAAATATATATAAATGAAAATATATCCTATTTATATCATGATAAAAGTAATAAAACAAAATGATAAATTAAGTTTTTTTATTTTTGTAAAATATAAATGTTTTAATTAAATTTTTATATTAAATATAGTGAATTAAATGAATGTTTATTTTCATAAAATGGGTTTATAAATTAATTTTTTTCCGCATTATAATGATAATATTAGATTATGATACCATAAGTTTTTTCAAAGTGTTAGAAATTTGATCATAACTTTAAGATGAATATTTTTAAAATAAATGTGAATTTTATTTAATAAATTAATTTCTAATATTTATAAAATTAATTTCATATAATTAATTTCATTTAAGGAATTTAAATGTCAATTTTATTGGTGAAGTTTTGATATTTTCCTAAAATAGATGAATGTTTGGTGAATTGTGAAATATGATAAAATATGATATTTAACATTATATGAAAAATACAAGAGTTTTTGTGTCATGGATGATGTAAAACCCCATTAGATCAATCTTGCATTCAATAGTTAATATATATAGTGATATTAATCATTATTATTAAATTTCTTGAACCAAAATAATAAGCTAAGGATTATAATTTTCAAAAACACCCCTCTCATCCCCTTATAAATACCAACCCTCACAACCCTTTATCCTCACACATTCTAAGCCTTATAGATTTCCATAATTCCACCCAATTATCTTCCAAGTACTCTACCCAATTTTCTAGTTCTATAATAATGATAAAAATACTTATTGAATCTTCCTTAATTGGGATACCAAGAGGAGACACCGAAAAGAGATGGTAATACCCTCAACTGAGTCTCTTCTTTTTTACTTCCTCCTTATCCTCCAAAAAATTATATTAAACATGACCTAATAACTATAGTGTCAAATTTATTCTATAATTTTAATGTTTTAATGTAATAAATATCATTTATAGTCTTCCTTTATCCTCTTATACTCATAATGATAATTTCATCTGGATTACGTCATGTCGCTGCCTTCATGTATGATGAGTTATCATTTCCTATTACCAACCTATATAAAGGTTTAAATTAATATATAATTATTTAAAATATAATAAATATCTATTTTTTTAATATTTTCTACATTTGTGAATAAATATATTCCATAATTTTAAATAAAACTAAACTAGTTCATGATGGTCGGTAAAACCACCAAAATAAACTAACCATATAAAATTAACATTTTACTAAATGAATCATATACATATAAGACCATAGTATAAGGACCCGACCTTAAACATTACTTATTATTGAATTAAATGAATAATTCACATTGAGGATCTTTTCAAGTTTAGAGTTTTAGGGAATTAGGACATAACTATTACATCTCAATGATTACAAAGCAAACACATCTACTCAGCTTCCATTTTTTTCACAAAATAAAAACTATTGAACAATAGAGTCATGTCTAGTTCCTTGTTTTAGACAGCCTGACATTTCCTTGATCCCATCCTTGACCCTATTCAACATTATGCCCTGTGAAAAACATTTCAAAAAAAACTTGGGATGAGAATAAAAAGCTCAGTAAGGGTTATAACAATACGGAAAGAAAACATTAGTCCATGTAAATATAAGAATCAATGAAATCATACTTTACTCATAAAACATAATCATTTTAACATACCTCATGAAATCATAGTATTTACGAATAACTCATAGAAATCATAAGAAATAAATGTAACTTGAGGCATTTATAACATTCTTACGTAGGGAGTAACCCTCATGGTTACATGTGGAATACCCATCACAGTATATTCCCTAAATCTCTTCGGAGAAACCTTAACGTTTAACCCCTTCATGTTACCCAATGTATTGGAGAGATATATCGGGCTCACCTTCCCTTAGTTTATCATGGAACCACCCATCTTCATAAACAATTCCCAAGAACCATAAATAATCATAGCACATAACTTAAGAATAAATTAAAGATAACATTTCCACATTGAAATAACAATATAACATTTTAAGATATTGAAATAATGAATCCATTCTAAAAACCATTTTCACAACCATTTAAAACATTTAATAAAGAGATTTTTGTATCAAAGTGTCCCATACCACTTTGAAGATTTTAACATTTCAAAAAACTAATATCCACATAATTAAATACTTAAAACCATTTTAAAAACATGTATATTAATGAGAAATATTTATAAGATTAAATCATTAAAACATTTAAAATGATATTTTAGTTAAAGGGTTTTTAACTAAATGAGAGACACTTGAATACAGTAATTGAGGAATAACATTTAATCAGAACTTTATAATATCATGAGAATAAATGGATTCATGATATAATATGCCAAAGGACAGTATATACACCATATAAGAGTGAATTGGTTCATAACAACAATTATGTCTCAATAGAAATATAAAATGAGATGAAATCTTTTATAAAGAAGGTATCCTTAAATTAAGGACAAATCAATCTCATAATTATGTTTGAAAAACATAAATACACCCAATATAAGTGGATATTAAGTGTAAAACAATCATATTCATTCACACATATTCATATCATGACATGTTCAAGGAGTACAAGTTTAACCCAAAGGATTGAAATTGAGTTAAGAAGATCCCTTGCAAGAATTCGATATCCTAACAACGTCACTTTAAAATTCATAAAATGAGTCGATGAGAGAAAAAATGGTATCTCATCACATGGACATAAAATTTACATCAATAAGGACATAGAAAAACATATCACAACATAAAAATATGCAAATTAAAAGACATAACAAAATAAGTCTTTTTAAAAGAGTAGTGTAAATGCTTCCCATACCGATTTGGGGAACTTTCGAAACATACACCCCATGAAAGAAGGGTCATACAATGAAGATTTAAATACCCATAAATGATAGTGTATTACAAAAATAGTAAGATAATGGGCAGTACATACACAACACAAAACGAAATAGTGGCCATTGTAGCATGAATCTCACGGGAATAAAAAGTGAGATGAAAATCCCCTTATGAAAAATCAGTAGCCTAACGACGCCACATAAACCTTCCAAAAATGTATTGATGAGATCAAATAGGGTCTCTCATCATATTGAAATAAAATTTATGGCAATAGAAATATAAAATAACATTCCTCAACATAAGAAATAGGAGGTTAAAGTATGTTTCATAAAAAAGAGTACTTAAAAAGAAATATAGAGGTGGGATCCCTTACGAAAATTTGATAGCCTAACGGTGCCACATAAAAATTCTAAAAATGAATTGATGAGAGTAAGAGGGGGTATCTCATCATTTGGAAATAAAAATTACAGTATAGTTAATATAAAATAACATCCTCCAACATAATAACATAGAGCATAAATGAAATGACATAAAAGAGGGTACTTGAAAAGAAAGAGAGATGTCAAATCCCTTACGAAAATTCGGTAGTGTAACGACGCCACTTCAAAATTCTAAAAATGAATTGATGAGAGTAAGAGGGGGTATCTAATCATATGAAAATAAAAATTACAGTATGGTTAATATAAAATAACATCCTCTAACATAAGAACATGGATCATAAATGAAATGACATAAAAGAGGGTACTTGAAAAGAAAGAGAGAGGTCGGATCCCTTACCTCAAGTCCGACTTGTCTTGTTCGTTTATATATATTCCTGAATAATAAGCTTTTGTCAATTTATAATTTCGTAAGGACCTCATTTAAAGTTTATTATTCAAATCATATCACATATTATAATGTTATAAAAATTAGTTAATTATGTGAGTTCATATCAAATGTTTTTGTCGATGTTTGGTACATGAGTCAAAAATGAACTTGTTTGAAAAGAATCGTCCATGTAGTTATAAGTAAATCATCTCCAGAATAGTATTAATGATTTAAATATCTTATATACCCAGTAAATATTTATTTTATACTATTCCATAACATTTGGAGATAAAAAGAAATGAAATTCACCATTCATGGAGACGGTAGGCTGTAGGTACGCATGAACAGTACATTCATTTCTTTGTCATATTAATGGAATTATAAAAAATTGAGAGAGAGATATATATATATATATATTATAATTCCAGTATAATATATATGTTATATAGGTCACATAAGTTAATTAACATCATTCTTTATACATTCCATGTATTTCATGAATGAGTCACATCACTCGAGGGGGCGGTAGTCCGCACTTCCTCATATGAAATTATCGCATTTGCACAACATGAAAAAAATAATGGTATGATTTAAATATAAAATACAAAAGCATATGGAAAACATAAATACCATATATATCATATATAAAATACAGTAACATCATAATGGCCACCATAAATGCTGTTAAGAGAATATTGAACAATCATCGTTTTGTGAGGCAGTAATTTTCCATCCACAGAAACAATATGTTCTTTAACCATTAGACGAAGATGTGTGTAAGTGTAGCTTTAATACTTCACATAAAAACATCCTATTATATTTAAGATACTGGTGTTGTTACAAAACAAAGGAATAAAAAGATTTTAAGGGTTTGGAGAATCAAAATAATACCAAAGAACACAAGTGAAGATATTACCTTTAAATCAGGTAACTTCTCTTGGTTTCAAACAAAAGGGTTTCTTGAAGATCATTCTGCAAAAGGTGAGGCTTCAATGATGAATATAGGGATGTGGAGAGATGAAATGATATGGGTTTGGCCGAGCCAAAGGCTTGAGAGGTGTGGGTAAGGAAGTAGAGGTGGGGGCCTTTTATAAAAAGAGAGGAGGGGCACTCATGGAAAGTCAAGAAATGTTACTTTATTTTAAAAATAGTTTCGTATTTTAAATGTCCCACATTGATATATTTCTAGGATAAGGTGATAAAGGTTAGAAATATACTCATCCAATATGTTTTTTCCAAGTGTAAGTCTTATATTTTACATTATCTTTTCATATTATTTAAATTGTTCATTAATGAGGTAATCGCTGCATCATCATGATGTCATAAATAATTTAATTTATTTAATGTCTAAAAATTATAAAAAAAATAATATGATGTATGATATATTTTTATATTTCCAATGACTATTTATAGTCTAAGAGATAATTTATGTAGACAAAATTAAAATTATTTTACTAAGGTGTTACCTACTTTAGTTACATTTTCTTTTCTTTAAAAAAATGATAAAAGGTCACTATCACACTAAAGTAATTCCATGGGGTCCCAAGGATGGCACAAGGAATCCCATGGTCGGCCAAAACACCACCAATAGCATTAGAAAACATTTTGGGGTCATTTTATATTTTTATGATATTATTTTCTTACCCTTAATTACCTGATTACTTATTAAACACGATAATTAAAGATAATGACCGTCGTTACTATTCATAATGTCAAAAAACAAAAGAGTATTAATTACATAATTTGGAAATTATGATTCAAAATATGGAATTAATTTTATCAAATTCAAAACACATAAATTTTAGTAATTAATTTAAATGTAAATCCCGTTGTCAAAACAAAAGATGGGTTTTTAAGAATTAAAATTTATCAAAAGATAGACTTGTTTTTACATCCAATTGAAAAGTGGAATTAATTAAAATGAACAACATTGTATTAAGTGATAAAAACATAATTCAATTAATCTTAAAAAAATTAAAAATAAAATCTAAATATATAAAAAAAATTGGATGAAAAGGCAGTTTTGAATTAAAAACTATATTTTTCACTATTCATTAAAAAAACCATTATCAGAAAAATACCAAAAATTAACCCTAATATATATTTGATATTTCAAATTCAGAAATTATGTACATTTTACCAAATTAAAAACATATAATTTTCATTAATAAATCATATAGTTAATTCCAGCTGTCAAAAGAAATATCGGGTTTTTTGGAAGCAATATCTATGAAAATTTTGGCACTTGTTTATGTCCATTTTCAAAGTGAAATTAATTATAATGACCAGAATTGAATTAAATTGTAAAAATATATTCTTATTAAACTTTAAAACCAATTAAAAAGATAATATTACCATATATTTACATTAGATGAAAAAGCAGTTTTGGTGTAAAATGCAATATTTTTCACTATTCATTAAAAAAATGAACATTGTCAGAAACATTCCAAAAATTTATCCAAAGAAAATTTCAATGTCCCAATCATAAATAATAAGTTTATTTTGAAAAATTGAGCTTATAAAAGTGACAAAAGTTATATTTAAAAATGGTTCTCCATTAAAAGGCGGTAAAACAATCTTTTAAAAATATTAGAGTATTTATTCTTAAAATTGGATTCATTTGGATTTTAAGCCTCTAAAATATATTGGATAAATGTAAGAATATTTAACAAACGTATGTAATCATTTTTTAGTTATTTCTGTTCATTCCCTCCATTACAACGGCTAGGCATTAACTATTATTATATTATTATATTATTAGTGTGCAACGTAAGATTTCAAAGAAACTCGTTGTTGCGTATTGGGTATGCCATCGAGCATAGAATTCCCTTTAAAGTAATATTAACATTTTATTCATAAATATTGATAAAAATTAGAATTTAATATTATTTATTTACCTAGGATGTTACAATAGACAAATGAATGGGACCATTTATATTTATGTAATATCATGAATTCCATTTCTATTTCACCTCTTGAGTTATAGTCTCATTTTACAAGAACTTTAATAATCATCCATATGTAATTCAACCCTGGGATCATAGAAAAAACCCTCTCATAACAATGAAATAAAACATTATATCTCATAAAAATAGTAATAAATGAACATAATTAAATTATAATAAGTAAAATATAGATAGAAAAGATAATTAATTAATTAAATAATTAATTTGATTTGATTGTTCATAACATTAAGCACGAAATAAGTAATTTTTTTGGAATATAAGGTAATGGATCTATTTGAACAGCCATTTTTCATTGGGTTTTGGACATTCTATATCTATCTCACTTTATATATGTCTTTGATGTTATGGAATGCTTATAAATTAAATATCTATCTCTTATAGATATACATTTCCTATTTTCTATTCCTTTTATGTGGTAATTGTAACACCCCAGGTAAATAAAGAATATAGAATTTTTATATTTATCAATATTTTGTGAATAAAATGTTAATATTAATTTAAAGGGAATTCTATGCTCGATGGCTTACCCAATACACAACAACGAGTTCCTTTGAAATCTTACGTTGCACTCTAATAATAAAATAATTTTATTTTTAAATGGTAGTTAACACCTAGCCGTTGTAATGACGGGAATGAACAGAAATAACTAGAAAATGATTATATATGTTTGTCAAATATTTTTACATTTTACAATAAATGTTAGAGGATTAAAAATGTGAATGAATCCAATTTTAAGCGTAAACATTCTAATATTCTTTAAAAGGTCGATTAACCGTCTTTTGATGTCGAACCTCTTTTAAATCCACATTTTGAAAATTTTATATGTTATATCTGACAAAATAAACTTCTTATTTAGAATCGGGACATCAAAATTTACTTTGTGTCAATTTTTGGTATTTTCCGATAAAGTTCATTTTTTAATGAATAGTGAAAAAAGTTGTATTTTAATTCAAAAACACTTTTTAATCTAATCTATTTATATGATTAAATTATATTCTAAATTGTTTTTAAAGTGAAATTAGAATATATTTTTACCATTTAATCCAATAGTGGAAATTGGAATTAATTTCACTTTGAAATTGGACTTAAACTAGTGTCAATCTTTTAATAGATATTGTTTCTTAAAAACATGCTATTTTTTTGACAGTGGGAATTAATTATTAAATTAATTAATGCAACTTATATGTTTTTAATTTTGTAAAATAGACATCATTTTTGAATTCGGAATATCAAATATAGCTTAGGGTGAATGTTTGGTATTTTTCTGAAAAACATCAATTTTTTATGAATAGTGAAACCACTAAGTGGTAGTTTAAAAACTGATTTTTCGTTTAAATGAAACTTCACCACTTATGTGATTTGAATTTCAAAAATCCGACATACATGGTTGTCATTAGGAAGTAAAATGTGGTTCAATGGGATTAAAATAAATTTTTTGGTGAATAGTAACTTTTATGTTTTTAATCACGATTAGAGGTAATTAGTGTAATTTAAGGTAAAAATAATGTTTTATTAATATGAAATGACCTTGAAACATGTACTGCCCTCATTTGATGTGTCATGTCCAACCAGGAAAATCCATTGGTCAACTTGGGGACCCCATGGAGCCACTTCGGTTGGAAAATGACATAAATAACTTTTTATTTAAAGTTAAAATAAAAATATCACAAGCATGAGTTGTTTTAATAAAAAACTTTTTAAATGGTGTTATATGAGTCATATTTTTGACTATAAATATTCATTAGAAAGATAAAAAGATTTAATACATCATTATATTATTTTTATAATTTTTAGACATTAAATAAATTAAATTACTTATAATATTATAATGATGCAGTGATTACCACATTAATAAAGGATTTAAATAAAATGAAAAGATAATGTTAAAACTATAACTTACTATTTTCAAAAACCCATTGGATGAGTATATTTAGAACCCTTACCAACTTATCCTCGAAATACATCAATGTGGAACCTTTAAGATCCGAAAATCATTTGAAACTAAAGTAACATTTTGTAACTTTCCAAGAGTGCCCCTCCTCTCCTCTTACAAAAGGCCCCCACCTCTACCACCATACCCACACCTCTAAAGCCTTTGGCTCGGCCAACCCCTGCTCATTTTGTCTCTCCACGTCCCTCTCTTACTCCTATAAGCCTCAATTTGGGCTGAAGACTTCCCAAGGAAGCCTCTGATCTCAAATCAAAGAGAGATACCCGATTTTAAGGTAATGTCTTCACTTGTGTTATTTTGTTTTATTGTGCTTCTCCAACCCCCTAAACTCTTTTTATTCATTTATTTTGTAACAACTCCAGTATCTTCAATAAACTAGGATGTTTTTATAAGACGTATTAGAGCTAAAATTAAACACACGTCCGTCTAATGGTTAAAGAACCTACTGTTTCTGTGGATGGTGAATTACTGCCTCACGAAACGATGATTGTTCAATATTCTTGTAACACCTTAAAAGGTGGCCATTAATATGACACTATATTTATATATTATATATAATATGTTTATGTTTTAGTTAAGCTTATTTATTTTTTATTTATGTCATACCTTTATGGTTTCCATTATGGGTAAACGCGATATCTTCATTTTAGGAAGTGCGGACTACCGCCCACTCAAAGTGATTTGATTCGTCAAGGCCATATGTGGGATGTATAAAGGATGTAATTAATGATATTATATATGATATTATTCTGGAATTATTATATACCTTTATATCATTATTATTTAATTCCATTGAATACAAAAAAAGAAATGAAAGTAGCGTTCATGCGTACGTACGGCTTACCGTCTCCTTGAACGGTACATTTCATTTCTTATCTCCAAATGTTATGTACTATTATATGTAAATATATATAATGGATATATATGTAATATATTACATATAAATTATAGATCTCATTCTCGAATTATAATATATATATATATCTCATTTTTTTTAATTCGATTAATATAACAAAAAAATGAAAGTAGCTTTCATGCGTATGTACGACCCATCGTCTCCATGAACGGTGCTTTTAATTTTTTCCAAATTCTATGGAATAGTATAAAATGAATATATAATGGATATATATGATATTTAAAACATCCATACCATTCTGGATATGATGTATCTACAACTACATAGGAAATTCTTTTCCAACAAGTTCAATTTTTACTCATGTACCGAACATCGACAAAAACGTCTGATATGAACTCACTTTATTAACAAATTATTATAAAATTATAATATGTGATATGAAATGAATAATAATATTTAAATTAGGTCCTTATGAAATTATAAATTTACCAACTTTTATTATTCAGGACGTTAAAGAACGATCGAGTCAAGTCGGACACGAGGTAAGGAAACCTACCCCTCTCTTTCTTTTAAAGTACACTCTTTTATGTCATTCATTTTAAGTTCATCTTTCTTATGATTGGGATGTTATTTTATATTTCTCATACTGTAATTTTTATGTTTATATGATGAGAGACCCTATTTTCTCTCATCAATCCATTATGGATGTTTTGATTGGTGCCGTTAGGCTGCCGAATTTTCATAAGAGATCCAACCTCTCTCTTTCTTTTTTAAGTACTCTCCTTTATGTCACTTCTTTTAAGATCCTCTTTGTTATGTTGGGGGATATTCTTTTATATTACTCTTTCTGTACTTTTTATGTTAATATGGTGAGATACCCTATTTGATCTCATCAATCCATTTTTGGAAGTTTTAAGTGGCACCGTTAGGGTGCCGAGTTTTCGTAAGGGATTTTTCATCTCACTTTTATTCCCGTGAGATTTATGCTACATTTGCCACCATTTCCTTTGAGTGGTATATGTAATACCCATTATTATACTCTTTTTGTAATATACTTTCGTTTATTAGTATTTACATCAATGTTTTATTGTCCTTCTTTCATGGGGTGTATATTTCGAAAGATACCCAAGTCGGTAAGGGAAATTTTCACCCTCCTCTTTTTAAAAGACTTCTTTTGTTGGGTCTTTTAATTTACATATTGTAATGTTGAGATATGTTCTTATATATCCTTATTGTTGTAAATTTTATGTCCAAGTGATGAGATGCTATTTTCTCTCTCATCAACTAATTTTATGAATTTTAAAGTGACGCCATTAGGCTGTCGAATTTTACCAAGGGAACATTTTAACCCAATTTCGATTTCTTTGGGTTCAACATGTAGTTATTGAATATGTCATCCTTTAAATATGTGTGAATGGCCTTTGATTGTTTTACACTTAATATCCACTTATATTGGTCGTATTTATATTTTTCACACATAATTTTGAGACTGATTTATCCTTAATTTAAGGATACCTTCTTGATAAGGGATTTCATCTCATTTTACACTGTGACATCATTGTTGTTATGTACCAATTCACTCTTATATGGTGTATATACTTCCCTTTGAAATATTATATCATGAATCCATTTATTCTAATGATATTATAAAGTTCTGATTAAATGTTATTCCTCAGTTATTGTATTCAAGTGTCTCTCATTTTGTTAAAATCCCTTTAACTAAAATATCATTTTAAATGTTTTAATGATTTAATATTATAAGTATTTCTCATTAATATCCATGTTTTCAAAATGGTTTTAAGTATTTATTTATATGGATATTAATGGTTTAAAATGTTAAAAGAATCAAAGTGGTATGTGACACTTTGATTCAAAAATCTCATTATTAAATGTTTTAAATGGTTTTGAAAATGGTTTTTAGAATGGATTCATTATTTTAATATCTTAAAAGGTTATATTGTTATTGTAGTATGGGAATGTTATATTTCCTTTATGCTTAAGTTATGTGATGTGATTATGTAATGGTTCTTGGGCATTGTTTATAAAGACGATTGGTTCCATGATAAAATAATGGCGGGTGAGCCCGAAATAGCTCTCCAATGCGTTGGGTAACGCGAAGGGGTTAAATGTTAAGGTTTCTCCGAAGAGATTTAGGGAATATACTGTGATGGGTATTCCAAACATAACTAAGAGGGTTATCCCTACAAAGAATGTCATTAATTCCATAAGTTACCTTTATGCCTTATGATTTCTATGATTTATTCATGATTTGATGAGGTATGTTAAAATGCTTACGTTTTATGAGTAAAGTATGATTTCATACATGGAATAATGTTTTCTTTTCGTACTTTTATATCCCTTACTGAGCTTTTTATGCTCATCCCGAGTTTTTGAAATGTTTTTCACAGGTCAAGGGAAATGTGCATGATATGGTGATAGTGTCAAGGAAGTGTCAAGAAAGAATCCATGTTTTATTTTAAATATGTTTCTGTTGATGGGAAAAACGAATACTATTGTTTATGTAACCACTTTGTTTAAATGTGGAATTTAATTCATGATTTATTATCTAATTCTCTAAAACTCTAAACCTGAAAAGATCCTCAATGTGAATTATTCAATTTAATTCAAGATTAAGTAATGTTTAAGGCCGAGGCCTTATAGTGGGTATCAGAGGTCGGTTTAGTAACTTTAGAGGTTAGGGTATTCTCTAGGCATAAGTGACATTACCATAATGGTTAGGATTTCAAAAAGAGTCCTAGTTTTAGATAAAGTGAATGAGTAAGTATATCTTAGTGTTTATATTCCTCATTAGTACATGATGGTTTTGTTGATATACTCACACTGACATTTCTGTTTTTAGTGAATGGATGGATCTAGAAGGCACCAAAGTGACAATAGGTTTGAAGAAAACTATGGTGGTTTTCTGATTAAGAGACTGGATGAAAAGGGGGATTCAATGAGGAAACTCATGGTTGTTCTAAACCAACTATCAAGGAGTCATGATCAACCACTTGAACCATGGTATGTTCTGTAATGCATCATGTACGAGATGACCAATCGATGTGGAAGTTCGGGTAATAATTATAAAGGTAACCATTAGGGTTTATATGATCCTTACATTTGAGGTAATTATGGTTTATTATATGTTATGATGGAAAATGAAAGGTATGAGATAAACTTGAGGTTAAAATATGATATGATTATTTTTGAAGATTTTATCTCATTTTGGGGAATGTTTTAAGAATTATGTAGTTTTGGAAAAAGGAAAACACGCAGACCGTGTGACAACCTGTCGTGTCGGAAAAAGCTATGGGAATCGAACCCACAACCAAAGTGTGAATGGTATTTATCACCTACCACTAAACAACGTGAAGTCCCTAGTTAGTTTGACTAATTCTTTTTAGTTAGATGATTTTAGGAATCAAGAGTAAGTTTATTTTGGGTAATCTATGGAAATATTAACCGATCATGGAGGATGTGTGATTAGGTTAATTACTTTTCAATATGATACTTTAAGATAAACTGATGTTATTTGGAGATAAGTGTTACCTTGGAAGACTATGTGATTAAATCCTTCAAATATTTGGGTTTCAATCTTAGTTTGGTTTACTATGAAGAATTTTATGGACAATTGTTTATTGAATGGTCTTCGTTGAACTTTGGGTTTTTTTTGACAAATTTTGGAGATTAAGAATAGATTTTCTTTTTATAAAGGATTAAACTTTTGTGGATTATCTGATCTCATACTAACAATTTTGGTTTTGGTTTTTGTCTAAAGACATGGGAAATATATATTTCTCTTTTGTGGATTAGGTGATTCTCAAGAAGTTGATTATTGTACTCTTAATGCGAACAAGTCTTCCTAAATACTCATCTTTTGGAGAAAATATGAGTTTGATTAAAGAATCTAGTAAAAGTTGAAAGTATATGTGACAAGTTAGTATGTTTCATTATGATTTAGTTAAGCTCAAAAATAAATTCCTCAATTAAGAGTAACTTATAACAAAAATTTTGTCTGTTAACTTTTCCTACTAGGGAATCGAATACCGTTTAACCCATCACAAGTTTGTGATTTTCTTATGGTTAACTTTCTCATAGACATGTTTAATATCACTCTCCCTCAGAACATGACCCATTGTTTTTTCCTCCATATCCATGTTTTCCTACATGGAATCCTAGTATGGGTTTACTCGGGTGACCTTTGTACTTATCTTTCTTTATTTTAAAGTGATTGTTTTACTGACTGTTGTTCCGATGTGGGATTTTCAATGATGTTTTCGAGCCCAATTTGAAAATTGCAAGGATGCAATTCCCAAAAGGGGGGAATGATGTAACACCCCAGGTAAATAAAGAATATGACATTTTTATATTTATCCTTATTTTCTGAATAAAATGTTAATATTAATTTAAAGGGAACGCTATGCTCGATGGCTTACCCAATACGCAACAACGAGTTCCTTTGAAATCTTACATTGCAGTCTAATAATAAAATAATTTTAATTTTAAATGGTAGTTAACACCTAACCGTTGTAATGACGGTAATGAATAGAAATAACTACAAAATGATTATATATGTTTGTCAAATATTTTTACTTTTTACAATAAATGTTAGAGTATTAAAATGAAAATGAATCTAATTTTAAGCGTAGTCATTATAATATTCTTTAAAAGGTCGATTAACCACCTTTTGATGGTGAACCTCTTTTAAATCCACATTTTGTCAATTTTATGTATTATATTTGACAAAATAAATTTCTTATTTAGAATCGGGACATCAAAATTTACTTTGTGTAAATTTTTGTGTTTTTCCGATAAAGTTCATTTTTAATGAATAGTGAAAAAAGATGTATTTTAATTCAAAACCTCTTTTTAATCTAATCTATTTATATGATTAAATTATCTTTTGAATTGTTTTGAAAGTGAAATTAGAATATATTTTTACCATTTAATCCAATAGTGTTCATTGGAATTAATTTCACTTTGAAATTGGACTTAAACTGTGTCAATCTTTTAATAGATATTGTTTCTTAAAAACACGCTATTTATTTTGATAGCAGGAATTAATTATTAAATTAATTAATGAAACTTATATTTTTTGAAATTTTTTAAAATAGACATCATTTTTGAATTCGGAATATCAAATATAGCTTACGGTGAATTTTTGGTATTTTTCTGAAAAACTTCAATTTTTGATGAATAGTGAAACCACTAAGTGGTAGTTTAAAAACTGATTTTTCATTTAAATGAAACTTCACCACTTATGTGATTTGAATTTCAAAAATCTGACATACATGTTTGTCATTATAAATTAAAATGTGGTTCAATGGGATTAAAATAATTTTTTGGTGAATAGTAACTTTTATGTTTTTAATCACGATTAGAGGTAATTAGTGTAATTTAAGGTAAAAATAATCTTTTAATAATATTAAAATGAACTTGACACATGTCCTACCCTAATTTGATGTGTAATGGATGACCAATACAATCCATGGGTCAACTTGGGGACCCCATGGAGCCACTTTGGTTGGAAAATGACATAAATAACTTTTTATTTAAAGTTAAAATAAAAATGTCACAAGCATGAGTTGTTTTTCTAAAACAATTTTTAAATGGGGTTATACAAGTCATATGTTTAACTATAAATATTCATTAGAAATTTAAGAAGATTTCCTACATCATGATATTTTTTTTATAATTTTTAAACATTAAATAAATTAAATTATTTATGACATCATGATGATGCAACGATTACCTCATTAATAAAGGATTTAAATAAAATGAAAAGATAATGTTAAAAATATAACATACACATGTCAAAAACCAATTGGATGAGTATATTTTGAACCCTTACCACCTTATCCTAGAGATACATCAATTTCAGACCTTTAAAATTCAAAATCATTTGAAAATAAAGTAACATTTTGTATCTTTCCAAGAGTGCCCCTCCTCTCCTCTTATAAAAGGCCCCCACCTCTACAACCTTACCCACACCTCTAAATCCTTTGGATCGGCCAAACCATGCTCAGTTTGTCTCTCCACATCCCTATATTACTCTTAGAAGCCTCACTTTGGGCAGAAGTCTCCCCAAGGAAGCCTTTGAGCTCAAATCAAAGGGAGATACCCGATTTTAAGGTAATTTCTTCACTTGTGTTCTTTTGTTTTATTTTGCTTCTACAACCCCCTAAACTCTTTTTATTCATTTCTTTTGTAACAAATACAGTATCTTAAATATAATAGGATGTTGTTATAAGAAGGATTCGAGCTACACTTACACACACCTCCATCTAATGGTTAAAGAACATACTATTTCTGTGGACGGTGAATTACTGCCTCACGAAACGATGATTGTTCAATATTCTTGTAACACCTTAAAATGTGGCCATTAAGATGACACTATATTTATATATGATATGTAATATGTTTATTGTTTACTTAATCTTCTGTATTTTTCATTTATGGCATACCTTTATGGTTTCGATTATGGGTAAACGCGATATCTTTATTTTAGGAAGTGCGGACTACCGCCCCCTTAAAGTGATTTGATTTGTTAATGCCATATGTGGGACGTATAAAAGATTTAATTAATGATACTATATATGATATTATTCTGGAATTATAATATACCTTTATATCATTATTATTTCATTCCATTGAATACAAAAAAAAATGAAAGTAGCGTTCATGTGTACGTACGACTTACCGTCTCCATGAATGGTACATTTCATTTCTTATCTCCAAATGTTATGTACTATTATAAGTACATATATATAATGGATATATATGTAATATATTACATCTAAATGATATATATCACTCTGTAATTATAATATATACATCTCTCATTTTGTTTTAATTCCATTAATATGACAAAAAATGAAAGTAGCGTTCATGCGTACGTATGACCTACCGTCTCCTTGAACGGTGTTTTTAATTTTTTCAAAATGCTATGGAATAGTATAAAATGAATATATACTGGTTATATATGATATTTAAAGCTTCCATACCATTCTTGATATGATTTACCTATAACTACATGGGAAATTGTTTTCCAACAAGTTCATTTTTTACTCATGTACCGAACATCGACAAAAACATCTGATATGAACTCACATTATTAACCAATTATTATAACATTATAATATTTGATATTAAATGAATAATAATCTTTAAAGGAGGTCCTTAAGAAATTATAAAATTACCACATTTTATTATTCAGGAGGTTAAATAACGATCGTGTCAAGTCGGACTCGAGGTAAGGGAACCTACCCCTCTCTTTCTTTTAAAGTACACTCTTTTATGTCATTCCTTTTAAGCTCATATTTATTATGATTAGGATGTTAATTATTATTACTATTACTGTACTTTTTATGTTCATATGATTAGAGACCCTATTTTCTCTCATCAATACATTTTGGAAGTTTTGATTGGCGCCGTTAGGCTACCGAATTTTCGTAAGAGATCCAACCTATCTCTTTCTTTTTAAGTACTCTCCTTTATGTCACTTCTTTTAAGATCCTCTTTGTTATGTTGGCTGATGTTATTTTACATTCCTCTTTCTGTAAATTTTATTTTAATATGGTGAGAGACCATATTTGATCTCATCAATCCATTTTTGGAAGTTTTATGTGGCACCGTTAGGATGTCGAATTTTCGTAAGGGATTTTTCATCTCACTTTTATTTCCGTGAGATTTATGCTACATTTTCCACCATTTCCTTTGAGTGGTATATGTAATTACCATTATTCTACTCTTTGTGTAATATAATTTCTTTTATGAGTATTTACATCAATGTTTTATTGTCATTTTTTACTTGGGTGTATATTTCGAAAGATACCCAAGTCGGTAAGGGAACTTTTCACCCCCTCTTTTTAATAGACTTATTTTGTTGGGTCTTTTAATTTACATATTGTAATGTTGAGATATGTTATTATATATCCTTATTGTTTTAAATTTTATGTCCAAGTTATGAGATACCATTTTCTCCCTCATCAACTAATTTTATGAATTTTAAAGTGACGCTGTTAGGCTGTCGAATTTTACCGAGGGAACCTTTTAACCGAATTTCGATTTCTTTGGGTTCAACATGTAGTTATTGAATATGTCATCCATTGAATATGTGTGAATTACCTTTGACTGTTTTACACTTAATATCCACTTATAATGGGTGTATTTATATTTGTCACACATAATTTTGAGACTGATTTGTCGTTAATTTAAGGATACCTTCTTGATAAGGGATTTCATCTCATTTTACATTGAGAATTCATTGTTGTTATACACCAATTCACTCTTATATGGTGTATATAATTCCCTTTAGAATATTATATCATGAATCCATTTATTCTCATGATATTATAAAGTTCTGGTTAAATGTTATTCCTCAATTATTGTATTCAAGTGTCTCTCATTTTGTTAAAATCCCTTTAACTAAAATACTGTTTTAAATGTTTTAATGATTTATTATTATAAATATTTCTCATTAATATCCATGTTTACAAAATGGTTTTAAGGATTTATTTATATGGATATTAATGGTATAAAATGTTAAAAGCATCAAATTGGTATGGGACACTTTGATTCAAAAATATCTTTATTAAATGTTTTAAATGGTTTTGAAAATGGTTTTTAGAATGGATTCATTATTTCAATATCATAAAAGGTTATATTGTTATTGAAATGTGGGAATGTTATCTTTCATTTATGCTTAAGTTATGTGATGTGATTATGTTATGGTTCTTGGGCATTATTTATAAAGACGGGTGGTTCCGTGACAAACTAAGGGAGGGTGAGCCCGATATAGCTCTCCAATGCATTGGGTAACGCAAAGGGGTTAAACGTTAATGTTTCTCCAAAGTGATTTAAGGAATATACTGTGATGGGTATTCCAAACGTAACCAAGAGGGTTACTCCCTATGTAAGAATGTTATTAATGCCTCAAGTTACCTTTATGCCTTATTATTTCTATGATTTATTCATGATTTTATGAGGTATGTTAAAATGCTTATGTTTTATGAGTAAAGTGTGATTTCATACATGGACTAATGTTTTCTTTTCATACTGTTATATCCCTTACTGAGCTTTTTATGCTCATCTCGAGTTTTTGAAATGTTTTTCACAGGTCAAGGTAAATGTGCATGATATCATGATAGTGTCAAGGAAGTGTCAAGAAAGAATCCATGTTTTATTTTAAATATGTTTCCTTTGATGGAAAAAACGAATATTATCTTTTATGTAACCACTTTTTTTAAATGTGGAATGTAATTCATGATTTATGATATAATTCCCTAAAACTATAAACCTAAAAAGATCCTCAATGTGAATTATTCGATTTAATTCAATATTAAGTAATGTTTAAGGCCGGGGCCTTGTAGTAATACTTGCCTTCAGTTATTTTCTCAAATGCATTATAATGGATTCTTTTTTTGGAACACTTAAGCATGTACAGATTATATTGGTTATAACCGAAGATCACTCTAATGTATTGTAATTTTCTTTCCCTCATGGCATATTATGTGTGGAATTAGGTAGTGAACCTAATCCATTATGGGACTCTGTCCACAATGTGTTGTTTTCTTGGTGGTTATAATTGACTTATTATTTTCTCATGTTTTATGTTGCGTACATATTCATATGATGTAATAATCTTATGATTCCTTGATCTTTATGTTGTAATATCACATGATTATTCATTAGGAATTTTTTATGATATTATTTTATTCCTTTTGATTTATATGCCATTTTTATCCATCATGATTATTCACTTACTAAGATTTATATGTCTCCCATTTATTTTTGTATTATTGAGGTTATATTATATATTTTAATGAGATAAAAAGGGTTTAAGAGTTAATTATAGAGATTAAATTATTGAATATTTGTTTTAATTTAATGTGTTTATTTCATGTACCTAGTATTTCAAAGACACCAGGCCTTTCAGTCCTTTCACTTCATTTAAGGGATATTCATATTATAAATCTGGTAATAATATATATAAAATACTTGGGTCTCTATAGATGGTATCATATGACAGTTTAGTTATTTTTGTGAATTAATTCTACAATACTTTATTGAGAAACCTATGGATAATTATATGTATAGGTGAATATTCTGAAAGTTTGGTCATGTATAGAGTGAGTGATTTACAAGGAATTTCATCCCTGTTTGAATGTTAGAAGTTGATGTGGCTCTGGAATAGTTGTACGTAGGGGGAATAATGACAAAAGGGGGCATTGGATATTAACTTTATCATCACATAGTTCATGAAAAATAAGTATTACTGCACACATGGTTTGACACTCCCTAGGAATATACTTTGATAAATTCAAAAAATATTTACGAACCAATATGAATGACTTAAATAGATTGTTAGGTTAGAAATATTATACATCAATTACCATAGATAAACATCGAGACTCATATGTTAGGGTTCACTTTTAATTTATAAATTATCCCATTTTAGTTCATATTTTATCTTTTTTATATATATTAATAATAGTATTCTTATCCCATTATTCATTAATTTTAGTAAATGATGTGAAATTTGAGGAACCATACCAACAACCAATGTGATATGCAATTTGATGACTTCCCTAATCATATGAGTATCCTTACAAGATACATATATTGTAACATCATATATTTAGTGGATATTACAACTCTAACTATGAATAATAACTTGAATCATGTGGAATTCCGTTCTCCTAAGAAAGAGAAAGTTGTGGTTGAGACCTTTATGTCATAAAGGCTTCATACCTATAGTGTATTTTATAATCCTCTCATTATGGAATAATGGATTAACTCCACTGATAAGATATTCTTTTCCCACCAATATTTATGATAAGATAAATTCATTCTTGCTATCTATCCTCTTCAAGGGGATGCCAATTTGTGGTGGACACTGACCAATAACATGACGTAAAAGGAGGAAAGTGATTCCATGGAATGGGAAATACTCAATATGATATTTTTATATAAAATTTTTCCTTGACATTTTTATTTTAAAATAGATAAGTATATTCATATGTTAATGATAATGAAGAAGATATTATTGCGTCATATAAGGTTTTATTCACTGGGCCAGCTTGGTATGGCTTTATCTTTGTCATCAACAATGAATGTATGGTGGTTCATTTATTTAGTGGGATAAAAATGAGTCTATGAAAATATTTAGGGAATCATGAATTCGAAATAATATTTATGTTCACCATTTTCAACCGAATTCCAAGATAATGATTGATGACTCTTAGTGATTAGAAGCACCTAGAGATAAAAATATTAAAATAAATTTTATCTTCGGAGGATCATTAGATAAATATTACTTAATAAAAAAACCAAAAATCCTATATTTAAAAAATTTGGGATAAATAATATAAGAAACTATATCAAGGGATCTCAGAGACACTACATTTTGTTAAAATAGGTGCATCCGGATAATCAATGTTGAGTTTAGATAAATAGTCCCACTAATGTGATTGGGGGAAAAGAAGTATTAAATCAAAACTCATCCTGAGGTATTGTTTTTAAAATATAAAGAACATAATTATTATGTGAACCATTTCCATAAGCCAAGGGTTTTTAGAGACAATCAATGAAAACAACCACCAAGACATAAAGATCATGGATTGGAATATTATATCACTATTACTAAGATGCATCTAAAAAATGATGCGGCGAAAGGTACATTGGTTATTTATTCATTAATATAAAACATACCATTTTATAATAGTTTTATAAAATCTTTAATATATTTAATAATTAGTTGAACTATTAAAACATCTCCTCAAAATATGGGGTTTGACATATATCAGAGTACAAAAAATAGATAAATTATTCTATCAAATGTATATAACTCCTCCCCAATCAATATTTGTGGACTGAACGTTTTAGAAAATATATCACTACTTTATTTTGTAGATTTTTATTTGATATTTTGAATGGATTGGTTGTCATCATATAACCCTAGAAAAAACTATTGGGAGAGGGAGATCACTCTTCACATCCCAAGTCATCCTCCAGTTCTATATAACTATATAGAGGGAGATGACTCTTCTTTCAGAATATTCATCTCAAATATGGATCTAGTTTCAGAATGATAAATAATATATATCTCAAATGGTAGAGATACATGAGAGAATCATTTTTGAATAAATAAATTTTGCGAGGTATTATAATGATGTATTCCCTAATGAATTTCTAGATCTTCTTCCTGATTGAGTGGTTGAGTTATAAATTTATATTATTCCTGGATCTCTACCCATATAAAAGAGTAATGTTAGGTTATACCATATTTTTTAATTAAAAATGAGGAAGAAATTATAATATAGTCAAAAAATGGGATTTATATTCATGATTGATTTACTATGGGGTGCGTTAGCTAACTTTTTCAAGAATAAGGATGAGTTAATAAACCTATGTATAGATTATTATGAACTAAAAAAATCATGATAAAGGTAAAGTATCCTCTTCCATGGAGAAATGACATGTTCAATTAGCTATTTGTGACCCAGTATTTCTCTAAGGTGCAACTTTAGCTATAATATCACTAAATTAATGTGAAGAAGGAAGATATTAACATGACTTCCTTTCAAACAAGGTATAAGCATTATTAGTCCATAGTGATATCCATTGAACTCACTAATACTCCAAAAATATTGATGGAATTAATTAATAGAGTATTTAGATATTACCTAAAAAAATTTCATCAGTTTTTATATATGATATTATGATATACATTAAAAGTAAGGAGGACCATTTGAATACTATTCTAAAGATTGTGCAAAAGGATAAGAAACATGCAAAATATAGTAAATGGGATTTCAAGATGGATGAAATATCAATCTTGGGGCTTGTTATCTCAAATAAAGAAATAAGTGTAAAAACTTCTAAGATAATGGAAATTGTGGATTTACATATAAAATCCTCTGTAATGGAGATCCGTAGTTTCCTTGGACTAGCATGGTATCAAAAATGATTTGTAAGATACTTATTATGATTGTAAAACCTTTTAACCAAGAAAAATCAAAAGCCATTAGATTTTTATGGACTAATAAATTGGAAGGTAATTTTAAGGAATTTAAAAATATTGATATCACCACACTATCCATCATTACTCCCTCATCTGGGTAACATTTATTTTGTATATAGTGATGCTTCAAAGAAGGTATTCATCTGTGTACTAATAGGAAACAATAAAGTGATATCCTAAACCTCAAGGTAGTTGAAAGGAAATGATGGTAACTATCTAATGAATGTTCTGTGTAGAATATAGTGATATTCAAATTGAAAATCTCATGGAATTATCTCTATGGGCAGAAGTATGAAATATATAGAGATCATAAGAGCACCAAATATATATTCACATAGAAGAAGCCTAATATACTCCAATAAATATGGTTAGAGATTGTTAAGGAAAATGATAATTAATTAAACTACCAACCTAGGAAATAAAATAATTTGGAATATGATCTATGTATAAAGGTTATAGCATTTCAAAGGATGAAAATATGAATTATAAATGAAGGAACATCATAATTCCTTTCTCAAATAATTTCTCAAATATCCATTTTAAATAAAAAAAATGATTTTTAAAAAGATGATATGAAAATAAGAAGGTGAAAGCTATAAGAAATGTGTAATCCTTGGAGTTTCAAATTTATAAATAATGAGTTGTAAGAATTGGTCATGGCTATGCATACCATCAAACCCGGAGGAAAATAATGATTTTTTGAATGATGCACATTTCTAAAACATATCCTTCCACCTAGGGGTCATGGAGATATATCAATATATCTTAGATAATTATTGGTTATAAAATATGAGTAAAAAGACCAAAAAATATACATAAATATTTGAGGAATGTCAGAAAGTGAAGGTTAGAATGAAAAATTACAAGGGAATGATACAACCAATACCCATGCCTACATGAAAATATGAAACATTACCATGAACATTTTCACTAATCTTATTATGAACTGAAGAGGAAGTAACCCTATATGGGTTGTGATAGTTATTCAATCAAAGGCTACTAACTTCATTGAAAATCTCTATGACTTCTTACTCAATCAATCTTTATGGATATACCTCAATGAACGGGTGAGACTGCATGGAATACCACTATAGATTTGATATGGAAAAGATATAAGGTTTCCCACTTTTTTCCTAGAAATTTTAAAACATAATATAAACACTGAATTGAATTTCATTATGAATTATCACACCCAAATTAAATTCCAATATAATCATACTATCTGATTCCTTAAATACATGTTCATTTCATGCTCCATGGACTTAAATGGTGGAAGGTATCAAAATCTTACTCTGGCTGAGTTCTCGTAAAATAAATGTTTCCACCTAACATTCCAAATGGATTTATACTAAGATCATTATGGGAAGATATATAGAACAATTAAATTATGTGATGAAGTTTGTGAACATAATATTATGGGTCCTAAAATAGTAAAAGAAGCCATAAAAAATTTCAAGACTATTCAATAACACATTAATCGCATGTTAAATCATCCCCTTGGAATTTATTGATCACATCAAAGATGTGGTTTGTTGAATAGCACTCCCATAATCAATTTCTTACACATATTACATATTACATGTATCCCTCTTAACAAAGTACATATTAGATCCATCACTTGCACTAAATTAATAGGTGATATAACTAGAATCCAATCCTTCTTATTAGGAAAAATCAGTGAAGATATTAGGTCAGAGAGATAATGCTTTATGCAATAAGATAAAACACCTAGTAAAATTACTATGAAAACACCTTAAATATGAGGAGGTGTCAAGGGATCTAGATGAATCCATAAAGAAAAAGTATGAACACCTATTTTCACATTAGTATGTAAAGTGAAATATCTAAGTTGAAATTTCTTAAGGGGGGAAGTCTATAATGACACATAATTTCATCAATGGAATTTCCATTTTGAATGTATAATTATAAAACATATAGTAATATAATATTTATTACTTCACAAGCACCACATTATAGAACAAAAAAAATTATTATAATTATTTGAAAATTAAATTTAGAGAATAAATATTTCCATAATAACCGGATGTTTCAAAATGGGACAAAAAATATAAAATAAGATAGTAACAGTATAAAATTTTGAATTTTTTCAATCCCCTAGAATAATCACACTCCCAAAAACACTATAGATATGGAGTAGAATATTAAAAATGAAATATAAATTTTGAAAATGAAAATATAAATAAATTTGTGAATAATGGAAGTGAATGAGGAATGAATGGAATATGGGGTATTTATATAAATGAGGGAACCTATATGACCATTATATATATGATTTTTGGAATGGTAATCTGACCATTGGAAGAGTAACATAACTATTTGAATATAATATGACCATTAGGTATAGAAAATAGACTTTTAGAATACTATCCTAAACTATTTCAGTTTAAAATACAATTTATGTATTATATTAAATGAAAGTATTATATATTTATATAATGATACATGTATATAAATGTTTAAAACAATGATAAATTAGGATTTTTTATTTTTTTAAAACATAAATGTTTAAATTAAACTTTTTTATATAATATAAGGATTTAAAAGAAATTTATATTTCATAAAATTAGTTTATTAATTAATATTATGTGGTATTATAATTATTATATAATTTTATGATTCCTTAGTTAGTATTTTAAAGGGTCAAAAAATTGATCGTAACACTAAAATATATATTTTTCAAACAAATGAGGATTTTATTTAAAAATTATGTTTCTCATATTTGAAAATTAATTTTCATAAAATGGATTTAATTTTTGGAATATAAATGTTGACTAATGGTTAGGGTTAATTTTTTGAATACTTCTAAGACAATCATTTTTTGTGAATATTGATATACAGTAAAATATGACATTTAACATTATGTGCTAAATATATGAATATTTGACTTATAGATTCAATAATAAGCCATTACTTCAAAAAATCATGATTTAATTAGTCTATATAATCATAACAATAATTATTATTGATCTTCTTGTGTAAAAAAAATAAACCAATGATTATAAGATTTAAAAATAACCCTCTAAACTCTTTATAAATACCACCCTCACAACCCCTTCTAATCACACCTTATAAGACATGTATCTTTACAAAATTATATCAAATTATATTCAGAATCCCCTCCCACATTTCCTAGTGTTGTTGGCCTCATGGTGATGTGTTCCAGCATGCTAAATCATGAATCAATTTAACAACTATTTTTGAGGAGTGATGTTGAAATGAGAATATGGAGATTTATGGAATGTTGTATGGGTGTGAAAGGAGGTGGGGAATCCAGGACCTAGTTTCAATCAAGCTGGTTCCAGGGGACTGAACTTTTCTTTTATAAGGTGAAGGAATGAAGCATGGTTTTCCTTGATGTGTGTTGGGTCATTTGAGAGGCATGTAGTCAAGATAGGGTGGGTAGTTTTTTTCCTAGTATTTTATATAGTTGAATATAAGATCTCATGTTGAAAATTTGGGGGTTTCTCCATTATTGTGGGTATGCATCCTCTTCTCTCAAGAAACGTATTCCAAGGGTGGTCCTGTTAGAAGAATGAAATTTGACAAATAACAGGGGGTGTTGGTATACTAGATTCCTCCTGCAACTAGGTTGAAACTTAATGTGGATGGGTCATTTGTATCATGATCCATTGGAGGTATAGGGTTGGTCAGAGATTTTATAGGCTCATTCATTTTGGGTTTTAGAGCTTACTATAGAATAGATAATTCTATTGGAGCAGAAGTAAGGACATTGAAACGTTTCCTACAATTGTTAAAATTATATAACATTGGTCTCAATGTAGTGGAAACTGATTCAAAAGTTCTAGTTGGGATAATGCAATGAAGGGTGTAGTTCCCATGGGTGATAGAAAATTTCATTAGGAAGTGGAGGAGAATGTTGGATCATAGAGAAAAGTTTGGAAACACATGGAGAGAAGGAAAATTTATGGATGATGCTTTAGCTAGATAATATAGTCTGGATGGTGATTTCCGCTTATGTTTTAGTATGGTATCTATTCCAAAATATTTTAATATCATTACTATGGGGGACACCCAGGGACTTCACTATTTTCAACCTCCATGTCTTTTACCACCATCACTTTACAATAATTAAACATCAAAATTTCAATCAGTCATCCAGATGGTAATAAATGAACATAATAAAATTAAAATAAATAAAATATAGATGGAAAATGTTTTGAATTTAGCAATTAATGAATTTAATTTTATTTTTCAGGACATTAAACAGACGTGTGGAATGATTCAATAACATAAATTATGAAATCTATTTGAACTACATATTTTATTTAGGCTATGAACAATCTCTCCCTAACTCACATTGTCACTCTATTTGATATAATGTAATCATTAGAAATTCAATATATTTTTATCATACATATACATATAGTTTATTATACAATACATTTATGGGGAAATACATTCATTAATTTATTTTTTCAGTTTTATTATTTGTATTCCTTACAAATGATATCATTTTGATGCACACAGAAGAATATACATGTTATGATGGGTGATCCTAGATAGTGCTCTAATTAATTGGGTAATGTTTTTTATAAAGATACATTTTGTATGGGATTAGAGAGTGTATGTAATCCATTATGAGACTATGTACACCATGTGATGTTGTGTTGGAGGTCATAATTGACTAATGCATATGTAATGTTTTATTTTTCTATCATATTCCTATAATTCCACGATCTTTATGTTATGATTCCATATGATTATTCATGATCCTTGATTCATTATGATATAATTATATTACTTTTTTATATGTTACAAATCTCCATCATAAGTATTACCTTACTAGGATTTATAGCCGAACCGTTTATTTTATATACTCACCAGGTCAATTTATGTAGTTTTAAGAGATCAAATGGATTTAGGAGCTCATTATGGAGATTTAAATAAAGAATATTTATTTTAGTTTCATGTTGTTTCCTTATGTACCTTTTCCTCCAAAGACACTATTCTTTTCAATCCTTCACCTATATTTAATGGATAATTATGTAAAAATCATCTTATAATATGTGTAAAAGGATTGGGTTTCTTTAATATAGGATCCAAAAAATACATTTTGTGCAACATATGTTTTGTCCACTCATAAAGAGTAAATTAGTTGAAACATAGGTAATATTACATCTATGAAATTCAATTATAGTTGTAGATATATAATCAATTATATTAAAAATAAATATGACTATATTATTTCACAAGTATCACCTATAACCAAGGTAAATGATCAGTAACCCTATACACCATTAATAAATGATGAAGTGGATCATGTAAGGAAATTATTCTGCACAAGTTTAAGAAAATTAATATAAATTATAGTTGATTCAGATGGTTTTACCTTTCCATTATGTAAAACAAGTCAGATTATGTAAGGAAAACTATTCAATACATATGAAAATGAAAATTTATATAGTGGAAAAATTTACACCACATAACTATGAGGTGAATCCTTCTAATTACATGGTGTTGTAATTCAAACTTGATGAACAGTTTCCCTTGCATTTTTACTCCAAAGTAAAATAATCATTTTATTCTATTGGTGAGGGTTCAAGTGAAGATTAAAATGTATTAAAAAATATAAATTATGAGATTACTTTAGGAGAGATCCCAAAAGTTTCTTTAGAGTGACTACTTCATTACATCAACGATAATCAGATTAAATGGTATAATGAAAAATCTAAAATAATTTATGTTAAAATTAATCATAGATTGGTTTTTTATTATGATACAGATGTAATGGTTTTAAATATATCATATATTAATGAAATTACTTTTTACAATATAGAGTGATAGATATATGATCTTTCATAGAATAGTTAAATCTTTTTTTATTTTTCTTAATGATGTTCTAATGATTGTTTCCTCTCACGGGACCCCCTTTTTTATAACAAATCTTTTGTAACTAGGATCCAAGTCAAAAATTAAATGTTTCATATCTATAATAATCTAATTAGAGAGAGAATAATTTATGTTATTTTTGACCTCATCATTTGATGTTGAATTGATAATATAGTTAAAGAATGAAATAGATAAGTAACGATTATGTGGTTATTTTAATTATTGATCAACAATGTGGAAGGGTGTATTCACATGTATACATGGGATAGTCACCCCTATAAATGGGTTAGAGTGACCATAACATAACATCTCATCCTACCTAGGATATATATGATTTTTAACATATATAATTAGTGAATTCCCCAAGACTATTATTTATTTAATAATAGAGAGTATAAAAATATTAAGTACCCTAGATAAGTGATTGAGAGAGTTTTTATGAAGTTAAATTTTCAGAATTTTTTTGAAGGCGAACATATTTATACGTATTTTTTATAAAATTCAAGTATGCTAACCATGTGAAATGTTAAAAAATGTAATTTTATTTTGAGACACAATTTGAATGTATTTGGGTGCCCTTTGATGAATTATATTGAGATCACAATATGAATGGAATATTATAGGAAAACACATTGATTATTAGATCCTAATAATTTAACCAAGAAGGTCCATATGGTTTTAATTCAAGTGGTTATCACAGTGTATGAGATAAAACAATTCGTGGATTTTTATGATATGAATATTATAGATTCATATTATGTGGTGTTGTTTTGATCACGATATCTGTGTGGAAAGATCTTGTGCTAAATGGATTTTTTAAAAATTGATATAGAGACCCCCAGCTAATGAGAAACTAGATTTATAAAAAAATAGTGCATATTTAAGGGAGAATATAATTGATATTTATTGTATATTTTTTGTGTTAGGATAGTATTAATATATAAGGAAATAAAATAATGTAATATTTAATAATTTTAAGATATTTTTCCGGATCATTATATAAGTATTTGATTAATTTGATGAATAGATGAAAATAAAAGGATTTAGAGTTGAATCACATGCATATGAGATGAAAGAGATGAAATGTTTAGCTATAAAATCCACAATCAAGGGTTATGTATTTAATAAATATATTGAATCCATTATTCTCTAAAATATAATATATTAGATAGATAAATTTATTAATACATTTGAGATCCCTCAATAATAAAGTAAATTATATATCAAGAAAAGAACCTAATAAAAACATTATAAAATTAACGAGGGAATCAATGATTCCATTTAATATGAAATTTGTAAATTAATAAAATATTATTTGATGTTATGATAAATTAAAAAAAACATTAAATATATAAGCATGAAGATGAGTATAAATGTGGAATATCTTGTTTTGATTCCCAAAACATCTGTATTATTACCTAAAAAATAAAAAATTATTATAATTGGTTTCATCTTCCAAGAAAAAAAATGTAGGTTTGTAGTTAAGGTAATCATATTGATGTATCCTTTTCAGTGTATTCCGTTAGGTAGGGAAATTTTTGGAGTATTGAAAATCACATAATAGGGATTTTTAAATCACAATTTAAGTGACATAAATGGAAAATTTTCCTTTTCATTTCTTTAACACTATTGGAGTTTTTAAAATAATTTTTTATGAATAATTTGTATAATATATTCTTGAAAATATCAAAACATTTATCAACATTCTCTAATACTGAAGGGATATTAGATCTATATGTTAAATATAGCTTAAAATTTAAAATTCAAATAACACAAGCCTCCCAAACCCATAACACATATAAGGATAAAACTTAATCCATGTTACGAATATAATAATGAATGACTCTTATAAGAAAAAATAATATGAAAATTTGGAAATATAAAATTTAATTAGATCTCTAAATCATATAAGAAAACTAAAAAATAATAAACTAATGAAAAAATGAAAGAAAACATATAAGGCCCTAGCCTTAAACATTACTTAATATTGAATTAAATGAATAATTCCCAATGAGTATCTTTTCAGGTTTAGAGTTTTAGAGAATTAGAACATAACTATTACATCTCCAAAGATTACAAAGTAGACACTTCTACTAAGTTTCCATAAAAAAAAATCTTAAAAAGAAACATGTCTAGTTCCATATTTTATATAGCATGACTTTCCCTTGATCCCATCCTTGACCCTATTCCACATTATGTCCTGTGAAAAACATTTCAAAAAAAACTTGGGGTGAGTATAAAAAGCTCAGTAAGGGATACACAAAGAATGAAAACTGTTAGTTTTTCAAACATCAAGTAAACCATGTATACTTTTTCAAAATAATACCTTCATCTTCATGAAGTAGAAAAAACTCTTCACTGAATAAAATATCATTACTTACCCTTTTGTAACCAAAGGATTACCATAAAACCAATATAAAGAACACATAACATATAAAGGTAACTTGGGACATAAACATACTTAAGTGAAATAACCATATGGCCGACTTCCACACATATCACTTAATGGAATAACCATACGTCCAACTTCCATACATACTTAATGGAAGAGCAATACGACTGACTTCCATACCCAATGCATTGGAGGTTATAATGTAACCACCCGTCCTGGTATTCACGGCACCACCCGTCATATTGTTTATCACGTAACCAACCGTCAAATGTCCAAGTACCATTATAAAATCATAAGACATAAAACAAATATAATGGAAAGATAACATTTCCACACTTTGATCACAATATATCACTCAAATATATTGACATAACAAATCCATTATAAAAACCATTTTTAATACCAAAATACATAAAAGATTATATGGTATTTATTTCATTTTAAAAACATCACGGCTTATTGAGGAAACCAAAGACCAAATAATACTCACGGCGGTGGAAAAGGTCGTTGTCACCACGTACATTAAAAGAAACATTCATTTTCATCATTTAGTAAAATGCTTCATAGAAAAAGATTCCTTTTGTATAAAATTAAAATTCATAAGAGTTTATACACCATATAAAAGATAGTTGTGTATAAAACGAAATATGCCTCAATGAAAGGATATTGAGACGAAGTCCCTTACCTCGAGTCCGACTTGACTCGATCGTTCTTTAACGTCCTGAATAATAAATTTGAGTTAATTTCTACTTGATTAAGAAACTTTTTCAAGTTCATTATTCCTTTTATATCACTTATTCCCATGTTATAAAAATTATGTAATCATTTAAGTTAATAATGTTTGTTTTGTCGATATTTGGTTCTTAAGTCGAAAGTGGACTTCTTACAATTAAATGTTATTCGTGTGGTCAAAGGTTATTTATATCCAGAATGACATTCCTGATCTGGATATCATATATATAATATATATATATATATATATATCATATACATGTATTTATAATATCACATACTCATTTAGAGGTAATAAATGAAATGCACCGTTCATGGAGACGGTAAGCCGTACGTACGCATGAACGCTACATTCATTTCAATGTCATATTAATGGAATTAAAACTAAATGAGAGGTATGTATATTTTAATTACAGAATTATATTAATCATTTAGATGTAAAATACATCATATATATCCATTATATATATGTACTTATAATAGTACATTACATTTGGGGATAAGAAATGAAATGCACCGTTCATGGAGATGGTAAGTCGTATGAACGCATGAACGCTACTTTCATTTCTATCTCATACTTTAATGGAAAGAAATAATAATGATATAGAGGTATATTATAATTCCAGTATAATATCATATATAATAACTTTAAATCCATCCTTTATACATCCCACATATGGCATTAACGAATCAAGTCACTTTGAGGGGGTGGTAGTCCGCACTTCCTAAAATGAAATTATCATGTTTACCCAAAATGGAAACCATAAAGGTATACCACAAATGAAAAATAAATAAGCATAATGAAAACATAAACATAATATATATCATATATAAATAGAGTGACATCTTAATTTCCACCATTAAAGGTGTTTGAAAAGAATATTGAACAATCATTGTTTCGTGAGGCAGAAATTTGCCAACCACAGAAACAGTATGTTCTTTAACCATTAGATGTAGATGTGTGTAAGTGTAGCTCGAATAATTCTTATATGAACATCCTAGTATTTTGAAGATACTGGATTTGTTACAAAAGAAATGAATAAAAAGAGTTTAGGGGGTTGGAGAAGCAAAATAAAAAAAAAAGAACACAAGTTAAGACATTACCTTAAAATCGGGTAACTCTCTTAGATTTGAGACCAAAGGCTTCCTTGGGAAGACTTATGCCAAAATTGAGGCATCAAGGAGTAATAGAGGGATTTGGAGAGACACAATGGTAGGGGTTGGTCGAGCCAAAGGCTTTGGAAGTGTGGGTAAGGTGGTAGAGGTGGGGGCCTTTTATAAGAGAGGAGGAGGGGCACTCTTGGAAAGTAAAGAAATGTTACTTTATTTTAAAATGAGTTTCGGATTTAAAAGGTCACACATTGATATAATTAGTGGATAAGGTGATAAGGGTTCGAAATGAACCCATCCAATTGGTTTTGGACATGTTTAGGTCTTATATTTTACATTATCTTTCCATTTTATTTAAATCGTCAAATACTGAGGTAATCTCTGCATCATCATGGTGTCATAAATAATTTAATTTAGCTATTGTCTAAAAATTATAAAAAAATACTATGATGTAGGAAATATTTTTATCTTTCCAATGACTATTTATAGTAAAAAATATGTCTTTTATAACCCCATTTAAAAATTGTTTTAGTAAAACAACTCATGTTTGTGTCATTTTAATTTTAACATTAAATAAAAATATATTAATGTCATTTTCCAACCAAAGTGGTTACATGGGGTTCCCAAGTTGACCCATGGATTTTCTTGGTAGGCCATGACACATATAATAAGGGTAGGACATGTGTCAAGTTCATTTCATATTATTAAAACATTATTTTTACCTTAAACTACACTAATTACCTCTAATCACGATTAATAAACATAAAAATTACTATTCACCAAAAAATTATTTTAATCCCACTAAACCACATTTTACTCCTTAATGAAAAACATGTATTTCAGATTTTTGAAATTCAAAATACAGATGTGGCAAAGTTTCATTTAAACGAAAAATCAGTTTCTTTAACTACCACCTAGTGGTTTCACTATTCATCAAAAATTGATGTTTTTCCGAAAAATACCAAAAATTCACCCTAAGATATATTTGATATTCCGAATTCAAAAATGAAGTCCATTTTACAAAATTCAAAAAATATAAGTTGCTTTAATTAATTTAATAATTAATTCCCGCTGTGAAAGCAAATAGCGTGTTTTTATGAAACAATAAGTATAAAAAGATTGACATTAGTTTAAGTCCGATTTCAAAGTGAAATTAATTCCAACGACCACTATTAGATTAAATGGTAAAAATATATTCTAATTTCACTTTAAAACCAATTCTAACAATAATCTAATCATATAAATAAATTAGATTAAAAAGATGTTTTGAATTAAAATACAACATTTTTCACTATTCATTAAAAAAATGAACTTTTTCGGAAAAATACCAAAAATTTACACAAAGTAAATTTTGATGTCCCGATTCTAAAAAAGTGTTTTATTTGGTCCAATATAATGTATAAAAGTGACCAAAACTATATTTAATGACAGTTTTCCATCAAAAGGCGATAAGTGAACCTTTAGTGAAAATTAGGGTATAAATGCCTAATATTGAATTCTTTTCATATTTTAAGCCTTTATCTTTTATTGGATAAATGTAAAAACAATTAAAAAACATATATAATCATATTTTAGTTATTTCTATTCATTCTCGCCAATACAATGGCTACGTGTTAACTACCATTTAAAATAATATTATTTTATTACTAGTGTGCAACGTAAGATTTCAATGAAACTCTTTGTTGCGTATCGGGTACACTATCGAACATAGAAACCCCTTTAAAGTAAAATTAATATTTAATTCGTAAATATTAATAAATATGAAAATGATTTATTCTTTATTTACCTGGGATGTTACATCCTTCCCCCCTTTTGGGAATTGCGTTCTTGCAATTTTATTCACTTATCAAAATAAGTGGGGGTATTTATCCCTCATAGGATTTTCAGATTACCATGTTGCCTCTTTAACCATATGGGTTTTCCACAAATCCTTTACCTAGTGGATTACCTTATTTCTCAACACTTTCTCTCTTCGGTCAAGAATCTGGACTGGTTGTTCTTCATAAGAGAGATTATCTTCCAACTGAACTACCTCTAGGCTCAAAACATGAGATGAATCTGGCATATACTTTCTCAACATCGAAACATGAAAAACATTGTATACATGAGATAAACATGGAAGTAAATCCACTCGGTAAGAAACTGATCCAACTTTATACAGAATTTCATATGGTCTAGTGAACCATGGACTCAGCTTTCCTTTCTTACCAAATCGCATCGCACTTTTCCATGGAGAAACATTGAGAAAAACATGATCACCTACCTCGAAAGATATATCCTTCCTCTGGTTATCCGCATAACTTTTCTATCTTCTCTGAGCTATTCTCATGTGTTTCTAAATGAACTGAACCTTTTCTGCCATCTCTTCTACAAATTCTGGTCCCATTTGCTTCCTTTCACCCACTTCATCCCAAAAATCTGGAGTTCAACACCGCTTCCCATATAATGCCTCAAACGGTGCCATCTGTATATTAGAATGAAAACTATTATTATATGAAAACTCAACCAAAGAAATATGTTGTTCCTAACATCCCTGATAATCCATCGAAAAAGCTCGTAGCATATCCTCCAAGGTCTGAATTGTTCGTTCTGATTGCCCATCTGATTGCGGATGAAAAGCTGTACTAAAATTTAATTCAGTACCCAATGACTTCTGAAGGCCTTTCCAAAAGTTAGAAGTAAACCTGGGATCAAGATCGGACACAATGGAGAGATAAACTCCATGTAACCTGACTATCTCTTTATGATACAAACTGGAAAGTCGATCTAGGGAAAAAGTATCTCGTATTGCAAGGAAATGAGCTGATTTAGTCAAGCGATCAACAATAACCCAGATTGCATTATTACCTTGAGATGTCCTCGGTAATCCCACAAAAAATTCCATGGATATGTTTTCCCATTTCCACTCTGGCCCTGGTAAAGGCTGAAGAATCCCTTTCGGTAACTGCTGCTCTACTTTAACCTACTGACAAGTCAAACACTTCATAGTAAAATCAGCAATATCTCTTTTCATTCGATCCCACCAGTAATACTCCCGCAGATCTCTGTACATCTTAGTACTGCTAGGATGAACTGAAAACGGGGAACTATGAGCCTCACATAACAACTCATTCTTCAACTATGAATCACAACGTACACATAATCTCTTCCCAAACCTCATCACACAATCCTTATCAATGTTGAATTCAGGAAACTTACCATTCTGAACCAGCTCTACCTTTTTCTGTGACTCACTATCTTCCCTCTGTGCTTGCTTAATTCTGTCTGATAGGGATGATCTTACTGATACCTGAAACAAAACAGAAGAACTTCCTGCACCAACAATTTCCATTCCAAATTTCATCAAATCAAAATCCAAAGGATCTCATTCCAAACATAGCATGGTTAATGAAGCATTACTTTTTCGACTCAAAGCATTGGCCACTTTATTTGCTTTTCCCGGATGGTAATGAATTGTAAAATCTTAATCCTTGATTAATTCCAGCCATCTCCTCTATCTCATGTTCAATTCTTTCTGAGTGAATATATACTTTGAACTTTTGAGATCAGTATATATTTCACACTTTACTCCATACAAATGAAGCCTCCATATTTTTAGAGAAAAAACAATAGCAGCAAACTCCAAATCATGTGTATGGTAATTTACCTCATGAGTTTTCAACTGACGTGAAGCATATGAAATTACCTAATCATTCTGCATAAGGACACAACCAAGTCCCTTCAATGAAGCATCACTGTATATAATGAACTCACCATTTCTGGAAGGAAGTGCCAAAACTGGAGAATTCACCAATTTTCTTTTCAACGCCTGAAAACAATCATCACATTTTTTTGTCCATATAAACTTAACACGCTTCCGAGTTAACTTAGTCATTGGACTAGATAACTGTGAAAAAGTTTCAACAAACCTTCGGTAATAGCCTGCCAAACAACGAAAACTATGAATCTCGGTTACATTTGTGGGTCTTGGCCATTCTTCAACAACCTTTGTTTTTTCAGTATCAACAGTTATGACATTTTTTTAAAGAATGTGACCAAGGAAAGAAATTTGTTGTAACCAAAACTCACATTTGCTGAATTCTCCATATAGTTTCTTTTCTTTTAAGGTTTGCAAGATAACCCTTAAATGACTTTCATGCTCCTCTTTACTTTTAGAAAACACCAAAATATCACCAATGAACAAAATCACGATTCATCACCTGAGTCAACTATGCCATTACTAGAACAAACTGTTTAATTCTGATTTTGACCATATCAAGATACTGATTTGAAATGTCATTTCCCTCTGTATGCCTTCCCAGAAAATATGTTCTGTTTCCTCTACGAAAAACCATTCTTAACACAAAAATATATTAGGTGAAGCAACATGGTAATCTTCAAATGCTATATCATTTCAGTCATACCATAAATTAATTTATAATTTAACAATTTTATAACTCCTAAAGTTGTTTAAACCGACCTCTGATACCAACTATAAGGCCCCAACCTTAAACATTACTTAATATTAAATTAAATGAATAATTCCCATTGAGGATCTTTTCAGGTTTAGAGTTATAGAGATTTAGATCATAACTACTACATCTCAAAAGATTACAAAGTAGACACTTCTACTAAGTTTCCATAAAATAAAAAACTCTTAAAAAGAAACAAGTCTAGTTCCATGATTTAGATAGCATGACTTTCACTTGATCAGATCCTTGACCCTATTCCACATTATGTCCTATGAAAAACATTTCAAAAAAAAAACTTGGGGTGAGCATAAAAATCTCAGTGAGGGATACACAATGAATGAAAACTGTTAGTTTTTCAAACATCAAGTAAACCATGTATACTTTATCAAAGTAATACCTTCACCTTCATGAAGTAGTAAAAACTCTTCACTGAATAAAATATCATTACTTACCCTTTTGTAACCAAAGGATTATCATAAAACCCATATAAAGAACACATAATATATAAAGGTAACTTGATACATAAACATACTTAAGTGGAATAACTATATGATCGACTTCCACACATATCACTTAATGGAATAGCCATACGGTCAACTTCCATACATACTTAATGGAATATCCATACAGCTGACTTCCATACCCAATGCATTGGAGGTTATAATGTAACCACCCATACTTGTATTAACGACACCACTTGTCATATGGTTTATCACGTAACCACTCGTCAAATGTCCAAGTACCATTATAAAATCATAAGACATAAAACAAATATAATGGAAAGAAAACATTTCAACAATTTGATCACAATATATCACTCAAATATATTGACATAAAAAATCCATTATAAAAACCATTTTCAATAACAAAATACATAAAAGAGTATATGGTATTTATTTCATTTTAAAAACATCACAGCTTGTTGAGGAAGCTAGAGACCAAATAATACTCGCGGCGGTGGAAAAGGTCATTGTCACCGCGTACCTTAAAAGAAACATTCCTTTTTGTCATTTAGTAAAACGCTTCACAGAAAAATATTCCATTTGTATAAAAGTAAAAGTCAAAGGGGTTTATACACCATATAAAAGATAGTTGTGTATAAAACGAAATATGCCTCAATGAAAGGAGATTGAGACGATGTCCCTTACCTCAGGTCTGACTTGACTCGATCGTTCTTTAACGTCCTGAATAATAAACTTGAGTTAATTTACACTTGATTAAGAACCTTTTTCATGTTCATTATCCCTTTTATATCAATTATTTCCATGTTATAAACATTATGTAATCATTTAATTTAATAATGTTTTTTTTGTCAATATTTGGTTCTTAAGTCGAAAGTGGACCTCTTACAATTACATGTTGTTCGTGTGGTCAAAGGTTCATTATATCCTGAATGAAATTCCTGATTTGGATATCATATATATCATATATATGTAGAATATAAATGTATTTATAATATCACATACTCATTTAGAGGTATGAAATGAAATGCACCGTTCATGGAGACAGTAAGTCGTACGTATGCATGAACGCTACTTTCATTTCTATGTCATATTAATGGAATAAAAACTAAATGAGAGGTATGTATATTTTAATTACAGAATTATATTAATCATTTAGATGTAACATACATCATATATATCCATTATATATATGTACTTATAATACTACATTACATTTGGGGATAAGAAATGAAATGCACCGTTCATAGAGACGGTAAGCCGTACGTACGCATGGACGCTACTTTCATTTACATCTCATAATTTAATGGAAAGAAATAATAATGATATAAAGGTATATTATAATTCCAGTATAACATCGTATATAATAACTCTAATTCCATCCTTTATACGTCCCACATATGGCATTAACAAATCAAATCACTTTGAGGGGGCGGTAGTCCGCACTTCCTAAAATGAAATTATCGTGTTTACCCACAATGGAAACAATAAAGGTATACCACAAATGATTAATACAGAAGAATAAGGAAAACATAAACATAATATATATCATATATAAATACAGTGACATCTTAATGTCCACCATTTAAGGTGTTTTAAAAGAAGATTGAACAATCATCGTTTCGTGAGGCAGAAATTTGCCAACGACAGAAACAGTATGTTCTTTAACCATTAGATGTAGATGTGTGTAAGTGAAGCTCAAATGATTCTTATAAAAACATCCTAGTATATTGAAGATACTGGAGTTGTTACAAAAAAATGAATAAAAAGAGTTTAGGGGGTTGGAGAAGCAAAATAAAACAAAAGAACACAAGTGAAGACATTACCTTAAAATCGGGTAACTCTCTTAGATTTGAGCTCAAAGGATTCCTTGGGAAAACTTCTGCCCAAAGTGAGGCTTCAAGGAGTAAGAGTGGGATGTGGAGAGACAAAATGGAAGGGATTTTCCAAGCCAAAGGCTTTGGAAGTGTTGGTAAGGTGGTAGAGGTGGGGGCCTTTTAGAAGAGGAGAGGAGGGGCACTCTTGGAAAGTAAGGAAATGTTACTTTATGTTAAAATGAGTTTTGGTTTTAAAAGGACCCAAATTGATATATTTCAAGGATAAGGTCATAAGGGTTCTAAATACATCCATCCAAAAGGTTTTGAACATGTGTAGGTCTTATATTTTACATTATCTTTCCATTTTATTTAAATCGTTAAACAATGAGGTAATCACAGCATCATCATGGTGTCATAAATAATTTAATTTAGTTAATGTCTAAAAATTACAAAAAAAAATACTATGATGTATGAAATCATTTTATATTTTCAATGAATATTTATAGTAAAAAATATGACTTGTAGAACCCCATTTAATTTTTTTTGTAAAACAACTCATGTTTGTGTCATTTTAATTTTAACATTAAATAAAAAGATATTAATGTCATTTTCCAACCAAAGTGGCTCCATGGGGTCCCCAAGTTGACCCACGGATTGTCATGGTCAGAAATGACACATCCAATAAGGGTAGGACATGTGTCAAGTTCATTTCATATTATTAAAACATTATTTTTACCTTAAACTACACTAATTACCTCTAATCGCGATTAATAAACATAAAAGTTACTATTCACCAAAAAATTATTTTAATCCAACTGAACCACATTTTACTTCTTAATGATAACCATGTATGTATGATTTTTGAAATTCAAAACACAGAAGTTTCAAATTTTCATTTAAACGAAAAATCAGTTTCTTTAACTACCACTTAGTGGTTTCACTGTTCATCAAAAATTGAAGTTTTTCAGAAAAATACCAAAAATTCACCCTAAGCTATATTTGATATTCCGAATTAAAAAATTAATTCCATTTTACAAAATTCAAGACATATAAGTTTCATTAATTAATTTAATAATTAATTCCCTCTGTCAGAGAAAATAGCGTGTTTTTATGAAACAATAAGTATGAAAAGATTGACACTAGTTTAAGTCCGATTTCAAAGTGAAATTAATTCCAACGACCACTATAGGAATAAATGGTAAAAATATATTATAATTTCATGTTAAAACCAATTCAAACAATAATCTAATCATATAAATAAATTAAATTAAAAAGAGGTTTTGAATTAAAATACAACATTTTTCACTATTCATTAAAAAATGAACTTTATTGGAAAAATACAAAAAATTTACACAAAGTAAATTTTGATGTCCCAATTCTAAAAAAGTGTTTTATTTGGTCCAATAGAATGTATAAAAGTGACCAAAACTATATTTAATGACAGTTTTCCATCAAAAGGCGATCTGTGAACCTTTAGTGAAAATTAGGGTATAAATGCCTAAAATTGATTTTTTTTGTATTTTAAGCCTTTATCTTTTTTTGGATAAATTTAAAAACAATTAAAAAACATATATAATAATATTTTAGTTATTTCTATTCATTCCCGCCAATACAACGGCTATGTGTTAACTACCATTTAAAATAATATTATTTTATTACTAGTGTGCAACGTAAGATTTCAATGAAACTCTTTGTTTCGTATCGGGTACGCTGTCGAACATAGCAACCCCTTTAAAGTAAAATTAATATTTAATTCGTAAATATTAATAAATATGAAAATGATTTATTCTTTATTTACCTGGGATGTTACAAAACATATCAAAAAACTATATAAAATATATACAATAATAAAAATACAAAATAAAAAAAACATTCCTTAGAAATTTTAAAAATCATATTTAGGGGAGAAAATTTATTCCCTTTAGTTCATGATAATTTACATAAACATTCTATATCAATGAGAGAAATTATGTATCATAATCTATAAAATAATTTTGGCGTTTTAATAATTAATATTGGAGCATGAAAATGAAGAAAGAAATTTTTTTTAATGATTCAAAAATATTTATTAATATATAAACAATTATATTAAAGGATAATCAATTTATACATTATTTAAATCATTATACATCATTTACAAAATAATCTTGTAACACCCAATATTTATAATTATTTTTTATTAATTTTATTCCTAAATAAAATATTTAAATATTTGATTAATTTTTTGTTTTATTTGTAAATATATTGACTAAAACATTATGTACATATTTATCAAATAATATTATATAAATATATATTTTACTTATTAATGTAGTTTTATTAAACTAGGAATCACCCCAGGTGAGCGATATACATTTTTGTCCGACAATGCGATGAGGCTCGAACCCATGGCAAAAGGGTCACAAGTGAAAAATGCCTAAAAATATTCTACATGTTGTCATGATCCCATATTCATTAATTTTTATATAAATACTTATATCTATTTTACAATATTCAAAATACCTTTGAATCTTATAGTCTTTTTAAAATATATTTTTTTTCATATCTTCTTGGAAATGTTTTCATCATAATCTAACAGTTAACATAAAAAGATATATGTTTTCAAGTCAATAATTTGTAACATATTGAAAGTAACGTAATATAACATCCTATGCGAAACATATATTGAATGTTTAAATATCATTTATATTTTAAAATAATACCTATCATTCATTTTTAGTAACATTATGGTTCATGTAATTTCTAAATTCTTTATATAATACTATATGATCATATTATATTAATTGAATATTTTCTTTTTAAAGCATTATGTAACATGTATTATAATTAAATAAAAATATGAAATATTAATTTGAAAATATATTTACTCGTAGGGATAATTTTTTTGAAATAAAATAGGTGCAACGTTTTGATTAGGTAGTGACTATAAAAGTAAAATTATCCTTGAAACAATTATTATGATCATGATGTAAAATGATTGATGCACTACAACTGTTTTCCTGAATATGTATTTAAAATATAAACATAACCTCATTATAAAATTAATTTTATAAAAATTAAATATTTTTTAATTATAAATAATTAATTATCAATAATATAAATGTTAATTTAAAATAACAATAATAAATAAAATAACTCTACCATAATAAAAAATATTTATTTTAAATATATTTCATTTCCATATATTATATTATTTTAATTAAAAATAATATTTATAAATATTAAAAACATAATTTGAAAAAATAGAGTTCTTTTTTGGATTTAGAACGTCTAAATTAGTTTCGAGGGAAATTTTGAGATTTTTTTGAAGAATTTCTTTTCTCTATGAATTTTAAAAAAATATAGTTTATATAAAAACCATGAATTTTTTTACAACCTTGTTATGTAAGAATGAAATAAAAAGGTTTAAACCATAGATATATTTAAAGAGTAAAATAATGAATATTAAAAGGTTATTTCGAATTTATAAAATAAAATTTAACTTTTTTGAACATAAATTATATTTTATCCTTATAAAAACTATTTCAATTTATTTTCATTTAATGGAGTTATTTTTATGGTTAATTCAATTTTAGTTTAATTTAAATGAAAAAAACCTCATACGTTTAAAAATATTCTTACTAATTTTCTGGGATTCAATACAACCCAATAATAAATGGATCAAATAACAATATAATCAATATCTTCACAAATATTCTCCCCTCTTCAAGAATAAATACCCAAACATTCTCTCATTCATCATCACTCCAAATATATTGATAACAAATTCTATATCCTTTCACTTTAAAAGAGTCTCTTCATGAACTTTCTAAGGTTTTAAGGTATTAAAACCCATAATTACATGATATATAACAGTGTTTCACTTTATTAAATTTAAATGTTATATTAGGTTTAGAGATTTATATAATTAGTAAAACCATTACACAAAAAAGTTTCCCCTTCCATATAGTGTTCATTTTTCCTCAAAAAATGGGATTATATGTTTACACTTTCATTACATTCATAAATATTATTCTACACTCAGGACCTAACACCATTGAATGATCTATAATTATATGAATCCATAGGACCTGTGAAAAACATTTGAAAGCAAGATATTAAAACAAATGTGTTAGAAATGGAGAGGAAAATCATTAATGTATTTGTGAAAAACATTAAAATCCATAAGGAAGTTTTACTTTTAACAAAATTTTACTTTTACCCCAACTAATCATTTAACCAATAATGACACTAAATTTATTTCCCAATGATTTTTTAATTTTTTAAAAAAATACATAAATGGAAAAATATAATTAATTAGGGTTCACTGAAAAAAAATTAAAACATTTCTTTGAAAAAAACCTTTTACCTCTAGAATGTAATAAACATTCCATTAATCCTAAGATCATTTGGATACCTTAATAAAAAAAATATTTCTATAAAAACCTAATTTTCAAGAATATAATAACATGTAGGAACCTTGGGAAATCATTTTCATAACACTCTTACAAGAAACCTTATAAAGTAAGAGTCATTATGGTTAATTATTTTATGTATCCTCTTATAGATCATATCATTACACAATGCATTAGATGATTATTTCAAACCCACACATCTCCATATATACATTTAAAAAACAATATCATCAAAAAAACATATAAAGTATTTAATTTTAATCTTAAAACTCATATACTTTTTCATTTAAGTCCATAAGAAATGAAATTTCAATAATCTCAAAAAAAGAGAAGAAAAATATAATTTTCTTTTAAAATTTGTTTCAGATTCAAGAAATAATTAGAATACAATGTTCATTGAAAAAACATATAATCTTCTAGAGTAATCTTGATAAAAAAATTACTATGATGGAAGGGAAATTCATACATTCTAAAAACATTAAAAAAAATTAATTTCACTTTTTTTAAGAGAGTAAAAATAATCCATACAAAAAAACATTGAAAAAATTATTTTCTAAAACCATTATATATAATGTAAATGATTTGTTTAAATTAAATTTATTGATATATTATGTATAAAATTGAAAATTCCTGTAACATATAAAAGAATATAGATATAGAGGAAAACAAGTTTAAAACATTTGAAACAATATTTTAAATAAAGGTCACTTACCTCAAATCCTAATACACCACATACATCATCTAAATTACTAAAAAAAAATTATATTAATTTTTTTACTTTCATAATATCCCTTTTATTTTTTAATATTTTATATTCATTAATTTTATTTCATTTATTTTCACTTTCAATCAAGTTACTAAATCAGTTAAGTTCACGTCGGTATTTTTGGGGTTATTATCTCCAAAACAGTATTGGTGTGTTGATCATGGCCAAAGGGGTCATGGATCCATTATCTCTATAATTTAAATATGTTATAATTAATATTATTTAAATTCATGATTCTTTTGTTATAATCCATTCATATTGGTAACAAAAAAGGAGACATGTTATTTCATTATGGTTGCAGCCTTCATGTTCAAACGAGTGACACATTAATCTTAATAACGGTTAAAAATATTGTAGAAAACAATTTAAAATTTAAAATTAATAATAATATTATAAATATCATATTTATTTATTAATTTTATACTTATGACCATCCATCCTATGTGTTTATGAATAATGAAATACATCTCTACATGGAGGTGGAATTCCATTTTAATTTTCCTAGGGATGAAATTGAAAAAAATAGTTTTAACATATTGATAATGAAAATAACATGTAGTAATGATACTAATGTCATTATATTAGGATTTTTTGAAAGTATTTAAATGATATATAAGAGGATATAAACTTTAAATAATTATGCTAATAGTTACATTTTCCCCTTTGATATCTTCCTTTGGCTTACATTGTAAGCATTCTTGGATTGTTATTTTGGGGTGAATGTGCCTCTAAAAATAGACGGGGAGTGTTTTTGAGGGATTTTGGTAGATCTTAATAGATCTTCTATCATCAATGAGTATACATAAGTGAGAATATGAGGTTCAATTTTATTAGTTTGAGGAGTGGAACCCATGTTAATATTATAATCTTTTAAATATAAAAAATGTATTCATCAAGGAAAGTCACTATAATATTATCCAATTTCTAATATACGAAAAATTAATGTCTAAATCCACTCATACTATCATGAATGAGATATGGTTTCCATCCGAACCCAAACCCGACCTTGTCTATGGAAAGGCCCTATGGTTTTTCCATATCGCCACGGGTTGGCACAAGTTCCTGTGTGACATAAAAAAGTTTTAAAAATGATTTACCGAAATTTAGAAACATAAAACAACAAAAGAAAATAAATAAAATGAATTTTAATATGTAATAAAAACAATACATAAATAATACTCTGAATTGAAATACATAGTTTTATACAAACTGCCAAGAGTTTCAAAAAATCAAAAGGATAATAAAGTTTAACACAAGAACCACTACAAGGCAAGGGGATATCTCCCCCAAACCTCCTCAACCACACAGAACCAGAAAAATAAGCTGACAACATGAATCGTTATCTCGATAGACATTACCCTTACCTGTGTCAAACATTATCAAGTCTATATACACCCAAGGGTGTAAGTATGGTGTTATATTAAGCCAAATTAGATTCCACCAAAAATATTCCATGTCATAAAAATTTTAATAAAAAATTATTGCATGTTTTTAAAAACATGAAATGTTAGTAAGAAATTATAAAATATGAAACTTTAAAATAAAATAGTTTTCAAGAGGGAATCATTAAAGAATACACAATTTTAAAACAACATTCTTCTGATGTTTCAAAATAAACAATGTATTCTGATGATAAATACAATATCTCCAATGAGAAATAGTCATGAGAATACCCCTAGGTACTAGCTTGATGTGGGCCCTAGGTATATAGTATCTCAGTGTATAAGCAACCATAACAAATATTATTCTCATGCAAGATCGACTGGGAGGGGAAAACCCAATGGTCTAGTGGTCCCCAAACATCATCAAATTTTTTTTGTGTTGTCATCATCAAACTTGATAAGAGAGATAGGGGTGATACCACTACTAGATAACTAGCATACAACTCCTTGTCCTCTCACCTAGAGACCTGGGTTTCCCACTTCGTGTGAAATCAAGTTCCACTTGTTATAAATTTCCAATTTCACATAATAACACCATTTTCAGATAAAAATTCCATTTCTGAATCATACGTGTCCAAAATAGTACAGAAACATGTTCCACACCGTCAATGTTATTTTTTAAACCTATTAATGATTTTATAAAAAACATTTAATGAGGTAAGATAAGGGTTTGAACACAAAATCCATTAAAAATTTACTTTTATAGTCAAAATCCCATCAATTCCACACCCAACCATATTTTCAAGACCTAGAAACATTTAGTAAAATAATTCCATGAGTCATAAAATAACCGCAACATACATAACATGGTATACACATGAAAAACAATCATTTTCATAAAAAAAATGCTTCTTTAAAATCAGAAACATAATCAATTCTACCAAAGATGGTTTTAGAACCAAACACCATGGAATATCAACATTAAAAGTTAGTCAATGAAGAAAGTTAAATTCATAAAATAATGTCTACACATGGAACCACCTACCTAGGATGTCCAAAACCCAAAATCTCTGTGCGAAACATCAACCGCATGACCACCACACCATAAAGGGGATAAAAACAAACCCTAATACAAAATATTGAACCAAGATTTTTTTTTTACCCAGGTAAGAAACTCTAGTAATTAGACATTTGGAACTTAAATAATGATGGAATAAACACTAAGGAAAATAGACAGAATGACAGAGGAGTTTTCTTACTTTATGAATCTTTAACTTCGACCACCAAAAACTACTTCAAAATTAAGTTCCAAATGACCTTGATGGATCTTGGGATCCTTAAATGGAAGAAATTATTGAATTGGGGAAGAAATGAATGATATTGTCTTAATTCTAGGAGGGAAAACTTGGTATAACAAAAGACCATTTTATGAACTGGACACCTATGCATGGTTTTTCTGATTGGTTTAGTAAACCGTGCAGCCAAACCGTGTGGCCAAACATTACAATAAGTTTTTCCACAAAAAACATTACCATTTTCTTGAAAATTAAAGTGTGTTAAAGGGGGAACCTAGGGGAAAATACAATAACATAATATAATAGGAAAAATACTTGAGACGAAGAAAATTGATGTGACAATTCTCCCCATCATGAAAACTTGCCACCCTGGAATGTCAACCTGATGCTTGATCAGAAAAATAGAATGAGTACCCTTTCTCAAACAATGACTTTATCTCCTATATCTCTTGTACATAATTCCTATACTACCAATGGACACCGAATATGAAAATAGACTTCTCCTAAAGCACTATCTCTTAGGAATCCGCTATTCACACCAGATTCTCAAACAATGATTAATCAGGATCTATCTCCAACTCTTTATAATTGAACAGGTGGGACAGATCCGGATTGTACTTATTAAATTAAGAGACATGTAAATTTATGGGAATATATGTCAAATGATAGGGAAAAGGTAACCTATATACAACATTTCCAATATGCTTGGTGATCTCAAAAGGTCCAAAATACCTTGACGTTATTTTTCCCTGATTTCTTAAATATTGATGGCCTAGATGAGGGATCACATTCATGAATTCCAGATCAACCATAGAGAACTCACGATATTTATGCCTCTGATCAGCATAAGATTTATGGAGACTCTAATATGTCAATAACCATTTCCCGATCAACATGACCTTCTCAAATATCTCTTAAATGAGGCTCGACCTCAGCTGTGAGGTCTGACCTACCTCAGCCCAAAAAATGAAGGAATGAGAAGGGTGACCATAGATCACAAAAAAGGATCAATTAGAATCAGTGGTCGGTAAATATTATTATAATAAAACTCAACCAATCTCAAATGGCTATCCCATGAACCTCCGAAATCCAAGAAACATGCACAGATCATGTCTTCGAGAATTCGATTTGCCTGGTCCATCTGGCCATCCATTTAAGGATGGTATGTTGTGCTCATCTTAATCTACAACCCAATACATTCTGATGTCCATCCAAAATATGAGAGGTGAAATAGGGATACCTATCTATGAAAAATAGTTATGGAACACCATGAAGCCTTACCACCTCCAGAATATACAATCAGCCCAAATAATCCACTTTGGTTGTATCTTTGTTCCAAATGAATTGGGTTTATTTGGTCATAAGATCAATCAATAACCAAATATCATTCTCACCCTGAGGTGTATGAGGTAATCCAATAAAAGAAATCCTTGCTGAACTCATCCCACTTCTAGGTCGGAATAGGTAACATATTAAGAAAACTAGAGGGTCATTGATTCTCTTCTTCCACATGCTGACATGTGTAACACCACAATACAAAATTAAATATATCCTCCCTCATACTTGGCCACAAAAATTAATGACTAACATCATAATACATTTTGGTATCTCCAGGATGAACCCCCCACTAATATTGGGGGCTATCCTGTATCAACACCTTACATAGAGACATCCAAAACACTAAATGGGCCTTGAAGCATAAGATGCCCTTAAGAGATGAAGACCAGTCAGATGGAATCTCCCGACCATGAAGAATATGTGTTGACCACTAATAGATAAAATCATTGGACTGCTCCCACTGAATCAAATCTAAAAGAGAAGGATTCCACTGTACACTATCTTGAAAATTTCCTATACTGTTCTCCTTGGTCTATAAATATATCTGGAAAAAGCCCCATCAGAGTCTACTCATCGTTGGACTTCCTCCAAGAATGCATTATCACTTTTCTACTTAAGGTGTCAGCTACCACGTTACCCTTTCATAGGGTATCGTTGATATCAAATTCAAACCCATGAAGATATTTGATCCATCCACACTGCCTCAAATTGATATCCTTTAGCGAGAAGGTGTAGGCCAAGATCTTACAATCATAGTAGACCAAAAAATTATCCCCAAGGAGGTAGTGACACCATTTCATCAAATAATACACCACCACATCCAACTCAAAGTCAGGGGTTGGGTAATTATTTTTATGTTGTCAGAGTTGGAGAGAGCTATACATCACTACGTGGTTACCCAGTATAAACATTCATCCGAGACACTTACCTGAAGAGTCAAAATAAAACACATAGATTTTTCTATTTTCTAGAATGATCAATTTGGGAGGGGGATGTAGTCAATAGTATCTTCAACCCAACAAAGGATTCCTAATTATTTGGATCCCATTTTAACTTCACCCCATTTTGGGTGATCATGTTCATGGGTGAAGCAAGATGATAGAAATCCCAATCAAACCGCCAATAATAACTTGTCTGGCTAAGGAAAATTCTAATCTCAAACACATTCTTCAACTGATGCCATGACATAACTGCATTTCTCTTCTCGGGGTCCACCAAAATGACTTGTTCTAAGATAACATGACCCAACAACTTCGCATTCAAAATCCATAAAGTGTGATTTGAAAACTTTTCATAAAGGTGATGACTCCACTGTGTGCCCAAAATTATTAACAAATGATGCTCATGCTATTCCTTAGATCCATAGTAAACTAGGATGTCATCCTTGAATACCAAAAAGGAGTCGAGATACTGGTAGAACACCGTATTCACAAGTTCTGTAAAAACAACTAGAGCGTTGGTTAACACTACAGGTAGGAAGAAGTACTCAAAGTGGTCGTACCAACATCAAAATGCTGTCTTTGGGATATCCGCCTCTCTCACCCTGAATTGGTGTTAATCAGAACACAAGTCTAACTTGGAAAACATGTTTTCATCCTTTAGCTGGTCCAAAAAGTCTTATATTCATGGAAAAATATATTTTGTCATGAAGATTACCTTATTTATCTTTTGGTATTCGATGCAAAATGGGAGGGATCCATTAGCCCTCTTCACAAAGTGAATAAGAGTGGCCCAATGTGAGATGCTTGGGTGAATTGATCCTTTGGATTCTAAACTGTATCATTGTATCATTAATTCCCTAAATGTGGTGGGGCCATACGATTTTAGGTAAGATTTAATGGCTCTGTTCCTAGTGCCAAGTCAATCGATAAATCCATGTCTTGCTCTGGGGGAAATTCGGAAAAATTATATAGAAATACCTCTAAGAACTCAACAACTACATGAGGTAATCCAATCTCTAGAGCATGACCATCATATTATAGAATGAGTGGTGATAACTAGAATATAATATTTCCCAACTCTAGTAGTGGAGGCCCTACATGAACTGACTGAGGACCCAATTCCCCATGAAAACATTAGGACTCCCATCAGGTGACATGAAAATCACCCGCCACCTATAACAATTAACACATGAAAGAATGTATAAAAACCCATCCATGTCGAGGATTACATAAAAAGGTCCATGTTAAAGTCTATGAGTTCCTGTTCCATCTCAACCCCTGACATAGAAAGTGAGGATGATAGGCACTCGATACCTTGCTTCTTCTTACCCAACAATGTCAACAACTCTATTTCAAAAGTAAACAAATTGCTGGGAAAATTCATCATTCTAACAATATGGGAATAAAGAAAATAATCCTTACCACTACTGTCAATGAGGAAAATAGCTAAATAAGATATAATCAAAATGGGACCACAAAAACACAAAGGCCATTCATCTGATCCCACTCGTGCTTGATGCACCACATAAAGATGCCTTGTCACTGCCTAAGAGAGACCTCTTGCCTATAGATCTTCCCAAAATCACTCTACCCAAAAGAATACCTGGATTTACTGCCAAAATTGATATCCCACAGTTCTAGGAGGATTTGGCTGAGCTAAGTCTCCCATATAATCCTCTGATCCAACCCTACTCAGCAGTTGATGTGTCTCCTTGAAAATGCACTACATGTGCTCCATGGATCGAAACGGATAACAAGGCCTTCGAGAATATATACATGTAGGTTGGATGTTATCTAGCCTCCTGCACAAGTAGAAAAAAACATACATTGCATTAGAATTCATGGATGAAACCCGCAAGGGAAGATGGATTGAACCACACCCTCCCTTTTCCCTTTCTCCTCACGCTTACTTTTATTCTTCGATGAATGCCCATTTCCCATCACTGATATTGTCCTAGATAAAGTATAACATCCCTTAAGATCAATCTACACCATACAAGCCCAATCAAACACCTCCATATAGGTCTTCAGTTAGAATAAGAATACCGAAGACTATAACTTGAACTATAAACCCCTCTCGAACATCTGGGTGATTATCTGCTCATTAGAGACCATTTTGGGTGCATATCAGACTTGATCAGTGAAGTAGTTGGCATACTCCGTCCTTGAATGATCCCCTCGGTTGAGTTCCATAAACTCCTGGGATTAGGAATAAGACAAGACTTCATGATAGTGCTGGTCATTAAAGGTAACATTGAAGTCCTTCCAGACCATCTACTAATTCTTCCCATTTTAAAGCACTAATTCCAACCACCTACAATTGGTACCCTCCAAAAAAATGAGTGACATTCCATCCTGACTTCCTCAGGTGAGTAAAGGAACTAAGACATGTACTCTAACTTCTCAATCCACTCCTTTACTTCCTAAGGTTTTGTTATACCTCAAAAGTAGGAGGTTTGTTATTCAGAAACTCTTTGGATTCATCCTTCCTAGGACCAGAATCATCTTCTCTAGTTAGAGCTTGAGAATAATCTTCTCGCTGTCCTGGAGCATGGACACACCAGACTGTAGCTTCCACCAGGCATTGATCAAGTGATGAGGGAGGAATCTCTGTAGTTTCCTCTTGTGGGTTCATTATATATTTTTCAGGAGACATATTTTAACATAAAATCAATAGTCACAATAGAAAAAATTAGTACAATAGTTCTGAAAAATTTCATCAATAAATTCAAATATATATAATTCAAACTCCTCAATCCAATTAAATAAACAACTGCTTCACTACCACCCAATATACAAGTGCAGTCTCTACCCCCTACGTCTCACCAAGAAGTTAATTCAAAGAAAAATCCTACTAGCTCATGGTGAATCAAGGTGCGTCACGTGACATACTAGCCAGGCACCCTACTCGCAATAAGGGCTCCAAGACTTGATACTCCTAGCTCCTATCTAACCAGAATCATCCCAAATAAAATAACCCAAAGAGCTTATCCATACTATGATTCCACTTTTTCATGAGTAGATATGGTCTCCATCTGAACATACACCCTAATGGAAACATAAAAAGTCCCAAATGTCATTCTCTATCACCATGGGATAGCACAAGTGCATATGCAACATGAAAAAATGGGCCAGGACCGATTTCACTGAGTTAAGAAACATAAAACAACAAAATAATAATAATTAATCCAAATCCGAAATTTTAATCCAAACAAGTCTTTAATAAAATTAAGAATTGAAATACATAGTTTTAAAAAAATCCCAAGAAGGCCAAAAATCAAAATTACTAATACGTCTAACTCAAGAACCACCACACTGTAAGGAAATATCACCCCAAGCCTCCTCCACATCACCGCACCCAGAAAAGAATAAAAAAACATGATCCACCATCTCCAAGGACCATACCCATACCTGTAAAACATTATCATGTCTGCTTACACCCATGAGATTATATAGGGTGTGATACTAAGACCAATAGGAACCCACCAAAAACATTCTATTTGATAAACATTTTAAAACAAATATCGTTCATGTTTTTTAAATAGAAATGCTAGAAACAATTTCAAAAAGATGCAACTTTAAAAGAAAATAATTTTCAAGATGTAAACATTGATGAATGTAGACTTTTAAATAACACACACATGCTACTGACGTTTCCAAAAAAAAAAACAAACTGTATTTGGATGGTAAATACAATATAGCCAACGAGCACTAGTCAAATGAACACACCTAGGAACTAGCTAGCTGTGGGACCCTAGGTACATTGTATCTCGGTGTATATGTAACTATAACCAGTATCATTCTCACACACGATTCACCAGGAGGGGAAAACCCAATGGATTAGTGGTCCACAATAATCATGAAAGTGGAGTTAGTGTTTTCATCATAAAAATTTCTAAGTGAAATAAGGATGATACCATTACTAGATCACTTTAATACTAGTCTTACTCCACCCACCTAGATACTCAGGTTTCCCTCCTTGATCTTAATCATGTTCCACATGTTAAAAACTACAAATTACATATAAAATCACCATTTGTACATATAAATACCATTTTTAATCATACACATCCCAAATAGTACACAAACATGTTCATCAACATAAATATAATTTAGTAAACCCTTTAAAGATTTTATAAAACAATTTCAAGAGTTAAGACATGGGGTGGCATAAAAAATCCAATCAAAAATCCACTTTTAAAGAAAAAATCACAACAATACCACACCTTATCAGATTTTTTTCCCTAGAAAAATTTAATAATCAAATTCAATGGTTCATAAAATAACCTGAAAAGACTCAACATGGAATAAACACGAAAAAAACTCATTTTCATTCAAAAATGATTCTGTAAAATAAACCACTTAATCAATGTTACCCAAGATGGTTTTAGATCCAAAGAAAATGGAAGAGGAACATGAAATTTTGTTTAATAAAGAAAGATAAATACATTAAAGAATGTATACACATAGAACCACCTACATTATATATCAAAAACCCCAAATATATATGCAAAACTTCAACCACACCACCGATGCACCACAAGGGGAGAAAGCGAACCATAAGAAACAATATTTAAACATGAAACACAAAATTATATCCTAGGTATGAAGCCCTTATTTCTGGAAATTTGGAACTTCAGGAAGGAGGTAAGAAGCCCTGAGGAAAATATAAGGGATAAGATAGAAATTCACTTACTTGAAGAATGTTGATGTTCCACCACAAAACCCCTTAGAAATTGGGTTTCAAATGACCTTGAAAAAGACTGGGAGCCTTCCATGGATTCTAGGGTTGAATGTGGGATGAATGGAGTGAGATATTTTTAATTCAGAAATGGAAAACTTCGGATAATAAAATATTTTTTTTGACCTGGAAACCTATGCACAATTTTCCGCACAGTTTAGTAAATTCTACAGCCTATTCAGGATACGCATAACATTCCCATTTTCTTCAAAATTCATGGGGGTTAATGCGTGAGCGTAGGGATAAATGACATGGAAATAATATAAGAGGAAATATACCTGTAAATAAAGACATGGAAATGACACATACAATCAAATTTAGAAAAAGTTTATTGATATTTTATTTTTTATGTCTATGTGTGACGCCTACTTAACTCTTTTAATCCTTGCCATGGGGACTAAATTTTTTACAATGGTAACCTAATTTTATAACTAAAAACAAAATATAACTTAACGAATTATTTTAATATTATGATTCCAAATATACAAGCTATTTTTTAATAATAAATTTCTATAGTTCAAAGAATTTAATTCAAATAAGAGCTATCAAAATGAATACAACCATTTTTTATAAAAAATCTATTTATATAAGTAAAAAATGAATTTATAAAATTTTGGGCTAATAAATTTTGTGTTGTGGGTATTAAAATAAATTTATTGGTTTATTATAAAACAATCGAGGTTTATTCTATACTATAACTATGAAAAAATGAATTTTACTTTTCAACCACATTATAAAATGAAAATAACCAAAAATAAAATTTTTGACTAAAAAATAACGTAGGTCCCAAAAAATCAGGAATGGGTTTATAAATTAACAATAATAATTTTAAATGATTTATTATACTCCTTAAATTTTTAATAAATATATAAATATATTTTACATAGTTTTAATTCATTATCATATTATATTTATTTCATAATTTTATTGTACTTGTAAACTTGGTATCTTTTAAAATTTACCCAAAAGTATCATTTTTTAAAAAATCCTCCAAAATCACCCTGAGATAATTTTGTCCCGATGATATAAAAAATAAATTCCATATAATAAAAAATTAAATTTAAAAATTTATGTTTTAAATAAAACCATTTAATTCATGGAAAATCATTTAGTTATAGTAACATTATTCCTTTTTCATTTGAAAAATTAATTCAAATTATTATAGTGAATATAAATCTATGAAATATTTTCATGAATATTAAGAAGAAATGAAATTGAGTCATTTTCAACATTAATTGGGATGTCTTATTCATCCCAATGAAGAAAAATTGTGTCCTCAAAATTCTATTCATTAGGTAGACAAGTGAGGGTAATATTCCCTCATAGCCTTGTTCAGAGTCCCATATCATTTATTCAATAATATGGTTGTTCTACAAAACCATAACAAAGATTGTTAACTTATTCCTAAATACCTAATCTCTTTGGTCATGAATCTTAACATGATTTTCCTTATAAAAAATGTTCTCCTCCAACTAAACTACATCCGGGCTAAAAACATGAGATTAATCTAGTATATATTTAATTTGAAATTAGACATGTAATATATCATGTACCTGATAAAAACATAGATGAAAGAATAATCAATAATAAACTAATCCAACTATATCTATAATATAATATAGACAAATAAACCATGGACATAATTATTCCCATTCTTCCAAAACATATATCGCGTATCCATGTAGATACATGATAACAAACATGGAATCTACCTAAAAATATAGAAATTTTAATCAATTATATTGATAAATTTTTTCCCAATATAGGATTTTGTAAAATAGTGAAAAAAAATCTTTAATTATTTGACTATATCTTCGACTAATTCTAGTCCAAATAAACTTTTTCCCAATCTTCTTTCCAATATTCTAGAGTCTGATACCACTTTTTGTATAATTCCTCTAATGGTGCAATATGTTTACAAGAATAAAATAATTTATTATAAGTAAATTACTCTAAAAAAAATTATTGTTCCCATATTTCTTGATAATCAAACTATTAAAACTAGATAATATCTTAAAAAGTCTTAATTGGTCTCTCTAATCATCCATCATATCAGGGATGAAAATTTATTTAAACTCAACAAAATACTCAAAAACATTTGATGTAACTTTCAAAAATTATATGTAAATCTAGGATCATGATCAGATACAAGAAAGAGAGTAAATCCATATAACCTAAGGATATTATAAAGATAGTTTCTATCAAGATGATCCAAAGGCATAGTATATTGAATTGTAATAAAATGAAAATATTTATTAAAATGTTTAACAATTTCTCAAATCACATTATTACATTGATATGTATTTTTTAAATATATTATGAAGTGTATGGATATATTCTCTTATTTCCAATCAAGATTTGGAAATGGTTGGAATATGACCATTATAATTTTTCATTCAAACATTACCGGTGGAAAATTGAAACATTTAAAAGTAAAATAAGTAATGTATTTCTTAAATCATTCTCACTTATAAAATTCTTGATAGTCACTATGCATGTTAGTGCTACCCTTATAAATAGAAAATGGGGAGTTATGAACTTCACCCAAAAACCCATTTTTTAGTTAAAAATAACTCTAAACACATTAAAACTTTATAAACCTTAAGTAACCTTCATTATTAATATCAAACTCAAGAAATTAAAATTTCTTAAGAAATTTTATGATTTCTTGAAACCCATGATCATCCTTACGTGTATGATTAATTATATTTAAAAATTCTGACTGCATAGAAAATTAAACTAAAAAGATAAAGTGTTTCTATATGAAAAAATTCTAGTCTATGATTCCTTAAATAATTAAATAATGGATCGTGATTCCAAAATAGCCTAATTAATGATGCATTATATTTTTCACCCAAGGCATTATCTAACTTGTTTTCCTTTACTGAATAATATTGAATCAAGCAATCAAAATACTTTATCAGTTATAATATCTTCATTTTCATATGGTCAACTCTTTTTGAGTTAATATATAATTCAAAAACTATTGAATAATATATATTTCACATTTATATTCATATAAAATACACCTCCAAATTATTGAATAAAAAACCACTGCTGTAAGATCATGATCGTGCATAAGATAATTATTCTCATAGAGGTTCAATTGACATGATTCATGGAGAATTAATCAATCAATTTGAATCAAGACACATCCAAGGCCCTAAAATAAATAATATTTTTAATTAATAGACTCACCATTTATATACAGAATGGATTACACTATAGAATTTAACAATACTCTTTTAAATTCCTAAAAATATTCATTACATTACTTTATACAAATGAATAGAACTCCATTTTGAATTAACATGGTGAGTGGGATAGATAATAGAGAAAAAATTTCAACAATAAGTAGTGAAATTTTAATATTAGAAAAAATTGACCCTCATTGATATTTTTATTGAATTTTACACCCTTACACCCCTTTATATTTTACAAGATAAACAATCAATCCAAATTTAGAAACAAGACTCCAAAGGAAATAAATATTTTATAACCAAAATTTATATTTGATATTTTTACCATATAAATTAATTTATTTTATGATATGTGAAAAAGTACTTGTATATTTATTATTATCTTATTATAACATATAATATAACAAATTTTCATTAATGAATACCACAAAAAATTTATCCAACTATGCAAGAATAACACCATTAAGATGAGACGAAAATACAAATGATGTATGTTTAACCCAAAAGGATTACCAAAATCTATTAATGAAAATTATGAGGCAACATAATCCTGTTATACATAACTATTAAATCATATTATAAGAGTATTAAATGATTCTCATAATAATACATGCCCAAGAGAATTTTTTAGGAGACTAGATGCATAATGATCTTATTTCAAGAAGGATCATTAATATATTGCACAATGATCTTTCCAAATATAACCATTTTTAGACATACCATATTTAAAACCTTTCTCATAACCATAGGATACGAGACTATAACAATGGGTAATATCATATTCATAGTTAGGTTATCCATAAGATATATAAATCAATGTTAATAAGTGAGAATAATATAAGAATAAGGGTATGAGAACATGATCAAACTATCAAAATTCATACCCAATAAGTCAATTATCGTTAATCATGTTCATGGAATAAGTGTTTTACATTAAAAAATTCATAAGGAATAAGAGTGTTGAATCATAAATAATAATTCCCGAGCCATGAAGACATATCATAATCACAAGACATAAATTGTTTGAACACAAAGAAACATAATATATCATTTACTTAGTCAAGGATCACTTCCAAAAAATATCATATTACAAAAGTTCCTATAATGGATTGACATCATGACATATTGCATCATTTTCTTAGTAATGGTGCACTTAAAAGACTGTTATAGTTGAAAAAGTCCATTACTGAATTGTATTCACACCCTATTTTAGTCTCTATTATCACATGAGAGGCCATTATTTACTAAATTTAATAAAAGTAAATATAATTCTAGTCCCCCATCATATAATGAAAACAATAAACATGTGTTCCAAAAATTCGTAAAATCATTTATCATTTAATAAAATTAGAGTCAAGTAAAACTAAATAAATTTTACGAAATATTTTATCATCATATAATCATAAGTAATCCAAGGAAAGAAAGTAGATGGTATCATTAAAATATTACTTATTTCATAAGAGCCTGATTAACCCAAGGGAATAAAACTGTTTTCAATAAATAATACTTAAAAAACTATAATCATAATCAATATATAGAAATAAATTTTATGGTTGTATAAGAATATATACACATTGAATCACAACAATCCTCAAAATAATTTTACCTATATGAAAATTACCATCAAAAGTAAATTTTCATATTTGTTGTAAAACAGCGAAAATATCATTTTATTTTGATTTATTTAAAAAATAAAAATTACATGAATATTGAGAAAATTATTTTATTTCATAATAAACATGATTTTTTTAAATTATTCTTAAAAAACAGTGGACATGATTTTTGGAAAATCCATTTATTCGATATATTTTAACAGAGAACATTATCTTATAATTTTTGAAAAATATACAATATGGATTATTCATAACTATTTTAAAAGGATTATTTATAAACCATTGTGAGTAAATTGAAAGGTTGTGAAAATATTTTTTTTAAATTTCATTTATAGGTTCAAACATATATAAAATAATTACAATAACATGGATATAGAAGAAAATGATTCTAGATTAAAAAAAAAGAAATAAGGATATATTTTTACAAAAAAACAATCTATATAATTTTAAATACCAAAGAGAGTAAAACATTAACAATACATGAAAATTACATAAAAAACCTTAGGATAGGAAAATATATCATTTTTAGAGGATAAGGGTCATATAATTTTCCTCAATGAAAATTTTGATATAGGAAACCTTAAAAATAAATGAGATTGTAACAGAAACCCTTACTTCAAGTCCCATTTTATTTCATACGCATTCAAAAATATTATTATAAATATATATATTTTTAAATATTTTCCTAAACTCCATATATATATATTACTATATATCATTCCCTTTTAAATTATAATTACCATCTTGTTAAAATTTCTTTTTTGAAATGAACATTAGGTCGGAAACTGGTTTATTTTCCTTGAATTTTTTGGTTCAATAGTTTACATCCTTACACCACAGTAATGATATCATCATATATAGAATCTTAATAATTTCATAATTATCATATTAAGTCAATATATATACTTTTATAAACAATAATATAATATGGGGTAGAAAAACAACTTATGTCATGTCTAGGATACAGTAGTACTTACATTAACACAAGTGACGATTTCAGTTTTCAAGGGTTGTAATAGAAGAAATGTAAAATATATATAAAATATATAAAATAATTATTATATAATAAATTATATATATATTTATTAAATATATAATTATTAAAAACCATGTAAAGAAGAAATTAAAAATGAATAACATCGCTCTGTTGGTGTGGTAGTCTATGCGTACACACCAGCCAAGATATCAATCTATAATCGATGGGAAAGAGTTATAAAATAGATATATAAATAACCAAAAAATATATATTTAGATAAAAAATAATCATAATATCATTTCGATATATTTATATACTATATTTTTAATGTTTAAAGAGTTTTATACATGAAAACATTCAATAAGAACATATATGTCTTTTTTATGAAACCTATATTGGCTTACATGTTAATCCTTATTAATGTGGACCTTCATGAAGAATAAATACTATAGGATTAGGGTTTAATGTTTGAGAGAGTATTGGGGTAGATAAATGTTTAGCTAAAGGGATGTAGTGTTATGGAGAATAGTGGATAGGTGGTTATCTTTTATAATTTATGGAGTGAAAAAATTTTAATTATTAAGAATATTGAAATATAATAAGGTCACTATTAAGGGAAATTGGATCAAAAAAGACCAAAATTGGAAGATAATATTATTTTTTGTCTAAATACAATTATCTTATAGGATTTTGAAAATTATTTAGTCTATTTTAACCCCTATTTCTTCAGTTTAACCCCTATTAACCCTTTTAACCATTACAATAATAATGTGGTTCTACATATGTTACTATTAATTGTAAAATAATTAAGTTGTTAATATTAAATAATATTTATTTTTATGATTATAAATATTAAATACATATTACAAGACTTAATTATTATCAGTGATATAAATTAATTTTAAAATAATTGTGAAAAAAGAAAAAAAACCATTTTGAGAGAAATGAATATTTAACTATAAACCAAAATTTATTATTATTCCAAGACAATTGAGAAATAAATAAATAAATTTTAATAAGTTTTAATTAATATATAATCTAATCCTTTCATTAAATTAATAAATTAATTCTAATTTAATCATTTTATTAAGATAAAATACATTGCACACAATTAAAACAATGTTTAAAAAAATATGTATTTTTACATTTAAATGATTTTGTATTCATTTATAACCAATTAATAATGAATATATAAATGATTATTAATTATTTTATAATAAATATATTTCAAAAAAAGTATATTCATTTATTGATAAAGAAACATAACATATTTAAAATTTTAAAATATTGAAAATTTGTGTTTTAACAAAAAACAATATTATTTTTAGTAACTAAAATTGAGTTCTTATTTCTTATGAATTAATTAATAATTTTTCATTAATAAAGAAATTTATACATACATTTAATAATTTAGTTTGTTCAGTTCATTCCCTCAAATCCAATGGGTATATTTTAATAGCGACATTTAATAATAATATTTTTTTTGTATATTGCGGTTTATTTAAGATTGATGTTGGATGTAAAATAGGTTGTTAAACACATAAAATTTATTTAATGAAAAAATATATCATAAAATTTTAAGGTGTTACATTATACACTCTTATAATAATTTATCCCTCAATATTTTTGTAACTTATTTGAAAAATGAAGATATTTCATCATCATTACATCTAAAACATCCCATATAGATTCCTCAAATTTGTGGTTTATCAATAATACTTTGACAAAGTGAGCGGTATTTTTCCAAAGAAAATTATATGTTAAATTAAGAATCTTCCCTCATTTTTCTTCATAAGTATGATCATTATCAAGTGATATTAACTACTATTCCATTATATAGGAAGTATTATGTATGTACTTCCTCAAAAGAGATACACAAAACACAACATAAACTTAGTAGATGTTCAGTGGGAGTTCCAAGCGGTAAGATAACATCCAAATATGATCAATAATATTATATAGTTTTATATATATTGAGATAAAATTCCATTTATTTAGGGAAATCACTGAATTCTTAAAATGAGAGATATATATTATCACAAAATTTAAACTTTATGTCTCACTAAGGATTGTTAGGATAAATTTACTGTCAACTCAAAACTATCATGTTGTGCTGCTAAATAGATAAACAATTATCTTCCATTTTTATAATTATCTAATGGATTTATATATCTCATCCTAAAACATCATCCCAACAGACGTAAGATCTATATTTCTTTCCATATTGGGAATATTGGGGGCCATCTAAAAGATCTAGTGAAATCTAATATTGTAAAAACTTTATAGAAGAGAATTATATTGATCCCAACTTACTTTGAAATCCATATTAATATATCTCTATATATATTCTAGGTTTGGAACTCTCCCCTTATGTTGAAATTTTTTTTAGGATAATATGTTGTGATAATGTTCAACTCTGTATTCAATGATTTGTGAGGACATCAAAAACATCAAGGTAAACCTTGGTTCCCAATTTGATACAAGAGAATATAGAACCCCCTGAGAAATTAAAACTTAATTAATGTATATTCTAAAAGGATAATTAATATTTAAATCTTATTTCATAGAAATTAAATATTATAACCACATAAGGTGATCGAATACAACCCAAATATTTTTATGACCTTTAAATATTTTAGGGAGTCTAAAGACAAGTTCCATATAAAGGTTTTCCAACTCCCAATATCTCATGGGTAATTGTTTTAACATACCCTTCTAATTATGTCTCTTATAATTAAATTTTTATTGTATGAAGTTATTAGATAAATAATTTTAAATATCTATTTTCATTTAATCTAACTAGAAATAATCTTTGAGGTACTTTTATATCTTTTTTACTTACAAGATAAATAGAGAGTGATGAACTATGGGAATCCTCTAATAGGTCCTTATTCTTTTCTAGTATTGAACACACATATAATTAGTTCATCAACCTTATCATTCCATCATAAACAAGGTTTAACACATTAACATTTATCACATTATTCTATAGTTCAATATCCTATTTCAAATACACATTAATCCTCCAAGTGATATATGGTTTACCATTCATCTAGGAAAGATAAGATATATCCCCTTTACTATTTAATTAAATATATATATTATATAGAACTATAAGTATAGGATCTTATTCAATCCTCAATATAGATAAACTTTAATGGTCCTTTTTAAATCAGACCATCAATCCCCTAGTTCATATTCCTATGGTTATAATGTATTGGGTATTTATAATCCTTAATAAACACTAACCATATCCTTTTTATCATCTTTAAATATTTATATTTAAATATATTCAAAAGGAATTTATTATTAGTATATCTATCACAACTTTCAAAATATTGAAAATTCCTTCATAACATTAATAAGAAAATTAATGATGACAACTCAAAAGTAAGAGATGCATAAAATTTCTCATGAATTTTTAGTTAGCGTGACACATAAGCTATACCCTTACATGATACATGGGGAAGAATACCAATAACTTATTTGATGAATCTATATTAATTACAAAACATTCTATATTATAGGGAAGTGTGCCCAATGGTTTACTAACCCACATTCTATTTATATCAATGAAATCTTCTGCACATTCATCTGTCTAATGGAATGTTGATCCATATTGAGTCAACTTAGTAATTTTATTTTATATCAATGAAAAACTTTTAAACATACATGTATATTACCCATAAAATCGAATAATACTATGTATCTCAATAATTATGGTTGTTCTATATCATTACTCAATAACGTATATCATTAAATGATTCACTAGTAAACCAACACTTGAGATTATATAACCCAATAATGAAGCATTATCTAATTGAAAATCACACTTTCAAATTATTTCAGAGAACATAACCTTTCACAAGGCCTTAAACACTATCCTCACTAAATCATTATGATCTTTATCCCTCTGGTAATTTATAAGAATATAATTTATTGAGACTATGAAAAACAGATCAAGGAAATATCTAAAAACTAAATTCATTATATATTGGAAGAAGACATGTGAATTGATAATTGAAAATATAATCACTATAAATATATAATTACATACCTCATATGAATTCTATATTGTGTGTATAAACCTTTTTACCCTGATATAATGATATATGGATTGAAGCTCAATTTTGGAAAAATATTTAGCTCCCTATAATTGATAAAATAGTTCACCAATGAAGGTTATATTATAGTAGTTATTAATAGTGATCATGTTAAAATAATTATAATAAATGAAAATTCAAATTTACATATCCATATTATTAAAAAATAATTGGCACACCACATGGTGATAAAATAGGGAATACAACTATCATATCATTATTATATTGGAGTTTATTGTTCAATTAATGTAATTCAATTAGGGTCATTATATATGGATTATTTGAAATAGGTTTAACACCAAGTATAAGTTCTATTGATAAATCAACTTCATGATTTAGAGGAAAACTAGGAAATTCATTGGGAAATGCATTAATGTACAATCGAATAATATGTGTATCATGAATATTGAGTATCTCCTCCACCATTTGAGATACATATCACTCATTACTCAGTATAAATACCCATACAATAGAGGTATTTCCATAATATTTTCATACCCATACTTATACAAAAATAGAATCATATATTGAATCAGAATATCAAATATAACTTCTCATCCTTTGGAATTGATGTAGTCTCTGTATAAAGTGAGGTAATCCATTCCCAAAAAACCGAAATTCATCTAAAATAATAATAATAATATTTTCATGGAACACTTTACTAAAACCATTATTGTGAAATACCTAACTCGAGAGTGAAGGATAAGTGTGCCTTATTTATCAAGATTCACTTCATTGATTGGGATTATATAATCCTTCCCTTACTCCCTTGGTATTAGATTCATCCCTTGTATTAGGGAATTGACTGAGATAATGCTCAGGTTCCCAAAATTTTAGACTTTGAAATATTCTTCGTTATTTAGGATTAAAATAATTACCCTCCATCAAAATATTTATTTTTCATTTATAGTTACTTTCTTTATTCCTTTATTTTTTCAACACATAAAACATATTATTACTCTCTTGAGATATTTTCCTAGGGTATTTATACAAAATTCATGGGATTTGGAAAATTGATTTTTCTTTACTATATGGTATTCATATATAAATCCCACAAAAATCCATTTTTCTATAATTATGTGGGTCAGGAAATATACATAAGATGAGGTTGTTGATAGTAAATTAAGATAGCTTGTTAAGGATAACTGAAATATTTTTCAATCGATCTTTTATCACCATAGGATTCTCATATTGAAAACCCCAAAATTTTCTTTAACACCCATTATACACTGGTTCCTTTTGATTTAATACATTTAGTAAAATAAAAAAATTAGTGTGAGTATCAAAAAATAAATAACACAATAACATGACAATGGAAATCATTCCTACGATTCCCTAAATTATGACACCATATTATCAACCTATGACAGATTAGGTTCATCTCATATCACTATATCTTATCATAGTTTGTCATAGATTATATCATCTCATAATCATAATAATATAAATGGATAACAAAATTTATAAAATGTATACCCCCATGGGATTATCAAACCAAGGGTGTCCTTAGGCAACTTTGTCTTGCACTATTTGAGGATCGAGTTAATACCCAACCAACCTTTTCAGAGTTATTACCCATAGGTGAATCTCTAATAGATAATTTATCCACATTTTTATATCATTGATATGTATTTGATTTTAAAGAAACCAATATTCCCTAATTTCCAAAAATTTTAAGATTTTATTCTATATTTAGACATTTCCAAAGGATTTAATAAATTGTTTTAATCCGAATATCTAAAAATATCTAAAACCCCCTATTATACCATCTAAGTAAATTCATGGGATTCATAAAAAAATATTACATCATTTTAGATAAATAATTAATGTATCCCATAATAAATAACACCCAAAAACGATAATGGTTTAGTGTATTTGGAGACTAGATACATAATCAACATATTTGATGAAAATTTTAATTATCTTACACAATGTTATTCCCACATGGGATCCTTATTATATATTCCTACATAAAACCTTTATTCATAACCTATATAAATATAAAGATAATAGAGGGAGATTTTAGATTATTTTTATTGGAAATCATAGGCCATAACAATCAATGATAACAAGTGAATATAAGATAATAATAAATGTATTATAACATGAACATAACATACATAATTCATAACCAATCAGCGAAATTCCATTAAACTAGAGTCCAAGAATAATTATTTTTATTAAAATCTTCATAATATTTAATAACGGGAAAATAAAAAATATCATATTAATAATTCATAAATTTATGGAATATCCAAAGGCTTAGAGTATCATTTCTATGGCTAAGTATAACTTTTAAAACTATAATAGATCCCAAATTACCATAGTGGATTGTGTTCACTTAATATTCGATCATTTCCTTAATACATGTTCACTTCTATGACTATAATAGTAGATATATTCCCTTAATGAACTAGGTTTACCCCCATTATTGTCTATATTATCTCACTAGATATCATTCTTTTCATCAATTCTTTTTATTTCTATATAATTCTGGGACCACCCATCATATTATGAAAACAATATATATGTGGACCAAAATTTCATAAAAATATTCGTAATAGCATCATAGAAAAACCCAAGTAAATGATATAAGTTTCATAAATATTTCATCATCACATAATAATAATCCATCTATATAAAGGAAGTGTATTATATTATAAAAAAATCCAACATTTCATTATATATTTATTATCCCATTGGAAAGCAAAAAACTTCACTAAATCACCCTTAAAATATCAACAAAATAATCTATACAGAGAATCAAAGTGGATGGAATCATGAATTCATATCACCAATTTATAAAAACGATCCTCAAAATTGGTTTATATAGATGAAAAATACATTTAAAATATAATTTAAACATTGGTATGGAAATACGGAAAACGTCCTTTACATTTGATGTATTTAAAAACATAAAATTTCCAAAATATCATGAAATAATATTTATTTGAAAATAAACATGGAAAACTTTAATTGAATCTTCAAATCATACAATGGTTATGGTGGAAATAAAACTTATCCATGTAATATAAGTTAAAATAGAACATTAATTTCCTTCATTTTTATAAATTCAAAAAAATGTAATGATTTTATTAAAAGTTCAATTTTAAACATTTTTAAACAATTAAAAAGGACTTGAAAAGTATGATTTCAAAATAGTTCATGTATATAAAAAATAACCATAAACCAATTTGAATAATAATGATATGGAAGATAATTATTCCCAATAAAAAAATGAGGAAATAATGTCAAATTTCTTTAAATGATGTCTTGAGTCATTTTTATTGACAAAGAGAGGAAAACTATTACTAATACGTGAAAATTATAAAAATTAATAGAGTATGAGTAACTCTATGGTTTCTCATGTATAATGACCATACAATTTCCTTCTATATAAATTTAACATAGAAAACACCAAAAAGAAAGGGTATTATATCAAATCCACTAAACTCATGTCATAATTTTCTTCGTATGAGTTTAAAAATCCTATATAATAAATAATGATTTATTATAAATATATTATAATACTATATTTATACATAAATTATTATATATAATTCCCTTATAATTTATAGATACCTTTTTACTAATAATTATTCATTAAAATGAACTTTTAGGTGAAAACTGGTCTATTTCCCATGCATGTTTCAGTTTGATGATTATGGTATTTTCACCTTGGACATGTTTTAGTTATTCGAAAAATAATAACAAATTTTTAATATTATATTTATTAACTATATATAATTTTATAAAAATTCATATAATCTTGTGATGACAATGTACAAGCATCATTTTGTGGAGAGGGTAGTTCATACATACACATATGTGATGTTTTGAGTTTTCAATAGGTAGAATGATAGAAATATAAGTAATAATTCATCTTTATAGAATCATAATAATATCATATACATTTTATGTATTCATTAGATATATCATTATGACATTCTATTTAAATAGTAAATTACAAACGAATCACATTTCTTTGTGGATGTGGTAGTCTACACATACACATGAGCAACACTGCCATTTTATAATAGATGGGAATGAGATAAAAATGACATTAAAATTTAAATAGAATCATTTCATTATTGTCAATATACTGATCCCATCATGATAATATGGTTATGGAATATTTTTATGATATTCTAGCATGATGAAACATGAATATGTTTGGTAAAAACATATACTTCTTATCCAAGAAACCACCTTTCACATGCCCCTTAATCCGTCTTAATGTTTTCTTTCACGAAGATAAAAAACCTCTAAGATGATGAAATTATTATTGATAGATTATTTTTTAATATATTTTTGGAGTTAAAGGGATAAAGTTGTGTGTATAAGATACAAGAATACGTGACTTTTTATTGATGTGGGGAGTGTCATACATATAATTATTAAGAATATTAAAATTTAATAGTCACTTTCATGGGAATGAAGATCCAAAAAAACACTAATATATAAGATAACAATTTATTGAGAAAAACATAACCAATAATATTTTTACAAGTTGTTATGTTATTTTAACCCTTATCTCTTTAGTTTGAACCCCATTAATAATTTAAACCTTTACCATTGTAATAAATTATTACTGTGGTTACTATTCATTATAGTAAAAAATTTGGTTAAAATTATTACCTAATATTAATTATTATGATTAAAAATAATTAATAAAATTTAAAAAAAATAATTTCTAAAATTTGAATTAATTTATATTAAAACATGTGCACAAAATGCAAGGAAACCAATTTTTATAAAAATTCATTTTTAAGCATAGTACAAAATTATTTATAATTACATAACATGTAAAAACTATTAAATTAATGTTAGTATATTTTATTGAATACATTATTTACCTGATTCATTAAATTTATTCATTAATAAATATCAATTCTGTTTATAATATATAATAAAATACACCCAATAAAAACAGTTTTATGAAAATATATATTTTGATCCTCCATAGAAATTTTATCTTCATTTATAAAAAATTGACAATCCATGTATACGTGATTATTATTTTGTTTTAATTCAGGTAATTTTAGATCATTTATTAACATTAAACAAAATATATAGAAAAAATTTAATACTTTTAAAAAGTTATCATTGAACACATAATTATAATATTTTTAGCATTTAAAACTCAGTACTTATTTCTTAAGAATTAATCAATATTTTTCATTATGGAAATGGTTTCTAAATAATTATACATAGTTTAGTTAGTACTATTCATACAACTAATTAAAAAACCTGAAAATTAAATTCAAATTTAATAACAATATTTTAATAGTATATAATCATTCATGCATGCTCGTTGTTGTGAGTAGAAAAGTTATGAAACACATCATTTTTTAAAGGGAAATATTAGATTAAATAAGTGGGAGTTACACACACCTTGTTTGAAACACCATATTATTTATTTACTTTCAATTAATAATACCGAACATTGAGGTCAATCTTCATAAAATACTGACCACTCTAAAGCTGTTCTAACAAGTTAGTAATTAGAGGAAAAAATATATTTATTAATAATAATATTACTATGTTGTTTATAATCAATATAAATTCTCATATAACCATCCTTACTTTTTATACTCAATCTAGTATCACCCCATGGTGATGGTCTAGGGTTGATAAAACCATTATAATGTATTTCTTATAATTTAGTTTTTCAAATCCAATAGCTCTAGTGGAGCCATTTGATTATGAGGTTCACAAGTTGGCTCTGAATTAAGAACCAAGTCAAGAGTATATTCAACATCCATATTAAGAATAACATAAGGAAAATTATTAGAAAATACATTTGAATATTTATTTGTAATATATGCAATACTAAACAATATAATTCCTTTATTTTCAATGAAATGTGCTACATATATTTCACCCCAATAATTAATTAATTTCAAGAATTAGGGATATGCTATCATAAGTATGAACTCATTCATATATATAAATTTAATCTCACTATGAGAATTTAATTTCTATTTATTATCTATGTAATCATTCATAGCATGATAAAATAAAATAATATCAAAAATTAAATATAATCAAACTCCACTAAGGTTAAGAGGATAATATTTGTTTTGTAAAATAATTTCTTGTATAACAATATATAGGTTCCCACAAATATTTTTGTCTTTATTATTTACACTTAGAATTTTTACCATAGTGTACATCTTTATTTCATGATTTCATATTTCTATTTCACAATAAAATTCAATAGAAATAAAATTATGGATAGACCCTTAATCAAACAATATATTATCTTAATCTGAATAAATATGAAATATATATTTCACAATATCCTTTGATAGTCAAACATTTATTGAGGTATTTGAAAATTACTTTTCACACCCTCCTGAATATGGTATTGATAATTTCAATCTTTTTGGATATTATTCTCACACATATAATTATAATGGAATGTAACATTCTAATTTATACATTTCACTTTTATCTTATCATCATTGGTCTTACAATTAACATTGATATTTTCTATGCAGTCATGAGACAAATTACTTGACAAACCATATTAGTAACACGGTCAATAATTCATTATACATTCCCTAGAATAATATTTACCATACTTATTCCAAGAAAGTTATTTAATTTTATAAAATTCATACTTCTTAGATGGAAACCGCTACATTATTCTCCAACATGACTTACTGTTCACCTTATTGATATAAAATTCAAAAAACCACATATTGAACATCTCATATCAACAAACTATTGAATAATAAAATATAATACAATGAGTAACGAAATACCTTCATAATATTTGTTTCAATACTGAGAAAAATATTTCAATTTTACTATCATGGTATAAAATAAAATTGTTGTATACTAGAGCAATATTTTAAATATTTCTTTATAGGAAGAAAATAAACCCTCCACTTATTAATTAATTCTATAAACTTCTTTTATAACCTAAGATAAAAACTTAATGAAAATATTTATCTAGTAATGGATTTTGAATTTCGATCTTTACTAGGGGATTAAACAAAAAAGATATTGGTTAAAATGACACAAAAAATATCAAACACATATTTTTTGGACATATTAAAATCATGTAACTTATAAGGCTCTATAATTTCCAATTTTGAGTATTTTTTATGATAAAACAGAGGTTTAATTGATTCTTTTCAAAAATTCAATGTGTTTATTCTCCCCCACTTATAAAAGGCCACCCCTCTCATCCTATTATTACACTTCCAAATCCATTTAATTCAGCCAATCCATGATCAAATTAAATCCTTAATCCCACCCAAAAAAACATCATATATCCTTTAATTAATAATAATTCCATTTTATGAAGGATTTTGGTTTAAAATAATATATAGGTCCCTCAAGAAGAAGTGATATTCTTAAATGATCGTTTTCATTTTATTTCCTCTAGGACTAATATAAAATATTATTTAATAATGATAATATAAAATAATTTAGATGTCCCATATATTTCGATGTTATATTGTTAATTTACTAACCTATATCCATCTCATCTTTTATCAAATGGGAAATGAAACCGTCGATCGTATGTATGGTGGACTAACGCCATGCAAAATGATGTAATTTTTTTCTGTCACCTAATTTAAAAGATGGATATAATGATGGATTTAACACATTTATATTATATTTATGATATTATTATACTTCTAAAATTTTAATATCAAGTATCAAATATTATATTTTATTCTATTTAAATTATGATAACATATAATATGTGTACGTCGAGCTATCACCTCGCGAATACTTGTGATTCATTTTTCAATTTCCCCTTAGATGGGAAGAAATAATGAAACATTTAATAAATATATGTGATATATATACAATTAAGTTTATTATTTAATATAATATATCATGTAATTTCTTACCCATTCACTCGTTAAGGAAATGATAATGTCTCTCATGCATCTATAAGACCTACCATCTCCGCGAAGCAATGTGATCCATTCTATGTGTTAAATTCAAGTAATGATTATAAAGTGATATATAATAAAGTAAATTGTATTTATAAAATTAATATCACTTTAGAGATGATTTAAATGTATAAAATTATCATGAACCTAAACATTCATAAAAATTATGCAGGAGAAAACAGATCAATTAACACCTTAAATAAAAAAATTAAGGAAATATTATTAATGATAGGCTGGTAAATGAATGTCTAAAACATAAATTATTATTATTCAACAACATTTAAGGAAAAATACAGAAACACTGAGTTCAATAACAAAAGTTAAATACATAACCATTGATGAAAAATTTAAGCCTACCAGAATAAGATTCTCTAAATAATTTCCATGAATTATTGTTTATGTGGAAGTCTAGTTCATCCATTATAATGTATTAATACTTGAAAGATAGATTGTCCTAAGAATATATATATTCCTCATGACTGATCTTCCCACTATTTGTAAAATCTATGTTCTAGAAGCCACCCAAAGGCACCCCGTACCTGGTTGGTCACATGGCCTCAAGAACATTTCTCTAAACACCATAGGCTGCCGACTAGTAGCGAGGGCCTTGGGTGTGATAGTGGGGAAACTATGCCCTCATTAGAAGAGTAAAAAAGCTGAAGTAAAATAGATATACAATAACAGAAGCAGTATAATATCATACAACAGTAAAAAGTAGAAGACTGTAAATAATAAACAACTTGAGCACCTATATAAATATGATTCAAGATATATATGTCTAGGAAAACATCCAAACACATCAAAATTCTAGAATAAAATACTAAACCAATGTAAAAAAGAAAAAAGATAAAATTCTCAACATCTCAAGCCTCCTCTTCGTCCCATGATCTCTAGCTCCACGACAATCAAGAAGCTGAATTAGAAGGGCGCTTTCCCTTATCTATACCTGAAGTAATATAACTTGTTTGGGCCCAAAATAATGACCCAAAAAAGATGTGAGACTTATCCCAGTAGGAAACCATCCAAATATTTGTGCCTAATAGTCAGTGAATATATGGTATGCAATAAGTAAAAGGAACAGCAAATAAGGAAGTAATCAGTAGTAAAAATTCATACATATTTAGCATTCAATTCCACATATCATGTAAAATGATATTCAAAGTAGTTAACCCTATTGGAAGTACACACAGCCTATCCCCTCTGGTTCAATTACAAGGATATGACAAAGACTCTCTGAGGAAGCACTCAATGTCAATACCCTTTATAGTAAAAAGTTATTAAAGAATCTCTAAGGAAGCACTCACTGTCAATTCCCTATGTAGTCTTTTAGTGATAACCTATAATCACTCTGAGGATGAACTTAATGTCAATTCCCCATTTGGCCTCGTAACTTAACTATAAAAACTCTTATGGAGTACTCAACGTCAATCCCCCTGATAGTCTCGTAGCTTGATAATTATAAAAGACATTATGGAGAATCCCTTATGTCCATTCTCCCTATGGTCTACTACATCAGGTTCTCACGACCCTCTGTAAGTCAACATACATAGAAAAGTGTATCAGCCAAATTAAACCTCATGAACTACTAGGCTAAATAGTCTACATCATAACAGCATGTCGGAATACAGACACTCCATCCTACAATACTAGGCATGGGAAAACAAACAAGGAAACTTAATATTCTAATTAGGACCAAATGGACATAACCTGAAAAAGAATGGGGAAACACTTCCGAAGCATAGAAATCAACCCTATTCACATTTTATTAAGATCTCCTCAAGAATAAAAGCATATCAGGAAATTAATATGGAAAAAATAGTAAACATGCAAATACCCTATTCAAGTGTATTGGACAAATTTTCCTATAAAACTAAATGAATTTCAATAGAAAGGTACAAACCACGTACCTCGGTGTTTTGAGAATTATATACATAAACCTCAAGCCTTAAATTTCCCAAGAACACTGTAGATTTATAAAAACAATAAAAATGTTTAACCTACGATAACTCTTGAAAGAGGAAGAATCAGGAAACGAAGCCCAATAAGAAGGAAGATCTTACAGAGGAGATCCCAATGCAACCGATGGCGGTCGAATCGGACATCAGATGCTCGATCGGGGGATCGATAAAGATCATGGTAGTACAGTCTCTCTCAGAAGAACTGGACCTATAAGAAGACGGTTCTGTCCTTTAGATGTGACCCCGGTAATATTAATGAAAAAAAAGTACACAAAGTGTTCTTTTGAGGTACATGGCATGTACTTTACCATACTAAGTCCCGCATTAGGCAGCCTCCAGGTCACCACACACGGCTGTGTGCACAGCTACTACACGGCCAACACACAGCTACCCGTAGTAACTGATTACATGGTGTGTACACATAATGTACAAGGTGTGTACTTAAGAAATTTCTAGAACCTTTTATTTTTCCTCAAAAACACCAGAATAATGAAAACATACCTAAATAGAATATCCAGGTTCATAAGAACATCCCACCTTAAAAACATTTGTCCTCGAATATCCCAAGAAAGGTGGCATAGTAGAAGAATCCTCAAAAAACTCCTACCACTGAGTTTAAACATCGACCTACCTCTCCCATGTCTTGTCCTGTACTCGCATGTGCTTCTATAGCACCCATACCAGAGGAATAGAAAGGTCACATAGAACATTTGTACTTCGATCAAAAATCAATATAGGATGCTCCTCGAAAGATGCATCCACCTATAGCTCAACTTCCTTGGGTTGAAAAGAATGGAATGGGTATGAGAAGTAACGTCAAAGCTGAGAAATGTAGTAAATGTCATGCATATCCAAGTACCTCTGAGGCAACTGCAACTGATAGGCAACCAGGCCAACTCTCTCCAAAACCTCAAATGGACCAACAGACCTCCACGAAAGCTTACCCTGTCTCCTAATCCTCTTGTGTCCCAACCTTGGCGTGACACGTAGGAAAAACTAATCTCCAACCTTGAACTCCATAGGCCGTCTCCACTGATCAACATAAGACTTCTGTCAAAACTGTGCAACAACCATCTTCTTCCAAATCAACTCTATCTACTATGTGATCACTCAGAAAAGACGAGGTCCCAGCACAGCTGCCTCTCCTGCCTCCAACAAACATAAGGGTGATTGACATGTCCTACCATTCAAGGCCTTATATGGTGCCATCTGAATAGTTCTTTGAAAACTATAAATATAGGAAACCTCCACAAGAGTTATGTGATTCTCTCAAGAACCTCCAAAATATAGGATACATGCTCGAAGAATGTACTCAAGTTCTTGAATCCTACGCTTGGACTTGCCATCTGTCTGGGGATGGTAAGATGTACTCAAAATCACCTATGTACCCAAAGCCTTCTAAAGCCCCTGCTAGACCCGAGAAGTAAAACATGCATCCCTATCTGAAACAATGGAGTATGGAACTCCATGAAATTGTACAACCACTCAGATGTACAACCTTCCCAACTCATCAACACTGAAGGTCTCCTTGATCAGAGAGAAGTGAGAAACCTTTGTGAGTCTGTCAATGATGAACCCAACAATATCATTCCCTCAAGGCGACCTTAGAAAAATTGTCACAAAATCCATCACGACATCATTAGACTTCCACTATGAAATGGGCAACTACTACAAAAGCCCTACTGGTCGCTGATTCTCCGCCTTCACTTGCTAATAGGTGGAACACCTCATAAAGAGACTATAAACATCACTCTTCATACCAGGCCACCAATACTGGTGGCGTAGATCACGATACATCTTGGCGACACCAGGATGAACTGACCAAACTGAGGAATGAAAGTCCCACATCATCTCAATGCACGTGTCGGCTGTCACCCATACACGCCCATGGAAAAGCGAGATCTCATCCACGCCTATGGTCCATCCAGGAATAAAGTATCCTCCTAACACAATCACCCATAAGTCTAGGACATCTGAATCTGATAGCTTCCCCATTCGAACTCAATCAAGAAGAGTAGATGTAACAGCTACAGAATAATGAAATGACTACCCCTATATGTCGGGCATCTCCAAATGCATCTTAGAGAACAGAGCCATAAGATTCCACTCACTACTGGCCTCCTAAACTACCTGTATCTATGTCCTCTTACTCAACGCGTCAGCTATTGAGTTACCATTCCTAGGAATATAGGAAAGATCAAAGTCAAAAGACTGAAGGAACTCAAACCACCTTCGATGTCTCAAATTTAAATCATGCTAAGTAAAGATATTATTGAGACTGTTGTGGTGGGTGAAAACAAAAAAAATTATCTCCCAAAATATAATGTCTCTAATAGCATAAATCATGAACAAAAACCTCTAACTTGAGATTGTGTGTTGGGTAATATCTCTCATGTGGCCTCAGGTGCTGAGACACATAGGCAATGACTCTTTCCCCCTACATAAGCATAAATCCCAGCCCGATACCTGAAGCATCACAGAACATAGTATAGCTCTTGCCCAGCTCTGTAAATGCTGGTACCGGTGCTGAAGTCAAACTTCCAATCAACTCCTAAAATGCTAACTCACATGAATTTGACCACAAGAAATTTTCACCCTTATTAGTCAGACCCATCGGTGGTGGTGATAAATGTGAAAATGCTTGTATGAAACATCTGTAGCTCCCATCTAGCCCCAGAAAACTTTGTAACTCAAAGACGTTTTTTGGATTCTCCCAGGAAACTACTGCTCTAACTTTCTCTGGATCTACTGAAATTCCTATCTCCGAGAAAACATGACCCAAGTAGTGAATTTGTTCCATCCAAACCTGGCATTTTGAGAGCATAGCATATAACAGATACTCTCTTAGTGTACTCAAAACGACTTCAAAATGGTTGGAATGGTCGTGTTGATTGTGAGATTACACCAAGATATCATCCAAAAAGACTACAATGAAGGAATCCATGTAAGGATGGAACACTCAGTTTATCAGTTCCATGAAATTTGCAGGCGTGTTTGTGAGACCGAACAGCTTGACCACCTACTCGTATTGACCATACCTATTCCGGAAGGCTGTAAGAGGGATATCTGATGGTCTAACTTGGAACTGATGGTAACTGGACCTCAAGTCAATCATTGAGAACACCAGGGCTACTTGAAGCTGATCGATGAGATCATCAATCCTCAAAAATGGGATATCAGTCATTGACCATCAATGGGTTCAACTTTCGATAATCCACATAATGTCTGAGGGTACCATTTGCCTTCTTTGAAAACACGACAGGAAAACCCAAAGGAGAAGTACTAGGTCGGATAAAACCCTTTGCCTACAAATCCTCCAACTGCTTCTTGAGCTCCTGCAACATTGGTGTAGCCATCCTATAAGGAGGAATGGACCTTAGTGTCGGTCCTAGGACAAGCTCAATAGAGAAGTCTACCTCACGCTCTAGAGGAAAACCTAAAAATTCCCTCTCGAAAGAGATCCCTGAAACGATCCACCACTGGAAGAAATTCCATCCACGAAGTCCCCTTGTCATCCAGATATATACTAGTGATCTAAGATATAACACCTCCAAACCCATGATTCTCCTGTCCCGCTCTTCTCGCCTAGACATCCCAATCGCCTTTGTGAAGAAAAAAATCCTCCCCTGGTGATGTGAAACTAACCCTATTGCAATAGAAATAGAAAAAGACCTAGAAGGGAACTAACCAGTCCATTCTGAGAATGACTTCATAGCCTGTCATATCATGGACATAGAGGTCCCATAATAAGTGACACCCATAATCCTCTAGAGGGAAATCCTTGCACTAATGTACACTAGCGGTTATAGTCACCAACGATGTGTCTAGAATCAAGATATCGGTAGAAGAAAAGATATAGAGTTCTAGGATTTCCACAACAGCAACAAATATAATGCTATGAGAAGCCCCTGTATCGAAAAGGGAAGAAGTTAAAACTGAGGCAACTAGAATTGTACCTTGAACAGTAGAGGGTCTGGGATCCTGCTCCTACTAGGTCTGCTCCACTGCAAAAAGTCTGGCCTACAGTATGGCCATGTGACCCTGCCTGACCACTCCGAGCTGATCCACCCTGTAATCGCAGAAAGCGTGATGACTGATTACCACGGCTGTTACATCCACCTCAGCCTAAATGGCCAGAAGAACTCCAGTTCCCTGACTGATGAGGGACTGGCGGCACCGCTCTTGAATGGAGAGTCATAGAAGAGCCCCAGTCACCAGCTGCTAGTGTGATGAACTAACAGAAATGGTGAAGGTGTCCCATCTTTCCGCAAGATCGACACTCAACCGGGTCTCTCAAGAAATGTTACCTCTTATGATCTGCCTTTCCACACTGGTACCATACCACCTGGCTACCTGATGGTGCATCCCACCTACTCGGATCTCCACGTGTAGTCTCCCTACAGTGCTTCCTACTATCAGTAGGCAAAGCACTAACCCTGGATGCTAAACCGCCCTAGCCCACAGATCTGGAATCCCTTAGATTATGCTCTATTATCAGCACTTGGTTGACTCTAGAAGATATCAAAGTCAACCTGAAGATGTTCACCTGATCCCGAATATCCTGTCTAATTTCATCCTCAAACTTCTGTGCGAGTAACAACTCATCTCCTCCGAAAAAATGCGTGAAGCACTACTACTCTATGAAATGAGACAAATACTCCATAACATAAAGAGTACCCTACTCAAAAATCAGGAACTGTTACACCCCGAGATTTTATGAGAAAAATTATTATTATTATTATTATTATTATTAATTTTTTTTGATGTCTTGTGTTGTACGCTACAAAATGATTAGCTTGTACTATACACAACACTGTATTAGCTTGAAGTATAAACAACACTATTCTTGGCTTGAATTACACGCAATAACGACCTTCCTCAATAACGTGTGTAGTACGCAATACCGAGTTTCAATAAAAAACGATATGTGGTTATAATATTATTATGAACTAGCCTTTATGAATAGTATTAAATACATTTTGAATTTTATAATATTATTTTTCATCTTACACATTTTCCAGAACATGGTATGAGAACAAAATATTTTTTTGGGTAAAATAAGTATTTTTCAAAAAATGTAGTTTTGTCGCCTTTTGATGGCGCACCAACTTCAAATATAGTTTTTGAAATCTTTATAAGTTAAATTTGACAAAATAAAATTCATATTTGAAATCAATATATAAAAATTTAATTTGGAAAATTTTTATTATTATTCGGATAACTTTTATATTTTCATGAATAGTAAAAACACGCTATATTTTAATTAAAAACAGCTTTTTTCACCTCAATAATTTATATGGATTGATTTCCTTTTTAATTGGTTTTAATGTGTAATTAGAATAAATTTTTACCATTTAATCCAATGTTGGTCATTGGAATTAATTTCACTTTGAAATTGGACATAAACAAGTGTCGATCTTTTGATATTTATTGTTTCTTAAAAACGCGCTATTTGTTTTTATAATGAGAATTAATTTTAAAATTAATTAATGCCACTTCAATGATTTGAATTTGGAAAAATATACATAATTTTTGAATTCGGAATATCAAATATATCTTCGGCTGATTTTTTGCTATTTTTCTGAAAAACATCAATTTTTGATGAATAGTGAAACCACTTAGTGGTAGTAAAAACACTAACTCTTTCATTTAAATAAAATTTTACCACTTATGTGAATAGAATTTCAAAAATCCTATATACATAGTTATTATCAAGAAGTAAAATGTTGTTCAATAAGATGAAAATCATTTTTGGTGAATAGTAAATTTTGACTTTTATTTACTGCGGTTAAAGGTAAATAGGGTAATTCAAGGATAAAAGAATATTATAATAATTCAAAATTACCTAAAAAACTTTTCCTAACCTTATTGTATGAGTCGTGGCCGACCATGGACATCCTTGGGTCGATTTTGGGCCCCCATTGTGCCACTTGGTAGTGGTAATGACAATTTGGATTAATTAATTTAATGTAAAGAAAAAAATGACATTAACAAAAATATTTTAGTAATTAATTTTTATAAGGGGTTATATAAATTATCTTTTCGACTATAAACATTAATTGGAAAGTTAAATATATTTCTCTACATGGTGGATTTTTTTTATAATTTTTGACATCAAATAAATTAAATTATTTATGACACAATAATGATGCAGTATTTACCTCATTAATAAAAGATTTAAATAATTAATATTATAATGATTCAAATATTATCCCAAAAATGTCCAATTATGATTGGATGATTTTATTTCGACCACGAGTCATCTTATCTTTATATTTTATGATTTTTGGACCTTTTGAAACTGACGATAAGTTTATAATAAAATAATATTTTCACACTTTCCAAAGATGCCCCTCTCCTCCCTTATAAAAGGGAACCTCCTACCTCTCCTGTTTACACCCTTTTGAGCCTTGATGATCGGCCAAAACCTACCAATTTCTCTTATCAACCTCTCTATTTATATCATATAGGTTCTGGTCTTCTCAAAAGACCAACTCTAGTGCCCTAAGAAGAAGTTTAAAGGAGGTGCGTCGCGGAAGAGGTAATCTCTTCTACCGAGACTTTCAAGTTTCTTTCTTCTTCTACTTCCTCTTCTTTTGTTGTTTAATTATAAAGTAATAACATAAGTATTAATTATATACTTATATTTTATTATAAATATGTAACAACCCTATTTCACCTTCTATCCATCCTATAGAAAATGAAATCACCGTGCGTGCGTACGTACGAAATACCGTCTCTACGCCGTGGTGTAATCAGTTTTTCCACCACCACCTTACTTAGATGGGTATAATGGTGTAAAGAAAAACTATATATGATTATTATATCATCATATTGATACTAAGATATTATATCATCCATTTCAATTCCATTTAATAAATATGGGAATGATATCATCGCTCGTGCGTACGTACGGATTACCATCTCCATGACGCGATGAGATTCAATTTCCATGTTAACTATTCAAGAATGATTATAAAGTATATATAATAAGTAATCATAAAATATATGACGTACAAAATCTACTGGATTTATGTATATATATATATATTTCATCTACTTAATTCCATTGAATTCAACAAGGAAACAAAAAACAACGTTCATGCGTACGTATGACTTTCCGTGTCCATGAATGGTGTATTTATTTCCATTTATCGATCTATTATATATATGTATATTCTGAATATATATTACATATAAATAATTTTTTATATTCTGGAATTATGTAATCATGATCTATGTAATAATATTAATAATTACAAGTCAAAACACGGATGATAAATGGAATGATTTTACCCAAAACATTTCTTTAACATGGAATTGTCAAATGAACAGATAATATAATGTTGTAAGTGAATCATATATGATATCATAAATATTATTATGGTTTGGTTACAAGTTAATAATATGTTTAAACCCACTATACAAGATTCTCAGACACATACGGAAGAAATTGGACATAAGGTAAGGGATAATTTTGCAATCTCAATTTTATCCGAGATTCCTTATAAGTAAGTATTTACTGGGGATATATTTTTAATCCATGTCCATAAAATGTTTTTCATAAAGAGTTTCATATTATTCCATCTATGTTTAAATACATGTTTTTCCCTCTATGAATTTTATTTTTTATTATGGATGGAATGTTTTTTTTGTTTACCATACATGGTACTTTTTTACTTTTCCGGCAAAAGTACGAGAAGAATGCTTTTTTTTCTTATACGGCATGAATAGATTTTTACGGATTCATAATGCCTTATTTTCATGAAGCATACTCTACAAGATTTAATGACTATTTTCAATAAATCCTTTTCTTTTAAAATTCCATTTCATTTTGTGAAAGGAAAATGATTTTGAAGAAGAAAGGATATTTTCCTCAAGAATTCATTCCACGTTTTTTATGAAAACCATTTTCCATATAAGAAAGCATTATTTCATGTGTGTATGTTTTAAGTATAATTAATCTATGATTTAAATGGTTTCATATTTCTTATGATTAAATGATATCCATTTGTTTTATATGGATTATGGTTTGATGGGATGATGTTTATGAAACCCATTTTATTATTTTGGTTATGATGAATGATTTATGTTTATGTTATGGCACACATAAGAATAATTTCATTATGAGATGGGTGGGACCTATATCTCACTCCAATGAATTGGATAAATATTTATATCTCATGATATAGACATGGCTGGAACGCTATGTTAATCCGGTTCAGTGTTACAGGATTGGAACGAAGAGTGAACTAGATTTAGAAAGGGACTTTGTCCACTAAGATGGTCTTGGCCGCATTTCCTTGACTACTATGGAAATAATATCATGTTCTTAATGGTTTTCCATAATTACGTGTTTTATTACCATGCTATTTTATCAAATATTGATGATCCATTATGATCTATGCCCTACTTACTGCCATGTTTCATGTCATTTCTCATGATTTTGATGTTCAAATATTATATTGATGTTTTGAAGTTCAATTGTATATGGTTAGTTTTTTTTCTCCATGCTTACCCTTACTGAGCATTTTATCTCACCCTTTATATGTTTTCTTTTCCCCAGGATATAAATAAAGGTTTTAGGTAAGAAAAAAATGGAATATCTCTATGAGAGATGTTGAAGACCTTTCACCAATATTAGAAGATTATATTACGAGTTTACAAAGACACTAAACTACTACGGTCCTTTGGTGTCTGTTTTTGTTATTTATTAGATATTCCTCAAAAGTAATGTAATTCCTATGTACATCAAGCTTTGGGTCTCTACAGCTGGTATCAGAGGAAAGGTTTAGTTAACATTTGGAAAATAGGATGCAAAAACTTTAGAGATATCCCTAGAGATATTTCTAAGGTATGTCTAGGGAAGTCCCCAAGGTTAAGTATAAGTATAGATTATAGTACTAGAATTACAGTAAAAATCTTAGAATTAACCCTAAGATTTTATATTTTGATGTTACTCCCCCTTTATTATGTTGCTTTCCCTAGCATGATATTTTCGTCTCACACCATTCTTTTTGGGTTTTAGACGATGGATGGAACCCGAAGGAACTGTTTTGATCAATGTAATGGACAATGCAATGATTTTCCTCCTGAACAAACCAATGTTATGGTTGATGGAGTGAAAAATCTTTTTTCTATACTTACAGAAGCTATGAATCATTTTGGACGTCCAAATGAGCAGAGAAGGGAACAATATTCTATTGAGTCATTCATTAGGTAACATCCACCTTCTTTCAGTGGGTCTTCTGATCCACTTGTTGCTGAACAATGGATCAGTATCATTGAATAGATATTTTCCATACTTCACTGTTTGGAACATGAAAAAGTCATTCTGGCTATTTACTATTTAGAAGGTGAAGCAAGTCACTGGTGGACTCTAATTAAGAATACAAGGTCCCGAGATGAAATTGAATCCATGGAATGTGATGAGTTCAAGAACATATTTTTCAATAAGAAATTCCCTTATAGTCTTATAACAAAGATGTTAAAGGACTTCCTCAAGATTATGAAAATGGATTATGAATCTGTTGGTATATATGAAGAAAATTTTACAAGGCTTTCAAGGTATGCATATGGCTTTATCATCCAACCTGAAAGTAAAGTTAATCGATTATTCAGTGGCATAAAACCAATTCTTCGAAGGGCATTCGCTATAAGAGACTTCAGTAACTATGAAGAAATTGTGTGTTGTGATATCAAGTTAGAAATAGATTTTGGTATTACATATGCATCTCATGGTTTTGACAAGAAACGAAAGATGGAGTTCAAGGAGAAATCTCAGAATAATGGTGAAAATAAGATGAATGTTTCTTTATGCTCAAAGTGTGGAAAGAAGAATGGTGGAGATTTTTTTAAAGAGACTAGAAAATGTTTCACTTGTGGAAAATAAGGTCATCGAGCAGTAGAGTGTCAAAGTAATGGAAAAAAGGATATTAATGATGTGAATAAAGAAAATACTACAGAGAACTCACCACCAAAACATCAATGCTTCAGGTGCAAGGAAATGGGGAATTATGATAATCAATGACCTAATCCAAGGGTTAATGATGATCAATGTAAGAAACCTCTTAAGGAAATGGATAAAGGGAAGTCACATGTGAACACTCTTTGTGATGTTGAGTATGAAAATGATGTTGTGTAATGATTAAGTGTTTATGTAATGGGATTTCAAAATAGTGTCATGGAATCTCATTTATGGCATCGTGGAACTTTGGAATATCTATGTATTGGATTTCAATAATTATATGGTACCAGTAACCATGAAAAGTTATAGAAATATTTTTGTAAAGAAGATGATATGAACATAAGGAAGCGATAAAGAAAAAAATTAAATGAGATCATGATTGATATAATGGAAAAGTTATATAATTTTTTTAGAATGTAGAAATTTTGGGATTTTGGAATGTGGAATGTATTAAATTTTTACCGCATTAATGTTTTCACTAAGGGTCAATGGGTATTCATTTTTCAAGAGAATACATGATTAAGTTATTCACATGTTTGTTATTTGACCAACAAGATATATCATATGATATATGGGGGATAAATGATGGAATTCACATGCTCGGCAGATGATATTTCTAGTAATTGATTTCATTATACTATGAGCTTGGAAAGAAGTATTTTGGATAAGCCTAATGATTTGAATGGATTATGTTGAACATAAGTCAGTATTGTTTAAGGTTAGAAATTTTTCAATATTATTTTGGGAATATTATAATAATGTAGTTTTAGAAAAAGGACAACCTGTAGGACGGGCGACAACCCGTTGCCTTGGACAAGGCTGTGGGAATTGAACCCACAATCGAAGTGCAGCATGCCATTATCACCTACCATTGGCCAACAAGAAGTCTCTGGTTAGTAGAAACTAGTTTTATTATATTAAGCATTATGATATATGATGTATAAGTTCATTTTAGGAACCATGTACGATTAATCTCACTATAGATGGACTTATGTATATTTAATAGATTTTGCTATCCTTTTGTTTGAGACAGATGGAATGACCTATCATTCTATCACATGATCTTCTAACACTTCACGGAAGACAAATTCAAATTCATTTCTTTATGAGATGAAGTGGAAATTGTTCACGGCACAAACAACATTAAGATTGTACAAAAATCAAGTAATTATTTCTTTTAATTCAACAATTCTTCTACATTACGGAAATGATCTTGAAAACAAAATAATGTTGTCCAAGTGTCTTTATATCTGATGAATTATATGGTAACTTAAATCATCACAAATTTATTTCTTTGTGATTAATGGATTTTTCATAGCCATTTTCTCTACCACTCTCTAATAGAATTTTATGGTAAGGTTTCTCTTCCATATCCTTATTTTCACCTATGTTCTCATATTTGGAAACCCAGTGATGAGTTAATTTGGGTAACCATTATGTTTCTTACTTTACTTTTTAAAATAATGTTTTTTTATTCCTTTTTATGATGTGGGTTTCTATAAAAGAAAATTTCAAGTAGAAAACCATATATAACCTCAACAAATTTCGAGGGTGAAATTCATTTTAAGGGGGGTAGAATGTAACACCCCGAGATTTTATGAGAAAAATTATTATTATTATTATTATTTTTTAATTTCTTTGATGTATTGTGTTTTACACTAAAATAAGATAAGCATGTACTATACGCAACACTGTATTAGCTTTAAGTATACACAACACTATTCTTGGCTTGAATTACATGCAATAGCGAACTTCCTCAATAACGTGTGTAGTACGCAATACCGGGTTTCACTAAACAACGATATATGGTTATAATATTATTATGAACTAGCCTTTATGAATAGTATTAACTACATTTTGAATTTTATAACATTATTATTCATCTTACACATTTTCTAGAACATGGTATGAGAACAAAATATGTTTTTTTGGGTAAAATAATTATTTTTAAAAAAATGTAGTTTTGTCGCCTTTTAGGGGAACACCCACTTTAAATATAGTTTGTGATATGTTTATAAGTTAAATTTGACAAAATAAAATTCTTCTTTGGAATCAGGATATAAAAATTTACTTTGGATAAATTTTTCATATTATTCTGATAATTTTTATATTTAAATGAATAGTAAAGACCCGCTATATTTTAATTAAAAACAACTTTTTTCATCGAAATAATTTATATGGTTAGATTATCTTTTCAATTAGTTTTAAAGTGTAATTATAATATATTTTTACCATTTAATCTAATTTTGTTCATTGTAATTAATTTCACTTTGAAATTGGACATAAACAAGTGTCGATCTTTTGATATTTATTGTTTCTTAAAAACACGCTATTTGGTTTCATTACGAGAATTACTTTTAAAATTAATTAATTACACTTCTAGGTTTTGAATTTGGAAAAATAGACATCATTTTTGAATTTGGAATTTCAAATATAGCTTAGGTTAAATTTTTGCTATTTTTCTGAAAAACATCAATTTTTGATGAATAGTGAAACCACTTAGTGGTAGTTAAAACACTGACTCTTTCATTTAAATGAAATTTTACCTCTTTTGTGAATATAATTTCAAAAATACAACATACATGGTTTTTATAAATGAAGTAAAATGTTGTTCAATAAGATGAAAATTATTTTTGGTGAATAATAACTTTTGACTTTTATTTACTACAGTTAAATGTAAATAGGGAAATTCAAGTTTAAAAGAATATTATAATAATTCAAAATTACCTTAACACATTTCTTAACATTATTAGATGAGTAGTGGCCGACCATGGGAATCCATGGGTCAATTTTGGTCCCCCATTGTGCCACTTGGTTGTGGTAATGACAATTTGGATTAATTAATTTAATGTAAAGACAAAATTAACATTAACAAAAATATTTTAGTAATTAATTTTTATAAGGGGTTATATAAATTATCATTTATACTATAAATATTAATTATAAAGATAAATAGATTTCTCTACATGGTGGATTTAGTTTATAATTTTTAGAAATTAAATAAATTAAAATATTTATGACACAATAATGATGTAGTATTTACCTCATTAATAAATGATTTAAATAAATAAGATTATAATGATTAAAATATTATCCAAAACATGTACAATTATGATTGGATGATTTTATTTTCACCATGAGTCATCTTATATTTATATTTAATGATTTTTAGACATTTTGAAACTGAAGATAAGTTTATAATAAAATAATATTTTCACACTTTCCAAAGATGCCCCTCTCCTCCCTTATAAAAGGGAACCTCCTCCCTCTCCTCTTTACACCCTTGTGAGCCTTGATGCTTGGCCAAACCCTACCAATTTATCTTATCAACCTCTCTATTTATATCATAGAGGTTATGGTCTTCTCAAAATACCAACTCTAGTGCCCTAAGAAGAAGTTTTAAGGAGGTGCGTCGCGGAAGAGGTAATCTCTTCTACCGACTCTTTCATGTTTCTTTCTTCTTCTACTTCCACTTATTTAGTTGTTTCATTATAAAGTAATAACATAAGTATTAATTATATAATTATATGTTATTATAAATATGAAACAAACCTGTTTCACCTTCTATCCATCCTATAGAAAATGAAATCACCGCGCGTGCGTACGTACGAAATACCGTCTCCACGCAGTGGTGTAATCACTTTTTCCACCACCACCTTACTTGGATGGGTATAATGGTGTAAAGAATGACTATATATGATTATTATAACATCATAATGATTATAAGATATTATATCATCCATTTCAATTCCATTCAATAAATATGGGAACAATATCATCGCTCGTGCGTACGTACAGATTACCGTCTCCATGACGCGATGAGATTCATTTTCCATGTTAACAATTCAAGAATGATTATAAAGTATATATAATAAGTAATCATGAAATATATGAGATAATAATTCTACTGGATTTATGTGTATATATATATTTATTTCATCTACTTAATTCCATTCAATTCAATAAGGAAACGAAAAACAACGTTCATGCGTACGTACGGCTTACTGTCTCCATGAACGGTGTATTTATTTCCATTTATCGATCTATTATATATATGTATATTCTGAGTATATATTATATATAAATCATTTTTTATATTCTTGAATTATGTAATCATGATCTAAGTAATCATATTAATAACTACAAGTCAAAACACGGACGATAAATGAAATGATTTTACCCAAAACGTTGCTTTAACATTGAATTGACAAATGAATGGATAATATAATGTTGTAAGTGTATAATATATGATATCATAAATATTATTATGATTCTGTTACAAGTTAATAATATGTTTAGACCCACTATACAGGATTCTCAGACACATATGGAAGAAATTGTACATAAGGTAAGGGATAATTTTGCAATCTCATTTTTATCTGAGATTGTTTATACGTAAGTATTTACTGGGGATATATTTTTCACCCATGTCCATAAAATGTTTTTCATAAAGAGTTTAATATTATTCCATCTATGTTTAAATTCATTTTTACCCCTCTTTGACTTTTAATTTCTGTTATGGATGGAATATTGTTTTTGTTTACCATATGTGGTACTTTTTTACTTTTCTGGCAAAATTACGAGAAGAATGTTTTTTTACATATACGGCATGAATAGATTTTTACGGTTTCATAATGCCGTATTTTCATGAAGCATAATCTACAATATTTAATGACTATTTTCAATAAAATACTGATTTTTACAATTTCATGGAATTTTGTGAAAAGAAAATGATTTTGAAGAAGAAAGGACATTTTCCTCAAGAATTCATTTCAAGTGTTTTATGAAAACCATTTTCCATATAAGACGACATTATTTCATATGTGTATGTTTCAAGTATAATATCTCTATTATTTACATGGTTTCAAATTTCCTATGATTAAATGATATCCATTTGTTTTATATGGATTATGTTTTGATGGGATGATGTTTATGAAACCCATTTTATTCGTTGGCTTATGACGAATGATTTATGTTTATGTTGTGGTACACATAAGAATGATTTCATTATGAGATGGGTGGGACCTATATCTCACTCCAATGAATTGGGTAATGATTTATATCTCATGATATAGACATGGCTGGAATGGTATGTTAATTCGGATTAGTGTTACAGGACTGGAACAAGGAGAGAACTAGATTCAGAAAGGGACATTGTCCACTAACATGGTCTTGGCCGCATTTCCTTGACTACTATGGAAATAATATCAGGTTATTAATGGTTTTACATAATTACGTGTTTTATTCCCATGCTATTTTATCAATGATTGATGATCCATTATGATCTATGCCCTACGTACTACCATGTTTCATGTCATTGCTCATGATTTTGATGTTTAAATATCTGATGTTGTTTTGAAGTTCAAATGTATATGGTTTTTTTTCTCCATGCTTAACCTTACTGAGCATTTGATCTCACCCTTTATATGTTTTCTTTTCCCCTAGATATAAATAAAGGTTTTAGGTATGAAAAAAATTGAAGATCTCTATGTGAGATGTTGAAGACCTTTCACCAAGATTAGAAGATTATATTCCGAGTTTCCAAAGACACTAAACTATTACAGTCCTTTGGTGTCTGTTTTAGTTATGTATTAGATATTCCACAAAAGTAATGTAATTCCTATGTACGTCAATATTTTGGTCTCTACAGTTGGTATCAGAGGAAAGTTTTAGTTAACCTTTGGAAACTAGGATGCGAAAACTTTAGAGATATCCCTAGAGATATTTCTAAGGTATGTCTAGGGATGTCCCTAAGGTTAAGTATATGTATAGATTATAGTACTAGAATTACGGTAAAAATCATTTAATTAACCCTATGATTTTATATATGGAATTTACTCCCCCTTTATTATGTTGTTTTCCCTAGCATTATTTTTTCCTCTCACACTATTCTTTTTGGATTTTAGACGATGGCTAGAACCCGAAGGAACCATGTTGATCAATGTAATGGACTATGCAATGATTGTACTCTTGAACCAACCAATGTTATGGGAGATGGAGTGAAAAATCTTATTACTATACTTACACAAGCTATGAATCATTCTGGACTTCCAAATGAGCAAAGAAGGGAACAATATTCTACTGAGTCCTTCATTAGGCAACACCCACCTTCTTTCAGTGGGTCTTCTGATGCACTTGTTGCTGAACAATGAATCAGTATCATTGAAAGGATATTTTCCATACTTCACTGTTCCAAACATGTAAAATTAATTTTGGCTATTTACTATTTAGAAGGTGAAGCAAATCAATGGTGGAATTTAATTAAGAATACGAGGCCCCGAGATGAAATTGAATCCATGGAATGGGATGAGTTCAAGAACATATTTTTCAATAAGTAATTCTATCATATTCTTCGAACAAAGATGTAAAAGGATTTCCTCGAGATAAAGAAACCGGATGATGAATATTTTGGTATATACGAGGAAAATTCTACAAGGCTTTCAAGGTATGCATATGGATTTATCATCCAGCCTGAAAGTAAAGTTAATCGATTATTTAGTGGCTTAAAACCAAGTGTTCGAAGGGCATTAGCTATAAGAGACTTCAGTAGCTATGAAGAAATTATGCATTGTGCTATCAAGGTATAAATGGAAGTTGGTGTTACATATGCATCTCATGGTTTTGACAAGAAACAAAAGATGGAGTTCAATGAGAAATCTCAGAATAATGGTGAAAATATGATGATTGTTTCTTTATGGTCAAAGTTTGGAAAGAATAATGGTGGAGATTGTCTTAAAGGGACTAGACAATGTTTTACTTGTGGAAAAGAAGGTCATCAAGTATCTGAGTGTCGATGTAGTAAAAAAAGGGTTACTAAGGATGTGAATAAAGAAAATACTGCAGAGAACGCACCACCAAAACTTCAATGCTTCAAGTCCAAGGAAATGGGGCATTATGCTAATCAATGACCTAATCCAAGGGTTAATGATGATAAATGTAAGAAACCTCTTAAGGAAAAGGATAAAGGGAAGTCACATGAGATCACTATTTGTGATGTTGAGTATGACAATGATGTTTTGTAATGATTAAGTGTTTATGTAATGGGATTTCAAAATAGTATCATGGAATCTCATTTATGGCATCATGGAATTTTGAAATATCTATGTATTGGATTTCAATAATTATATGTTACTGGTAACCATGAAAAGTTATTGAAATATTTTTGGAAAGAAGACGATATGAACATAATGAAGCGATAGAGAAAAAAAATTAAATGAGCTCATGACTGATATAATTACAAAGTTATATCATTGTTTGAGAATATAGAAATTTTTGGATTTTGGAATGTGGAAAGTGTTAAATTTTGACCGCATTCATGTTTTCACTAAGGGTCAATGGGTATTTATTTTTCAAGAGAATACATGATTAAGGTATTCACATGTTTGTAATTTGACCAACAAGATATATCATATGATATATGGAGGATAAATGATGGAATTCACATGCTCGACAGATGACATTTCTAGTAATTGCTTTCTTTATACTATGAGCTTGGACATAAGTATTTTGGGTAAGCCTAATGATTTGAATGGATTATGTTGGACATAATTCAGTATTTTTTAAGGTTAGAATATTTTTTAATATTATTTTTGGAATGTTATAATAATGTAGTTTTAGAAAAAGGACAACCTGCAGGACGGGCGACAACCTGTTGCGTCGGACAAGGCTGTGGGAATCGAACCCACAACCAAAGTGCAGCAAGCCTTTATCGCATACCACTGGCCTACATGAAGTCATGGGGTAGTATAAAATAGTTTTATTATATTAAGAGGTATGATATATGAAGTATAAGTCCATTTTAGGAACCATATACGATTAATCTCACTATAGATGGACTTATGTATATTTAATAACTTTGGCTATCCTTTTGTTTGAGACAGATGGAATGACCTATCTTTCTATCACATGATATTCTAACACTTCACGGAAGACAAATTCAACTTCATTTCTTTAAGAGATGAAGAGTAAATTGTTCATGGCACAAACAACAATAATATTGTACCAGAGGCAAGGAAGTATTTCTTTTAATTCAATAATTCTTCAACATTAGGGAAATGATCTTGAAAACAAAAAAATGTTTTCCAAGTGTCTTTATATCCGATGAATTATATGGTACCTTAAATCTTCACAAATTCATGGCTTTTTGATTAATGGATTTTTCATAGCCATGTTCTCTACCACTCTCTGATAGAATTTTATGGTTAGGTTTCTCTTCCATATCCATATTTTCACATATGTTCTCATATTTGGAAACCCAGTGATGAGTTAATTTTGGTAACCATTATGTTTCTTTACTTTTTAAAATTATGTTTTAGTATTCCTTTTTATTATGTGGGATTCTATGAAATAAAATTTCAAGTAGAAAACCATTTATAACCCCGACGAATTTCGAGGGTGAAATTCATTTTAAGGGGGGTAGAATGTAACACCCCGAGATTTTATGAGAAAAATTATTATTATTATTGTTATTTAATTTCTTTGATGTCTTCTATTATACGCAGCACCAAGAATATATTGTACTATACGCATCACTGTATTAGCTTGAAGTATACACAACACTATTCTTGGCATGCATTACACGCAATCACGACCTTCCTCAATAACGTGTGTAGTACATAATATCGGTTTTCACTAAACAATGATATATGGTTATAATATTATTATGAACTAGCTGTTATGAATAATATTAACTAAATTTTGAATTTTATAACATTATTATTCATCTTACACATTTTCTAGAACATGGTATGAGAACAAAATAATTTCTTTGGGATAAAGTAGGTATTTTTAGAAAAATGCAGTTTTGCCACCTTTTGATGGCGCACCCACATTAAATTTAGTTTTTGACATGTTTATAAGTTAAATTTGAAAAAATAAAATTCTTCTTTGGAATCAGGATATAAAATTTTACTTTGGATAAATTTTTCATATTATTCTGATAACTTTCATATTTTAATGAATAGTAAAAACACGGTATATTTTAATTAAATACAACTTTTATCATGGAAATAAATCATATAGATAGATTATCTTATTAATTGGTTTCAAAGTGTAATTAGAATATATTTTTACCATTTAATCTAATGTTGGTCATCAGAATATATTTTACTTTGAAATTGGACACAAACACGTGTCGATCTTTTGATAGTTATTGTTTCATAAAAACACACTATTTGTTTTCATAACATGAATTACTTTTAAAAATAATTAATGCCACTTCTATTTTTGGAATTTTTAAAAATATACATCATTTTTTAATTCAGAATATCAAATATAGTTAGGCTGAATTTTGGCATTTTTCTGAAAAACAACAATTTTTGATGAATAGTGAAACCACTTAGTGGTAGTTAAAAAACTGACTCATTCAATTAAATGAAATTTTAACACTTAAGTGAATTGAATTTCAAAAATTCGACATACATGGTTGTTATCAAGAAGTGAAATGTTGTTCAATAAGATGAAAATAATTTTTGGTGAATAGTAACTTTTGACTTTTATTTACAGCGGTTAAAGGCAAATAGGTTAATTAAAGGATAAAAGAATATTATAATAATTCAAAATTACTATTACACTTGTACTAACCTTGTTGGATGAGTATTGGCCAACCATGGTCATCCTTGGGTCGATTTGGGGACCCCATTGAGCCACTTGGTAGTGATGATGACAATTTGGATTAATTAATTTAATGTAAAGACAAAATTGACATTAACAAAACTCTTTTAGTAATTAATTTTTAAAGGGGATTATATAAATTATCCTTTTGACTATAAATATGTATTGGAAAACTAAAAATATTTCCTACATGGTGGTTTTTTATAATTTTTAGACATAAATAAATTAAATTATTTATGACACAATAATGATGCAGTATTTACCTCATTAATAAATGATTTAAATAAATAAGATTATAATGATTAAAATATCATCCAAAACATGTACAATTATAATTGGATGATTTTATTTATATAATGAGTTATCCTATCTTCATATTTAATTATTTTTGGACCTTTTGAAACAAAAGAGATGTTTATAATAAAATAATATTTTCACACTTTCCAAAGGTGCCCCTCTCCTCCCTTATAAAAGGGAACCTCCTCCCTGTCCTCTTTTCACTATTTTGAGCCTTGAAGCTCAGCCAAACCCTTCCAATTAATCTTCTATACCTCTCTAGTTATATCATAGAGGTTCTTGTCTTCTCAAAAGACCAACTCTAGTGCCCTAAGAAGATGTTTAAAGGATGTGCGTTGAGGAAGAGGTAATCTCTTCTACCGACTCTTTCAAGTTTTATTCTTTTTCCACTTCCTCTTATTTAGTTGTTTAATTATAAAGTAATAACATATGTATTACATATATAATGATATGTTATTATAAATATGAAACATCCCTATTTCACCTTCTATCCATCCTACAGAAAATGAAACCCCCGTGCGTGCGTACGTACAAAATACCGTCTCCACGCCGTGGTGTAATCCGTTTTTCCACCACCACCTTACTTGGATGGGAATAATGATGTAAAGAATAACTATATTTGATTATTATAAAATAATAATGATTCTAAGATATTATATCATCCACTCCAAATCCGTTCAATAAATATGGGAATGATATCATCGCTCGTGCGTACGTACAGATTACTGTCTCCATGATGCGATGAGATTCATTTTCCATGTTAAAAATTCAAGAATGATTATAAAGTATATATAATAAGTAATAATAAAATATATGACATTATAATGATACTAGATTTATGTAAATATATATTTATGTCATCTACTTAATTCCATTCAATTCAATAAGGAAATGAAAAACAACGTTCATGCGTACGTACGACCTACCGTCTCCATGAATGGTGTATTTCTTTCCATTTATCGATCTATTATGTATATGTATATTATGAATATATATTATATATAAATCATATTTTATATTCTGGAATTAAGTAATCATGATCTGAGTAATCATATTAATAATTACAAGTCAAAACACGGACGAAAAATGAAATGATTTTACCCAAAATGCTGATTTAACATGGAATTGAAAAATGAATGAATAATATAAAGTCGTAAGTGAATCATATATGATATCATAAATATTATCATGGTTCTGTTACAAGTTAATAATATGTTTAAACCCACTATACTGGAGTATTAGACACATATAGATGCAATTGTACATAAGGTAAGGGATAATTTTGCAATCTTATTTTATCCGAGATTTCTTATATGTAAGTATTTACTGGGGTTATATTTTTCATTCACGTCCATAAAATGTTTTTCATAAAGTGTTTAATATTATTCAATCTATGTTTAAATTCATGTTTACCCTTATTTGACTTTTACATTGTGTTATGGATGGAATATTTCTTTTGTTTACCATACATGGTACTTTTTGACTTTTTCGGCAAAAGTACAAGAAGAATGTTTTCCTAACTTATACAGCATGAAAAGATTTTTACGGTTTCATAACCCCCTATTTTCATGAAGCTTACTATACAATATTTAATAACTATTTTCAACAAAATCTATTTCTTTTAAAATTGCATGGCATTTTGTGAAAAGAAAATTATTTTGAAGAAGAAAGGACATTTTCCTCAAGAATTCATTACAAGTGTTTTATTAAAACCATTTTCCATATAAGACGGAATTATTTCACATGTGTATGTTTCAAGTATAATTTCTCTATGATTTATGTGGTTTCACTTTTCTTATGGTTAAATGATATCCATTTGTTTTATATGGATTATTTTTTGATGGGATGATGTTTAAGAAACCCATTTTATTATTTAGGTTATGATGAATGATTTATGTTTATGATGTGGCACACATAAGAATTATTTCATTATGAGATGGGTGAGACCTATATCTCCCTACAATGCATTGGGTAAATATTTATATCTCACGATATAGACATGGATGGAAAGGTAAGTAAATCTGGTTCAGTGTTACAGGACTGGAATGAGGAGTGAACTCGATTCAGAACGGGACTTTGTCCACTAAGATAGTCTTGGTAGCAATTCCTTGGCTATTATGGAAATCATACCATGTGATTAATGATTTTCCACAATTACATGGTTTATTCCCTTGATATTTTATCAATGATTGATGATCCATTTTTATCTATGCCCTACGTACTACCATGTTTCATGTCATTGCACATGATTTTGATGTTTAAATATTATGTTAATGTTTTGAAGTTCAAATGTATATGGTTTGTTTTATTTTCTCCATGCTTACCCTTACATATCATTTGAGATCATCCTTTATATGTTTTCTTTTACAAAGGATATAAAGAAAGGTTTTAGGTAAGAAAAAAATAAGAAGACGTCTATGGGAGATGTTGAAGATATTTCACCAAGATTAGAAGATTATATTCCGAGTTTCCAAAGGCACTAAACTATTACGGTCCTTTGGTGTCTGTTTTTGTTATGTATTAGATATTCCACAAAAGTAATGTAATGCCTATGTACGTCAAGATTTGGGTATCTACATGAACTCTCAGGCTCATTGTCCCCTTAAGGTATCTAGATTGAAGAACCATAAAAGTTGTGTTGAAACTCATCCCAAGCCATGAATTGCTAGCATCCCTCATGAGAGATCACATACTACCCCCTCTTGGAGGAGTCTCAATACATGTAGGTAGCGAGATTTAACCTCATCTCTAGAGGCATCTCTAGATGCTCGAAGTTCGTCAACATGGCTTCCAGCCATGACTCTGCATCTTGGGGTCCTCCATCCCCTGAGAAGGTGGGGGGATGCTACTGCTGAAAGACCCACGTCAATTCTATCATCGAAGGGACTGGAGGAAGTGCTCCTTGGAAGGTCTTCCTCATCCTCATAAATCCTTCCCTGAACTGTGCATCGGCTCCTGTGCTAGGCATAACTACTAGTTCCATGACTGTCACAACTGAAAGATCTAGAGGTAGTCACTGATTAGCCATGTCCGGTGACTGATCACCACCATGAAACTGGTGTACAATTGGAGGAAATCTTATTGTCATGACTCTGCATGGTCAAGTACACCCCTTAGATCAATATTAATAAGAACTGCAACTTAGAATTTTAAAAAGGGAACAATATAAAGAAAGCATTCAATTTTTCTAAAATATAGATACACGGTGTGTATAAATCATACACAACATTTTTCCTTAAGCCTTTTACATGGGTGTGTTCTCCTACCATAACTGTTCATGTAACACCCCAAACACATGGCGTGTTGTCTAACACACGACATGTATTCGAATCCTATTTCCCAGACCGAGTACCCTTACTTGGCTAAGCCACATGGTTCTCCTATAACAAGACTACACGACATGTTCATGATAGAAACAACATGTACTAGATGAGTTTCATTGACCTTTGTTGTTAGTGAAACATCTGGATACACGGCTCACTCTACACGGCGTGTACTAATTAGGTTTTGACTGCCAGTGTTGTTAGTAACATGGGTGGTCACATGGTTACAACTACATGGAGTGTTTAAAACAGTCACAGTGTGTACACGAAGATTTAACCGACCCATGATGCTCGTTAGATGGATGGATACTCTAGTTACACTACACAACATGTTCTAGATGGACACATCATGTCTTAGGAAGGACTGAACTGACCCGTGTTGTCAGTGACACGACCGGTTACACGGTTCTACAATACGGCATGTACATCTGGTACATGGCATGTCCTACCAATGATTCCAAACCCTGTGTCCCTGCCCACACAGTTTAAGACACTGTTAGAGACTACATGACCTGTTCACACAGTACATGACATGTACTTAAGAAAAACAGTTTCTTCCCAAACAGAAGAACACAAGGCGTGTATTTAACATTACACGCCGTGTATTCTAGGTTTTTCTGGACAGTAATCCTAAGAAACTACTCTAAAACCCAGAAAAACACTGAAACGAACATTAAAGATCCAAATTATTATCCGTGAGGGCCCATAATCCATGGGAATCAAATATTGGCATCTTATACATGTTGTAATGAAGGAAAACTAGTCAATGATTGTCCAAATTCGTATTCATGAGGGCCCATAACACCTCAAGAACCAATTTTTGGCATTTATTAAAACAAAACCTTACAGAATCAATACCCTATAAAAACATGTATTCTATCAAGGCATCTATCACAACAATATGCATATCTAACACAACTTATATCACAACAACATGAATTCACTAATGCACCCTAAATGGAATGGCATGAATGCATGACATGTGATTTCTAGCTGGTGCCAATATGATGCATGAGATGGAATACCCACATCTCATCGGGTTTCAATAGAAATAGAACCTCAATAACATCATCAATAACATCACAAAACATGTGAATCAATCAACGTGAAATCAAATCAACTGTAATAATTACAGGACTAGAAAAATTGAAATAATGAGGTAGATTAGATTTTTCCTTTACACGGGTTAGCTAATCCAGGGAAAAACATATAAACAAGTACATATTCCATCCTATCCCTGGATATAGGCTCTAAACAATATGTTAATATGAAAAGAAATCCTATGATACCACTTTGTAACATCCTAGTTCCAGAAGCCACCGAGAGGCTCCCCATACATTTTTATTCACTTGGCCTCAAACGCATTTTCCCGAATGCCAGAGGCTGCTGACTAGTAGCGAGGGCCATGGGTGTGATAGTGGGGAATCTGTGCCTTCATTGTTAAAGTAAAAAATTGGAAGTAAAATAGATATGCAGTAACATAAGAACTAAAATATCATACAACAATAAATAGTATAAGAATAGAAATAATAAACAACTGGAGAAGATATATAAATATGATGCATTATATATATGTCTAGGAAAATATCAAAACAAATCACAATGCTGGCATATAGTACTAAAACAATGTACAAAATAAAACATATAAACTCCTCAGCATCACTATCCTTAGCTTGTTCCCATGCTCCCTAGCTCCATTACAATGATGAACCTGAAGTAGAAGGGAGCTTTCCCATATCTATACCTGTAACAATATAATCTTTTTGGGCCCAAAAGCATGACCCAAATAGTGTGTGAGACTAATCCTAGTAGGAATACACCAACAGATCTGTGCCTAATAGTCAGTGAATATATGGTAGGAAAAAATTTAAAGGAACAGTAAACAAGAAAGTACTCAGTTTTAAACATTCCTACAATTAAAGCATTCAATTCCACATATCAAGTAAACTAATATTCAAAACAGGTAACCCTATGGGAAGTACACAGAGCCTATCCCCTCTAGTTCAATTTAAAGGATATATCAAAGAATATATGAGGAAGAACTCACCCTCAATTCCATTTATAGTCAAAAGTGATTAAATACTCTCTGGGGAAGCACTCATTATAAATTCCCTCTATAGTCTTTTAGTGATAACCTACAGGAACTCCGAGGAAACACTAAACTTCAATTACCCTTGGGGACTTGTTACGTAACTATAGATACTCTGATGGAGCACTCAACATCAATCCCCCCTATGGTCTCATGGCGTGATAATTATAAAAGACACTCTGGAGAAGCACTTATGTGCATTCTCTCTATGGTGTACTACACCAGGTTCTCACGGCCCTGTGTATGTCAACAAGAACAAAAAAGCGTATCGGCCAAAGTAAACCACAAGAAGTACTTGGTTAAATAGTCTACTGCATAACAACATGTCAGAATACAAAAACTTCATCCAACAATACATGGTCTGGGAAAACAAACAAGGAATCCTGACTGTCTAAGAAGGACCAAATAGTCATAACCAGAACAATCATGGGAAAATACTTCTAAAGAAAAGAAAGCAACCCTATTCACATCCAATTATCCTCTACTCAAGCATCAAGCATATTAGGCAATTACCAGGGATAAAATAGTAAAAATGCAACACCTCATTTAGTGGTATTGGAAAAATTTTCACATATAACGCAATTAATTTCAATAGAAAGGATCTAACCACCTACCTCAGTGTTGCAGGAACGATAAACGTGAACCTCAAGCCTTAAATCTCTCAATAACACCATAGATCTACAAAAATGCTAAAAAAATTCAACCGAAGATAACTTTTGAAAGAGGAATAATTAGGAAACAAAGCCTTAGAAGGAGGAAGAGCTTGCCGAGGTGATCCCAAAGCAATCAATGATGGTAGAATTTGATATCGGATGCTCGATTGGGGGCTCAGGGAACGATTGCGGCCGTACGGTATCTCTCTGATGAATGTGACCTAGAAGTAGATGGTTCTGTCTGTCAGACTTGACCCCGATACATTTAATAGAAAAAATAAACTACATAGTGTATACTTTTGAAGTACATGGTGTATTCTTTTGAAGTACATGGTGTGTACTTTCCCTTACTAAGCCCCTCTTTTGGTTCCCTCCAGGTCGCCACACACGACCATGTGCACAGACGCTACCGGTCCAACACATGGATACATGTTGTAACTGAGTACATTGTGTGTACTGATAAGGTACACAACTTGTACATAGTAAATTTCCAAAAACTCCTCTTTTTCTAAATAAAAACAGAAAAAGGAAAAAATAACTGAAAAAAAATCCCGGTTCTTACACTATTGAACCCCCAAACTATAATTAGATCCTATTTTTCAATCCCAGTATACTAGTCCTCATTTTGATTTATCTCTAAAGACTTCCCCCTCATTATAGTTGATTCCTCTTTAGTAGCATAAGTTTCAGAACCTTCTCAAACACTTCTTATTCTGAGCTCATCATCAGTTCCAAGGATAGATCAAGTGTGACATATGGATTCCTTTACAGAAAATCAATCTCGGAGGAAGGGATATTATAACTAATCATTTTTTTTCTTCTTATTTCTTTTAAGATCATGTCTCCATAGGAAGTGGAACGAATGATTAGCCCTTTATCTATTTTCATATTCCCTTACGGTTCTTACCACTCATAGGACATGAGAGACTATCACCTAAAACCAGAACCTCATCCTCATCTTCAACGACAAACTAACTTGAACTATCATCACTGGAATCAAGATCCATCTACCCATCTATGGAGTACCTAGTCAAATCAAGCTCAAAATATAGAACCAGACCCTCATTTTGTAGTCCATAGAAATGATTTACCAACTCAATAAAAGAAACCTCCTTAATACGACTAGATCTGAAACTAGAATAATTACCCTCCTAGGATTCATTAAGAGCCTCCATCAGACCTCTATCATGGGTACCACTCCCTAGGCACACCACATCAGCATATGAGGCACCAATAGTGGCATTGGTATCTCCATCTTCCACTCTTTAGACTATGTTTTGTGCTATATTTTCTGCTACCCTAGGTTCCCTCAGCTCCAAAACCGTTTTCCACCAATTATTTCTTCATATATATGTCCCCACCTTTATGAGGATCCTTAATGGCCATCCTAAACTGTCTATCATCCCATTAATCAATCCAAACTACCTTAGTCACGACCTCCACAACCACTATCCCCTGACTAGAGAGACCAACCACACTGGTCATAGGGGACTTATCGCTGCCTACAAAACCCACACCACCTTGATTATTTGGATTTTTAGACCCACACATAAAAGCTGTCAATGAGTGATGCATACGTTTACTACCAAGACCAAAATCAACATTTGATTAATATAAAACATGCTATTTACAACAGAACTCCTCACCTACTATAATACAAACAAATTTGGGAGGCACTATAGACACATAAAATTTCACCAAAATCTAGGGGTTAAGTCGATATAAAATATAATTGGTTAAGCTATAAGAGAATAAATAACTACCTAATATGTTTAAAGGAATCCTAAAAATAAAGGGATTTTGAAATGGTATTGAAAAGTAATGAGGACTAAACAAAATCGCAACTGAAGGAGAATCATGCCTCAGGTGAAAGTCATAGGTCCATTAGAAGAGGATAAATCAAGAACCATTATAGTTGTGGGGAGTGATAGAACATTATTTAATCAGTTTATCTTCTGAAGTAAAATAGAACATGATGTTCTTTTTGTCGTTCAACCCAATAGTTTCCCTATCCTGTATGTACTAGGAGTAAAAGACAAACATTTCAAATGCATCTACTAATACATTTTGAAGGAAATACTATTTAATAAATTTTAGGGAAATACCCTGTTATACTCCCCATTTTTGAGTAACAAACAATAAGGTATATTCAAATTTATGAATGTAAATACCAATAAATCACCATTTAATTCATTTTGAGGGACATACCATTTTTTGTTGAAAATAAATTTATAAAAAATAAAACTTTCTAAAATAATTTTAATTTGGAAATATCCTTTTAATATTTAAAATTAAGAATTTAAAAATAATTTAAAACATTTATTGAGTAAAATATCATTTTTTATTTTAAAACACTTTTGGTAACATTTATTGAAAACTATTTTATAGAAAATTGTTTTGGGAGAAAAAGTGTTTTTGACCAAAAATGTAATTTTTCAGAAAAAATATGATTTTGAAATCATGAGTATATGATGAGGGAAAATATGTATTCTCATTACCTAAACATAAGAGATTAAAATTAATTATAATTATCTAATTTAAAATCACAATATTTGAACATTGTAGTATTAATCACAAACAATCCTGATAAATGATGATATTTTAACAATAAACTCTTATAACATAGGTCTCATTAAAACCATAATCCCCATGAAATAATTTTAAGGAATCATAAGGTATTATAAAAATTAATAAATTCATTATATTACATGGAAAATTATTTTAATATACATATTATAATGAAATATAGGTTCATAACACAACATAAGTCTTAATTAAGGAATGATTATGAAAAAAATCTATTAACATTTTGGTATCTTTGAATCCTTAAAACCACCAAATGTAACATCATAAGATTGATATATAAAACCAAATAAATTTAATATTCATAATCATGAAATACATTCCTGGGAATTATATACCCCTCAAGAAAAAAATATGTCATGAGTATGGAATATATCTCATAGAAATAAATGTGAGATGAGAAAAACCCTTATCTTGAGTCTCTCTTATCACATACAATATTTATATTCCGGTATAATAAAATTATGTTAATTATTATCTTTAATTATTACCTTTTACATTATTATTAATTTTATTTATCTTAATATATTTTATAATAATTACTTAATTATTTAATTTCACGTAGGATGTTTTGATGATATTCGGTAATAAGTCCAAATTGACTTTGTTATATTGTCTATAGTCAAAGAAGTTATTAGTAAATCATCTATAGAATAATAATAATGGAATAACTTTCATATTTATACATCAATTATACTTTTAAATTGATCCATCAAATATGGAATTGAAAAATTAATTGGGTTACAAATATAGAGATTATAGGTTGTACGTACGCATGAATAATGTTTCCATTTCACAATTATCATTATGGAAAGACGGTATGTATAAATTTATCTTTTGAAATTGATAAGAATATAATTATTATAATATTAATAATTTATACCTATATATATATATATATTACAGAATTTATTTGGTGACGAAAAAAATAATTCACATCACTTCGTGGAGGTGATAATTCACACATACGCACGAAAAACAATATCATTTTTCTATGCATGGAAAGGTAAGAACATAAATAATATATTATATTTTAATAATTAAAATTATATCATGAATATAATTTAGAAACATTAATTTTTTTATAAAAATAAATCTTGATAGATGGTGATGGAAAATGAATTACATCAGTTCTTGAGGTGGTTTTCCACCATCTACACGAACAATGAATTCTTACCCATTTTGATTGAAAATATATGATTATGAGATATTCACCACAAATAAAAACATATTAATATATTTATTATATGATACCTATTATTTTATCATATTTGAATATGATTTTAATTAATTGTAAGAAGACATAAACCGAAACGCTTAATTAAAAACAATACATCTTATATGAACTATCTTTGTTGATTAAAAACTTAACACCTATAAGCTTAGTGTTTTAACTAAAATAAGTCCTTTATAAAATGGTTATGGATTATAGTAAGGTATTTTGTCATATCTTGGTTGATTAAATTGTTTTTTGAATTGTATTGATCTGAAAAGAATGGGTGCCCATTTATAAGAGAGGGTAGGATTCCTCTTGGAATTTCTCAAAATTGTAAATTAATATATATTTATTTCTATAATAAATGGATAAAAAATTATTTATTTAAAATTTAGGATTATTTGGGGTCAAAATAAGCATCATCAAATAAAAAATTTACATATTTTTTCTTTTTTTAATCTTAATTGTTTTAATTTAACAATTATTTAACCCCTTTAACTCTTACCTTGACAACTTGTATTATTAAATTTTTGTTATTAATATAGTTACAATAAAATTTTAAGATACTCAGAAATGCATCATTACTAAAATTGTAAACATTATTAAAAATATCTACACTAATTTTATATTTTTATTATTTTTATATCATTTAATAAAATATTATTTATTTTAAAGTATCATTAATTTCAATTTTGACACAATTCATTAATTGAATTTTTAAAAATAACATAACAATAAGATAAATTCAAATAAATTTTTTATAAAACACCACTAAAATTTAAAATTAATCTATAAAATTCATGAATGACATAAATTATTTAAAATTATATTTATTTTAATATTTTTAATATCATTTATTTGACATTTCTATTAATTAATCAATTATTGCATCATCATTATGTCAGCATTTAAGGTATTTATTTTATCACATAAATAAATTAAGAAATTAAAATTATGTTGATAAATATTTTAGATTTCAAATTAATATTTATAGTTGAATATATCTTCTAAATAACTGAATATTTTTTTATTGTTATTAAAATATATGTATGACATCTTTTAATTTTGTTTAAAATAAAATCTTATAAAGGGATTAAAGTCATCCCAGTGGCACCAAAATGTCATAAAATAAGTACAAGGACAATTTGGGACTAAAATAACTCATCAAATAAAATTAGTAAAAGTTTCATGGTAAATTTGTAATATTTATAATACTATTTTTACACTTAATTACCCGAATCACCCTTTACTGTGTTAAAAATAATTACCGAAGTTACAATTCATATAGTCCAAATATAAAATAAATATATTCACATAAAATTAAACTTAATATTAAAAATATATAATAATTGTTTCCAAATTCAATTCACATAATTTAATAAATAAATTAGAAATTAATCCCATATACGGGTTAGAGTAATGGTGTTTTAAAGTATTAATGATCAAAAGTTTGAAATGTTTCTATATCCAATTTAAATTTGAAAATGATTCCAATGACCTAGATTGGATTTATTGATTTATAGATGAATTATTTATACTTTAGAAAAAATATGAAATATAATCTAACAATATAAATAAATTATATTATCAATCAAATTTTATTTAAAATATTGTTTTTGTCACTATTAATCATCAATAGAAACATATGAGAAAAATACCAAAAATTCCACCAAATGAATTTATATATTATTATGTAAAAAATGCAGTGTATTTTATAATATTTGATTAATAAAAGTTTAAAAGTTTACTTTTAAAATAAGTCTTCCACTCAAAGGATGAAAAAATGTATTTTTAGAAAATTTAATCTTCTATGAGTAAATTTTGATTTATTCTTATATCATGTCTAGAAAATAACATATAGTGCATCATAAAAAATTATATTGAATATATTATAAACATATTTAATTAATATATTCCAACAAGTGTAATTTATTTATTGGTATGAAGCACACTTTTTAACATTTAAAGAGTTTCCCATAAAATTATTTCCTTTTATTTTAAAAGGTGTTAATTTTCATTTAGAGTTATTTATCCAAAAATATTAAGTATATATAAAATTGAAAATCATATTTTCAAAATTCATTTAATCCTTTTCATACCCCCATTATAATGGTTAGGTTATAATTGTAACTTTTAAATAACAATACTTAATTGTTAGTTTATGTTTGAGGTGGCATATTTTATATAACATATAACATAGTATTTTATTTTTTTAAACTATCTATATCATATTATTCCTCCATTTAATAATTTTCAACCTATTAATTTTAAATAGGGATTTATAACAGGGTTTTAACATTTCAATGTACATTTGTTTTGAAATTTCACATAAACAATAGTCAATAAAACATCCTTTTGAAAAGATAAAAAGGAAAGTATGAAGGTTACCTATGATGACACATAATAGGTTTCATATAAGAAAACATGGAAATGGGAGAGAAACATAACTATGACGTTTCGATGGATGGTGATACAGAACATAGTCATTATAAATTTATCCATCACAAAACCGTAAATATGTGATGGGTTAAAAAGTTATTTATTTCTTAGTAAAAAAAGTAAATGGATAAAAATTTTGTTTTAAGATTATTTTCATTGTGTTGATGAATTATATTACAACATAGATTAATAACATAAGAAGATATACTTACTTGACATGTATATTTTCATTCTTTAGTCAATTTCCCCCTCAAAATCATCTTTTTCTCCAAATGATGAGTATTTATGGCGAAATTTTCTCCATGTTGAAGCATTATAATCAACTTTTATTGATAAATAAATCAAAACAATGATAATAAGAATTTACTCATATCTTTATATGTTAACCAAAATAAACAAAATGATTAGGATAAGATATGATAAGATACTTCTCCAAAAATAATAAACCATTATATGATAAAAACTACTTTAATCTAAAAAAACACAAAAATAAAATCCAATGTTCAACATATATCATTCAACCAAAAAATATCCTTTAAATTACTCAAATAAAATTCTAGATTAGTATTAAAAAAAGATAAGGATTTAAAATCAAAGACTTAAAAGATATTATTTTGTCATTTATCTTTAAATACCACAAATCACTCTTAAATTCTCCCTCTATAATGTATTTTACCAAATTAGGTAATCTCTATGTATGATATTCATTTCCATAAATAAACCCAATAACCATAAAATCATATATTCCTATAAATTAAAATTAATCCTTTATTGATCGAATAAAATCCCAGAACATTTTATTAACCTTATTCATATAATGTTCAAAAAATAGAAAAAGTCTTCAAAAATATCATTAATAAATTAATCACCAAATCAATTTATGATAATAAGTTTATCCATTGGATTAAAAATTTGTTCCTAGAATCAACATATTATTCATAAATATAAAATTTTTAACTAGAAATAAAAAGTCATACTGACGAGGACTTCATCTCAGCCAGTGGTAGGTGATGCACACTTGTAACCCTTTGGTTTTTGGTTCTATTCATATGGAAATTCCGTATGCGATGGGTTCTCACACAATCTACAGGTTGTCATTGTTTTTAATAAAATTATAATTCATATAAAATTCCAATAATTGTGTGAAACAACATAAAAATAACCATAATATTTTTTATTCTAAAATATTATCTCATAAATTATTTTTCATAATTAAATTTAAACACCCATAATTACCTCAAGAATTAATTTCTCAAAAAATAACATTTTTCACCATAAAATTTGATAGCATAAATCCTAAAAAGAGTTTCTAGAACATTAATGTTATGATCATCCTTAAAATTAAAAACCCTATATGATATCCGTAACTCTTATGAAAAATACTAATCTCAAAATTTGTATAGCCCATCCTTTTTTTCCAACTATAATTGGCCAGAACCCGCACTCACGGGTCCTGTGTTGAGAAAGAACATTTCATTTTTGTCTCTGATTTTGATATTTTTGGCCAAAACGTTTTCCATCTAACCCATACAAATTCAAAAATTAAAACGTGGATCACTTACATTCCCAATTACACATTGAGTTTAATTTTTTAATGAATTATGAAAAAACCGTACATAAACAATTCATAATTCATCAAATGATCATTCAAAATGACCTTTTTTAGTTTACAGTTTTAGAGCATTATGACTTTTCCATTTTTTAATGACATATGCCATGTAATCGTATTTGATGAACTAGGTATTTATGGGTATGAATATTAATATGTTATAGTTAGGCACATCTATTATTTAATCATACCATTATGCACTTCTTATTTTACATTAGTTTATCAAAATCACAGTTTTGAAATAATTTAGAGAAATAAAATGTTCCAAATCATTCTTTAAAACATAAGAAAAATGAAAAATAAAAATGGTGACCTAAAATTAACATTATGGGAAAACATAATCATTAAAAATTAAAATTAATTAATGATAATAATAAGTTCATAAGATTATGATGACATGACCAATGTGGATTAGTATAACATATGATTATTCATTCCCATAAGTACCCAGATCATCAAACATAAAAACATGTCATACGGAATTAATAATATAAAAGGTCATAAGAATCAACAACCATGTTCCATGTGATTTCAATATTTATCAAATGAAAAATTATAATCCAATACCAAGAATAGAAAAAAAGTATTGGTATCTAGGAACATCATCACATAGAACCCTTATAGAATCCTTACAAATTAGAATAACCATATAGAAAATAACCAATATAATTTTCTAGAGAAAAAAATTGTTACCTAATGCATTGGAGTTCTATCTGGGTGCACCCATAATTCAAGAAATAGAAATCTTTCCCACTATTTATAACTGGTCATAACCCTTTATAAATAATTTTCATGAAACGAATAATTAACAATGAAAATGGAGAATTCATTTCACCATAACTTATTGAAACAACTTTTGTTCTTTTCTAAATATAAATAAACCATGGAAAACAAACATGTTTCATTACAATCTCTTTGAAAAATTTTCAGTCCATCAATAAAAATAATAAGGATAGAATCATTTAAAAATATATTAATTGGTGCACATGTAACAATAGGTACTGTTGACCTTTATGAAGGTAAATACGATTAAAATACCATTTAATATAGTTTGAGGGAAATAAAGTTTTAATTTTTACAATAACATCAAAAAACAGAAAACATTTTAAAAAACCTTTTAATTATAAAATAAACTTCATATATTATAAAGTAATATTTTAAAAATAATTTAAAACATTTATTAATGAATATATCATTTTTTAATTGAAAAATTAATTTTATTTTTTAATACATTTCAGAAAACATGGTTTTGGGATAAAAGGAATAGTCAAATTAAAAAATAATTTTCTTAGAAATATGCTTATGAACTCTTATGTATATAAATGGGACATCATGTATTCTTATTACCTAAAAATAAGAGAATAAAATTACCTTATATTTTTTAGTGGAAGATCATATGATTTTAACATTGGTGGCATAATCTTAAACAATCTTGATAAATGATGTGATTATAACATAAAACGATTAACATATTTTTGTAATTGAAATCCTAAATCCCAAAAATTAATTTCAATGAGAATAAAAATATCTTGAGAATAAATTCATTCATTAAAATAAAAGGATATAGGATGAATATGCCCTTTATAATGGAATATAGGAACATAACACAACATCGATTTGAAAGAAGGAAAAATTGTGACAAAAATTAATTACCATTTTTGTGTCTTTGAATCCATAAACCCTCAAAAGGAGAGATAATATTCATGGGAAGTATATACAACACACAATATTTTTTTTTTGAATATGGGATATATCTCATAAAAATAAAAGTGATATGAGAAAAACCCTTACCTTGAGTCTGACCCATAACGTAAGACCGTAATATTCATGAGTAATAAACATAGGATAATTGTTTACATGATTGAGAAAATTTAATATGTTAATTATTCCATTTATATCAATTAGTTTAATGTTATAACAATCACATAATTAGTTATGTTCTGGTTAGATGTTTTGATGATGTTCAGTACTTGAGTCTAAATAGACTTTTGTGTGACGTCTGTAGTGAAAGTGGTAATTATTTAATCATCTAAATAATAATAATAATTACATGATAATAATATTTATTCATAAATTATATTTTAAATCCATTCATTATGTATTTATTTAAAAAATTATATATGTTACAATCATAGGGACGACAAGCTGTACGCACACATAAGTAACGTTTCTATTTTTCAATGATATTTATAGAAAGAATGTATGTATCAATTAATAATTAAAAATGATAATAATAGAATTATTATCATATTAATCATTTTAATATACTTATATATATCATCAATGTCATGTGGTGATGAAAATAAGGAATTACATTGTTTTGTGGAGGTGATGATTTACACGTACACATGAACGATGTTATCATTTTTTTTTCATAAAATGGAAAGAACGTAAATTATACATGTAAGAATCCGGATATTTATTTTAGGTATGATTTTCCTTTTCTGGCCATTTTTGAGAAAAATAGGAAAATCTGGAAATTTTCAAGGTACATGCCGTGTACTTCGATGCCGCACCAGGCCGTGTGCTGGCAGTGTCCAGGCCACACACACGGTGTGTAAGGGCGATGTGAAGGCCACTTAAAGTGGAGTAAAAAAATCTAAGTACATTCCATGTACCACAGATGTAAAAGCCGTGTAGTTTCTATTTTTCATTAGACGGACCGGGGTTGCGCCTAATCGACAGAAATGTCTTCTTATCAGGATTCATTGACTCGGGGCATTTGTACGGCCACGAAAATCCACTGAGCCCTAGAGCCTCCATACATTCTCTGAATCAACTATCATCGATTGCATTGGAACTGCAGTGGTGAGCTCTTCCTTCTTCTTGAGTTTCATTACATGATTTTCCATCTTTCTCAAGATATCATGGGTTGAGCGTTTTGTGCCTTTTCGTAGATTTATGCTGCTCTAAGGAGAATCAAGCCCCTTGGTTCAAGTATATCGATCTATTAGAATCAAGGTAGGTGTTTTGTGCCTTAACTTCCGAATTATTTGACTTTTATGTGGAAATTTCCACCAATACCTGTGAATAGGGTATTGCGTGTTTATCATTTTTGTAACAACCAGAGATTTTATGAGAATTATTCTTTTTAATTTCATTAATGTCTTGTGTTGTATGCTACACCAAGGTTACCTTGCACTATATGAAATATCGTATTAGCTTGCAGTATATGCAACACTATTCTTGGATTATGTTACACACAATTTCGATAGTAGTTATTCTACGAAACATTAAGTGTATATATATATATATATATATTCAATGTATAAATTAAATATGGTTGGATTCTGTTATAAGAAACAACGAAGGAGTCTTGCACAAAACGCAACCCTAAATTGTCTTGCTTTACACGCAATCACGACCTTCCTCGATAGCTTGTGTAGTACGCAATACCAGGTTTCACTAAACAAGGAGATATTATTATAATATTATTATAAACTAGCCGTTATGAATAGTAATACCCACTTTTTGAAATTTTATATATTTTATCTTTCAAAATGGACTTCATTTTTAGTTTCGGAATATCGAAATTAGCTTAGGGTGAAATTTTGGTACTTTTCGGATAACATTCATATTATGATGAATAGTGAAAATATCTAAATTTTAATTAAAAACAACTTTTTTAATCAAAATAATTAATAGTGATATATTATTAATTTGAGTGGTTTTTCAGAATATTTAGAATATATTTTTACCATTTAATACAATTTTGGACATTGGACGTAATTTCACATTTAAACCAGACATAAACAAGTGTCAATCTTTTGATAGTTATTATCTCTTAAAAACACGTTATTTGTTTTGACGACGAGAATTAATTTTTAAATTAATTAATGAAACTGATATGTTTTGAATTTGGTAAAATAGACATCATTTTTGAATTTATAATATCAAATATATCTTAGGCCTAATTTTTGGTATTTTTCTGGAAACTTTCATTTTTTGATGAATAGTGAAACCACTAAGTGGTAGTTAAAAAATGATTTTTTCATAAAACTTTATTTTACCGCTTCTGTAAGTGGAATTTCAAAAATCCGAGAGACACTGTTAATATCAAGGACTAAAATGTGGTTCAATGAGATGAAAATAATTTTTGGTGAATAATTACTTTTTACTTTTATTTACCACGGTTAAAAGTAAATAGGATAATTAAGGGTAAAAATGATATTATTATTACCCTAAAACATTTCCTGATTCTATTAGATAAGTGTAATTCGACGAAAAACAACCTTAGTAATAAAAATTACCATTTAGGCCCACTTGGATTAGATTAGGACATTTAATATTGATTTATTTAAAGAAGGGTTAAAATAGTTAAAATCAATGTTTAATAAGTAAATCATTTTTAATATAGGGTTATACATAAGATAAATTCGACTATAAATATAATTAAAAAGCTAAAAATATTTCCTGCATAATGTTATTTTATTTATAATTATTATAAATTAAACAATTTAATTTATTTATGACACAATGATGATGCAGTAATTATATTATTAATGAAATATTGAGATAATTGATCTTATAAATACCAAAATAAATGTAATTTGAGACTTTTTATGAATTAAAATAATTATATAGGTTAATATTACATATTAATACTGATTTAATTAACTTTTTTCAAAATAATATTTCTGTTATGATTTTCACAAAAATCAATTACCAAATAGTGTCAAAATTGACATAAAATAGTTTTTAAAACAAATATTATATTATTAATTGTTATTTTATTCCTAAAAATCAAAGGATCGGCCAAATGACATATATAAGGTTATATATATTAATAATAAACAACTTGGGGTTTTTTTGGCTTGTTATTGTAAGTTTATTAACCTTATAGTGTAAGAAAACAAGAAGACACGGTAAAAGATAAATTATCTAACTTAAAGTTAAATCTAAACGACAAGGTTAAAATACAAATCTAAACTTGTATAAATTCTATTGTATGAGAGGATTTCGAACCATCCCCACCTTAGCTTCGAAATAACTCAATTTGGAGCTATTAAAAATCAAATATGACTTTATAATAAAATAACATTTTTAGTTTTTCCAAAGGTGCCCCTCTCCCCCCTTATAAACGGACACCTCCTCCCTCTCTTCCTCACACCACTTTGAGCCTTCAAGCTCGGCCAAACCCTGAAAAATTCTCTTCTCCCCTTACATAAAAAAATCCTATAGGTTCTAGTCTTCTTAAAAGACCAATTTTAGTGCCCTAAGAGGAGGTCTCAAAGAGGCGCTTCAAAGAAGAGGTAATGTCCGTTACCGATTTTTTCAACTTTATTTCTTCTTCCACTTCTTCTTCTTTAGTTTTTTCATTATGAAGTAATAACATCAATATAACTCATATACTGATATGTTATAATAAGTATGAAACAACCCTATTTCACCATCTATCCATCCTATGGAAAACAAAATCACCGCGCGTGCGTACGTACGGAATACCGTCTCCACGCCGTGGTGTAATCTATTTTCCACCACCACCTTACTTGGATGGGTATAATGGTGTAAATAGTGACTATATATGATTATTGTAAAGTGATATTGATTCTGAAATAGTATTAATACACTCTAATACATTTCCATGATCATGGAATGATATCATCGCTCGTGAGTACGTATGAACTACCGTCTCCAGGAATGCGATGAGATTTATTTTCAATGATTAACCATTCAAGAATGATTATAAAGTATATATAATGAATAATAATGAAATATATGACATAATAATGCTATTGTATTTATGTATATATATATTTATGTCATCCATTTAATTTCATTCAATTCAACAAGGAAACAAAAACAACGTTCATGCGTACGTACGACCTACCGTCTCCATGAACGGTGTATTTCATTCCTTTTATCAATATATAATATATATGTGTACGATGAATATATATTATATATAAATACATTTTTACATTATGTAATTATGTAAATCAGGATATAAGTAATAATATCAAGAATTAAAAGTCGAAACACATACGATAAATGAAATGTTTTTACCCAAAACACTGCTTTTACATTGAATTTACAAAAGAACAGGTAATATAAAGACATAAGTGAAATATATATGATATCATAACAATGAATATGATTATGTAATAAGTCAATGAAATTATTTAAATCATTATACAAGAGGTTCGGATCCATATGAAGCATATCAGACCTAAGGTAAGGGATAATTATTCCAATCTCATTCTTATCCAAGATTGTTTATTCGTAAGTATTTACTGGGGTTATTGTTCTCATCCATGACCATGTTTACTAAAAATGGTTTCATGTATGTTTAATGTCCTTTTTACCCATTTTTGACATTTACTACATGGTATGTATGGAATCTTTCTTTTACGAGGTACTTTTTGACTTTTCCAGCAAAAGTACGAGAAGAATGTTTTTATAACTTATACGGCATGAAAGGATTTTTATGGTTTTATAAAGCCTTATTTTCATGAATCATACTCCAAAATATTTCATGACTATTTTCAGAAAAATCTTTTTCTTTTAATATTGCATGACATTTTGTGAAAATAAAATGATTTTGAAGAAGAACTGATATTTTCCTCAAGAATTTATTTCATGTTTTTTTCAAAACCATTTTTCATCTAAGATGACATTATTTCATATGTGTTTGTTTCAAGTATAATGTCTATATTATTTAGATGGTTTCACTTTTCTTATTATGAAATTATATCCATTTCTTTTATATGGATTATGTGATGATGAGATTATGTTTATGAAACCCATTTTATTCGTCGGGTTATTAAGAATGGTGTATGTTTATTTTGTGGCACAAGTAATAATGATTTAATTAAGAGATGGGTGGGACCTATATCTCCCTCCAATGCATTAGGTAAAGATTTATATCTCATGAGATAGACATGGCTGGAATGGTAAGTTAATTCGGTTCAGTGTTATAGGACTAGAGCGAGGAGTGAACTTGATTCAGAATGGGACTTTGTCCACTCAGATGGTCTTGGCAGCAATGGCTTGGCTACTATGGAAATCATATCACGTGCATAATGGTTTCCATAATTACATGTTTTATTAAAATTCTATTTTATCATGATTCATGTTCATGTATGATCTATGGCTTACGTACTTCCATGTTTTATTTCATTTCTCAAGATTTTGATGTTTCAACATTATGTTCATGTTTTTAAGTTCAAAAGTATATAATTTGTTTTATTTTAACCATCCTTACCCTTACTGAGCATTTGAGATCACCCTTTTTATGTTTTCTTTTCTGCAGGATATAAGGAATGGTTATAGGTAAGAAAAAAAAGTGGAAGATCTTTATGGGATATGTTGAGGATCTTTCACCAATATTAGAAGATTATGTTTCACGTTTCCAAAGGCACTAAACTATTACGCTCCTTTGGTGTCTGTTTTTGTTATGTAATAAGTATTCCACAAAAGTAATGTAATATCCATGTACGTCAAGCTTCGAGTATCTATAGTTGGTATCAGAGGAATGGTTTAGTCAACCTTTGGAAACTAGGATGTGAGAACATCAGTGAGATCCCTAGATATATTTCTAAGGTATGTCTAGGGATGTCCCTAAGTATTAGTATACATATAGGATATAGTCCTAGAACTATGGTAAAGATCTTATAATTTAACCTAAGATGTTAAATATTGAGGGTACTCCACCTTTACTATGTTGTTTTCCCTAGAATGATTTTTGCCTCTCACACTATTCTTTTTGGGTTTTAGAAAATGGCTGGAAACAGGAAGATTCATGATAATGGAGGATATGATGGACAATAGAATGATATTCTTCATGAGAAAACAAATGAAATGGGATTTGGAAGTCCAAACATCATTATTATGCCAAATCAACAATCTCATAATATGATCAATAAACTCAAATTTGGTAAGTTTCCTAACTCGACTAATAAGAGAAAGATGGAGTTTCATGATGATCATAGAGGAAAGAAAGTTCAATTTACCCTATGTAAATAATGTGGGAAGAGGCATCAAGGAGAATGCTTCAAAGGAACTGGAAGATGATTTGGGTGTGGAAAAGAAGGACATAAATCCAGTAAGTTCAAAGGAAAAGGTTCAGTTAACAACATGGATGAGGATAATGGTATTTCTACGAAATCAACAATGGTAAAATGTTTTAAATGTGGAATGTTCGGGCATTATGCAAACCAATTACCTAAGGGAAAGTCTCATGAAGAGAATCAGTATGGTCGTATGGGTAATATTTATGTTGATGATGATGAAGAGACTACAAATGATATGTGAGATGAATGAATTGTTGAAGCTTGATCAATGGTTTTAGAAGGTAGTGGAATGATTACATGTTTATCAAGTGTAATGTTGTATAAGTTATCTCATGGTACTATGGAATAAAGAGACATCTATGTATTGTTACACTGTTGTCTTTCCTTATGATTTGAAAGTGTGTGATGAATGGTACTAGTATTTTTGGAAAGTAGATGATATGCGCATAATGAAGGGATAAGGAGAAAATTAAATGTTTGATAGTATTCATGAGCTCATGACTGATATAAGGAGAAGGTTATATCATGGTTTGAGCATATATAAGTTTTGGATTTTGGTATGTGGAAAGAGTTAAGTTTTGACTGCATTCATGTTTGCACTATGGTTTAATGGGTATTCATTTTTCAAGAGAATACATGATTAAGGTATTCACATGATTGGAATGTGACCAACAAGATAATGGGGGATAAATGATGGTTGGTTGATGACATTTCAAGTAATCATTTTCTTTATACTATGAGCATGGATAGAAGTATTTTAGATAAAGATTAGAATGGATTATGTTGGACATTAGATAATATTGTTTAAGGATAGAACTTTTTTCAATATTATTGATGGGATGTTATAGTAATGTAGATTTAGAAAAAGGACAACCTACAAGACAGGCGACAGCCCATCGCGTCGAACAAGGCTGTGGGAATCGAACCCACAACCGAAGTGCGACTGGCCTTTATCGCCTACCACTGGCCTACAAGAAGTCCATGTTTAGTAGAAACTAGTTTTATTTTATTAAGAAGTATGATATATGAAGTATAAGTCCATTTTAGGAACCATATATGATTAATATCACTATAGATCGACTTATTTATATTTAATAAATTTTGATAAACTTTTGTTTGAGGCAGATGGAATGACCTGTCATTCTATCACTTGATCTGCTAACACTTCACGAATAACAAATTCAACATCATTTCTTTATGAGATGATGTGTAAATTGTTCAAGGCACCAACAACAGTGAGATTGTACCAAAATAAAGTGAGTATTTATTCTAATTCAAATTCTTCATCTTTAGGGAAATGATCTTGAAAACCAAAAATGTTGTCCTAGTGGTCTTATATCCAATGAATCAGATGATACCTTAGATTATCACAAATCTATGGATTTGTGATTGTCGTCTTTTTCATAGCCATGTTCTCTACCACTCTCCATCAGAACATTATGGTTAGATTTTTTTTTCCATATCCATATTTTCACCTATGATCTCCTTTGTGGAAACCCAATGATTAGTTAATTTGGGTAACCGTTACATTTCATATATTATTTTTTAAAGATAGGTTTTGGTATTCCATTTTTATGATGTGGGTTTCTCTTAAAGAAACTTTCTAGTATTAAATCATTTATAACCCCGACGAATTTCGAGGGCGAAATTCATTTTAAGGGGGGTAGAATGTAACAAACCGAGATTTTAAGAGAATTATTCTTTTTCATTTCATTAATGTCTTGTGTTGTATGCTACACCAAGGTTACCTTTCACTATACACAACACCGTATTAGCTTGTAGTATACACAACACTATTCTTGGATCATGTTACACACAATTTCGATAGTAATTATTCTACGCAACATTAAGTGTGTATATATATATATATATTCAATGTATAAATGAAATATGGTTGGATTCTGTTATACGAAAAAACGGAGGAGTTTTTCACAAAATGCAACCCTGAATTGGCTTACTTTACACGCAATCGCGACATTTCTCGATAGAGTGTGTAGTACGCAATACCGAGTTTCACTAAACATCGAGATATTATTATAATATTATTATGAACTAGCCGTTATGAATAGTAATACCCACTTTTTGAAATTTTATATATTTTATCTTTCAAAATGGACATCATTTTTGGATTCGGAATATCAAAATTATCTTCGGGTTAAATTTTGGTACTCTTCGAATAACTTTCATATTCTGATGAATAGTGAAAATTAATAAATTTTATTTAAAATTTTTTTAACAAAAATTATTAATAGTGATAAATTATTAATTTGAGTGGTTTTAAAGTATATTTAGAATATATTTTTACCATTTAATATAATGTTGGTCATTGGATGTAATTTCACATTTAAAACAGACATAAACAAGTGTCAATCTTTTGATAGTTATTATCTCTTAAAAACAAGATATTTGTTTTGACGACGAGAAATAATTTTTAAATTAATTAATGAAACTAATATGTTTTGAATTTGGTAAAATATACATCATTTTTGAATTTATAATATCATATATAGCTTAGGCCTAATTGTTTGTATTTTTCTGGAAACTTTCATTTTTTGATTAATAGTGAAACCACTAATTGGTAGTTAAAAAACTGAATTTTTCATAAAACTTAATCTTACCACTTCTGTGAGTAGAATTTCAAAAATCCGAGAGACACGGTTAATATCACGGACTAAAATGTGGTTCAATGAGATGAAAATAATTTTTGGTGAATAGTAACTTTTTACTTTTATTTACCACGGTTAAAAGTAAATAGGATAAATAATGCTAAAAATGATATTATTATTACCCTAACATATGTTCTAATTCTATTGGATAAGTTTAATTCGACCAAAAACAACCTTAGGAATAAAAATGACCATTTAGTCGCACTTGGATTAGATTAGGACATTTAATATTAATTTATTTAATGAAGGGTTAAAAAAGTTAAAATCAATGTTTAATAAGTAAATCATTTTTAATATAGGGTTATACATAAGATAAATTGGACTATAAATATTTATTAGAAAGCTAAAACGATTTCCTACATAATGGTATTTTAATTTTAATTTTTAGACATTATATAATTTATTTTATTTAGGACACAATGATGATGCAATAATTATCTTATTAATGAAATATTGACATAATTGATCTTATAAATACCAAAATAAATGTAATTTGAAACTTTTTATAAATTCCAATACTTTTCTAGGTTAATATTACATATTAGTACATATTTAAGTAACTTTTTTCGAACTAATATTTCTGTTATGATTTTCACAAAAATCAATTACCAAATAGTGTCAAAATTGACATAAAATAGTTTTTGAAATAAATATTATATTATTAATTGTTATTTTATTACTAAAAATCTAAGGCTCGGCAACATGACTTATATAAGATTATATATATTAATAATAAACAACTTGGAGTTTTTTTGGCTTGTAATAGTAAGTTTATTAACCTTATAGTGTAAGAAAACAAGAAGACACAGTAAAAGTTAAATTATCTAACATAAAGTTAAATCTAAATGATAAGGATAAAATACAAATCTAAACGTGTCTAAATTCTATTGGATGAGAGGATTTCTACCCATCCCCACCTTAGATTCAAAATAACTCAATTTGGAGCTATTAAAAACCGAATATGACTTTATAATAAAATAATATTTTTAGTTTTTCCAAAGGTGCCCCTCTCCTCCCTTATAAAAGGACACCTCCTCCCTCTCTTCCTCACACCACATTGAGCCTCCAATCTCGGCCAAAAACTGACAAATTTTCTTTTCACCTTCAATAGAAACATCCTAGAGGTTATAGTCTTCTTCAAAGACCAATTTTAGTACCCTAAGAAGAGGTCTCAAAGAAGCGCTTCAAAGAAGAGGTAATGCCTGTTACCGATTCTTTGAACTTTATTTCTTCTTCCACTTATTCTTCTTTAGTTGTTTCATTATGAAGTAATAACATCAGTATCAATCATATACTGATATGTTATTATAAATATGAAACAATTCTATTTCACCATCTATCCATCCTACGGAAAACAAAATCACCGCGCGTACGTACGTACGGAATACCAACTCCACGCCATGGTCTAATCTATTTTCCAGCACCACCTTACTTGGATGGGTATAATGGTATAAATAATGACTATATATGGTTATTTTAAAGTGATATTGATTCTGAAATAGTATAAATACACTCCAATACATTTCCATGATCATGGGAATGATATCATCGCTCGTGCGTCCGTACGGACTACCGTCTCCACGAACGCGATGAGATTCATTTTCCATGATTAACCATTCAAGAATGATTATAAAGTATATATAATGAATAATAATGAAATATATGACATAATAATGCTACTGTATTTATGTATATATATATGTCATCTATTTAATTTCATTCAATTCAACAAGGAAACAAAAACAGCGTTCATGCGTACGTACGACCTACCGTCTCCATGAACGGTGTATTTAATTCCTTTTATCAATCTATAATATATATATATATATGATGAATATATATTATATATAAATCATGTTTTACATTCTGGAATTATGTAAATCCGGATATAAGTAATAATATCAAGAATGACTAGTCGAAACACATACGATAAATGAAATGATTTTACCCAAAACGTTGCTTTTACATTGAATTTACAAAAGAACGGGTAATAAAAAGTCATAAGTGAAACATATATGATATCATAACAATGAATATGATTATTTAATAAGTCAATGAAATTATTTAAATCATTATACATGAGTTTCAGATCCATACGAAGCATATCAGACCTTAGGTAAGGGATAATTATTCCAATCTCATTCTTATCCGAGATTATTTATTCATAAGTATTTACTGGGTTTATTGTTCTCATCCATGTCCATTTTTCCTAAAAATAGTTTCATGTATGTTTAATGTCCTTTTTACCCATTTTGACTTTTACTACATGGTATGTATGAAATCTTTCTTTTATGAGATACTTTTTGACTTTTCCGGCAAAAGTATGAGAAGAATGTTTTTTTAAAATTATACGGCATGAAAGGATTTTTAAGGTTTTATAAAGCCTTTTTTTCATGATGCTTCTTCCAAAATATTTCATGACTATTTACAACAAAATCCTTTTCTTTTAATATTGAATGAAAATTTGTGAAAAGAAAATGATTTTGAAGAAGAAAGGATATTTTCCACAAGAATTTATTTCAAGTGTTTTATGAAAACCATTTTTCATCTAAGATGACATTATTTAATATGTGTATGTTTCAATTATAATGTCTCTATTATTTACATGGTTTCACTTTTCTTATTATGAAATGATATCCATTTATTTTATATGGATTATGTGATGATGAGATTATGTTTATGAAATCCAGTTTATTCATTGGGTTATTATGAATGATGTATGTTAATGTTGTGGCACAAGTAAGAATGATTTCATTATGAGATTGGTGGGACCTATATCTCCCTCCAATGCATTGGGTAAAGATTTATATCTCATGATATAGACATGGCTGGAACGGTAAGTTAATCTGGTTCAGTGTTACAGGACTGGAACGAGGAGTGAACTCGATTCAGAAAGGGACTTTGTCCACTAAGATGGTCTTGGCAATTATGTCTTGGCTACTATGGAAATCATATCATGTGCTTAATGGTTTCCACAATTACATGTTTTATTCCCATGCTATTTTATAATGATTGATGTTCATTTATGATCAATGCCTTATGTACTTCCATGTTTTATGTCATTGCTCAAGATTTTGATGTTTAAACATTATGTTCATGTTTTTAAGTTCAAATGTATATGATTTGTTTTATTTTATCCATCCTTACACTTACTTAGCATTTGAGCTCACCCTTTATATGTTTTTTTCCCCAGGATATAAGGAAAGGTTTTAGGTAAGAAAAAAAGGGAAGATCTTTATGGGAGATGTTGAGGATCTTTCACCATGATTAAAAGATTTTGTTTCATGTTTCCAAAGGCACTAAACTATTACGGTCCTTTGGTGTATGTTTTTGTTATGTAATAAGTATTCCGCAAAAGTAATGTAATTTCCATGTACGTCAAGATTCGGGTCTCTACAGTTTTCCTTATTGTGTTCCTGCCTTGCTTGTATGCTTGTGTAGAGTTAATTTGATCATGTGTGAGGATAATTAGTTGTTCTTGGATGTTTTTCCCATGCCTTGTTCTATTTATGACCCTTTGGGTCTTATTTATCTTTTGGCCATTATACCTGTTTTCCAAGCCTTGTGACCGTAGGATGGAATAATGTTCTTGATATGCTTATTATGTTGTAGAATGGTTAGCTAAGTAGCTCTATAGGTGTATTTTTGTAACGCCCCGACCCTAGTTACCCAGAGTCAGTGCATTACTTCGTAACATTGGCATGATCACAAGAAAGATCAAATCTCGAAAGACCGATTGGTTTAGTAGCCTTGGAAACACTAGATATATTCATAAGTTTTACATTACATCATTAAATGAAAAACTACTACAACAACATATTGTCTCCATAATCCACACTCATATCCCCACATAATATCCCTGCAGGTCATTCATAACTTACTCCTTCACTTCCTGGAAAAAATAAAACATAGAAAAGGGGTGAGCTCAAATGCCTAGTAAGGATAACAATATAGCGGAAACTTTCATAAATAAGAATAATCTTTTAAGGCAATGTATAACTAAAACAAAAGCCTTTCAAACATGAACTTTCAACATGGTATGGCATAAATAAAATGAAATAATGCCATTTACTTATTCACATGGATATTCTACTAATCGAATAATCACATACAAAAATCAATAACCACTTTCATAATGTTGGAATGAATAATTCTAAACGTTAATTTCTTTGTCTAGGCCTCATCCCAAGACCTAGGGGTTACTTCTAACCGGAACCCAACCCGGAGTGCCTCTAATAACCGGACACCAACCCGGAGTGCCTCTAATAACCGGACACCAACCCGGAGTGCCTCTAATAACCGGACACCAACCCGGAGGGCATACTTTTACCAGTCCCTAACCTGGAGGGCTTACTTTAACCAGTCCCCAACCTGGAGGGCTTACTTTTACCGGTCCCCAACCCGGAACATACTTGTTTAGCACATTCATCTGAAGAAAAGTTTGAAATATAACATAAACATTCGGATTAAAACTAGCATACGAAATGTCAATAGTTTCACCATAAACTATGAATGGTATAAAATAGCACATCCACAGTTAAACATATCACAAAACCTTCAATACAATATAGAAGTTTTGTATTATAATAAATCAACTTCAAATAAGCGTAAAATCCATTAAAGGATGTTGACATAGATGAAATCAAAACACTTTTTAGAGAAATATCTCTTTCTATTTTTAAAATCATTTAAGAGCCATATAAAATAAAACATTTTCTTGAAAATATACTTGTAAGCTTGTAAGGAAAGATTTGACGATTTTATAACGGCGGAAAATAACCGCACCCGCCGTATAAGAAAAAAAACATTCTTATCTTAATTATGTCGAAAAGGTTAAAAAGGACCTTGTTTTGAAAACAATGGGAAGATTCCTTTATAAACCTATTAAAAAAAGTCAAACAAGGGTATAAATGAATTTAACCCATATTCTTGTAAATAATAAATATGTTTTGAAATACATTTCGAAGAAACATGGATGTGGATGATAAAGAAATCCCAGTAGATTATTACGTATAAACAACCTCGGATAATGAAGAGATTGTGAAATAACCCTTACCTTGTACTTTTCCTTGGTTGGGGTAGGTTAACCTCCTGTATAATGGTGAAATAATTGTTATTAAATTATACAAGAATCATATATATTAATATGATATCATATATGATCTTTTAATATTGATTTGATAATAATATCTTAGTATTATCGTTGTTTCGGGTGTTAACTTATATGTTTTGTTACGTAAGACATGTTTGTAAAGGATAGGTTGTATATTATTCATATCTAGAATGATATCAAGTCCTTAAACATCATTTTTAAATCACCAAATGATAATTATACTTGAATGGATACGATGGAGAATGAATCTCATCGCGTTCGTGGAGACGGTAGTACGTACGTACGCACGAGCGACAATATCATTCTTTTGATATTAAAATAATATATAAATGGATGTTATATCATATATACAGAATCATTAACATGTTATATTTATTATTTACATGAGTTACACATCATTATTATACCCATCCAAATAATATTATATTGGATAACAATTACACCACGACGTGGAGACGGTAAGCCGTACGTACGCACGTATGGTGACATGTTATTCAAAGGGTGGATAGAATACTAAATATGATTGTACCATATTTATAATAACATCACAGTATATGTGAGATACTGGATTTATTATTTTCGAATGGTAAGAACAAAGGAAGAAGAAGTGGAAGAAGAAATGAACTTGGAGAAGGGTGGTGAAATCATTACCTCTTCTTCGGGTTCTTCCTTTTGATTTGATCAAAAGGGCTCCTTAGGTTGGCTTTCTGATCAAAATAAGGCCTCTAGGTTGTAGGGAGGGATGTTGGGAGAGTATTTGGGCAGAGTTTGGCCGAACCAAAAGGCTTTGAAGGTGTGAAGAAATGAGAAGGAGGAGTGCCCATTTATAAGAGGGGTGAGGGGCACCTTTGGAAAAACTAGAAATATTAATTTATAATAAATTCATATTCGGTTTCTAATGGCTCCAAAGTTGATTCTTCAAAGGTTCAGGTGGGGATAGGTCGAAAACCACTCAAACAATAGAATTTAGACAGGTTTGGGTACTTATATTAACCTTATCTTTAAGTATTAACTCTATGTTAATTAGTTTCACTTTTACAATGTCTCTTTGTATTTTTATATAATATGGTTAATAAACTTACTATATACATCCAAGAGACCCCCAAGTGGTACCTTAATGATGAACCTATCATGATATAAGTCTCTTGGCCGAACCTTAGATTTTTAGGAATTTAATATCAATTAATAATATAATATTTGTTTTAAGAACTCTTTTATGTCAATTTTTACACTATTCAATAGTTGATTTTTTGTGAAACTCATAACAGATTGATTACTTCGAAAAAGTCAATTAAATCAATCCTAATATATCATATTATCCTAGAAAATTAGTTTAATTCATTAAAAGATTCATATTATATTTATTTGGGTATTTATAATATAAATTATTTTAATTTTTCATTATTATAGTAATTACTGCATCATCATTGTGTCATAAATAAAATAAATTATTTAGTGTCTAAAAATTATAGATAAAATATAATTATGTATGAAATCTTTTTAGCTTTCTAATGAATATTTATAATCTAAAATCAAACTTATATAACCCTATGTAACAATTGTTTTGCTAAAAGATATATGCTTGTGTCATTTTTGTATTCATTTTGACTTAATTAAAATAAAGTGTCATTATCACTTACAAGTGGATCCATGGGGTCCCAAAATCGACCCAAAGATGCCCATGGTCGACCATGTATCAACAAATAGGGTTAAGACACGTTTTAGGGAAATTTATTATTATTATAATATTATTTTTAACCCTTATTTACCGGATTTACCCTTAACCATGGTAAATAAAATATTTACCGCAGTAATTATTCAAAATGTCTAAAAATAAAAGTTACCCATTTACAAAATTTGAACATCCTGATTCCAAATATGGAATCCATTTTCCTAAATTAAAAACACATAAGTGGCAGAAATTAATTTAAAATTAATTCCCACTGTCAAAACAAAAAGCGTATTTTTAAGAGATAATAACTATCAAAAGATTGACACTTGTTTATGTTCGGTTTAATTGTAAAATTATGTCCAATGACAAAAATTATATTAAATGGTAAAAATATATTCCAAATATACTCTAAAACCACTCAAATTCATAATTTATCACTATTAATTATTTTGATTAAAAAAGTTGTTTTTTATTAAAATTTAGTAATTTTCACTATTCATCAAAATATGAAAGTTATCCGAAATGTACCAAAATTTCACCTTAGGCTAAATTCGATATTCCGAATCCAAAAATGAAGTCCATTTTAAAATATAAAATATATATAATTTCAAAAAGTAGGTATTACTATTCATAACGGCTAGTTTGATTGGTTGTGGTGTGTGTTAAAACTCGGTGTTGCGTACAACACATGCTATCACATTATTCAAAGGAAAGCGTATCGTGGAAGCTTGGGATGTTTCATTTTAAATTTTTGAGGTCCTCATTTAGTCAAAAAGTTTAAAATATTGTATTTAAAAAGGGTTCACTATTAAAAGTTGATAAAAGTGCAATACTGAAAATGAATTTGTTCTTGCATTATGTCTAAGATACTTATAATATGGAAAAATTATAAGGATTATATAAAGTTTAAAATTTAGTTAATACTATTCATAACCTATTTTGAATGGATTTTTGGTAAGTCATGGTGCAATTGAACTCGGTGTTGTGTGTAATGCAAGTTATTGAATTATTTTGAAGAAATAACACACTATGAAATCTTGGGGTGTTACATTCTCCCCTCCTTCAATAAATTGCGTCCTCGCAATTTGAAATTGTTCTTTGAAAATAAAAGGTTGAAAGTAGAAAATATATTTGTGGGAAAAACCACATCAGAAATTGGGTTACTAAAATGTAGTCTTAATATGAGGAAAAGAGAAATCAAAGGTCACCACAAAATTATGATCTCGATTAGGAGAACATTGGTGGCAATTAGAGACATATAATCGGAGGAAAAACGTAAATATTTATAGGTAGTGATTGAGGTCATCAATCACAAACAAGTGTATAATTGAGGTCCTTAAATTCATCAATCTATGATGATTTGAAATACCATCGGTTCAACAAAACATAGGGTATTAGGATAACACATTTTTGACGTTTCAAAATATCTTAGTTGAAATCCCACATCGAAAAATGAATTATCGAGGCCTCTATTTAAAATAAAGAGTGGAAAGTATGAAGATTACCTAAAATAACACATACTAGGGTTCCATGTAGGAAAATATGGATATGGAAGAGAAATCTAACCATCAATTATCTGATGGAGAGTGGTAGAGAACATGGCTATGAAAAGGCCAACAATCCCAAAGCCATAAATTAGTGATGATTTAAGGTATCATCTAGGAAAACATTTTTGTTCTAAGTTACTTTTCTTAATGTTGAGGAATTTATTTATGAGATTGGATAAGATCATAAGGAGATATACTTACTTTATAATTAGAGTTTTATCCATTAATAAATTTCTACCACAAACTCATCTTTCACTCTAAAAGATAATAGAATGTAAAAAAAATTCTATTTACACTATTCGTATAGGGTTCCAAAATAAATGAATTTATAATTCATCTACAAGATCTTTTAATAAAAACTACATTATTTAATCCAGGACATCTCGTGGGCCAGTGGTAGGTGATACACCCTTGTCGCCCTTCGGTTGCGGGTTCAAGTCTCGCAGCCTTGCCGGATGCGACGGGTTGCCGCCCGACCTCCGGGTTGTCCTTTTATGGCAATCCAAAATAATCCAAACTAGAACTATCCAAAATACTTCTATCCAAACTCACAGTCCATCATTTATAAGTAAGTTAAACATAATATAGAACCTTTTTACCCCGTAATAGCATATGAATACCTTCATCATGTATTCTTTTAATACACTGAAACATCCTGAATTACCATATTCCTTATTGATTACATTCACGCTCCCTTATTCCATATAGAAAGCTGGATATACTTCATTAATCCAAAAATGTGTTAAACCCCAAAAATGATGGAATATAAAAATCATTAATCAGTTCGAAGGTAGTCAAGAATATCCAAAATAATTTATCCAAAACAATCATGTATTATTCTAAAATCACTACTTCGGTATCAGAACTATATTATGGTTTATCATTCTCTTAACCATATATTTTCCAAAAATTTAACCTGCTACTGAGTCACTTTTCTTTGTTCCACACCATCTCAAGTCCTTAATGAAATAGTACTGCAGTACAATCCTTATATACTCCATAATTATTATAACAAGTACATTGTTGATACAACACTCAATTGATATAATCAACATAATAACTCTAATTATTCCTCTTCATCTGTGGTAGTATCATAACTTGATTATCATCCAATAGCATCATTTGCGGCATAGTCTGATGACTGGGACATAGGTTCGCGTAGTGTCCAAACTCCTTGCAAATGAAGCATTGTACATTTGAAACCATTTTCTTACCCTTGCAGTCACGTACTTTGTGCCCTTTTCCTCCAAACTTATAACAAACTCCCATTCCTTTCAGGCAAGTTCCAGGGTGTTTCTTTCCACAGTTACCACATATGGGAAAATTATTCTTTTCCCTCTTCCCTTTATCCATCATTCTCTCTTCCATCCTTTTCTTCTCTTGCTTCCCTTCAAAGGCATAGGACTCAGTAAACTCTTTACTTATCTTATCAACACATGATATTATTTCTTCATATGATGATAATACATGGGGACTATTTCTCTTATAAATTCTAGCTTAAGACCATGAAAGATATGATCCTTCCTTCTCTTTGAATCATGTGTATTTCTGGAGTTCTCATTCCTTCTACTGGGCGCCATTTCTAAACAATGGCATAAACTAGATCAGTTTATGAATCAAAATAAATAATCCCATACTTATAAAACAATTAACATAAATTGAACTATTTATGGATATAATCCATAAAAATGTCTCCTTTGAGGATGTATATACTCATAAACCCTTCATAATGGTTTGTAAAGAAAATGAGAATTATCTTAAGCATATCCCCCGGGAGTGTCGTAACCAAGAGTGCAGCAAGGCCCGTTGTCGTGCACCAGTTCCCGTTCGAGTCTAGCTCAAAGCGGTGTTTTCGGGTTTTACCCCTAGGTACATCTGTGCCAGAGCCGCCTCTACCTGCTCGTATCCAGACAGGGATGTATTGCTCGGAAAACTCACAAAATCTCTACAATACCAAAATTCTAGGAAGTTCTTCTATACTAATCCTCAAAGTTCATCTTAGGTCTACGTGCTCTAATCAGAGTTTATCTAAATCTAGCTTCCAAGGTTTGTACTAAACTTCCTCTGATACCAACTGTAACGCCCCGACCCTAGTTACCCAGAGTTAGTGCATTACTTCGTAACATTGGCATGATCACAAGAAAGATCAAATCTCGAAAGACCGATTGGTTTAGTAGCCTTGGAAACACTAGATATATTCATAAGTTTTACATTACATCATTAAATGAAAAACTACTACAAAAACATATTGTCTCCATAATCCACACTCATATCCCCACATAATATCCCTGCAGGTCATTCATAACTTACTCCTTCACTTCCTGGGAAAAATAAAACATAGAAAAGGGGTGAGCTCAAATGCCCAGTAAGGATAACAATATAGCGGAAACTTTCATAAATAAGAATAAACTTTTAAGGCAATGTATAACTAAAACAAAAGCCTTTCAAACATGAACTTTCAACATGGTATGGCATAAATAAAATGAAATAATGCCATTTACTTATTCTCATAGATATTCTACTAATCGAATAATCACATACAAAAATCAATAACCACTTTCATAATGTTGGAATGAATAATTCTAAATGTTAATTTCTTTGTCTAGGCCTCATCCCAAGACCTAGGGGTTACTTCTAACCGGAACCCAACCCGGAGTGCCTCTAATAACCGGACACCAACCCGGAGTGCCTCTAATAACCGGACACCAACCCGGAGTGCCTCTAATAACCGGACACCAACCAGGAGCGCATACTTTTACCAGTCCCTAACCTGGAGGGCTTACTTTAACCAGTCCCCAACCTGGAGGGCTTACTTTTACAGGTCCCCAACTCGGAACATACTTGTTTAGCACATTCATCTGAAGAAAAGTTTGAAATATAACATAAACATTCGTATTAAAACTAGCATACGAAATGTCAATAGTTTCACCATAAACTATGAATGGTATAAAATAGCACATCCACAGTTAAACATATCACAAAACCTTCAATACAATATAGAAGTTTTGTATTATAATAAATCAACTTCAAATAAGCGTAAAATCCATTAAAGGATGTTGACATAGATGAAATCAAAACACTTTTTAGAGAAATATCTCTTTCTATTTTTAAAATCATTTAAGAGCCATATAAAATAAAACATTTTCTTGAAAATATACTTGTAAGCTTGTAAGGAAAGATTTGACGATTTTATAACGGCGGAAAATAACCGCACCCGCCGTATAAGAAAAAAAACATTCTTATCTTAATTATGTCGAAAAGGTTAAAAAGGACCTTGTTTTGAAAACGATGGAAAGATTCCTTTATAAACCTCTTACAAAAAGTCAAACAAGGGTATAAATGAATTTAACCCATATTCTTGTAAATAATAAATATGTTTTGAAATACATTTCGAAGAAACATGGATGTGGATGATAAAGAAATACCAGTAGATTATTACGTATAAACAACCTCGGATAATGAAGAGATTGTGAAATAACCCTTACCTTGTACTTTTCCTTGGTTGGGGTAGGTTAACCTCCTGTATAATGGTGAAATAATTGTTATTAAATTATACAAGAATCATATATATTAATATGATATCATATATGATCTTTTAATATTGATTTGATAATAATATCTTAGTATTATCGTTGTTTCGGGTGTTAACTTATATGTTTTGTTACGTAAGACATGTTTGTAAAGGATAGGTTGTATATTATTCATATCTAGAATGATATCAAGTCCTTAAACATCATTTTTAAATCACCAAATGATAATTATACTTGAATGGATACGATGGAGAATGAATCTCATCGCGTTCGTGGAGACGGTAGTCCGTACGTACGCACGAGCGACAATATCATTCTTTTGATATTAAAATAATATATAAATGGATGTTATATCATATATAAAGAATCATTAACATGTTATATTTATTATTTACATGAGTTACACATCATTATTATACCCATCCAAATAATATTATATTGGATAACAATTACACCACGACGTGGAGACGGTAAGCCGTACGTACACACGTATGGTGACATGTTATTCAAAGGGTGGATAGAATACTGAATATGATTGTACCATATTTATAATAACATCACAGTATATGTGAGATACTGGAGTTATTATTTTAGAATGGTAAGAACAAAGGAAGAAGAAGTGGAAGAAGAAATGAACTTGGAGAAGGGTGGTGAAATCATTACCTCTTCTTCGGGTTCTTCCTTTTGATTTGATCAAAAGGGCTCCTTAGGTTGGCTTTCTGATCAAACTAAGGCCTCTATGTTGTAGTGAGGGATGTTGGGAGAGTATTTGGGCAGAGTTTGGCCGAACAAAAAGGCTTTGAAGGTGTGAATAAATGAGAAGGAGGAGTGCCCTTTTATAAGAGGGGTGAGGGGCACCTTTGGAAAAGCTAGAAATATTAAATTATAATAAATTCATATTCGGTTTCTAATGGCTCCAAAGTTGATTATTCAAAGGTTAAGGTGGGGATAGGTCGAAAACCACTCAACCAATAGAATTTAGACAGGTTTGGGTACTTATATTAACCTTATCTTTAAGTATTAACTCTAAGTTAATTAGTTTCACTTTTACAATGTCTCTTTGTATTTTTATATAATATGGTTAATAAACTTACTATATACATCCAAGAGACCCCCAAGTGGTACATTAATGATGAACCTATCATTATATAAGTCTCTTGGCCGAACCTTAGATTTTTAGGAATTTAATATCAATTAATAATATAATATTTGTTTTAAGAACTCTTTTATGTCAATTTTTACACTATTCAATAGTTGATTTTTTGTGAAACTCATAACAGATTTATTACTTCAAACAAAGTCAATTAAATCAATCCTAATATATCCTATTATCCTATAAAATTAGTTTAATTCATTAAAAGTTTCATATTATATTTATTTGGGTATTTATAATATCAATTATTTTAATTTTTCATTATTATAGTAATTACTGCATCATCATTGTGTCATAAATAAAATAAATTATATAATGTCTAAAAATTATAGATAAAATATAATTATGTAGGAAATCTTTTTAGCTTTCTAATGAATATTTATAATCTAAAATCAAACTTATATAACCCTATGTAACAATTGTTTTTCTAAAAGATATATGCTTGTGTCATTTTTGTATTCATTTTGACTTAATTAAAATAAAGTGTCATTATCACTTACAAGTGGATCCATGGGGTCCCAAAATCGACCCAAAGATTCCCATGGTCGACCATGTATCAACCAATAGGGTTAAGACACGTTTTAGGGTAATTTAGTATTATTATAATATTATTTTTAACCCTTATTTACCGGATTTACCCTTAACCATGGTAAAAAAAATATTTACCGCAGTAATTATTCAAAATGTCTAAAAATAAAAGTTACCCATTTACACAATTTGAACATCCTGATTCCAAATATGGAATCCATTTTCCTAAATTCAAAACACAGAAGTGGCAGAAATTAATTTAAAATTAATTCCCGCTGTCAAAACAAAAAGCGTGTTTTTAAGAGATAATAACTATCAAAAGATTGACACTTGTTTATGTTCGGTTTAATTGTAAAATTATGTCCAATGACCAAAATTATATTAAATGGTAAAAATATATTCCAAATATACTCTAAAACCACTCAAATTCATAATTTATCACTATTAATTATTTTGATTAAAAAAGTTGTTTTTTATTAAAATTTAGTAATTTTCACTATTCATCAAAATATGAAAGTTATCCGAAATGTACCAAAATTTCACCTTAGGCTAAATTCGATATTCCAAATCCAAAAATGAAGTCCATTTGAAAATATAAAATATATATAATTTCAAAAAGTAGGTATTACTATTCATAACGGCTAGTTTGATTGGTTGTGGTGTGTGTTAAAACTCGGTGTTGCGTACAACACATGCTATCACATTATTCAAAGGAAAGCGTATCGTGGAAGCTTGGGATGTTTCATTTTAAATTTTTGATGTCCTCATTTAGTCAAAAAGTTTAAAATATTGTATTTAAAAAGGGTTCACTATTAAAAGTTGATAAAAGTGCAATACTGAAAATGAATTTGTTCTTGCATTATGTCTAAGATACTTATAATATGGAAAAATTATAAGGATTATATAAAGTTTAAAATTTAGTTAATACTATTCATAACCTATTTTGAATGGATTTTTGGTAAGTCATGGTGCAATTGAACTCGGTGTTGTGTGTAATGCAAGTTATTGAATTATTTTGAAGAAATAACACACTATGAAATCTTGGGGTGTTACAATTTTGGCCTTATAACATTATTATGCACTGACTGACATGGGACCGTGAGAACCTGGTGCTATAGACTATAAGGGATAGGCTGAGTGAGATTCCCAGAGACTCTTTGATTTTATAGACTACAGGAGGGTAGACTGAGTGAGCTTCCTCAGAGATTATTGGACATTATAGACTACAGGGGATAGACCGAGTGTGCTTCCCAGAGAGTCTTTGATATTATAAGCTACAGGAGGGTAGACCGAGTGAGCTTCCTCAGAGAGTCTTTACCTATCTTAATTTCCATAATACCTTTCTAGGTTAGAGAAGGAATTGACTGAGTGAGCTTCCTTAGAGAGTCTGTGATAGACCTGATACTATAGGAAGAATTGACTGAGTGGGCTTCCTCAGAGAGTTTCTAGACCTATGAGCTATAAGAGGGTTAGACCACATGAACTTCCTCAGAGAGTCCCTAACTACCCTAGACTATAAGGGTAATTGACCGAGAAAACATCCCCAGAGAGTCATATCATTTTGTATGACCAAACTAGAGTGGTTAGGATGAGTGCACTGCCCAGAGGGTTGTGGGTACTTCTTTGATAGGACATGAGGGTTTGGTTACGAGTACTTCCCATAGGGGTATCTGTTGTGGTTAGCTATTTTCTTCACTACTCATTGTTGTTCTATGGATTTATTACTGTTTCATATCATCCTTTTACTGCATACTAATTACTGCCTGCTGTTTACTATTACTGTTTACTGCTTATTGCACTATTACCTGCCATATGCTCACTGACTGTGAGGCACAGATCTTCGGGTGGTTGCCTACTGAGATTTAGTCTCACACCCTGTTTGGGTCATGATTTTGTTCCCAAAAAGACTATGTTGTTGTAGGTATAGACAAGGGGAATCGACCATCGACTTCTGGTACTTGATTGCTTTAAAGCAGAAGAGCATGGGACGAAGCTTAGGCTTGCGATGCTGAGGAGCTGTTTATCATTTCTTTTGTACTTGTTTTGGTAATGTTTGTATTTCCCGCATTTTGACCTATTTGGATGTTTTCCAAGATATGTATCATGCATAATTTCATATATACATATGTGGTCTAGTGGTTTATTCCTTTAGTCATCCACTGCTTACTTGGACATTGTTGTTGGATATTTACTGCTTTCGCTATTGCATTTTTTGATTATTTCCACGGTGTACTCTGCAAATGATGGCATATTTTCCCCACTATCACTTCCAAGGACCTCGCTACTAGTCAGAAACCTTTGGAATTTGGGGAAATGTGCTTGAGGTCACGTAACCAACTAGGTACGTGGCGCCCATAGGTGGATTCTGGAACTGGGATGTTACAAAGTGGTATCCGAGGGATTCTATTCTCTTGATTTATTGTTTAGAGCCTTTAGCCAGGGATCAGATGGATTCAGTACTTGGTAATAAGTTGTTCCTGGGAGTAGCTAACCCGTGTATAGGGAAAATCCAATCTACCTCGTTTATTATAGTTTTCTAGTTTTTAGATTTTACAGTTGATATGATTTCACCTAGTGTGATTCACATGCCTTGTGTTGTTATTGTTGTTCTATTATGGTTCTATTTCTGTCACAACCCTATGAGATGAGGGTATGCCATCTCATGCATCATAAAGGATCTTGTTAGAAATCACATGTCGTGCATTCCTTCCATTCCATCTTAGGTGCATTAGAGATTGCATGTTGTTGTGATAGACATGTAGATTATGCACTATGTTGTGATAGATTCTTTGATAGAATCCCTGCAGTTTGAAAGAGAAATTGGTTGTATTGTACCTTGCTTAAATGAATGCCAAATTTTGGTTATTGAGGTGTTATGGGCCCTCATGAATCAGAACATGGTAGATCATTGACTTGTTACCCTTTTATTTGATATGTAGGAGATGTCAAGCTTCTATTCATGGGGAGTATGGGCCCTCACAGATCAGAATTTAGCACCTCTATGTTTGTTTTTCAGTGTTTTCTGGGCTTCATTGGAGTTTCTGAGCTACTGCCCGGAAAAAACCAGAATACATGGCGTGTACTTGACTACACGCCGTGTAGTCTTAAACCGTGTCACTGACTGCATGATCAAAAACACGGGTTGGTGAAAAAGTTTTCAGGAACACGCCATGAATGGTAGTTACATACCATGTAGTAGTGAGCCGTGTACCCGGTCGTGTCACTAACAACATGGGTCGGGGAAGCTCGTGCAGAACATTCCGTGTTTGGTAAGAACACGCCGTGTATCCTTGTTCTAGGTACCCGGATGTGTCATGAACAACATGGGTTGATGTTATCTCTCCTATACATGATGTGTTTGTTCGAAACACACCATGTAAGGGTCCTCCATGTAGCCGGCCGTATAGCAAATAACACGGGTCGCCAAAACCTTGTATAGTACATGCTGTGTCCTTAGTGAACACAAGGTGTAGTCTAGGGTTAATAAGACCATGTGAGTTATCCGTGTAAAGAGAATCAGGTAGGGGAATGGATTTAAAGTACACGCCGTGTGTGTGGGAAACATGCAGTGTAGTCTAGGGTGTTACACGACCAGCTATGGCTGAAGTACACACCCACGTGTCTGGTTTAAGATGACACGCCGGGTAGTTTTTATACTCGCCATGTAGTCGTGTTTTGTAGAACTTTCTTGTTCTTTTCTCCTGTTCCCATTTTTTACTCTTGTGTTCTTTGTCATTGATAATCCTGACTTAAGGTGTGCTTTTGTTCTTTCAGAACTATTCCACTAAGATTTCCTCCAGTTGTTTGTCTCCTGCCAAATGGTGATCAGACACTGGATATGGCCGATCAAGGACATCCTGTAGATCCTCCTGTTCTGACAGCCTTGGCACCATCAGTTATTCCCGTTGTAGGCTCTAATGCGCAGTTCAGGGAGGACTTCCTGAGGATGATGCATACCTTTTAGGGAGTGCTGCCTCCTGCCCCATCGATGGCTAAGTTGATGCAGATTTTCCAACAGCAACATCCTCCTAATTTCTTAGGGGATGGAGGACCCCAGGCTACAGATTTGTGATTAGTGGCCACACTTATTAACATCAAGCACCTGGAGATACCTCTAAAGAAAAGGGTAAAGATTACTACTTATATTCCTTGAGACACCGCCAAGAGGTGGTGGGAGGTGATCTCTCAGTCAGGGCGCCAACAGAGTATGACGTGGGATGAGTTTTGGTGCATATTCTTTGATTAATTTTATCTAGAGAACTTGAGGGCTGACTGATCCCAAGAGTTTATGAGTCTCGAGCAGGGTACTCTTTCTTTTATGGAGTACTCATCTCGCGTTACCAAGCTGCTGTGCTTCACGAAAATTATAGCAGGTGATGAGTTGTTCCTTGCTAGTAAGATTGAGGATGGTCTCAGGAAAGAGCTCCGTTCCTAGGTGAATATCTTCAGGTTGACTTCGATATCATCTATCATCAACTAGGTGCTGATCAATGAGTGCAATCTGAGGGATTCTGGAGTAGTGATCCAGGGCGGTTCAACACCCAGAGTCAATGTTCCTCCAACTGATTGCAAGAAACACCGTAGGGAGTCTACTCGAGGAGATCAGGGTAGGCAGAATGTATCTCTAGGTAGCCAGGTTGTATGCTACCAGTGTGGTAGGAGTGGGAATACTAGGCCTCAGTGCTAGAGAGACCCGATTGAGTGCCGATCTTTAGGAAAGATGAGCCATCTTCAGCGTTTCTGTCAGATCTTCTCACCTACATCTGGTGGTATGGGTTCTTCAATGACCCCACATGCAGGATATGTATCTCTAGTTTCTCACGAGTCTGGGAAATGGAGTTCTTTCGACCGTTCGGGCTAAGGTGGAGGTTGCGGACGTGGTGGTCAGTCACCAAGTTACCAGTGAAAGCAAAGTGGTTTAGCTCAGAGTGGTCACCCAAGGGCACAGGGCCGCAGTTTCGGCCAGAATTTCACTGTGGAGCAGACCCATCAGGAGCAGGATCCCAACCCTTCCATATATTGAGTTATGATCTTAGTAGCCTTAGTTTTATCTTAATACCTTTTCTATACTGGTGCTTCGCATAGCTTTATCTCTATTACTGTTGTGGATAGCCTTGGGCTTTGTATCTTTTTGTCTGCTGACATGTTAACTCCTGATACACCATTGGGGATGAGGACATGTAGAATATGTTAGTGCAAAGAGTGCCCTCTTGAGGTTTCAGGCGGTCACTTCTTATGGGACCTCTATGTCTTAGAGATGACAGGCCATGATGTCATTCTTGGTATGGACTGGTTGGTTCGCTTCCAGGCAGTCGTCGATTTCTATCGTCGCAGGGCGAGTTTCGTATCACCAGTGGGAGGATATTTTCTTTATAGAGGTGAGTGGGATGTCCAGGAGGGTAGAGATGGACCATAGAATCATGGTATAAGATGAGTTACCACCCAGATTTCCAGTCTTTATCTGGATGACCGAGGTCCTTCACAGTTAAAATTTCCTCCAGTGGTGGATCATTTCAGGGATGTCTTTCCAGAGGACTTTTCAGGTTTACCTCCAGAGAATGAGGTAGAATTCTAGATTGAGCTCGTTCCAGGAGCAGCACCAGTGTCCATTCCTCTTTATAGGATGGATACACCTGAGTTGCTGGAGCTCAAGAGGCAGTTGGAGGAGTTGCAGGCAATGGTTTTAACCCCACCCAATACATCTCCTTGGGGTTCGCCTGTCATGTTTGTGAAGAAGGCAGATGACAACCTTAGGCTTTGTGTGGATTATCGGATGCTGAACCAGTTGAAGGTCAAGGACAGATATCCCTTACCGAGGATCGATGACCTCCTTGATCAGCTTCGAGGAGGCCAAGTGTTCTTGAAAATTGACTTGATGTTAGTTTATCATCAATTTAATGTTATACCATCAGTTAAACCTCTTAAAGACTTTATGAGCAGGTATGGTCTATACGAATATACAGTCATACCGTTCAGTCTCACGAATGCGCTAGCAGTTTTTATGGCACTGATGAACCGAGTGTTCCATCGATACTTGGACTCTTTATTGATGGTCTTAGTTGATGATATATTAGTGTACTCTCACATTCGACACAACCATGCTATTAATCATGATATAATTCTGAGTACACTTAGAGAGAATCATTTATATGATAAAATCTCAAAATGACACTTTTGGATGGATCAAATTCACTTCTTGGGTTACGTTATCTTAGAGACAAAAGTATCTATATACCCAAAGAAAGTGAGAGCTGTAGTTTCCTGGGAGCAGCTGAAGAATTTCTTTGAGGTGCGGAGTGTTCATGGGCTAGATGGATACAAAAAGAATTTCATACAAGACTTTTCACGCCTTGTAGCACCGTTAACAGGTCTGACCAAGAAGGGTGAGAAGTTATAATGGTTAGATTCTTTTGAGACAGCCCTTCAAGAGCTGAAAGGGAGGTTGATGTTAGCACTGATACTAGTCTTTCTAGAGCTGGAAAAGAGATATACAGTCTATTTTGATGCTTTAGGTGTCTGATTGGTAGCTGTGCTTATGCAGGGAGATGGAGTTGTTGCATACGGGTCTCGGCAGTTGAGGTCACATGAGTGGAACTACCTGACGCACGATCTGGAGTTAGCAGATATTGTTCATTCCTTACGCTGTTGGAGACATTACCTTTTGGGAGATCACTTTGTGGTGTTTACCGACCACAAGAGTCTCAAGTACATATTCAATCAATGTGATCTGAAACTGAGACAGCGTAGGTGGGTCAAGTATCTTCAGTCCTTCGACATTGAGTTTTCCTATACGTCGGGAAAGGGCAACACAGTGGCTGATGCGTTGAGCAAGAGAACTCAGATTCAGGTAGTTCAGGAGGCCAACAATGAGTGGAAGCTTGTGGCTCTGTTCTTTGAGATGCACTTACAGGTGCATGACAGATAGGAAATAACTTTTCTATCTTATGTAGATGTTACCTATAACCTTCTCGATCGAGTATGGATGAGGTAGCTATCAAACATAGAAGGCCTAGTCCTGCAGAGGATTGTGTCAGGAGAGGACCCTCTTCTTGGATGGAAAGTGGGTGAGGATGAGATCTTGCGGTTCCAGGGATGTGTTTGGGTGCCAGCAGACATACACGAGGAGCTGATGCATGATTTTCATTCTTCAGTTTTGGCAGTTCATCCTGGCATCACCAAGATGTATCGTGATCTACACCACCAGTATTGGTGGCCAGGTATGAATAGAGATGCCGCTGGGTTCATCATGAGATGGTCTACATGTCAGTTGGTGAAAGAAGAGCATCAACGACTAGCAAGGCTTTTACAATAGTTACCGATTTCCTGAGTGGAAGTGGAATGATGTTGTGATGGTCTTCATGACCGTGTTACCGAGGTCACCTCGAGGGAGTGATGCTGTTTGGATTGTTGTCGACAGGCTTATGAAGGTTTATCACTTCTTGCCGATCATGGAGAACTTCAATATTGATGATCTATGGCGGTTGAACATCTGTGATATTATATGTCTTCATGGAGTTCCAGACTCTGTTGTTTTAGAAAGGGATGCACGTTTTACTTCTCAGTTCTGGCAGGGGCCTCATAAGGCTTTGGTTACACAAGTACATGTGAGTACAACATACCATCCCCAGATAGATGGCCAGTCTGAGCGTACGATCCAGGTGCTTGAGGATATGCTCTGAGCTTTCATTATAGACTTATTTGGTTCTTGGGAGAAGCATATTCCTCTTGTAAAGTTTGCATATGACAATAGTTTTCAGGCGACTATTCAGATGTCACCTTACGTGAATTTGTACGGTAGTCCATGCCGATAACCTTTGTGCTAGCTGGAGGTAGGAGAGGCAGCTTTGATGGGACCTTATCTTATCAGGAGACCTCAGATAAAATAGAGTTGATTTAGAAGAGGATGGCTACAACACAATATGGACAGCAGTCTTATGCTGATCAACAAAGATGACCTCTAGAGTTCGAGGTCGGGGATCAAGATTTCATGCGTATCGCACCGAGTTTGGGAAAAAAGAAGATTTGGAGATAGGGTAAGCTTTCACCGTGGTACGTCAGGTAGTTTGAGGTATTGGATAGAGTTGGGCTGGTTTCCTATCGATTGCAGTTACCTTAGAGGTACCAGGCTATGCACGACGTCTTCCATGTTTCTCATCTCCGACGTTTCTTTTCAGACCCATCTCATCTCTTTCAACCCAAGGAGGTTGATCTTGAAGAAAATGCGTTGTTTGAGGAGCATCCTATCCAGATTTTCAATCACAGTACAAATGTTCTCCATGTTCGGTACGTTCCTCGGATATGGGTGCTATGGTAGTATGGGAGACTACAAGACAAGACCTGGGAGAGGGAGGCCGATATAAGATCTAAGTGGCCGGAGCTGTTCAGGGCTTCTTCTACTACGCCTTTCTAGGGAAATTCAGGGACGGATTTCATTAAGTGGGGATGTTTGTAAGAACCCAGATCTTCGTTTTAGGTATGTTTTTCCATTTATTTACATTTTTGAGAAAAAGATGAAAATCTAGAAATTTTCAAGATACACACCGTGTACTTTATAAGTACACGCCGTATACTTAGATGCCGTGCCAGGACTTGTGCTAGCCATGTCTGGGCTACACACACGGTGTGTAAGGGCGATGTTGGAGCCGCTTAAAGCAGACTACAGAAAAGCTAAGAACATGCTGGGTCCCCAAGATGCACAAGCTGTGTGGTTTCGTTTTTTTCATTAGACGGACTGGGGTCGCGCCTAATCGACAGAAACGTCTTATTCTCCGGATTCTTCGATAGGGTGAATTTGTACGGCTGCGAACATCCCACGATCCCTAAAGCCTCTGTCCATTCTCCAAATCCATGACTGTCGATTGCGTTAGAACCACAACGTTGAGATATTCCTTCTTCTGGAGTTTCATTACAAGATTTTACCTCTTTCTCAAGATATCATGGGTTTAACATTTTTTGTGTTATCATAGATCTACACATTTTTATGTAGAATAAAACCTCTTAGTTCAAGTATATCGATCTACTAGCATCATGGTAGGTGGTTTTTGCCTTACCCTTCGAAGTCTTTGAGTTTTATTGGCAAATTTCCACCAATACCCGTGAACAGGGTATTGTCTGTTTACCGTTTTTCCCTGTTGTGTTCCTGCCATGCTTGTATGCCTGTGTAGAGGTAATTTGATCATGTGTGAGGATAATTTGTTGTTCTCAGATGTTTTTCCCATGACTTGTTCTGTTTACAACCCTTTGGGTCTTGTTTAGCTTTTGGCTGTTATACCTGTTTTCTATGCCTTGTGACCGTAGGATGGAATGATGTTCTTGACATGCTTGTTATAATGTAGACTAGTTAGCCAAGTATATTTATAGGTGTACTTTGGCCTTATATTATTATTATGCACTAACTGGCACTGGACCGTGAGAAGCTGGTGCTATAGACTATAAGGGATAGACCGAGTGATCTTCCCAGATAGTCTTTTATTTTATAGACTACAGGAGGGTAGAATGAGTGAGATTCCTTAGAGAGTCTTGGAAATTATAGACTATAGTGGATAAACTGAGTGAGCTTCCCAGAGAGTCTTGGATATTATAGGCTACAGGAGGGTAGACTGAGTGAGCTTTGTCAGAGAGTATTTACTTGTTTGAATTTCCTTAAAACCTTTCCAGGATAGAGAAGTAAGTGACTGTGTGAGCTTCCTTAGAGAGTCAGTGATTGACTGGAAACTATAGGAGGAATTGACTGAGTGAGCTTCCTCAGAGTATTTCTAGACCTTGGGGCTATAAGAGGGTTATTCCACGTGATCTTTCTCAGAAAGTCCCTGACTAACCTTGACTGTAAGGGGAATTGACCGAGTGAGCTTCCCCAGAGAGTCTTATAATTTATTATGAACAAACCAGAGGGGTTAGGCTAAGTATAATGCCCATAGGTTTGTGGGTACTTCATGGATAGGAATAGATGAGTTGGATCTGAGTATTACGCATAGGGGTTCCTGTTGTGGTTAGATGTTTTCTTCATCACTGCTTGTTGTTCTATGGGTTGATTACTATTGCATATCATCCTATTCCTACTTACTGATTACGACCTGCTGTTTACTGTTACTATTTACTACTTACTGCACTATTACCTGGAATATTCTCACTAACTAGGAGGAACATATCTTCAGGTGTTTTTTCTTCTTGGATTTAGTCTCACACCCTAGTTGGGTCATTCTTTTGGGCCCAAACAGACTATGTTGTTACAGGTATAGACAAGGGAAAGCGCCCTTCAACTTTTGGTATTTTATTTCTTTGGAGTAGGAGAGCATGGTACCAAGCGTCAGCTTGTGATGCTGAGGAGTTGTATATATTTTATTTTTTACCTGTTTAGGTACTATTTGCATTTCCAGCATTGTGACCTGTTTGGCTGTTTTCCTAGATATGTATCATGCATCATTTCATATATACATATGTGCTCTTGTGGTTTATTGCTTTAGTCTTTCTCTATTTACTTGTGCATTGTTGTTGGATATTTATTGCTTCCGCTATTGCATGTTTTTATTATTTCCACTGTGTACTCCGCTAATGAGGGCATAGTTTCCCCACTATCACATCCAAGGCCCTCACAGCTAGTCAGCAGCCTCTAGCGTTTGAGGAAATGCACTTGAGGAAATGTGACCAACATGGTACGGGGCGCCCCTGGGTGGCTTCCGGGAATGGGACATTACAATACATTATCTTTTAATAATGATAAATATTTGATGAATATAATAAATAAAAATTAATTATATCATTAAAACAATTATTTAGTGGTGTTGATAGAAAAAAAATTATATCGGTTTGTGTGTTGATAGTCCACCGTACACACAGATGATTAATTATTTTACCATTAGATGGAAAAGGAGATGAATATGAGTAATTAAAAAGACATTAAAACATATCAATATATTTATGAAAATGGTGTAATTATTTTATCATGGTTGAATAATATTTTATGGAAGTGGAAAAATAAATAAAATAAGAATCTGAATTAGAAATGATACATCTTCTTTAGGAAATCTACTTTCACTAACACATTAACACTCATAAGGTGAATATTCTACCTAAAATAAGTCCTTTAAAAAATGGGTATGGATTACAGGAATTGAATTGGAAATATAATTGAAAAGACCAAAATTATTTTGAATTGCCTTGAAATTAGAAGATTTGTTGTCCTCTTATAGGAGAGGGGAGGGGCACTCTTTGAATATCTCAAAATATTAAATTAATATAAATTAATTTTCTCTTAAAATATATCCAAACAAATTTATCTATAGTATAGTATGATTTTGGGTCGAAATAATTCCACCCAATAAAATATTTATTTATTTTGTCTATTTTTAATCTTTATATTTTGGTTTTAACCCTTATATTACACCATTAATTATTACCTTACCAACATGCATTTTCATACCTTGGGAGTTAATATAGTAACTATTAAATAAAAAAGGACCATAAATGAATAATTTATAAAATTTTAAACCATATCAGAATAATATGTAAGAATATAACATTTTTATCAATTTTTTATCATTTAATAAATAATTTTTAAATATCTCTAATGTCAATTCTGATAGTATTCATTACTTAACATTTTAAAAATTTCATTAAAATAAGATAAATTCAAACCAATTCATTTAAAACATCACTAAAATAGAAAATTAACAAAATTAATTTATCAAATTAATTATTTTAGATTACATTTATTTTATTTATTTTACGATCATTTATTTTATATTTTGACTAATTAAACAATTACTTCATCATTGTTGTGTCAACATTTAGGTTAATTATTTTATCCCATAGAAAATGAAAATATATTATCATTATTTGGATAATTATTTTATATTTAAATGACTATTTATAGTCTAAATTATCCTTTATATAAAAATATATTAAAATTGTTTTGGTTATTAAAACATACCTATGATATCTTTGACATTTTTCAAAAATTAAATACTATAAAGGTAAAAAAGTCATAAAAGTGGATCCAAGAGGTCATAAATTGGAAAACGATAATATTTGGGTCTAATATTACTCATAATATAAAATTATGACTTGTTTTAGGGTAATTTTATAATATTTATAATATTAATTTTACCCTTTATTACTTGATTTACCCTTAACCATGGTAATAAAAATTTCCAATGTTACTATGAATATTTTCCAATAATTAATGTAACCTATTTAACTTATTTTTTTAGTTTTTGATTTAAAATATATAATTTAATTTTATTATTTCTATTCACATATTTTTTTTAAATTAATTATAAATTAATCCTGTGGACGGGATGAATCAACGAGGTTTTAAAGTAAATTTTTTTAAATATGTGAAATTATTTTGTATACATATTCAATATGAAATTGAATTCAATGAACTATATGCGATTTATTTATTTATTTTTGAACTATTTATACTTTATAGAAAATATAAAATACATGATAAATGTAAAAAAAAATTATGAAAAAAATTCAATTAAAATAATGTGTTTTTTCCTATTCTTCAAAAAATAAAACTTATCAGAAAAATTAAAAAAATTAAACAAATGTAAATTTTGATATTATAATATATAAATGAAGTTTATTTTTTCATATATTATTAATAAACGTCTCAAAATATAGTTTTGAAACAATTATTCCATTAAAAGGCGATAAAACTTCTTTTTGAAAAAATACATATTTTATGAGTAAAAATTGATTTCCTTATATATAATATATAGAAGACACATAAGTTGAATTATAAAAACAATATTTAATATATTATATATAAATTTAATTAATATATTCCAAAAAGAAAGAATTTTATATTTATGGGAATAAAAAACAATTGTGCACTTTTAAATATTTTTTTCCTAAAAACCTTTCCTTTTATTTTAAAAGGGTTTATTTCATTTATAATTAATTGATCACCATTGAATTAATTATAAATACTTATATAAACCAAATTTTCATAATTCATTTAATTTTATTATTACCCTCTAATATAGTAGATAGGTTATAATTATAACATTTAAATAAAAACATATAATTCTCTGTTAAAGCATGATGTTGTGTATTGTGTGTGCTATCTAACACAATATTTCGTTTTAAAAAAATCAATATGTTACAGTTATAAACCAAATTTATTTTATATATAATCTATACTGAAAATTAAACATGATATATCATGATTCTATTATAATTCATTGTATTTTATGTTTCATTTTTCATTATTTAATCTAGTGAGATTATGAATTAAAAAGTTACTAAGTGGTAAAGAATTTCAAAACATATTATATTTTCATGGGGATATATTACTTATTTATTGTCTTTTAAATTCAAGGTTTATGTGTGGAAATTATTTTTTTCCATAATATGTTTTATTTTACCATTTTTAGGTGGATTTACATTTGATACACATAATTGACTGATTAATGAATTATTAATTTCAATGTTATGATCATTATAAATGTTTATTTCCCATTCTCATTTTAATTGATGTTATTTATGCTTGAATTCCGATTAATCTAAATTATTTGGTCATTGGGTAATAAACCCCATTAATTTTCTTACACTATGGTTATTAATAATGATTTTAATTGGTATTACAATTTTTACACTCTTTGGTAAGTAAAATGATTGAGAAAATGTTTTTAATAAAATCCAATATCATTTTACTCCTTAGTCAAAAAATCTTTTTTCTTCCAAACCCATGTTCTAAAATAAATAATTCAAAATGAATTTTAAATTCTAAAAATAATTTTTTAAGGAAAATTGTATTCATATTTTTATTTTTAACTTTTTTAAAGGAATCATCATGTAGGTTTCCAAACATGGCCCATTTGGATTTTACTAGAAATGTGAAATGAATCATTATTTTAACAAGTACAACGTACAAATAATTTATCTCAATCATGAAAAATAATTGTTTTAAATTATATTTTATAAATTTACAAGTTTATTTTCAAAATATTTTAATTTTGAGAATATTTTTTTCACCTTTTGTTTTATAAACGGATTTTTTAAATGAAAATGATATAAATTTTATTACCTTTTGTTATAACTATTCATCAATGAAAATAACCCTTTATCAAACAAATATTAAAATTGTGTTATGCTTTTTTATACCTTCATTTTTCATCCTCCTTATGGTTTATAATTATTTTGACCAATGATGGTATTAAAATTCATTTCGTTGATTGATTTTTTAGTTATTAACATTCTATTTAATTATGCACTTTCCTTAGATTAATGGAAATTAAATTTCCCCTAAATATCCATATTATTTATCATGGATATTATTATTACATAAAAAAATATGATTTCCACATAATGTATATTATTTTTAAAATTGTATGATTGACTAGAGAAATAATTGTCAACTCACATTCCATATATGATATAATTTTTTTTGATATGGAATAGTGTTCTTGAATTAAATAGATATTTCAATAGATGAGAAATGTTTTGGATATAAAGATATCAGTTGGTATTGGTTATAGATATCCCCTCGAGTCATCAGTTTAATCATGAGACAAATTAGTTTGCTGGCCTTAGTTAAATGGTTTTGTGATGTATACCTACCCATCAGTTTTAAACTATCTCAAGAAATGCATTTTGAGTAGAGATATTATGATGTTTGAGAACATAAAGTCCAATAATTAATCATTTCTATAATTAGGAATTATTTTTTTTCTATTATCCATGAGACATTCACATTGATATTATCTTGGGATGTGTTCTATTATTACTTTATCAATTAAATGGAATGTGTATTATATTATTTTACTTTCTATATTTATTATTCTAGTAAAATTATTTAATTAGAATATATGTTTAGTTATTTTCCTTTCCATGATTACACTTTCTGATTTTCTATATATCTCACTGTACTTATCCCTGATCAATAGTTTTACCTCACCATTATTTTTCTTATTTCTAGGAATACAATAAGAGAAGAATAAATGATATATAATTAAATCCTAGAGAGAATAATTATATTCCCAAAAAACATTATTTTCTAATTCTTGAATTCAAATATAATTTGGTAATCATGTATATATCTAGTTTACCAAGACAACTAAACTAAATGGTATTTTTGGATGTGATTCATTGTATCATATAAAAATGTAAAAAAGTACGACACCTGCTCCGGGTTATGTGATCGATAGTCATTATAGTTTCCATGAGAGGTAGATTAGTAGAAACCTAGAAAATTAGATTTTGAAAAACATTAATTAGAGAATATATCATTATTATTGGATTTTAGGAAAAATATAGAGGAACATTCATTTGTTTTGGTAAGGTAGATATTATGGGGGTCTTCTTAATTATAAATCTTTATTTTGATACTATAAGTGGAAATTATCCTCATAAAGATGTTCATAGGGTTAATATCTCCAAAACTGTTGCATTAGTCTTGACCCGATCATCACCTAATGCATGAAAATGGGCTTTACTGAACACCCAGTTTAACAATATTAGGGGACACGTTTATGGTAATTTACTTTTTATTTGTAAAAAAATAAGAATAATTTAAATAGAAAATGATAATAAATGACCTATGTTAAATTGAAGTTGTAATATATTGAAAATAATGTGTAATGATTTAGACATGATATAAATTATTATATAGTTTTCACAAAATGATAATTGTTTATCCCACTATGGTTTTTGGTTTTATTCAATGTTTGGAAGCCAAATGCATCATGTTAGCAATAAATATGAAGGAAAATATAGTGAATATGAGAAAATAAATAGGACTATGACATGAGTAAAATATATCATGATTATTCATAATTAGTGATCCCAAAATAAAATTAATAACCTATAACTTAACTAATTACCGTACTAACCAAATATGAGTTGGATGGAGCTTACTAAAAGGTCATGTGACAAATACCATGGGGGAAATAATGATCGATTTCATTAATATAAGATCTGAGTAAGTGTAGAACTTGTAAAGTGTTAGGAAGGAATGATGAAATGTTTACTATTTGGGAAAGAAGGGAATAAATAAAATAATTGAAAATAAATAATGAAGTGAATGATGGAAGGAAAAAATGTTCTCCATATGGATCCATTTATAGTTGGTTGTATTAAATATAGAGAAATTGGTCATTATCAAAGTTAATTCCCTCTTCTAAAGGGTAACCCTAGACCAAGGATAAAATTATATTTAAATATAAAAGATGGTGGTTTTATATATTAGGATTCAATAATTGAATTGCAGAAGTATTTTTATCAATGAAATTTTAGTGATATGAATTATGAAATATCGAAATATTGTGTTAAATTTCATAAGCATATAATTCATTGTTAACATAATATTTATGGATACAATCAAATGTTAATGAGTTTTAGGTTGATCATAAATTCAATGGCCAAAAACCCCTTTAAAAAAATAGTGGGGTTGGAATTTCACATGATTAAGGATATTTATAGAAAATATTTATGGGAATACCACCTATTGGCTAAGTATATTAAATAGATATTTTAGGGACAATTAATTTATATTTTTTTTGGAATTTATATTAACGGTATGGAAAATAATTAAGTATTATCTTATCTTTCATGTTGTAGTAACTAGGGGTAATCATTATTTGGGAATGTTTTTGGAATTATATTAATATTTTTTTAGGAAAAGGAAAACCTACATACATGGTAACAAATCATCATGTATAGAAAGGCAATGAGGCATGAACCCAGAACTGAAGGATAATAAGGGTTCAATACCTACCAAAAGACTATGTGATTTATTTATTAAAATGTTATTGATTTTAGTTAAATTATTTTTCAAATAAACATTAATGTTAAACCAATGATTTTACTATTGGGTTTTATATTTAAATATATCATATTGGATAACATGTACTAACCATATAGTTTTTAGAAAACTATTATAGTTATAACAAAAGACATGTCACTATATTATGGATCTTACAATATATTAAAAGTTAATTTTACAGATTCAAGAATAAAAAATAATTTATTGGATATTTATTTCTTTTTAGTAAGAGATAAATTGAAAATACATCAATGAACAACTATATTATGAAATTATTCTTATAATAAAAAATGAATCAGGTAAGTATTTTTGATTATACTATTAGAATGTAAAATAATTCAACTCATTTAGGAAATGGATCTTAAAACAAAAATTTTATCATGTTATATCACTATAAAATGAAATATATGGTCTTTTAAGTTATCAAATATTTAATGTTTTGAAGGCCATATATTTCCATTGATCATTCACATTCTTATGATCACTGAATTCTATAAAACTCTATAATTTTTTACTCATTTCTTAAATTTCAATATCTTTAATTAGAACCAATTTTATTCTACATATAAACCTAGTTATAGTTTATTCCATATTAACTTTGTACCTCCATTTATCTCTTATTGAGAGGATATTTTATTAAACCTTTTTATGATATGGGTTTTCAACAAAGGAAATTTCAAATATTAAACACTTCATTTTTGAGCACATGGTAAAATTATGAGGATGTTATTTATTTAATTGGAGGGGAATGTATCACACAAAAAACTATAATAGAAGTACATTTTATTTGATATAATATGTTAAATAAAACTATTAGATTAAACAAACCGCTAAATATATTTCTTTAAATTTTATCTCTTTGATAGTTTGCCGAAATTGAAAACATGAGTCTAAATGAACTGTAATATAGATTATCATTACAAACTAGATTATGAATTGGTGGGTATGAATTGTATTACCTAAATTTTAAAAATTATAGATGTATAATGATCATAAATAAAATAAGAATAATTTAAAATAAAAATAAATGTTTTCTAAAAAACTGTATTTCTTCTTAAAGACAGTTTGGTCATGCATTGCATATATAATTGAAATTTAAATTATAAAAACATTAATAAAAAAATTGAAAATATTATCTTATTTTTTAAACAGAATAATACCAAAATTATAATTTGGAATAATTTTGTTACTTTTCTGAAGAGTTTTTTCCTTGATGAATATTGAAAAACACTAGTTATTATGCAAAATTTTGTTTTCATTTATATAATTCACACTGTTAAATTACATTAAATTTGTTTTTCAAAGTGAAATTAATTAAATTATATTAAAGATGATCATTTATAAGTTATTTTGAACAATTCAATAATTAATTTGGTTATTAAAACCTTCTATCCTTATAAAAATGTTTTCATTGAAAACCCACTTCTTTATCACTTTTATGAGTATAAATTTAAATTAGATTTTTCTAGTTACATGAATTTATTTTCAAAAAACTATATTATATAATTTCAATTAGAATAATTTATATTATATTATAATTTAAACTAATGTTTTGACCATTATGAATATTTAAATCAGTAAAAATTGATTACTATAATTACGGTAAAAATGGGTTGACAGGCGTTTAAACAAAAACGATAAGCGTTAAAGATAAAAAAACTTTAGAAAACCATTTTTATTGAAATATTTTATCTTTATATCATAAAAGGGTCCTGAAGGAACCAATTTGTAGGCTTATTGGATGATTGATAGGTGGTTGTAAACGAATCATCTCAAAAACTCTAGGTGTGTCCTCTCCCCTCTTTGTAAAAGGCCACCCTATCCTCACTCTCTACATATTCAAGGACATATGGTTCAGAAAACACCTAAAAAAGAGATACCTTAATCCCCTAACAAAATCATATAATAAATTTTTGATAATAAATACATTATTGGAAGGATTTTTGTGCCTACGAAAAGAAGTTACCAAAATGAGATGTAATGTTCTTAAAAGAGAATTTTGATTTTATTTCTTCTTACACCTCCAAAAAATATTATTTATTTATGATAATATAATAAAAATATTATATACCATAAAATTTTATGTTATTGTGTTAATTTAATAACCTATATCTATATCTCCTCCATCAAATGTGAAATGAAACTTTCAATCATGTGTCTAATGGGCTGCCTCATTACAAACCAATGTAATTAATTTCCCATCACCAAATTTAAAGGATAAAAATAATGATGGATTTTAAAAATTTATATGATATTTATTATATTAATAATCTTACCTAATTTTTATATCACATATACTCTCTTTCATTCCATTCTGCTAAAATTTTGATAACATCGCTCGTGTGTATGATGAACTACCTCCCCACAAAGCGATGTGATTCGTTCCACACTTTCTATTTACATAGAATGTAATAATTATAAATTTAATAAATAAATGAGATATATATGAAATTATAATTATTATTTAATAATAATATAACACCTTTTTCCTAACCTTTTCACTCTTTAAGGAAATTATAACCCCACTCGTGTGTATGTACGACCTACCATCTCAATAATGCGATGTGATCCAATCTCCATGTTCAATTTAAATAATGATTATAAATATGTATAAAATGAAATAATTATATTTATAACATGAATATCACTCTGAATGATATGAAACTATTTAATATACTTGGGAAATTAATCATTCATGTCAAATCATGCATGATAAAATAATCCGATAAACACCTAAAATAATTAAAATAATGAAATATTATTAAAATATAAGTGGTCAACTATTATAACAAGATAATATATGATATTAAAAATGTAAAAATGGTTCTATTAAAAAGTAATAACATGTATAAAAATCTTATACATCTATTTAAATCACGTTCAATGAAAAAGAAACATAGGGTAAGGGTTTTCATCTCGATTCCATTTCTTTGAGGAATATTGTCATGTTATGCACCTAATTTATTTTATATGGAATAATAACTTCATATTTTACATGTAATATAATTATTAATAAATAATTAATGGAATTTCAAGTTTATATTTGGAATATTTTATTCAATGTTATTTTGAATTAAAATGTAACCAAGTGGAAAATAATTCCATAACTCAATTTAGTTTCATTGGGCTATACAACTTCATCATTTTCTATGAAATTATAAGATTATTAGTGTAAAAGGTTTTTAATATAATATTTATTATTTACACATGTTTTATGTTGATTTAAATTTGATACACATAATCAATTCATTCATTAATTCTCACTCCAATGTTATGATCTTTCTAAAAGATATTTTGCAATCTAAATTTAATTGATATTGTTTATGCTTGAATTTCCATTTATGGAATTTATTTAGTCATTGGGTTACAATCCCCATTAATTTTATTATCCATTAGTTATTCTTTATTTTTTAATGTATTTGTACTATTTATAAAATCTTTGGTAATTAATATAATTTTTAAAATGTTTTTAATAAAATTTAACTTCATTTCTCTCTTAAATTGAAATGTATTTTACTTAGAAACCCATATATTTAAAAAATGTTTTAAAAAATGTTTAAAAAATTTTAATAATGATTTATTAAATAAATTTTTAAGCATTTTTCAATTATTACAATATTTTTTAGAGGAATATTCATTTCATTTTATAAACAAGCCCCGTTTGGATTTTACCAAAAAAGTAAAAACACTATTTGTTTAAACATGTACAAAATGAATGAAATTTCCCAAAATCCTGACAAAACATTGTTTAAAATAAATATTTATATTTTTAAAGGATTATTTTCAAATAAATTTATTCTAAAAATGTTTTGTGAAATTTTAGATTAAAAAGGTGATTTTAAAAATGAAAATGTTATTTTCCCCAAGAATGTTTTCAATGACATATTTATGGAATTTATATTCATCCAAACACCTTTATTAATATATAATTTAGTAGAGAAATGATTTATTGATATCATCATTATTATTTGTCTGTATGGTTTATGATTATTTAGATCAAGGGTAGTATTGAAATTCACTTGATTCATTTTTCTAGTCATTAACATTACCTTGAATTATTCACTTCCCTATGATCATTGAACCTTAAATTCCCTATAAATTTGCTAATTATTTATCATGGATATTCCTATTACTTATGTCCTATATCATTTATACATAATAAATATTATTTTGAAAATTAATTTAAAGGATAGTGAAATTATTTTTAATATGAATTCGTAAATAAATATCAAAATTTGTTGATAAGGATTATTATTCATGAATTAAATATATTCTTTAATATATAAAAATTCTATGTAAATTTATATATATTTTTGTTTGGGATATATATATATATATTTGATGTGTCAGCATTATCATGAGATTAATTAGGTGGATAGAATTAGTTAAATGGTATTCTAACGTATATATACTCATCAGTTTTGAATTGTATCGAGTAAGGTATTGAAGGTAGTGGTATCATGATGCCAGAGATCATGATATCAAATAATTATGTATTTAATTAAATGATAATTTATTTATTATTTTGGATTATATTTTATCAATGATATTATCAATATATTCATTTTATTGTCATTTTATGGATTATGTTAAATGTTTTTTCTGTTATTTACCTTTCCATTTTGATTATTCCTTATCCGATTATGATAGTGATTCTATTGATTAAATTGAATTTTTTCATTTATTTTCCATTACATATTTATTATGATAGTAATATTATTTAAATGAAATTTGTGTTTTTTATTTACCTTATCATGATTTTAATTATTAATTGACGATAGATTCTATTGTACTTAATCCTTACAAATCATTTGAGACAACCATTATTTTTTTCCTTTCCTAGGAATAAAATAAGAGTCTTATGAATGATATTAAAGGATAAAATACAGGAAAAAATGATATTAAAAAATATTATTATATAATATGTGAATTTAAATATAATATAGGAATCATGTATGCATCTAGTTTTCCAAGAAGACTAAAAATTTCAGTCCGTCAGAATGTAATTCCATGTATATTATGCCAATGTAATAATATAAGATATCATCTTTGTGTTACTAGAGTTCGGTTAATTACATATGACGCTAACTATAGGTGAGGGAATATATGACACCATGGGGAGACTATTTCTTCAAAACTAGGTCTCTATAAGAGAAAATTCTACAATAATGTAATAATAAAAAATAGAAGAACAAAAGATAGTAGAGGAAATTTAAATATAATCACATGATATAATAAAATGTAATATTGTATCTAGTATGTAACGAGTGAAAATTTGAAATTTTATTTTAATTAAATAAATATTATCTTAGTATCTTATTCTATATGAAATAAAAAAATAAATTAAACCATGAGATGTTAAAATATAATTTTATTATCACATTATAGATCTTAAATTCACGCGTATGGAAGGATGTAACCATGTTAAGAATTATATTAGAAAAATAAAAAAAATTGCTAGTGGTAATTTCCCATTATGAAGTTAATTTATCTAAGCATGAGAAAACTGTATCTTTTGTAGGGTTTTATCTTGAATGATCCAAACCTAAACTCGAACAATTATGGTATGAGTGAAATCATATGTGAGATAAATCTAAACCAATAGAAATTTTAACGAGGTCTTTTTTAGTGGAGTCACTAGGCTTTATTTCCACCAGGTCATATGTTATACATATATATTATGCGGATATCTTGATGGAATATATAAATATAAATTAAGATGATATAATTAGAAAATTATTATAATGTAACAAGCTTTTCATATAGAAGTATTACATCAATTTAGATGAATATTCATTACAAACCAATAATATTGATCCCAAAACCATAAAAGTGTTTTTTTGTGTAGATTATATATAAAATATTAATATTTTTTGAATTATCATAAGAATCTACAATTATTATCTTCTCATATAGTACTCCCCTTAGGAATACACTACCTAAACCTTTCATCATCACTTTGAGAAGGAATCATAAGAAAGGGTAGAATCATATGCTTATCAAGGATAAGTACAACAGATATCAATATGATATTATATGGAAGAATATTAAATGAATATGGTTAAGGGATCACGATCACAACCTACCATGTTCATACCCAACCAGTCATATATCATAAACATCATTCATGTCATAATCATTATCATTTCAGAAATCATGGAACGTAAGATTGATAAGTAATCAAATATCAATAATGATATATAAGATCATGTAATTAATTTGTGAAAACATCATAAATATATAAAAATATATTATATTTCATGTGTAAATTAAAATACCATGAATATAGTAAATTAGGGCACACTTGTTTCCCATAGTGGATCAGGATACACCTGTTTTCCATAGTAGAGCAAGCACATCAACTTGTTTCCCATTATTATATCCTGAGATATAAGGTTTTAGGAAATTAATTAGAGGTATATTTAGTCACCACCCAAAATATAATGATAACCATACATATTTTTTCCTAAATAACGCAAATCATTCATCATATTAGAACCTATGAAACGAAATGGGTTTCCTAAAGATTTTATTATAATAGAACCAGTAGAAAAGAGATTGTTTTCATGAATGTCATGGAATCCAAAATATAAACAAAAAAGAAAATGAATAAAGCTATTACCAGTAAAAAAATTTCCCAGTAAATAATAAGAAACATAAAATAATGTTAACTTGTATAGAAAATTATTTTTAAAGGCAACTTTTGAAAATTCAGGATTAAATAACATGTACATTTTCAAATCATTTATTTTTAAAGAGTCACACAGTTATGAAGGAAAAAATATTATTTTAAATTGATATTTTATTCTTATAAAGGAAACATAAAATTATTATAGAATTATTATGTTGGGAAAATCTAATCATTCTATATAATTTTAAAAAAGTTCCTTACGTATTCTGGTAAAAAAGGTCACATAGAACCTATTTTAAAAATGACTAAAAAAGAATACATTAAAACCATTATTAGAAAAGATAAAAATGACTAAAAAAATTTATGAATTCATAGGATAATAGATAAATAAGTTCATATTTTTTTTTTGAAATCATGGACACGGAGGAAAAAGGTAGTTTTAAGGTAAACATTAAAATGATGGTTTTTAAAAGAATATTCCTTATAAATATCATATCATTAAAGTGATCATTAGTAAAATGAATAGATTATATAAATCAAATATAAATAAACAAAAAAAATTGAAATGAAACATAATATAATAAAAATTCATCTCCCAAATAATATTAACATGGAAAAATCAAATAAGTTGATGGTTAACCCAATGAATTGTAATTGAGTTAAGAAATCTCTTACCGCTATATAATCAGTTGAATTGTATTCCCCATAAAAGAAACATTTTTCAAATGATACATTGAATACCATGATGAAAATGAGATTCATGATATGATATTTTAAAGGGTAATAAATACACCACACAAAATTAATAAGTGGTGAATAAGGTATATATCTCATTGAAGTAAAAGTGTGACAAGAAACCCTTACCTTACACTTCCCTTTAGATTTGTGTAATTTAAACTCCTCTATAAAGTTTTAAATAGTGTTATTAATTCATTAAAAAATATTCTATAATTTATAATATGTTATATGATACTTTTATACCATATTACCACCCCTTTAATAATAATATTTCATTATATCTATTGTTTCACGTGTGTTTGTTTCACGGTTTCATCGTCATTTCATTTGTACATAATTATGGATTTTATTGTAAAATTAAATTAGAACTATATAAGATAAATTATATGGTATCAATGAACTTATATACATTATAGTGTCCATATATATTGTTTTTTATGACATGATGATGATTCATTAAATAAAATGTTAGTGATAAATGTTTAGTTTATTGTGTTGGTTTTTATGACCATTAAGAACGAGTTTTATTTTATTTAATATAATGTCTCTATAATATTTATATAAATCAAATTGGTTATAATATAAATATTAGAATCATATTTTTCTATAATAATATTTTTATGTCCAACTTTTAATGCATTAATTTAAAATAACAAATAATTATTCATGGAGATGGTTAACCGTCATAATGTGGAAAATTGATTCACATCATTGAATAAGAAAAGATAATGAATGGGGTGGATATATTACATTATATTAGAAATATATAATTCTATAATAAACATTATTCTAAATTTATTATGCTTTTATTGGTGAAGGAGGTGAAGAGAAGGTAGAAAAAGTAATTAAATTAAGTGAGGTTGTTTGACAAAGCTAACTCTTAAATATCACCTCCTTGAAAAACCCCTTAAGGAACATGGAATTTGTATTTGGGTGATAAAAAATCAGTTATATGTGGTGATACTGGGTAGTAAGGGGGGGGGGGTTGGGAATTTGAATAGCTTTAAGGCTTGTTAGGAGAAAGGGTGTTGTGAGGAGTTGCATTTATACATGAGGATGAGAGGATTTAAGTGATTAAATAATGATTGTCTAATATTGAAAGACATCCAAAATTTGGGGAAATTAATTAAAACTATTTTTTTCGAGAATTAATTTTTGAAAGGATGTCTAATGTTTAGAAACTCAAAAAAACCCATTAAAAGGTGTATTTTTGAGTTATTTTAAGAATTTACCTTGTACATTATTTTACCTATACTAAGTTAAGTATTTTTTTACCATGAAAACATTATTATAACTAAAAAAAATAACATAGAACTAATTTTAAAATAATAAATAAAAATATTGAATCCATTTTTAAATATTAGAAGCACAGAATTTTCAAAATTTACTTAAAATTAAATCGTCAAAATGCAAAGAGAAACAGTTTTTTGGGAAAAATGTATTTTTAAGACATAAAATGTACTTATACTAAAATAAGGTACAAGGATTGTTTAAATTTGATTAATTATAGTAAATCATACTGATAATTACTTCATTAAATTTCATATATATTTATAAGAATTCAATTAGTTTAAAATTCTACGTAAATGAGGTTTTTATAAAAAGACGTATTTTTTACTATTCAATGAAGAACTAAACATCTCAGAAAAGTATCAAGAATTTATTCTAAAGATAATTTTGACATGATGAATCAAAAATTGATTTTTATTTTATTAGATAAAGTTTTTTAATATTTTTAAAAATAAATTGTATATATTTTTTCATAGAAAAAAATAAAAATAGTTCTTTGAAGAAAATATACATTCGAAGAATAAAATGAATATACTAAAAATTAAGTGGTTATTTTGTAAGAATACATAAATTATTTGGAACACCATGTTCATGTTTTTATTAATATAGTCAATACTATTTAGAAATTCTAATTTAACATCATGTTTAGAATGATTGTATTAAAATAATAATATTTCCGAGTTCTTTTAAGCTATGTGTTCTGTGAAACATAAGCTTTCAAAGAAAATAATTTTTTTAAAAAGTGTCTTAACAAAAAATCATAGGTTGTTACATTATACCCCAATTAAAATGAATTTAAATATTTAAATTCAACACTAGAATATAAAAAGTTGAATATTTTTATTCCTCTTCAAATCCTCAAGATCCCACGTAGCTTCCTCAAATTGGTGGTTTCACAAAAAAAACATTAACTATTTGAGTGGCCTTGTTTTGTTGAAATTTATCTTTATGATCTAGAATATATATATGTTATTATATATAATAAAAATTTCTACAACGGTATGACATCAAGGTTTAGTAAATGTGAATGTTCATGTATTTGCTTCCTCAGGAGAGATACATTTAACATATCATAAACTTGAGAGAAATTTAGCGGAAGAACCAAATGATAATCTATTGTCCCAATATGATCAAGTATTTTAAAGGAACCAATATAACAAGGGTTTAGTTTTCCCTTCTTTATCCCATATATATATTCATAGAAATATATTCTTTCCAAAAAAAAATTCTATATTTCATCAAAAATTATAAGCAAAAACATTATTTTAACTTTTTGTTTCCCTTATGTGTTATTCAGTGAATAAAAAATTATATTCCATCCCATCATCATTTTCAGGTTCCAATAGAATTTTTTCCACAAATTCATTTTAGTACATTAGTAATATATAGTTATTTCCACAAAGGGTTTCATATGGAGCCATCTGAATACTTCAGTGAAAGATATTATTGCATTATAACATAAAAAGAGGGAGGTTTTGATCCAAAGAAACTTTTTCATATATAGAAAAATATTTTAGTATTTCCTCTAGGGTTTAAAATATTCTCTCAGACATATGATCTTATTTATGATGATACATAGTGTTAAAACAGAATTCTAATTCAAGATATTGCTGAGGACATGACCAATACATCGGGGGTAAACCTTAGATCCCAATCAGATATAATTAACTATTGTAATCCATGAAACTTTTCCATTTACTTTATAAATATTTTTGACAGAATATCCAAAGATAAATGTTATTTGAATTATGTTTAATGACTTTATATGGTGATTAAATATAATCTATAATTACCTCAACATCAGAGTTAAGATAAACCCCAGTGGTTACGAATAACTTAATTCATACATCCACAATTTTTAAAGTTATTACTCATCAAATATATTTTTACGATATACAATATCTAATGGTAGAATTTCCATGAATTTCTCCTAATCCTGATAAACCCACATTACATAATAACCTCAAAAGGGTTGTCAACACATAAACACATGATGTTATCCATAACTTTGAGGGATACCTGTACACTTCCAAAAGTTAATTCAATATTTATTCCATATATATGATATTTTCATACAAGAAGGTATCATTTGAAACTTAGGTTCATACTTTTAATGATAAAATATCAAATGAAATTTTTGTTATTCAACAATCCATGTAGAATGAGATAATAACATGTTTTTTTTAAATAATGATCAATAAAATATTCATAAAAAATAAATTATGGAACTCCCATTTATCATGAGGATAATATGAGTTACCTAATCATCATGATTCACTTTATCCATTATGACTGTATAAGCATCCCATTTGTCCTTTAACTTTTGTGGTTTTTGGGGATTATAATTCCCATTAGTCCTTAGTTTATGGAAGTTTTTACATAACACCCACACACAATGCACTTGAAATACCTGATTTTTGGCGGTCCATTATTTTATGTAATATTATCTTCTATTACAATAACCATCCCATTTATCAAATTTCAATATTCATAGTCTTTATGACCAACATTTATTCATTTAAATCACCTGCCAGTTCTATTATAACACATCCCTTTATGTTTCTTTCTAAAAAAATGATATATTGATGCCGATAATTTCTTTTCACGATGAGATTTATTCTATTTTACATGAGACTTGATCTTTATTTTCTTATAAAAATCCTTGAAATTTGTGGAATATAAAATTTTTATTTCTATATTGAGTGAAAATCAAAAAATTTCTAAATATCTATTACATTCCCTTATAAAAATTCCTTTTAATGACTTGGTTTTTGGCCACCAAAGAATTGATTAATTTTAAATTCAGGATTAGTAATTAAACTAAAGGAATATCTTGAAATACTTGTCAAATTTTCCTCAAACTTTACACTAGATTCATCATCCTTTTGCTTTATCTCAAGAAATTCATTCTCAATATTTGTTCATAGAATATGAGGAAATTAATTACTGAAACATATCCACTTAAACTCATTCCATTCCATGGATTTAATCATTTATAAATTCCTATAATTTTTGATATTATTCCACCATTGATCAACTTCACATTCTATATGAAGAAAACAAGGTAAACATTTCCATGTCATGTGAATTGAATAACAAAAAAAATTTACAATGGTTCTAATCCATCATCCAACCACTAGTGGACCAGAATACCCACTAAAATAATTTTTATATTTCCTCATGAAATATTCAGTAGTAAATTATTTCATCCTTTGATACTTTAGAAACATGACATTATTTATAGACTTGGAAATTTACGTGACCATAAATGCCAGATTATGCATTACAACTCCCATAAATGTTTTTCTCTCATTAGGAAAATCATTGAATTTTATATTACACTCAGAATTAACATGGTTATTTCTGGTTATAGGCATTGAATAAAACCATAAATCATAGAAAGATAGACACTTATCATAGTGTATAATCACATAATTATAACAAATCATTTATATAATGACTAAATTGTGACACCTTATTCTATGAAACCTTAGGTTTAACCTAAGTCATTCATTACCATTATCAAAACTTTAGGACATTATCCAATACATAACCCTATACTTATGTATTTATAGAAGGTTTTTTAACCCCAATATCCAAATATTTTCTAAACCCTTTTCTTATACCAAATACCACATCAAAACATTTTTATACACAAATATTATATCTATTTATATGAATATCCATTACAAATATAATTCTATCCACTTGATATCCAAAAAGGTTTAGAGTCTTTGGTGATTAGAGATAAAATCTTATTATTTCATGAAATATTTTTAACAAATCCCACAAATATATTCTCAGAAATTACTCCGCTTAGGCATAGCCTACATAAACCTTTCATCATCACATACGAATGAAACCTACGAAATAGTTATAGTAGATGCTTAATTAGGAGACAAATAGGAGATTCAAATCTGAAATCATAGGAAACCATAAGATTAGAATAATAATATCTGAACATGTTAATAACTTATGATTTTCATTCCCAGCCTCTCACATATCATAAACATGATTCATTGAATAAACATTATCAATTCAAAAAACATTGACTGAAAGAGTGGTAAATCATTATAAATAAATCACGATCTTTAAAATCATTTCATAAATGTGTGTATAATAATAAATATATAAAACCATATCATATTTATAGGTTATCTACCAAGACCATCAACATAGTGGATCATGATACACTTGTTTTCTATAGTTGATCAAGATGCACCTGTTTCCCATAGTTGGTTAGTCCATGTGAATTGTTTCACATTTTCATCTCATGAGATATAAATATTTACCCAATTAATTGAAGGGATATATTGGTCCTACCCATTACCTAATGAAAACCATAAATATGTGTTCTTTGAGAACATAAATTATTCATCATGTCATAAACCATGAAAATAAATGGATTTCATAAACATTTCATCAATGCATAAACCATAGAAATGAAATGGGTTTCATAAATATCCTGGAATAATAAAAATTAACCAAACAGAAATATAATAAGGATCATACCCTAGTATAATATTTCTTTTAAAAAATATTTAACATCAAATAATGTTATGTTAGATGGAAATTAATATTGAAAGATCACATCAAATAATTCCTAAAATATAAAATTTCTAGTTTCAAATCCATTATTTTTACCAAGCCACACAATTATAAATGATTTTTTTTCTTGAATGTAACTTTGTAATATTTTAAATAAATTATCAAATAATTAAATAATATTGATGGTGGAAAAATAAAATAATTCTATATATTTTAAAAAAACATTTTATATGTATTTTGTTTCAGAATAGTCGCAATGAACTTCATTTAGAAAATGATAAAACATCCTTTCAAAATATTTTTTATAAAGTGAAAATGATTATAAAAGACTTTAAAAAAGAATAATAGAATAGTAAAAACACCTTTTTTATAATTTTAGAAAACATGATCATGGAATAAAATGACATTTTTAAGGGAAACTTTAAAATTATTGGTTTTAAAATAAAGTCCATTATAAATATCCTATAATTGATGTAAGCATTAATAAAATGAATAGATTATATTTTTCTACCATAAATCCACATAATAAAATAAAAATTCATCCCACACATAATACTAACATGGAGAAATCAATGAAGTGAATGTTTTACCTAATGAAAGGAAATTAAGTAATGAAATCCCTTACCACTTGAAATCAGTCAAATTGTATGCCCTATAAAATAAATATTTATAAAAAAAACATTTAATAACATGAATATAATTATATTTAATATATAAAATATGAAATGGTCATATATACACCAAAAAATGAAATTAGTGGTGAATAATGAATATATCTTATAGAAGTAAAGTGAGACAAAAACCCATACCTCATGCTTCCCTTTATTTTTACAAAAACTAACCTCTTGTATAATGATTTAAATAATATTTTATATTCTTTATTGAATTAAAATCATATTTATAATACCTTATATTATACTTTAATAATATATTTCCACCTATTCATTAATAAATATTCATTATTTTATTTGTATCTGGTATGTTTATTTTAGAGTTCATAATCAGTTCATTTGTGTATAATTATGGATTATATAATAAAATGAAAAGAAAAGTCTATAAGTGAAAAAATATTGCATTAATGAACTTCCATAATTTTAAATTTCCCATATAATTTTTTTTCAGAGAGTAGGAGGATTCATTTGATAAAATGTTTGTGATCAATATTTAGTTTATTTCGGTGGCTTTTTCGACCATCAAAAACTAGTTTCATTTTATTTAATAATATGACAATATATTAGTTAATTAAAATGAAATAGATTATAATATACCTATTTTGATTTTATTTAATTTTAATAATACTTGCATGACCATCCTTGAAGGTGGTAATGGAAAATGAAAAATCATTATCCACAAAGATAGTTAACCACTATAATTTGGAAAACAAATTCATTTCCATTAATAACTGTAGATATGAAAATGGGTGGATTAATGATATTACATTTGAAATATAATATTCAATAATATAAATTAAACTATATGTAGTATGATTTTAGGGGTGAAGGAGGTTAATATAAGGTCAATACATTAATGACATTAAGAGAGGTTGCGTGAGAAAGTTACCTATTGAATATGCCCTCTTTAAAGGTTCCCTTAATGAACATGAAAATTTTCTTTTCGTGAGAATAGTATCACTTGGATGTGGTGAGAGTGGGTATGAGAGGGGATTTTCAACTATTTTAATAGAATCATGGAATTTGAGGATAAAGGGGGCTGTGAGAAATGGTATTTATACATTACGAGGGATGGTTATAAGTGATTAAAAAATGATTATTTTATATTTCAATCCAACCACATTTGTGTGGAATTAATTCTATTAAATTTGGTTGAAAATTAAAAGTTTAAGGTTTTTTATGTTCTTGAAATAATTCAAAAACCCATTTATTATTATTTTATTCATTATATTCTTTCACCATATAACTTTAAATCGCTACATTATTTTACAAATACTACGGTAACTCTTTTTTTACAACGGATAATTTTTTTGACTAACAAAGAAAATAACATTATTAAATATTTTTTAACTCCTCATTCAAAAAATGGAATCCATTTTTAAAACTCAAAACATATATGTTTAAAATTTTTATTTAAAATTAAACCATAAAAAAATGAAAACTTTTTGAAAAAAGGCAATTGAAGCCAAAAAATTTACTTATACCAAAAAAATGTATAAATATTATTTAAATTTAATTATTAAAAATATATATTTATAAAAATCAATTATTTTAGTTGGAGATCAAATTAAAATAAGGAAATTAATTATAAATATAAGGAAAATTATGTTTGAATAAAAATATGTAATTTTTTTCTAATTACTAAAAAAATTAAATTTTTAGAAAATTATCTAAAATGAATTTTAATATAATTTTTACATGTTTAATTGAATAATAATTCTAATTATATAAAATAATTTTTTGAATGTGTCAAATTTTATTTTTATTTAATTTTACATTGAAATAAATAAAATCACATGTGGGAGAGAACATATCTTTGAAGAATAAAATGACATTATTAAAATTTTGTTTTTATTTACTGAGAATACATAATTTTTTATTGGACATGATGTTCCTATTTTTTTCATATTATATTTAATTCAATTCACACCCACAAATTTAATGACATGTTTATAACAACCATGTAAAAATAATAATATTTTTTCATTTGTTTAAGCTCAATGTTCTATGTAACTTAAGCTATCAAAGAGATTATGTTTTATTTTAAAGTGGAATAAAGAAAATTAATTAGGTCTTAAAATTATTAATCTAGTAATATATTTATCATATGTATTTTAATTAACTTATGTTTTGATTTTTAAAGAAATTTAATTTAATTTTTCAATAACAATATATTTCTATTATATTTCACATTTAAAAGATAAATTTAAAAATTATAACATTTTAGTTTTATCAATTGAAATTAAATTTAAAATTTATCATTAAAATATTAACTTAGGTTAAATTTTTTATATTTTAATAAAATAATTTATTCTTAGGTGAATATTTAATGTTATCATTTTTCTAATGAAATTAACTTTTATGACATATTCTTATTATGAGAATAAAATAAAAAAATTTGAAACAATTTCTATATAAAAAATAAATATTAAATATATTGTATTATTAATTTTTAGAAAAATACTATGTTGAATTTATAAATTCCATGTTTAATTTTTTGGAATCTTGAGTAATATTTTATTATAAATATGCTATTACTATTAACTTATATTAAATTTGTTTTTCATAAATTATATAAATTAAATATAAAAATGTTTATTTATGTGTTTATTTAATAATTTTTATAATTTTTAATAATGTAACATTTATCCTCATGCACACTTCTATGATAACTAGGAAATATTTATTTGTTTCTTAATAATAGAAAAACTATTTTTTCGAAAGAATTATTTTATTGATATGGGGTAATTTTATATATAATAATATGAATTAATATATTCTCAAAAATAAATATAATATCATTTTAAACCTATATATATAAATATTAACACTCATTAAATTGGTAATTAATGATAAATAATATTAATAATAATTAATGTCTGAAATTGTATTTTTCAAAAAAATAATATTTATATATATTAAATGTATTATTTTCAATGTTAATTATATATTAGTTAAAATTTAATTAGAATATATGGATTTTATATCTATGTTTATAACCCCAAAATTTGGTAACATGAATTATCTCATTTTTTTATGAATTCAATAATTAGATAGGCAAAAAATAGTTACTAAAGAAAAACCAAAATCGTAAAATGGTAAAAAGAGTGTTAAAATACTTGAAACATTTTTAAAACATGTGTTAAAATGCGTTTCAGTGGATTTATGGACCTTATATCACCCAAAAAAATATTTATATATTTTTGAGCAACTTTATATTTAATAATGTCATGCCATTTATGAAAAATAATGGATATTCATAAAATATCCTTTTATTCACTTATAAAAGGGACACAATTCTATAACATCATATCACACATATAGCTTATACAATATTCTTGAAAATATAAAATTTTACTCCAAATATAACCCTCTCCCATGATAATGCATGTTTGGGTCCTATATTTTACACAAATCCCTTCAAAATCAAGGATGTTTCCGATAAAATATCTATTTTACCAACGTAAGTACCTTGCTTCTCTTTAGTTATTCTTCTATACTTTCTTATTTGTTTACAATATAAATCCATAATAATATAATTAATTAAATATTAATACTAATATTAAAATATATTATATTAATAGTGAAAAATAATTTATTTCTTTCCACCAACCAATAAAACCAAGAAAACATCGATCATGCATACATGTAGAGTGCTTCCCCCAAACATTAACATTTATTTTCATTTAAAAAATATATTTTAATTATTTATCAAACCCGTGAAATATATTAGTCAATTTTTTTTGAAAATATAAATAAAATTACTATGATTCTATTATATTAATATTATGTAAAAATAAAAATTTCTTTTACCATACTCACCCATGGAATTATACAATGTTCTTATTTGGGTTGATTTAACCACCTACACGGTTGAAGTTATAAAATATTACCCTGAATATCTAAAGAAACATAAATAATGATTTTATTATATAATAATTAATAAATACTTTTTTATGGTTTTTTAATTTTCATATTAATATTTAACTTACTGTTAATACACCACAATTTCTTTTTTAACAATTACTAAAACATGATTTTCATTGATTTCTTTTTCACGTAATCTAATTAAATCTATCATGGAATGATAAAATAACACCATAAATCATATTATAATGTATATTTTAGTATATTAATTAATCTATAAATGATAATATTAAAATCAATGAATGGGTATCACTATCAACATTATAAAACACATACAAAACCATAAAACATTACTGAAACCCAATGGAAAACAGAATACATATATAACTAATATATTTGTTTAATAAATGTTTATAATTTAATTATTTTTAAGGAAATTTTTTTTAATAAGCAGATGAAATGGAAAATAGTTAAGATTTTTTTTTTATAGGAGGTTAAAGTCTGATCGACTAAACATGAATTCAATATAAGGGTTTCACTTTACTAATTTCTGATTTAATGAGACATAATATTTATTATTGAATATAATTTTCAAGATTTATTTTTACCTTATAATATAGTATTTTATTTTATAACCACTCCTTTTATTTGGTAAAATCACTTCTCATCACAAATAACCACACCAGAGATGAAATGTTTTCCCAAATGAAACCATAACATTGGTAAGAATGTTTCACATTCTTACTAATGAATATTTTTATTCGATGAAAACATATATACCAAGTAAAATGGTTCAATAAATTAAATAAAAATATTATTTATATTTTATATTCCTCATATTTTCTATTTATTAAATCTACAATTTAATGCCTTTAAACATTTCTAAAAGAAATTTTTTTAAAACAGTTTAAAAAGAATAATAAATGGTTTTTTATTTATTATGATTGTGAATTTATTTGACTGCTTTTTTATTTTCATGGATAATTTATTTATTAATATTTATAGTACGATTTCAAAATGTCTTATCTTACCCTTTTTAAAAATATTTTTGAAATCAATTTTCACTTTATAATTCATAACAATGTTTTAAATGTTTTGTGATTTTTTTATTTCAACATTTATCTTTCCTCTATGGTTAATCTTTAATGAAGTTATGTTTTGATAACCTTATATATTTTATCATATGATACATTTTTTGAAATTATATTTTCAATATCCTACTATTTCTTAACATCATGTTATGTGATGTTTTCGAAAAGATCATGAAACCCATTCTCATTTCCATTGGTTCTTTAATATATGGTAATGATTGTTTTTGAGAGGATGACATATGTGAAAATGATTATATGTGGGGTCCTATATCACACTCCAATTCTTTGGTTTATGTTGATATATCATGATATATTTAGGTGTTTAAATAAATCATTTCATCTCAAAATGATGGGAATAATTTGTTTTCTCACATTTCCAGCCATAGACATTATGAGTTTGTTAATAATGGTATTGGTATAATGAGTTTTCTCACAAAAGTTTTTAGATGCTGATGATTATGACACATTTTCAAGATGTTCATAAATTTATGATACATTACCTAGATGATGTTAACTTTAAATATATTTATTTTCCCTTGTTATTCCATATTTTAAAAATATTATACACACTTATGTAATGATCATATGTTTTATCATTATTGAGATGTATTTTGAGCCATATCATTACTATTATGATTTATTAATGACATTTTCATGATATTATGTAGCTATATAATGTTTTATTATTATAAAATGTGATCTCATGATCTTTAAATAAGATATTTATCCTCTCCTTAGGTTCTCCTTCATGTTTATGGTCCTATATATTTTGATATGTTTTACACTTACATAACATATGACCTCACCCATTACTTATGATTCCATCAAATATATTATAAAGAGGATTATAACAAGTGTTATTTATAGAATAGGGTCTATATTTATTTGATTATAGATAATTTTCCATAGTTATTTTAGAATAATGCGCTTATGTACATATTCTCTAAGAAACAAAGCCTTTCGGTCCTTGGGTTGTGTGACTATTTGTGAGATGTATTTTTTAATTCATAAAATTAATGTATTATTTATGTTATGTTTATATTTGGTGAATTTAATTGGTATTAGATTAGATTTTATTTATTTTTGTCAATTAGTTTAATTTTTTTGGGGATTGAACTATAGAACGTTAGTGAAAACCCTTTAGGATAAGTTTAAGTATAGTATAATATCTTGAAGTTTTAGTAAATTATATAATGAGTGGTCCAACTATAAATGTGATGACCCAGACTCTCTTGGTCCTTCCCTTTGCCAAAATCCGGGTCTAAAGTGGTGGCATCTCGGTGAGACCGATCGGTGAGACTGATCGGCGTCACCCGGCCTTGTCGGGTTGTTTCCAGTAGCGCTCCCTTTTGCGCAAATAGGGTTTTAGACCCTATTCTGACTCGTTTAAGCATGTTTAAAAGACCCATAATGCGCATAAGAGTTTTAATTAAATACTTAATCAATTCAGGAGTCAGTTTAAACAACCTGACCCCCTTTAATGACGAGTGTAGCCGCGTGGTCAACCCACGACCCCCGCGCCTTATGCGGTTTCACGTTTTCACCTCAACCGTCCCTAGCTATTATAAACTAAGGGTTATTCGTGGTTTCTCTTTCCTCGATCATGGCTTTCCAAAAACAGCTTCTGGTGCATCGGGCGCGCCGCATCGTTATCAGTAAAGATCCGTGCCTGGCCTAAACGCCGATCATCTATCAAGAGGTAGGGAATTTTCTCCTTCGCCTCTCTCTTTTGTGTATCATGCGGGGTGGGCATGCTTTTGATTCCATAGAATTGGATAAACCAGACCTAATTAAAGATAATGAATGAATCCTTTAAAGAAAGAAGGGGGGGGGGTTGTGATTGCTGATGCCATTTTATATTATGATCTTCTTTCTGAGTTGTGCTAGCTTACGTCTTTTGAAAATCAAGGCCATTGATGGTCATTGTTTGTGCACTAATGAACCCCTGCTGATGTTTTAAATGGTTTTTTATGGTTGTAAACTCCTGATGTGAAAAGTAATTGGTTAATCACGTATATCCGGCCAAATAAATTGAGGCACCAGGATTAATCCTTCGGTGATAACCCCAGTTAAAACACATGAAAATTGAAATCATGGAGTGTGATAAGTCGTTTAAATCTGAAAATACCAGCAAGGCCCTGCTTAGTATTGGTGACAGTGGTTTGGTTGTTTTCTTTCGGGGCCGATTGGTGGAAATGTGTGGGGAGGGGATGGGATCCCCTGTTTTTATACTCTCGGTGGCTGTGTGAAGTTTGGGACGGGATCCCCTGTTGTTGAGAACCATGTGTGGGCGTTATGGTTGATGATTGACTGGTTAATTTCCTTGGTTATTCTTATGGTTTAGTTTCCCAGTAGTGCAGAAACATATTTGAACATTGTTACTGAACATGAAACAAGAATGGGACAAATGGGTTTTTTTGGCGAGAGTCGTGACATGTGACATGGATGTAGTGGTGTTGTGTTCTGTAGGCTGGTTAGAAAAACGTAGAATTTGGGTGAGTGCTTATTACCTATATCTATACTTGTAGTTTTGTGTTTCTTATTCGCGCCCCACCCAATTTGAGCACTTATTGCTGAACACCCCCATTTCATGGGGGAGGGTGTTTTCCCAACACTATTATTGGTGGATGGTTATTAGCTCCTTTTCTTCCCCCTTTCCCAGATAGCCCAAGTATCTTCAGGCAGGCTATGATGGCCTGAGGTCCATTATTAGCCCAAGAACCTTCGGGCGGGGTAGTGTGGTGGTTGGCCAGGTCTATGCGGCAGGTGGTTTTCCAAGTGTCTTCGGGATGAGGGCCAGGTGTCTTCGGGTGTGGCAGTTGATTTTCTAGCCCAGGTATTTTCGGGCGTGGTGGTGGTTGTTCTGGCCTAGGTGTTTGGAGGTGTGGTTACGTGTGACAGTTGTGGCCCAGGTGTGTGCGGGCGGGATTTCAGCAGTGGGATTGCGTGTGGTTGTGGCCCCGGTGTGTGCAGGCGGGTGTGGCAGTGGGACTGTGGTGAGAATGGAGGGATTGGTCCGATGCGTGGGATGTCTCAATAACCAGTGGGAAAGTGGCGTGGGGTACCCAAACATCGATGTGCTCCTATTATATATATTACTTGACTTGCGTTATTTAGGGAGTGTGCCCTGGTGAGGCTTGGGTGGATATTTTACCTTGATAGGCGTTTGGTTTACTCCTCTCTCATGGGACTTTAGCACGTTCCCCCACTTGTGCACGAGAGTCTTTGGTTTTCCCTACTGAGTGTACTTGTATGCCCACCCTACATATATAAATCTTCTTTCAGGTTTCCAGGAGGACTCGGGGATCAAGCGGGACCATACTAGATCAGACCTTTGGGGCAGTTGCAGTTGTTGCTTTTCATCTTTGGTACTTACCTTTGTAGTCACCTTTTGTACTTTGTGGCTTTAATTTTGGAACATGCATGTGGTAATGGTTTACTTTTGGCTTTACTTTTATTTTACCTTGGTGATGATGGGTTTCATCATATTATCTCTCGATCTTATAAAACAAAAAGAGGTAATGCCTTCCATTTGTGAGAAATTTCTATACCCTTGGTGCTAGTCGCCACTCCGAGATCTATTGAAGGCAGGTCTCGGGGGTCATTATCTATCCTTCAACTTAAAGAAGGAAGGACCTGGCAATCTACTAACCCTTCCCACCTTTTTGGTGAAGGCGGGTCGCGATAGAATGGTATCAGAGGTTGATGGTTGAGAGATAGAATGGAGTCTGGAGTTAGGAATAGTGAGGATTGCATGGGATGGTAAGGAAACAGTGTTAGGTGACCTTGGCGCGTGAATTAGGCCAAGGAAGACCGGCTAGGACACGTAATTTTATGGCCCCCCCGTGATCCAATGCAAGGACTCTAGACCTACCGAACGACTAAGTGAGGCCACACTGATTGCAGGGTAGAGACCCTAGGAATGGTACATGCATCATAATGACTTGTGTTATTGTGTTTCTGGGATATCCTGGGAATTAAGATTAAATTTAAAATTTATGATGTTTTAAGAACTATTTTCTTGCACTACATGGGATTAGGAATTCCTTGTTTACCTTGCAGCTATGGCACCTGGAAGGCGACTACGTGTGGTACAGGAGATCGAGGCCCTGGAGACTACCTTGGCCAATCGGCAGAGAGCTGATCAAGAGGAAGAGGGTGACCAGTGGTAGAAGACTCATTGGGTCTTCCAGTGACAGGCCCTCGAGAAGTATGAGGGCAGCACCTCTGATATGAAGACAGAAGGCTGGCTAGAGGAGCTAGTTATAGCCTTCAGCCTGATTTGGTCCCCGACTGAGTACTAGGTTCCTCTGTCCATTATCCAAATGCGGGGAGCAGCATGTCAGTGGTGGATGCTTTACCTAGGGGAGAGGAGAGAGTCTGAGGTGGCTTGGGCGGATTTTGAGAGGGAGTTCCGGGCGAAATTCCTCTCCTCGACGATGAAGGCAGAAAAGAGGCAGGAACTACTCTCCCTCCAGCAGGGGAATATGTCCGTGAGGGATCTAGGGATCAAGTTCAAGGACCTCCTACGTTTTTCTCCGTACCTATTTCCCGACGAGGAGTATCAGGCAAGACGTTTGGAGGAGGCGCTCCGACCCTCCCTCCAGTATGCTGTCACCCCCTTTACCCTTCCGAAGTACTTGGAGGTCCAGAAGAAGGCCAAAGTGGTGGAGAGGATGCATGCTCTAGGAGGAGTGTCACGAGAGGGGATCCAGCTGGGACCATCAAAGGGGAAGTCCTTCCGCACCAGGCCTCCAGCGTCAGGACCCTCTAGGTTCTGACCCGCAGGGAGCCGGCCGCAATAGTTTCAGTTTCGATCCTCTGGTCCTCGCTCCTTTTCTTCGGGCCCAGAACCGCGGTGATTCATCTTTGGGAGCCCTGGTCATCTCCGGAGTCAGTGCCCCGAATGGGTTCAGTACAGCAGTGGCAGTCATCCCCAGCACCCGCCCCAACAGCAGATTCCAGCCAGACCTTTCCAGCAGCAGCAACAGGGACAGTGAGCTCCCGCTCCTCCGAGGGCAGACGTAGGAGGATGAGACCGACCTCAGGGTGCTCCACAGGGACCTCGACTAGGGCGTGCTCGTGGAGGTGGCCGACAGTCGAGGGGCAGGGGAGCTGGGTGGGGACAGTTACACGCTGCAGAGGCAGCAGTTCCATCAGGGCCAGAGGTTGTTCGAGGTACGATCAGTCTGTTTGGAACTCTTGCTTATGCCTTGTTCGATACCGGAGCTTCACACTTCTTTGTTGCACCCAGTCTAGCCTGTGCCTTGGGTTTAGATGCAGAGAGACTTCCAGTGCCCCTGGTGTTGAGAACACCAGTCGGGGGTCAGACCAACTTTTTGTTCGTTTTTCGGTGATGTAGACTGATGATAGGGCCACATCAGTCAGTTAGGGATCTTCTTCTATTATAGATTCAGCCATACGATGTCATCCTAGGAATCGAGTGGCTATTTTCTGTGTGTGCCGCCATCGACTTTTTCTTAAGAATGGTGGTGTTCTCAGACTTGGACGGCCGGCGTGTTACCTTCACCGGCGAGCGGAGCAGTCCGAAGGGAAACAGGAGAGAGGAACCTCTCATCTCCTTGTTGAACGAGCTGACAGTGGAATCAGTAGATGTTGAAATGGTGGAAGTGCCAGATATTTTTTGTGAGTTTATGGACATCTTTCCTGAGGAGGTGACGACTCTACCCCCTCTATGTGATATCGAGTTCGGGATAGACCTGCAGCGCGGAACTCATCCAATATCGATGGCTCCTTACAGGATGGCACCTTCGGAGCTACGGGATTTGCGGATACAGATTGACGATATGATGAAGAGGGGTTATGTTTGTCCGAGCGCGTCACCGTGGGGCGCTGCAGTCCTGCTTGCATAGAAGGCAGATGGTGGCCTCAGATTGTGCATAGACTACAGGACGCTGAATCAGGTAACGATCAAGAATCACTACCCTCTTCCAAGAATAGATGATCTTTTCGACCAGCTGAAATGGGAAGGATGGTTCTCGAAGATCGACCTGCGGTCTGGGTACCACCAGCTGAGGGTAAAAGAGAGCGACATCCCGAAGATAGCGTTAAGGTGCAGGTATGTACACTTCAAGTTCGTAGTCATGCCCTTCGGTGTTACGAACGCCCCGACTGTGTTCATGGGGATTATGAAATCCATATTCCGGGAGTACTTGGATCGGTTCGTGGTTGTGTTCATCGACGATATCCTGATCTATTCGAGGTCACAGGAGGACCATGCAGACCACCTGAGGATAGTTTTGGAGGACCTCCGACAGCACCAGCTCTATGAGAAGTTGTAAAAATGTAAGTTCTGGACACGAGAGGTGCACTTCCTCGGGCACGTAGTGTCTGAGCCGGGGGTTGCGGTCGACCCATCAAAGGTTGAGGCAGTTGTTTCTTGGGCAGCACCCAAGAATGTGGCGGAAGTCCGAAGCTTCCTCGGGCTGGCAGGTTACTACCAGAGATTCGTACCCAACTTCTCCCGAGTAGTAGCCCCTTTGACGGCTCTGACCAAGAAGGACCAGGATTTCGTATGGAGTGAGCAGCGGCAGTCAACCTTTAGCTATCTAAAGGAGAAGTTGGTTAGTGACCTAGTGCTGAGATTACCAGAATAAGGTGCGGCTTATGAGGTGTTCTGTGATGCTTCAGGACATGGCATGGGATGCGTGTTTATGTAGCGACAAGGGGTGATCTCTTATGGGTCCAGGCAGCTGCGTTACCATGAGCGTAATTACACCACCCACGACCTGGATCTTACAGCGGTCATTTTTTCGCTAACGTTATGGCGGCACTACCTCATCGGGGAACGCTTTGTGGTCCTCACAGATCACAAAAGCTTGAGGTATTTCTTCTCCTAGTGGGACTTAAACTTGCGACAAAGGAGATGGGTGGATTTCCTTCAGGATTACGACTTTGAGATCTCTTATACTGAGGGAAAGGGAAATGTGGTGGCCGGTGCCTTGAGCAGGAGGACGTAGAAGGATGCGGTCCGAGAGTCGGCGGATGCCTGGAAGGCAATGGAAGAGTTGGCTGCCTTACACCTGGATGCGAAGATGGATAGCGGTAGAGGCTGCCTATATCAGTTGACAGTGCAGTCATCCCTGTTTCAGCAAGTGGAGGAGTCTTAGTGGGGAGACCTAGAGTGCGAAGTGATGCGTGACCATCTTGACCAGGGAAATGCTCTAGAAGGATGGGCAGAGGATGGTCATAACCGGATGCTTTTCCAGAAAATGTTGTTTGGCTCGGAGGCGATGCGCAGCAAGGTTCTCAGCGACTTCCACAACTCACCCCTGGCGGTACACCCAGGAGTTTCCAAGATGTACCAGGGTTTGAAGAGGTAGTTTTGGTGGCCCAGAGTTAAGAGAGCGGTGGAAGAGTTTTTGGCCATGTTCTTAGTTTGTCAGCAAGTGAAGGATGAACACCGAGTTCCAGGTGGCTTACTGCGGCCTCTAGATGTCCCCGAGTGGAAGTGGGATGACATCTCGATGGATTTCGTCACGGGACTACCCAAGGTCCAAGGAGGGTATGACGCCATCTGGGTGGTAGTGGACAAGTTAACGAAATCATCTCACTTTCTGGAAATCAGGGAGTCGAGTACTATGGATGTTTCGGCACAAAAGTACATGGATGAGGTGGTGTGGTTACATGGAGTTCCGAGGTCTATAGTCTCGGATAGGGATGCACAGTTTACCTCGCGAGTCCGGAGAGGATTGCAGCATGAGTTTGGCACCCAGTTACGCCTTAGCACTGCTTTCCATCCCCAGACAGATGGACAAACAGAGTGCACCATCCATACCTTGGAGGATATGCTACGGGCATGTGTTCTGGACTCTGGAGAATCATGGGTGTGATACTTGCCTCTGGTAGAGTTTTCCTACAATAATTTCTACCACTCTACCATTAGTATGGCCCCGTTTGAAGATTTGTATGGGAGGCCATGTCGTTCACGTCTGTGTTTGACCAAAGTAAGAGAGGCAGGCAACCTTTTCCCGGAGGTGGTGGAGAACAGGAAAGAGAAGGTTCAGCTCAAACAGGAAAGGATGAAGGCGGCCCAGGACCGATAGAATTCATATGATGATACCACGAGGAGGCCCTTGGAGTTTGAGGTTGGGGACCATAGGTTCTTGAAGGTCTCACCTCGGCATGGACAGAGGAGGTTCGACAAGGGGAGTAAACTTTCTCCCAGATTCATCGGACCATTCGAAGTGTTGCGGCGGGTCGGCGAAGTGGCTTATCAGCCAGCGTTACCACCGCCGCTACTAAGGATACATGATGTCTTTCATGTGTCCCAGCTCCGTCGGTATCTGCACGATGATTCACACGTCCTTGATTGGGGTGAGCTGGACATCGAGGACGACATGAACCTTGTGGAGAGACCAGTGGTGATCGAGGATCACAAGGAGAAGGTGCTTCACGGGCGAACCATCCCCTTGGTTCGTGTGTTGTGGAGACATGGTGGGATTGAGGAGAGTACGTGGGAGAGGGAAGCACAGATGCGTACCCAGTACCCAGAGTTGTTTTGAGTTTTGTTCCTTGTTGTACCTGTTGTGGTAGAACGTTTTGTCTTTTGGCTATGAAATGTACTAGTTTTCTTTCCTCTGTTTGTGTGTGAAAAGCCCCGGCTATGGGGAAGGAGAGAACCCGACCCCTAATCAAGACGCATTAAGGTGGATGCGATTAAACCCGTGCGGGCGATTCAGTGCCGCCCAAAGAGGATAATATCTTGACATGGAGGAGGAGACTCCCCAACCCACATGCCCGGGTAGTTTGGCATGGTATGTTGCTTGGTTTGTGACAAGAAGGTGTTCTTAGTTAACAAAGAGGTTCAATCTTGAGAGGTATCTTTCCGGGTGGTTGTTCGAAACCGCCCTTTCCCTCTGGGTTGTTTAAATTCTCGAGGATGAGAATAGTTTGAGAGGTATCTGATGTGATGACCCAGACGCTCTTGGTCCTTCCATTTGCCAAAATCCAGGTCCTAAAGAGGTGGCGTCTCGGTGAGACCGATCGATGAGACCGATTGGCGCGACCGATCCGTGAGACCGATCGGGGAAACCGATCGGTGAGACCGATCGGCACGACTGATCAGTGAGACCGATCAAAGAGACTGATAGGTGAGACCGATCAGCGCGACCGATCGGTGAGACCGATCGGTGAGACCGACCAGGGAGACCGATCGGTGAGACCGATCAGGGAGACCGATCGGTGAGACTGATCGGTGAGACCGATCACCGCGACCGATCGGGGAGACCGATCGGCGTCACCCGACCTTGTCGGGGTGTTTCCAGTAGCGCTCCGTTTTGAGAAAATAGGGTTTTAAACCCTATTCTGACTCGTATAAGCGTGTTTTAAAGACCTATAACACGCATAAGAGTTTTAATTAAATAATTAATCAATTCATGAGTCGGTTTAAACACCCGAAACCCTTTAATGACGAGTGGAGCTACGTGGTCAACCCGTGACCCCCGCGCACTACGCGGTTTCGCATTTTCACCTCAACCGTCCTCGGATCTTATAAACTAAGGGTTAGCTGTGGTTTCTCTTTCCTCGATTGTGGCTTTTCACAAACAGCTTCTGGTGCATCAGGCACACCGCATCATTATCGATAAAGTTCCGTGCCCAGCCTAAACGACGATCATCTATCAACATGTAGGGAATTTTCTCCTTCGCCTCTCTCTTTTGTGTATCATGCGGGGTGGGCGTGCTTTTGATTCCGTAGAATTGGATAAAATAGACCTAATTAAATACAATGAATGAATCCTGTAAAGAAAGAAGGGGGGGGGGGGCTGTGATCATTGATGACATTTTATATTATGATCTTCTTTCTGAGTTGTGCTGGCTTACGCCTTCTGAAAATCGATGTCGTTGGTGGTCGTTGTTTGTGCACTAATGAACCCCTGCTGATGTTTTAAATGGATTGTTGTGGTTGTAAACTCCTTCTGTGGAAAGTAATTGGTTAATCACGTATATCCCACCAAATAAATTGAGGCACCAGGACTAATCCTTCTGTGATAACCCCTGTTAAAACACACAAAAATTTAAATCATGGAGTGTGTTAAGTCTTTTAAATCTGAAAATACCAGCAATGCCCTGCTTAGTATTGGTGACAGTGGTTTTGTTGTTTTCTTTCGGGGCCGATTGGTGGAAATGTGTGGGGAGGGGATGGGACCCCCTGTTTTTATACTCTCGGTGGTTGTGTGAAGTTTGGGATGGGATCCCCTGTTGTTGAGAACCGGGTGTGGGAGTTATGGTTGATGCTTGACTGGTTTCTTTCCTGGGTTATTATATGGTTTTTTTGCCCAATAGTGCAGAAACATATTTGAACATTGTTACTGAAAATGAAACAAGAATGGGACAAATGGGTTTTGTTGGCGAGAGTCGTGACTTGTGACTTGGATGTAGTGGTGTTGTGTTCTGTAGGCTGGTTAGAAAAACCTAGACTTTGGTTGAGTGCTTGTTACCTATATATATACTTGTAGTTTTGTGTTTCTTATTCAGACCCCACCCAAGTTGAGCACTTAGACCCGAACACCCCCATTTCATGGGGGAGGGTGTTTTTCCCAACACTATTCTTGGTGGCTGGTTATTAGCTCTTTTTCGGCTCCCTTTCCCGGATTGCCCAAGTATCTTTGGGCAGGCTGTGATGGCCTGAGGTCTATTATTAGCCCATGAAACTTCGGGCGGGGTAGTGTGGTGGTTGTCCAGGTGTGTGCGGAAGGTGGTTTCCCAAGTGTCTTTGGGATGAGGCCCAGGTGTCTTCGGGCGTCACAATGGATTTTCTAGCCCAGGTGTCTTTAGGCGTGGTGGTCGTTGTTCTGGCCTAGGTTTTTGCAGGCGTGGTTACGTGTGACAGTTGTGACCCAGGTGTGTGCGGGTGGGATTTCGGTAGTGGGACTGCGTGTGGTTGTGGCCCAGGTGTGTGCGAGTGGGTGTGGCAGTAGGACTGCGGTGAGAATGGCAGGATTGGTCCAATGCGTAGGATGTCTCAATAACCAGTGGGAATGTGGCGCGGGGTACCCAAACATCGATGTGCTCCTATTATATATATTAATTGACTTGAGTAATTTGGGGAGTGTGCCCTGGTGAGGCTTGGGTGGATAGTTTACCTTGATAGGCATTTGGTTTACTCCTTTCTCATAGGACTTTAGCACGTTCCCCCACTTATGCACGAGAGTCTTTGGTTTTACCTACGGAGTTTACTTGTATGCTCACCCTACGTATATAAAACTGCTTTCAGGTTTCCAGGAGGACTCGAGGATCACGCGGGACCATACTAGCTCGTACCTTTGGGGCAGTTGCAGTTGTTGCTTTTCTTCTTTGGTACTTACCTTTGTAGTCACCTTTTGTACTTTGTGGCTTTACTTTTGGAACATGCATGTGGGAATGGTTTACTTTTGGCATTAATTTTCTTTTACCTTGGTGATGATGGGTTTCATCATCTTATATCTCGATCTTATAAAACAAAAAGGGGTAATTCCTTCCATTTGTGAGAAATTTCTATACCCTTGGTGCTAGTCGTCACTCCGTGATCTATTGAAGGTGGGTCTCGGGGGTCATTATCTCTCCTTCAACATAAAGAAGGAAGGGCCTAGAAATCTGCTAACCCTTCCATCGTTTTTGTTGACGGCTGGTCGTGACAGTAAATTATATCTATATTTAGGAAGGAAAAATTTGATTTCTATGTTGAATATATTCTTCTAGTGGTAATCACCCTATAAAAGTATTGTTTAGTAGCAACTCAAACTCCTTGGGGGTATGCCTTGGTTTAAAAAATTAAATTTTCAATACATTATAAAACAATTTACTATGTTAAAGAATTATGTTTATTAATTTGAGTAAACCCAACATAAATTAGGCTAGATAAAACCAGGAGTGATTTATGTTGTACTGAAAGCTAATGTAGTAATTCCAATGAGTTAAGAATTTTGGTGTATAATATTTCATATAATTATCTTAAAATAATTGAATTATGGTATTAATTACTCACATTACATTATTTGGTTTTTAGTAATGGATATAACCTAAAGTAATCATGTTCAAAATGGATGTTATGGACAATTAAAGGATTGTCCCATGAGTAAACTAATTGGATAATAGAATAAGTGAGAAATGTTTTTATTATGTAAAATTAGATATAAATAATTATGATTAGTAATGTAAACATAGTTCAGTTTCCATAACAAAAAATGAAGATAAGGATGAATTATCATGTTAATTTAGTTGATGAAGAAGATAAAAGAAATAGGATTTAATTTTCTTCATGCCAATGATGTGGAAAAAATTCCATTTGGAAATATTTTAACTGAACATGGATATGTTTTATGTTTATAATGGAGGGAATATAGAAACAAATTTTCAAGGAGAATTGGAGAGATTAGTAGACACAATAAAAGGAAATATAGTTCTCATAGAGGTACCATAAATATTTAATTGTATTAAAATTTAAAAAATGGACATTATTCATGTAAATTTCCAAATATTGTGGGTAATAATGATGATATTAACTTCAAACATGAAAGAAAAGGTAAATCATATGAAACCACTCTTATGAAAGCTGATTCTGAAAATGATATGGAATGAGGAACACTTATCACCAACACAAGAACCATGATTGTTTGATTTTTATCCTACTCAACCTATTCCTTTATTCTTAGAATTATTACTAAAAAATAACCACCATTATGACTAGATATTGAATTATTAATAAAAAAATTACTGGTATGATTTTTATATCCCTAAATATAATCCCATATCTTATAGTTGTTTATAGGAATGTGCATCCTATAAAATCCAACAACACATCCTTTTTTCATGTTTGTGTTGGATTATAATATTATTAAATATCTAAAATAGGGGTGTTTAACTGTACTTTAAAATTTTAATCTAAAAAAATAAAACTTTATTCAAAATTATCAGACTGAAAATTCATCTCATGATCTAAATGTTTAAATTAGATATAGAAGTTTTTCAATTTATCATATTTATTATCGATATTGCAAACATATTGATACAATATTTTATTATAAATATAACTATAAAAATATATTTATAATGTAAATTTAGAATAGAATATTATACTTGTAGACATAAGTAAAACAAAATATTGTAACAGTTAGAATGAAATACAATGTTTATAATAGGTAAATATACTCTTTGACCTTAAGAGTTAATGATGTCATAATTCCTGACTTATGATAACCATATATAGAATAACTAATATAATGGTATGACATTATTAATAGGAAATTCCAAGATATAGTGATTAAAATGTCTCTATATTCCAAAGCAATGGAATCACTCAATCTGAAACATCGGTATCAAATCTTTCTATTGGAAACAATAATTCCCCTGATATAAAGATTAGAATATATATATCTTCCAATCCCCTAAAATTTATCAATCTTATGGATACGATTCTTCAGTCTCCCTATCCTCGAAATCCCTCGATCAATACCATGATCAGACACAATTAATACAAAAGAAAAAATTTCTACTAAATTTATTATCCTCACATGGATTTCATAGACTACAACTATCTGAAATATTAAAAATCATATGACTGATATTTCCATGTAGAGCTGTCTTCAAATATGTTGGTTTCAGAAGATTTATCCCCCAACTATTCAAATTACATCATAATTATAATAAAATCTTCAATAGTTATATTTATGAGTTGGATGCAACAACCATACACTGTTTTCACTATGATATATCATAATGATCAATATTTTGATCTTGATAGATACGAATAAACTATAATTTGTTATCCAATGTCATTTTATTTGGCTCAAATACAATGATATTAATAATTATATATGATAGAAACAATTATAAATATAGATAACATAGTATTTTGATAGTATGACGGACATAACTTTTTATAGTCAATCTATTAAACTGAAAAAAGTTTATTTCGATTTATTTATACCAATGTATTTATTATGGTTATGATATTGGTTAGTCTGATAGAGAGAACACTAGTTTAACCAATTTTTAGAATAGTAGTTTATTTTATGTTCTAGATGAACCATTAGTTTAATGGATTAGTTTTAATAATAATGGTTTATATTAATATTACATTAGAAAAATTTCTATATTTAGTATAGAAATTTGTTTTCTACAAAAATATAATACAATAATTGAGATATATAATATTTTTAAAATATTTTTTTAATATTTTCTTTGTGATTTCAAAATACAATTAAATGGAAATTATAATGTATAAAATTTGACTCAACAATCTCCCCCTTTTTGGAAAGAACAAAATGCAACAAAAAAGAGAAAAACTATAAATTTGAAATACTTGGAACCCATGTAAAAAGTAATACATTGGATTCCACCACTTATTGAAAAGTCATACATAGAAAGATTCTAACCTTTTAAATAATATCACACTTGGGAATCTTCCTTTAGTTCTCTACCCCTTAAAAAATATCATCCAAAAATATGCCGCTTTATAATTTCCAAAAAGATCTAATGATAGAATTACATTCTTATGAAAAGATAGAAAAAATTATTAAACAAAAAATTGTTTTATAATCAACTATTAAACAAAAATATAATAAAAATATCTTTATTCTAGGAAATATCAAATGCATTCAAATAAATATTCAGATGAGAAATTTAATCAAATTATACATAATCCAAAATGTTTAAAATTACATCAATAGTTATATTAAATAAAATAATTATTTATTATATAGTTTCTTGACTATCTCCTTGAACTAATTTGAATCACCATGATCCTTATCAGCTTTATAAATTAAGGTCTCATGTTTTCCCATCATTTTTTCCATGAGAAATAGTCTCTGATTCGGTACCTCTAAATTTTCATCCTTCTCACTGATCTTCTTATTTTCTTATTTTAATATGAATAACTCTTCCTCACAAGATCACATCATTCATTTATATATTTCCCAATTCTTAACCATTATTTCAAAATGATTCATTCAGAATTCCTATTATCTACCATATCTCTAAATTATTTTACAAACATAACTTTCTCTATTACATCAGTAGATAATTTCTCAAAAATTTTATGATAAATCAAAAGAGAATTTCATCATTTCTATAATCCTATAATCATGATCCTTTTTATAATTATAAACTTGTATTTAATATATTACCATTTCATTAAAACTTATATTGCGAGCCTTTGATTTGACTTTTATAGTTTTGATTTATACCTCACTCTAGATGACCGTCTCAATAAACATCTTCAATGACTCTATTTCTTCGTTCACAGGGTTTGGAATCTATTTAAATATGGAATCAATATTTGTTGGACAAGGAATATTGTCCAAAAGTTTCTTTATGGTGTAAAAATTGTAATAAATATTATTTTGTGCATTTTTTCCATTGAGTTTGATGACATGGATGGTACCTCTAAAAAGTTTGTTCTGGATAGTCCACTGTCTGATTTTTATTTCAATTCAACTTACTCTCCATTTTACACTTTTATAATATAATTTTTTTATTGGTTTAATTTTTTTCATGATTTTGTTTGAGAATGTTTGTATTCTTCCTCAACTTTTGATAATTATTTAACATGATATTTGGAAGATGAATGGGAATCCAAAGAAACACTTATATCTAGATTCTTGTATGATTGAGATGGAAGATGAGTTGACATAGAAGATATATCCGAAGAACATACCTCCTCCATTTGTTATTTGTTATTTTATATTTTTAATACTACTACTTATTTTTATTATAGTTCTTCTTTATGTCCCTTTCATACTATCACAATATTATGAACACCTTTACCATCTTTCTTAACCGATCTTAGTTTTTCCCTCTCAGTTGTATTTTGATAAAAAAATTGGATCCAAATCATTAATATTATTTTGAGAATTGATATTGAAAAAGGAATTATTCTACAATATCTTTTATTTTTCTGTTATAATAAATTAATCGTAAAATTGATAGAAATATTTATGTTTCTACAAACTACAAACCAGAATCTAGATTTTTTTGGTCGACTTGAGGGATTGTTTTAGAACTACAAGGTGTTTGTACAAAAAACAAAGGAGAAAATGAAATCAATTGATTTATAGATTCATGTTCAAATACTTTAAACAAGCTCTATATCATCCTAACATATGATAATATTTTATTTTGTTTCTTTATTTTATTGTCCTCCTTCATTTTATACTTCGTCTGAATTTATTAATCTAAGGCCTCAACCTTATGAAGTAAAAAAATAGGGTCACAAGATTCATTATTCTCCTTATAATTCATATGGTTTTAAAAATATTCATTAGACATTATTATTTATTTATTTTAAATTTTTGATGGTGAAAACTCAGCCTTTCCCTTTTATTTTTCATAATGACTTTTCTTTAACTGGATCCATTACAATTTTTTACCATCTTCTATAGATATTTATTTAACATGTAATCAAACTTAGGACTCATCCAAGCCATATTCTCTTCATTAATAGGAGAAATAATCTCCCAAATACCATAGGATTGATTATAAATTCATAAAACATCCACACAATTCACTAGTATTTTGTTAATTAATGAGGGTAAAATGATATTTTTTAATTTAATTAAATCCTATTAAATTTATTCAAATTATAGAATGAAAAACATAACCAAGTGGAGTTTTCTTACATTAGTCAAAATGTCAAAGATAATGATATCATGTAAATTAAGGGTATCCTTCTCACCCTTCCATGGTATTAGGTAAACCTGAATATAAATGGTTACTACCCCTACATTCAGAGTCATATGTGACAAATTCTTTAATTTATTAAATGAAGTGAATAATGATTATTCTTCATCTAACTTTACAATAATTTCAATATATTTTGTAATCTTGTGCGGAGGGATATATTATTAACCTTCTAAGGGTACTCCGACAATGTATGTAATTTTTTTGATATAAAATATTATTTTTTTCACTAGAAATTTTAAAATTAATATATTCTTCATCATCTTTTGATAGAATATTTTTTGATTCATAAAAATCTCTTACAATCTCAGGATGATGTTTTTCGAAGTCCTATTTTTTGACACAAATTATTTACCCAACTTAAAAAGTAATAATATTTATATGTGGTGAATCATATTTATCATTCCATGATATTTAAATTATTATTTAAAAAACAACTTATATTTTTTCAAAATCATTCATTGTGGCCATATTTTCAAATTCATTGTTAGTAACCAAACTAAAATATGATCAAACAAATAGTAAAATAATTTGACTGAGAAAAAAATATGGTGATGAGATTCCGAAGTGAAATTTTAGAAAATTGATGTCTGAAATGGGTACACCACTAATATATATAGGTATAGGGGTGACCGTTAAAATTCCATAGAAATAAACAGTTAAGATTAAAATCCCTTTTCTGATCAATTTATGTTTTCTAACAAAACTATTCACCAGACTATTGTATTGTCGAAATAGATGTACAATAAAATGTTTTAAAAGAAATTCAATAAATTGAAAACATAAAATAATATGTACAATCGATATAAATAAACTAATGTAATGGACAATTATAAAATCATAATGATTAGAAGAGCACCTTTTGGAGTAGAATTGTTTCTTTTATATGAGTAATGTGTAGTTCTTGTTTTTTTTAATAGAAAAAAATTATGATAAAATTTATAAAAAATGTTTTGTCTAGAAAAATGTTGATTTTTTTTTATTTTTAACACATTTCATTAAATTTTGATTCCTGAAAATTTATATTATGAATTTTAGCTCATATTAATTATATTTTGGAAAACAGAAATGTTTTTAATAGCTTAAAAAAATTATTCTGTAAAATAAAGAACATATGAATACACATTTGAAAAGGTTTTCATTGAATCCCACATTTGACACTAAAAAGGGATATGATTAGGATAATTCATATTTTATCTATAAATCATTATGAATGATTTATGAGAAAATACTTTCTAAAAGAAAACATTTTTATGATAATGGATTATATGCATAAATTTTTCAATTTATGTTTGGTATTTTACTAGTTTGGAATAATGTATTGTGATTCATAAACTAACATAGTATATGCCATTTTTTAGAAATGGAACCTAGTGGAAGGAATGGAATCCATATAAATTCAGTTAACCCATGTAGGGATTTCCCTCCTAATCAAGATAATAATAGTGGCTCTAGTGATGAAACCTATGCTGAATAGCTTATAACCAACTAGGAAAACTCACTCAGTTTACAAAAAACATCCTTACCTGTATGGAGCTCCTTGATCCACAATACAGGGGATAATTTTTATAACAATTCATGAAGAAACAACCATAAAAATTAAATGGGACTACAAATCCACTACTATTTGAGGAATGTAAAATTTCCTTAGTGAAAATATTACATGCTTTTGGGAGTAGTGAAACAGAAAAAGTTTTCATGGTAGTTTATCACCTCACATGATATGCAGATCAATGAGGGCCATTAATTCAAAAAAAAAGGAGGATAAAGAATTAAAAAAATATAAAATGGAGGGAGTTTAAAGATATTTTGATATAAAAATGTTTTTTTTTGTGAACATTGAGTGGATATGGAAAGGAAATTTCAAAGTCTGAGGAAAAAGGAGGATGCAAATATCCTAAAATATGAGGCAAAATTTACACGATTACAAAGGCATGCTATATATTATAGACGTAACCCAGGAAATAAGATTTATAGATTCTTTGATGGTTTAAAAACATTTCTCACTTTAACATTAATCCAACAAAACTTCTCATCAATCAAAGAAATAGTCTCATGTGCTATCAAGAGAGAAATGGAATTCTCCATGTCTATGACTTTAAATCGAAGTAAGAGAAGAAGAGATCTGCTAAACACACTGAAAATTGAAATAAAGGAATAAAAGGAAAAAGTTGAATTTCCATGCTACCATAATTGTGGGAAGAAGCATCCTTGTACATTCCTAAATGGGAAGGGAGTTTGTTAGAAGTTTGGAGAAGAATGCCCCTGAGCCCATGATTGCAAGGAAAAGAAAGAGACTGTCTATGTTGAATGCTGCATTTGTAAACAAATGGGTAATTATGCAAATGGATTTTCTATAATTCAAGGAATCTTATCTTAGAAAAGGCCAAGGGAGAGAGGCCGATATTATGCGATCACAACTGCTAAGGTTGAAGTTCTGAATGATGTGGTGGAATGTACTTTAATAGTTTCCTCAAAGTTAGCCCATGCGTTATTTGGTTATAGATCATCACATTATTTCATATATTTCCAATTTTTAATGAAAAATATATATTTCTAATTTGAATTAACAAGGGAGTTGTCAGTAAAAACTCTTAATGGAAGTATCATTACAACTATGTTTTGTGAATTAGTTATTATTATGGCATATAAACAGTCTTTATCTGTTGATCTCATCATCAAACCCATAATTGAATTTGATATAATCCTCAGTATGGATTGGAATTCAGACCATGATGCGAAAATTTATTGTAATAAAAAAGATGATACAAATTTTTACGATGATAAGGAATCCATTATCTTAAGAACATAAACATAACCATCTAATTATCATCTAGATTCACCCCATATTGGTATAGTAAATTAAATTACTATAGAGTAATAAATTCAAATAACGATGAGTGAGGAAAATATTTTTCAAATAGAATAAGTACCTATTGTGCAAGAATATGTTGATGTGTTTCTAGAGGATTTACCTAGACATCATCTAGAATGAGAAATTTAATTTTCCATAGACTTAGTTCATGTTTCATGGTCTATATCGAAGACCCCTTATAGAATAACCAAAATGTGGAATTGGCGGAACTAACGAAACAAATAGAGGAATTATGTAATAATGGGATTATTCACCATAGTTTTTCTTCATGGGTGTCCCCTATTATTTTTATTAAGAAGAAATATTTATCTATGAGTTTGTGCATTGACTATTGGTAGATCAATTCTATAACAATAAAAAACAAGTATCCCCTACCTCAAAATGATGATTTATTTGATCAACTTCATGGAGCTCAATATTTTTCAAATATTGACCTGCGATCTTAGATATCATCAGTTGTGCATGAAGAAGGAAGACATTCCAATGAAAACATTTTGAACCAGTTATGGTCATTACGAGCTTACAATAATTTCATTTTGACTGATTAATGCACCCTTTATTTTCATGGATCTAATGAATAGATTTTTCAAGGAATATCTTCATGAATTTTTAGTGGTTTTTATTGATGATATCATTGTATAATCCAAAAGCTATGAAGATCATGAAAATCACTTGCACACTATTATGAAAATTCTTAGAAGAAATGAATTTTATTGGATGTTTAACAAGTGTGAAATATGGATTTAGGGAATTTATTTTCTAGGAAAATTGTATATAAGGATGGATTCTCTGTTGGTCCTTCAAAGACCTGGACAATCCATGAATGTCCAGCACCGATGAGTATAATTGAGGTATACATCTTTATTGGGTTTTCATGTTACTATTAGCATTTCTTCTAAAAATATTATTAATTATCTAACCCATTAACCAATATCACACATAAAGGGGTTAAATTTGTTTGGAGAAAAGAGTGTGAAGAATGTTTTGAAGAATTGATGCAAATATTAGTAAATGATCCTATCTTGACTCTACCATCTTATAATGATGGGGTTGTTATTTATAGTGATTCTTCAAAGAAAGGACTTGGTTATGTCCTTACGTAGAATGATAGAGTTATTGCCTATGTGTCATGGTAGCTAAAAATTAATGAACCAAACTAACCTACTCATGATATTCAGTTTTAAGCAGTAATATTTACTCTGAAGATATGGAGAAACTATCTCTATGGTGAAAAATTTGAGATATATACTAATCATAGGAGTTTGAATTATATTTTATCACAGAAAGAACATAACATGAGGAAAACAAGATGGATCAAACTACTCAAGGATTATGATTGCAAAATACACTATATCTTGGGGAAGGAAAAAAGGAGGAAATTGGTTTGATTAGAAATGATCATGAGTTATGAACAAGATGGGATCTGAAAGGGAACCTATGTTGATGGATATAGTAAAGATGGATATGGGAATAATAAAGGAAGGTGAAACATCAATAATTTTTCAAATGGTTTCCTATCCATCATTACTAGAAAGGATAAAATGTTCTCAGACTCTTGATGAGGAGTTTGAAAATAAAATTAAAGATGGGAATGATGGTAGATTTATCAAATTCATATATAAAGATGTAATTTTCAAATTTGGGAAAAAGATTTGTGTTACCGATATACCTGATCTAAAAAGGTAATTGTTGGATTATTCTCATGGCTCTAATTTCCCTATACACCATGGTAGGAAAAATATGTATAGGGATTTGAAGGAACATATTTTTATGGTACAACATGAAGAAGGAGATTTCTAATTATTTGTCAAGATGTATGGTTCGTCAAAATTTGAAGGCAAGAAGATATCATACCTTAGGAGTCATGCAACCTCTTCTCATACCTGAGTGGAAATGGGATGATATTACTATGGAATTTTTTATGGGGCCACCAAAAACTTGTAGGAGGATTGATGCAATATGGGTCACTGATGATCATATTACCAATTAAGCACATTTTCTTTCTATAAGATAAGATTTACAACTTGAAAATTTAAAAATACTATATATTAATGAAGTTTTAAGACTTAGTGGGGTACCCATATCAATTTTTTCTAATGGTGATCCCCATTTTACATCAAGATTCTGGAAAAGTATTTAAACAGTCCTAGATACTGAAATTCGTTTAAGCACTACCTACCACCCTCAAACCGACAGACAATCAGAATGGACTATTCAAACCATAGAAGACATGTTGAGATATTGCTAACTTGACTTTCAAGTTATATGGGATCAGTATTTATGTCTCGTAGAATTTTCCTATAACAATAGCATCCATTCAAGTATTCAAATGGAATCATATGGAGGGTTATACAGAAATAGATTTCTCACACCAACATGTTGGGATGATGTCTATGAATGAGAACTCATTGGCACAAAACTTGTTAAGGAAACAATGGAAAACGTGAAGATTATCAAAATGCACATCAGAGAACCTCAATTTAGGAAATATAGATATGTTGATAACTAAAGGAAGGAATTTGAATTTATAGTATGTGATTATGTTTTCATGAAGGTATCTCCATGGAATGTTGGTATAAGATTTTGTATGAAGGGAAAACTAAGTCCCATATACATCAGACCTTTTGAAATTCTTTAACAAATTTGATTTGTAGCTTACCGTTGGACAATGCCGCCATGTCTCTCCAAAGTTCATGATGTGTGCCACATATCACTATTGAAAAAATACATGCCTGACCAAGCGCATGTACTCACCTATGAAGAATTAGAACTAGAACTCGATCTCTCTTATTATGAAAGTCATATCAATATTTTTGATACTATAAAACATGTGTTGAGAAACCAGATGAATCGTCTAGTAAATGTTCTTTGGAAGAACTATAAAAAGGTAGAGGAAACCTGGGAACTTAAGGAACATATGATGAATAACAACTGAAATCTTTGTATGTAGTAATATTATATATTTTTTGGGAGAAATTATTTGAAGGGCGGATGAATGTGACACCCCATGATTCCACAATTTGTTTCTATTTGAATAATAAAATAGCTTTGGTTATATGAAAATTCGAGTTTTATCACAAAATGACCCTTCAATATGACCATTTAAAAAGTAGTTATGAATTATAATACCCACTTTTTAAAATTATATAAATTTTATTTTTGAACATGGAATTCATTTTTGGATTTGGAATATCAAAATTATATTAGGGTGAGTTTCTGGTACCGTCTTTTACCCACATTCTAGGAACAATTTCAAATTTTCATAAAATGTAATTTTAACACTTCTATGAATTGAATTTTAAAAATCTGAGAGACACATTTTATATTATAAAGTAAAATTTGCTTCAATTGGATGATTTTTTTTGTGAATAGTAACATTTGAATTTTATTTACTACAATTAAATGTAAATAGGGTAAGTAAAGGTAAAAATGATATTATAATCACCCTAACACATGTCCTAAATCTATTGGATAATTTTATTTCGGCCCAAATCAACCTTAGGAAAAATATATGATCCTTTGTGATCCAATTTAATTATATTAAAACATTTATTATATTTTATTTAAAGAACATTTAAAAGTGATAAGTTAAAATTCTAATAACTAAAACATTTTTATATAGGGTTATATATAAGATAAATATGAATATGAATTTTAATTATAAATATAAAAATAATTACTACAACATTTCATTTTTTTATAATTTTTAGACATTAAATAATTTAATTTATTTAGGACACAATGATGATGTAGTAATTTCCTTATTAATGAAAGACTAAAATAACTGAAGTTATAAATATTAAAATAAATATAAATTGATTTTTTGATGAATTCCACGAACTTATTAGGATAAAATGACATGTCAGGGTTGAATAAATTTTTTTTCAATTTAAACTTGTTCATTTGAATTTTACAAAAACCAAATACTAAATAGGGTAAAAGTTGACATAAATGAGTTTTTAAAAAAATTACTATTTTCTTAAAGGATATAATATTTTTAAAAATATAAGGATCGAACAAATGACTAATGTAATGATAGATATTTCATGAAATAACCACTTGATGTTTTCTTGTCATTTTATAGTAATTTTATTGACCATGTATTATAATAATACAAGAAGATGTGGTAAAAGATAAACTATTTAAGTAAAAGTTAAATCTAAAATACAAGGTTAATATTTTAACATAAAACTGTCTAAAACATATTTTTTGAGAGTTTTTGAACCCATTAACACATTTTATTCGAAATAAATCCATTTTGCGCAATTAGAAACTAGAAATGATTTTATAATAAAATAATATTTCAAGCTTGTCCTAAAGTGACCCACACTTCTCTTATAAAAGGGTACTTCCCCTTATCTTATGTCCACACCTCAAATTCCATTTGTCTCAGCAAAAACCTTATAAAATATCCTCCCAAATACCATAAATTAAACATAGAGGCACTACTTTGATCATAAATCCAACCTATGGAGGCCTAATGTTCAAATCAAAAGGAAGCACCTGAAGAAGAGGTAATTATTTCATCACCTCTATCAATGTTATTTTCTTCTTCCACTTCCACTTCATTTGTTGTTTCCATGCCTAAATAATAACTCTATTATATTCTACATACATTGATGTTAATCTAAATATGGTAAAACTATATTCAGTATTCTATCCATTCGATGAATGAAAAAGTCACCATACATGCAAACATACGGCTTACCGTCTCCACATTGTGGTGTAGTTGGTTATTCAATACATATTTATTTGGATGGGTATAATAATGAGTAAAATTGATTTAAATAATAAATATAACATTTAAATTAATCTATATATATATTATACCATCCAATTACGTACTATTTAAACACTACTAGAAATATATTATTGCTCATGCGTACGTACGTCTTACCGTCTCCACGATGCAATGAGATATAGTTCCCATAAAAACCATTCAATAATAAATTACATTTTATGATAAAAAATAAAGTTTAAGAACTTAATATCATTCTAGATATGAATCAAATACATCCTATCCAAAAAAAACATGATTTAAGTATCAAAACATATAATGGAAAATGAATCAGTTAACACTCGAAACAATGATTCTACTAAAATATTATTAACAAAGCAACATTCTAGGATTATATATGATATCATGTTTATGTATACGGTTCTTTTGAATTTAATAAAAATTATATAAATATTATATACGAGGTTAACATATCATCAAATAAGGAAAAGTACAAGGTAATGGTTAATTTTACAATCTCTTTATTATCTGAGGTTGTTTTTACATAAGTATCTTATGGGACTTCTTTCTCACCCACATACATGTTTCATACAAATGTATTTCAAAACATTTTTACTATATATAAGACTATGGGTTAATGTAATTTATACCCTTTTTTTACTTTTTATAAAATAGTTTTATAAGAATCTTTCTGTCATTTTGAAAACAGGTTTCTTTATGACCATTTCAAAAAATAAAGGAATGAATGTTTTTTAACTTATATGGCAGGTGCAACCATTTTCCACCATTATAACACCTTCGAATCAACCCTTACAATATTATAAGAATATTTTCAATTTAAAGGTTTTCTTTATATTAAAATTTTTCAAAGTAGGAAGATTTATTTAAATAAAATATTTTTTGGATTGATTTCATCTATGTCAACATCCTTTGTTGGAGTTTATGCTTGTTTGACGTTTTTTTTATTATGATACAATATACCAAACTAAATTGATGGTTTTGTGATTTGTTTGACTGTGGATGTTATATTTTTATACCATTCATGTTTCATGGTTAAAGTATTAAAATTTCCTATGCTTGTTTTAATATAAATGCTTATGTTATGTTTCAACAATTTCATATCAGTAATTCAATGGATGTAGTAAGTGACAAGAAAGGCCCGCTATATCCCCTTGATGCATTGGTAGGTCTAGTGAGACAAAATAGTGTCTGGGCACAAGGCCTTGAAAATATTGTTATTTTTTTCATGGAACGAGGCATTGACTATGTGGTTATGATATCTAGAATTATTCATTCCATCATTATGAAATTAGCTACTGATATTACATATGATTATTCGACTAGTTAAATATCCTTGTGAATAAGTAAATGGCATTATTTGACTTTGATTTCTCATATTGTGCTAAAGTTTTAATTTTAAAAGGACTGTTCTTCAGTATTATACATTGAATTAAATGGTTATTCTTGTTTATGATATATTTTGTTATATTGTTATCCTTGTTGTGATTTTGAGCTCTCCCCTTTCTAGGTTTTATTTTTCCCATGATGGGATGAATTATAATACAACTGACCTGCATGGGTAGGATAAGGGATATGAGTTTGTAAAAATGAGTCACTATCTTTCTTTTTTTCATTTTATAATGTAATGGAAAACATATTTATGTATCTAGTAATTCCAAGGCTACTAAACTGACTGGTATATCGGGACATGGTCCCTTGTGATCATGCAATTGTTAGGTATTAATGCACAGACTCTAGGTAACTAGATTCAATGCATTACAGTTACAACATGGATGGTATGACCTCTTCTTTAATCACTGAGGAATTCGGGAGGAACTTTATGTCATATATGAGTTCGCAGATGATAGTTTCTCTAGTGATCTGAGGTGTGAGGGGAACCTAGGAATATATCAAACGAGACATGGGGAGGACTTCCATGTGGAGTAACATTAGAACAGAGAGGCCATTGTATTGGTTGGCAAATGTATGTGGTGGACCTTTTCTAGAGCTGGTGAGAACATGGTGAGGACCCCCATACCAGGTGCCTATTTCACAAGGAGGACCTCTATGCTGATCATTAGCAAAGAGGGGATGACCTCCACATTTAAGGGAAGTGGACCGGAGAGGACCTCTTATAGAGAAGGTGAGAACATGGAGAGTAACTTCATACTAGATATTTGTGGCATGAGAAGATGTTATATACTAATGGTTGCTAGAGTGGGTATGACCTCTTTGGAGTTGGTGAGAACATGGGGAGGACCACCATGATAGATGACTATGTCATGAGGAGGACATTTATATTTATGGTCAATGGAGAGGGGAGGAACCTTGATAAATCTTGTGGTGGTACATGGGGGGCCTATGTACTGAATCTCATTTTCACATGTCTTCACGTGATGGCTATTGGATGCACTGAAAATTTAATGATTCAACCCAACCAACCTGTGGGGTATCATAGGTATAAATCCCATTTCATCATTTAAGCAACCCTATTATACAGTAAATGTAACTTTTAGTATGCACTGGTGGTTCCATGGCCCACTGAATCTGTGGAAGAATATGCCCCCTAATAGGTGTATTCCTGAACTTTCTCTCGATGTTGTCATTAGGTCCTCCAATTTAGTGGACAAAGAACATATGATTTTTATCAATTAGAGGTGGAAGATAGAGCTTAATATAGGGTGGATGCCCAAAATAAGGGTTTCACACTCACTTGTAACATCTAAGCCCATGTGATTACTGATCAGTGTTATAAAACCAGAGGAATCAATAGACAATATGGTTGTGTCATGAAGGATTTATTGGTGAGGGATAGTGTGGGGATTACTTTTAGAAGAATCCAATGTATAAATATCCAAAAGGGAGAAGAACATAGTGGTGATAGTCCCACATGACCATCTACCCTATAGTAATTTCATATGGATGAGGAAAGGAGGATAAAGAGTGCTACCCTTTTCATGGAAGGCAAGGGGATTTTACTAGGATGGCGGCCCCTCCCCATAGGTAGATGTTGTTAAGGGAAAGGATGAAGCATTCCATGTGAGGAAGATCTAACTCTCATGGAAATGAGTATGAATAGAGAATGGATGAGGCGGGACACCCCATTTTGATTTCACAAGTTGAGGCTATAGATTAATGTCATGTGTTGAGGATGAGGGTAATTAGTAATTTAACATCCGACATAATGGATGGTGGGATCATTCCTCACCAATTGGAATTAAATGATTAATATACACCCGCAGATGGGGAAGAGAAGAAATTAGAAATTCTATAAGTGATTTGGGTGGAGGAGTTTTCACTCATGGGGTCCACATAAGTGTGACTATTCCAAAAAGTAAGATCCATTATCTCAACTATGAGAAAAATCTATAGGTATAGAAATGAATCATGGGAAAACGTATGAGGGACCAGAAAAACACTTTTTCTAAGCATGGGGGCTGTACAAAGAGTCTCTTTCAAAAGAAATGTGCACTTCCAATAGGTTCATTGTGGATCATGGGTAATTTTTAAAGGAAAGGGCCTCACTAATCATGGGGCCCCATCCTTAACAAAGAGTCCTTTCATATTAGAAGAGTGCTTCACGATGGTTTATTTCATCATGAATCCTGAAGAAATATGAATGGGCTCCCTCCTTTTCTTAGGGTGGAGGGATTTGTGAAACGCATCCCTACCATAGCTAGAGGCTATGAGGAATAAAGAAAATAATTGATCTCAATGATCATGTACCTCGGGCAATCAATTTTTTGGTAATGTTTGTTGTTTTTGGGAGGTGTGTGAGATTGGAATCTAGAAGATGAAAGGTTAGGTTAATAATGCTTTTGAGGTGTGGGTGAGTCACATATTTATAGGAAATGAGGCTTGTGATGATTACAGTGCATTCTTCAAAAAATGATGTCATGAAGCAGTGGGGCCCCATCAAACTCATAGAGGATTCATGAAAGATGCTTGCATTTTCATGTGGATCATTGTAATCATAGAGGTACCATCAAAGATGTTCGTGAATCTTTGAGATCATCATACTCATAGAGATACACTAATATTCCATCATGCGCATGTTGTAAAGGGGTCTCCACCAAGGAGCTTCATGAGGCAGACTCCTTTGATGAATTTTGGGTCTATTTGAGCCCAAATTGGTTTCAAACCAGTCGAGTATTTAAACATATCTCCTTTAGCACTTATTTTGGTGAAAAAATGTCCCAAAATTTATTCTATACCAATAAACCTTAATTATATAGAAATATATTAATGTCCTATATCACTTAGTTAGATTCATGTTCATGATGACTTATTTCAGATTGATATTCCTAGAAATTGTGCGTAAATAAACCCAGTAGGACTCCACCAATGGGACCTTAGATTAAATTATGAATGTGTATAAAGGTGGATGAATAAATAAAAAAATAAGTGAATAAATTAAAAAAAAAACCTACCTGGTCGTCATATACTAACTAGTATTCTTGGATGCCTAGACTAACCAACTGTTGATCTTTGCAGTAAAGAAGGTCTATTGAAAACTTTAAAGAAACATCAACACATATCACAACCTTTATCACATTGTTCATGGAACATAAAGAACCATGTCCCATAACTGATCACTTAATGGAGGTAAAATCAGCACACCATGTCTTCCTTGTAGGATATAAGGGCGTTATCCCAATACATCAACACATCCCTATAAACATTAATGATGTCACCACAACACAGTGACCCATCCCTTTAGACTATCGGTAAGTATCCTAATGTAGTATTCTATATAAAATAACATTTATAAAAAGGATAAAAATAAGGTTCAATTCCATCCAATCCCTTATAGCATCTAAGAAATCCATTTTATCCCCAAATAATCCCAAACAACTCTCCCAATGTCAGAATTACTAGGTGGAAAACCCCTATATCACTCAAGAATCAAATATGAATAAAAAAATGAACAATTATATGGCCAATGAATCACCCTAAAAATGGGATTACACTTATTATAGAGAAACATGATCACATTATCAATAGGGATAGAAGTATCACAGGACTACACACCCAGCTACATGGAATCAATACATTAAAAACCATGTTAATGATGTAAAATGGAAATGAATTATCACCTTAAGTGTGATTAATGAAATTTGCTAAGAATCACCAACAAAATCATGCACGACACACCTAATACCAAATAAAAATCCCAAAAATTGACATTAGGTTTTATGAAAAAGATGAAATGGAACAAGAAGTATCATGTATCTTGGGCTAAGAAAACATTAGATTTATGAAGAGTATATCATCACAATAAATGATGAAGAAAAATTTAATGAAAATGGAGAAGGGAACCAAATACTTCAAGGGGCATCTTCAAATATCCAAAAATAAAATATGGTGGCTATTGAATTAATGGGAGTAATTTAAATGGATTTTAGTGGGATGTTACAAAAATAACCCTAAAAACTACCTAGGCACTCTTTCACAACATGAAACATTTTTTTATACAATGATCCACTTCAGGTAGAACCCCTGAGGTTTTATAATGACATTAACATGGCATGAAACTTATCTCACATAATGAAATCATTCCTATAGCTCTATATCATTTGTAAGTTGTACTTTTTCCTCTCGAACCCACTCCCATGATACCTTGACACCCCAAAAATCTAAAAACTAGTATACCTCACATGATTATAATGATAGATAAACAATAAAATATATAAAATATGATGGGTATTAAAAAAATCTAATAATGATGTGTTATAATTCCTGTGATGTGTCTCTAGGGGAATCATATGAGATCTAGGCTCACTATACATGGATATTTTAGTCCGACCACCAATATTTCTCATCGATACATCCATGTTTCCTCAAAACATGATTATGAGTCATTGCCATCCCTCACATTACATTCCAATTTTGGTTCATGATCCACACAAGACATTCCTCAAATATATAATTTTCTTATAAGTCAACATCATAACCATAAATATTGTGTTTAGGATAAGGATTATACCTACATAGATGAGACACAAAGAAAACATAATTTTTATCTCAATTTCCAAGATGAAGATCAGACTAGTAAGGAATTATCCAAATGTGTTTCAAAATATTGAACCATCCCATAAAATGTAGTTCTACTTTCCCCTGCTTCCTTAAATAAAAAATCCCCAACCAAGGTGACACACAAAAAACTAACTAATTATCCATGATACAATCTAAGGGTTTTCACATACAATCAGTATAAGAAAATTGAATACTGTGAGTGGTAAAAATCTAATTCTATACCAACCACATTGAATCCAATATATCTTACCCAAATGTCAGTATGATCAAAAACGACTCACCACATCAATTCAACATAAAAAAATGAAACATTTTACCATAAAGAGCCTAAAAATGTGACATATGAATTGCGACCCTTAATACGTTGTTTTATGGGAATTTTTCCAAATCCATTTGGTCATACTATGAAAATATAAAACCAAGAAAACATTCTCTAAGAAAAATCCTTATGACCCAGATAAACCTCTTTGACAGACTATCTCTCTAGAAGTGATATATTGTGAACAACTATCACTATGATCCTAAGGACTTTTTAGGACTTTCCAAAATCATGATGTAAAATAGGAATCCCAATTTTACATGATACCCATAGGAACATAAGGTAACAAAACTATTTATCTCACAAAATCTCTTTACGAATAATCCAAAAATTGAGTCTCCTTAATTGGTATGAAGCATTCAACCTTCATTAATTGATCAAGATCTACCCACATAGCATCTCAACACTATAGAATCCTTAATTTTCCAATGATGATGTTTTACATCACCTCATCTTATTCTCATATTGGAACTAATAGAGGCTAATAAAATCCAAAAGTTAGAGGGTTCCTTTCCATTACCCTCTGATTGGTATGGAAATCAGGGACAAGCCCTCCAACATTCTTATTTATACCTCACAAACAAAAATGATGATTCATATAATGAAACATATTGTTGAACACAAGCTATGCCACCCACTGTGAGGAATTGAAGTCTATCGGAAAAAAATCCCCCATAGATATTAGAACCCTAACCATCTAATGGATATATATAATGTCATTCCAATCAAAGGACCATAAAAAACAAGATAAACTATTAACAATTGTTCTTGCATAACCTGAAATTTGGAATGAGAATCCATGAATGACTTCATTCATTCCACTAAAGAGGATGTAATGATGACATTTCAAAAATTCAGAATCCTATAATCATAGGGTACACCCACATTATAATATTATATTGATCTCATAACATTAAATTCGACCTCTCATTTCCATATCCCAGGTTCATAATATTTTATACCAAGGGAAACAACAATAACTTTTACCTTACCTATATAATATGAAACCTTAAAATAAAATTCTAACTAGAAATAAACACATAATATCTAATTTAGGATTAATTATCACTGATAGATGATATATCATAAGCATCTATTTTCAATGTTTATGATAAAAGTCTCATTTAAGTGATAATGATAAAATACTTTTTAATTGTGGACCATTGTAGCTAATTCTAGATAATGAGTATTGTTTCTCTACTCCTGGGATCATAGATGATGTGACCCATATGTGACCACCCAATCACATTGTATCAAATATAACCACAAAAAAACTCATATATCCTCATATTAATCTTTATTATTGATCCCCTGTTGTGATATATTTTAATATGATGATATATCATCATCCACATCAACTATATGAGATCCACCTCACACTGATCCATCCATATGAACTTCACTACCTTTTTTGTTATCATAGTTATTATAGTTTCCAAATATGAAAAATATTAGATGAAAAATCTTTAATACCCAGTTAAATCGAGTAAAATTGATATTTAAAATAAATTACAAGGATTTGTATAAGTCATATTTTTTTCACACATTCTATTAATCAATTGTTATTTCCACCTCAAAAACAATGTTCCCAAGGAAGCATACATTCTTAGTCAAGAAGTAAAGCATTGGAAAATTTCCATATACCCGATGAACTCAGTTTCTTAACAAGGTAAAATCAAGATTCCTAGTATGTAATTATACTGTTAGTGAGTACACCAAGATATCTTCTAGAAATATCATGATATAGGAGTCAAATTAATGTTGCATTACATGATTCATGTGATCAAAAAACACTAATAACACAATCACTAGATATAATAAAATCATCATATAGTCATAAAAACCATACCAACTATTGAATTATGTTTCTAGTATACCACTGGGCATGAACTATATCATATGATGCCCATATTATAGATCAATCTTGGAGAACCATCGAGCTTCCCTCATCAGATCAAAAAAATTTATTGATCCTCAAAAGATGATATATGATTTTCATCATGACTTCTTTTATTTTTTTTGTAATCTACATATAGTCAAACTATTTTGTAAATATTGTTATGAATTATACTAGGTCACACCATTGATATGTTCTTGGGTAAATGAAGCCCTTTACCTTCAGTTCATGAAGAGGAACCTTAATATCTATTAGAAAAATATGTGTCAAATGATATGGGGGAATCAATATTGACTATAAACCCAAAATGAGTTAAATATCAAACATAATCCATCCTTTTAGGAGGTAATTATTAGAAATATTCTAGAATTATAACTTTTTAATGATCCACCATAAGGAAAAAATGGTTATAACCACCAAATTCTCTATAAGAATCATACCCTCTTCCTGTGTTATAGTGGCCCAAATATGACTAAGGCATGGTCATACTATTAAAACCTCTAGGTTCCATTCCATTATAATAGTTTAATCAAATCCATTAGGGTAGTTAAAATTCACCCATCTCAAATAAAAATCACTGTGATATCAAAAAACACATAAACCAATCCATCCTTAAGATTACATCAAAACTGGGAATCTATAAAATATGAAAATACCATTGATGTTCGTAACTTGTAACCACCACAAACCACTTTGGGTACCTCTGATTATGGTATACCATCTAATTAAGAGTTTTATCAGTGGATAAAAACCTATCAAAAATCCATTAGAATATCTAAATAAGAATCCAATTGGGGATAAGAAAAAAAAAGTGATTCCCCAGTATCAAACAAAATAGTAGTGAAAATTAACATAACCAAAACCATACCTATAATAAAAAAAGGATTCTCTAAACTAAATTCTTCAGGACAATTTAATCCAAACACCCTCTAAGACATAGATCCAATACCCTACTCCAATGACAGATGGTTCACTAATGAAACTGAACCTTCAGGAAAAGGAAACTACTTCTCATGAGATCCTCAGGCTGCTCTATATGTATACCACACAGGCATATCACTATTATCTAACAATGGTTCACTAGATTGAGCTATCAAGGACTATGTCCGCAATGAACCTATATCCATAGTTTACTAATAGAATCATAAATAATATCATTATATATAACCCATTTTATTAAAATAATAGAACTCCCTTACTTAACTATTATAAATACTGTGATAATTTCTACTTTCTCCACATTCGATGAATAATACAAGATTACCCCATAAAGGTTTATTATATGAACTCATACAATTTTCAAAATTGCTATCACCACTTTATAACATCTCCTTGGATATCATCTTCCTATTTCTAAAATAATAACATAAAAAACCTACTCAGAAGGCCACCACTATAGGATGGAGGAATCCATACTACCCTATCCTATAATAATAACTTCATAATGGTGACTTCCTTAACACAATCATCAACATACAAGGTTTTGTGAAATATATATACCCAACACCACTTATTAGGAATAATGCCTATCTCAATCTTTCATGTATTATGGGACTCCTTTCTAGCCAAAAGAGGAGAAAAATGGACCAGATCCCCAAAATGGGTCACATAGTTAGCAACCATTTTTACCCCTTATTAGTGCTACAAGAACTCTCAATATTACATTATCCTCAATTATTTTTTGAATAATTACACAAAAAATATTTTCTTTGGATGCTTCTCACATTAGAGCCCCAAGACTCTGAGCCTTGACCATTTTGAACCACCACATCCAGGGATTTATTTATAAGAAATTATACAGAGATCACAAAAGGATCATTAAGATTCAATAAAAGGGAAAATATGAATTTAATTATCTCTATCTAGTATTTTACACCCTTAGGACCACCTATGCATTGAAATGATTGAGGGTGTTGTATCTTGAAATTCCAATTGAAATTCACTTCCATAGGACCTACTTACTGGTAAAATATATCTCCCACTAACTTTATGTTGAAGAAAAATCACTATGGAGGCTCTCCTAAATGAACCATATAACTTTTATATAGATATTTCATTGATTGACCATCCTGAATGTCTCGAGGTAAAATATGAAAATATCATACTCTATGAGAGTCATCACCCTTTTCCATAGGCAAAACAATGTGATGTTGATGATGTTAAATTATCTAAAATTAAAAAGATAACCCAAACATACATTTATCAACTTATGTATTGAAAATACTTGAGAAACTGAAAGCTATTCACACCCACAATTTTCATTGGAAAGACAATCTAGATTATCCTACAACAACAAAACATATCACAATAAAAAAATCCATGAAATTATCCCATATAAATGTACCTATAAAGTATTAATAATCACATATACATGATAAAATATATATAGGAATCGGTTAAATTAATTAATGGTCACAAATGATGTATTTGAGGAAAAACCAAATATATGATTTTGGGCATTTAATTTTTCTAAACCAATATAAATTATAGAAAATGTAGAATATTACTTGTGAACCAACATACCTAACTATGATTCAAGAACTCATACACCCATTCCATTCAATCTAGGGGGAAATATCATAATCCATAACTACACATTCATACTCTAGAATAACATGAAACAATAACATAAAAACCAAAAAAATCACTCCCACTTCCCCAGAAACTATACAGTGTACTACAAAAGAATGGTAAAATCCTAATAATAGGACCTACCTAAGTCTTATCCATAATATCTATATTCTAGAATACCCCTAATAATTTAAAGAAAATAAAATTGTATTTTACACCATAATATAACACCATGAACCAATTCACCTAGAATAAGATAAGTTGTTAAATGTCATCATGCATACCTATACATATAGAAAATGATTTGAATGAGTAGAGAGGGAATAAATGTGTTTATGTGGAGACTCTTCCAAAATTATAAGGTGTACATTAGTGTAGCTCATAAAATATGGAAATAAAAATTTTATCAACAATAAAAAAAAGAAACAAATATCAATATCATTACATGCTATAACATAATGTAATACTATATTTTCTCTATATATAATTAAAAGAGATATGAATATGAAGTATTTTGATATAAAAAAGGAAAAGGGAAGTAATGTAACAGTTCTCAATGTGTATCCCAATATCACATATATCCCAGTCCATCAGAACCTACATAGTAATATGTCATAAGGACATTTTCCCCAGCAAGATCACTTATCATGAACATTGCACATGAATCAAGATTTCAAAGTCAGGTGTGAGAATAAATCTGGTATGAATCCACCTAGAGATCCTCTGTATAAATTTAATATGTTTAAAAAGGTGGTTTCAACTACTATAAATAAATTAAAAAACAAACAAAGAACCATTACAGTTATCATGCACTAACCCATTTCCAATGAAACTATTGTTTTAATGCTTTATATTCATATGAGAAGGATGGTTTTTATGAACATCAAAAAATATTTAGCACACTTCCCATCCTTTATCACATATTTCAATGCCTTTTCATGCACCCCATACCTTCCCAAATAACTAAAGGGGGTCTGATGAGCATACTAATAAATTCATTTGATCTTTATTGAGGTCACCTAAACACATTGAATCATCCCTTAATAATCTAGAGAGGTTACCTCCGCACACTATACCATGCCTATAGTCTAAAGGGAGGTCACATAATGTTGTAGTCATTATGTAACAATATTTATCAATTTCCAATGAAAACATTGGAAAAGACCAACCCAACTGTTGAATCGTTTATAAATTCAATACAATCCTTAACTGAGCCCAAATGTATATCTCAATTTCACATTTTTTAGGTAAAAATTCAATACATTACTAAAGAATTAAAGTGTAATTTCCACATTAACTATGAAATTCATGTACCTCCCCCTCTAAGGGGTCTAATATGTCAACAATGACCACCATGGTCACTTAAATACCATAGGTATAAGTCTCATTGGGCCACACATACATCCACATGAAATATATACATAAAAATGCATAGAAAATATATAAAATGATAAGGAATTTTTACCTTAAGAATTAAAATGGTAAATCATGATGAATTCCCAACTAAATTGGGCCCATTAAACCAAATAACTAAAATAATCTCCAAAATCATATATTTGTGTTATATAAAAGGTTAAATATTATGAAACAATAGGAAGAAAGGATCATAAGATAAGACGAAATTTGATTTAATGAGGGGATACCACTATAATGAACATATCTTCACAATTAAAAGAATATATAGAAGGTAGTCCATTTCATTTGGGATAAACCTCATGTATCAAAAATTTGATAAGGGGTATAATGGATGAAATTTGCAATAGTAATGGGATTTTATTTGGAATTTACCAAGAAACACTAAAACCCCCATAGGGTCACTTTAAAGGCATGGACATATTGTTCCCACTATAAAACACTTCATATAGAATCCCCTTGGTTATGGATATAATTATTCATTGTGTCATTACCATTTCACGCCATTAAAGCCTTACTATAGCTCCAAACTAGATGGAGGTCCAAAAAATACTCTAAGTCAATAATTTGAGAAATCCAAAAACCTGGAACGTCCAGAAACAAGTATAATACACATTATTAGGATGATAATAATATAACAATTCACCTAAATATATGAGGGTTGTTAAATACATGGCATTAATTTCTAACAAATTATTGGGAGTTATATATATATTTATTTATAATTCATATTTATATTCATGAAATAATTTATAATAATCCCATATTTATAAAATAGATTCCAGTTGAAGGAACATAAATTATGTCGACACCCATAATCTATTTATATATTATAATCATAGGATTGTTAATTCGGATGGAGATTGAGTTTAGTAGATTATAAATATATTAGGGAAAGTTACAACTATTAACCCTGACTATATAGAGAATCATGTTGATCCAAAACATGGTGAAACAATGATGAATATCTTAATGTGATAAATAACTATATCATTTAATGGTACTTATAATACATTGATTGGGGAATAGTGGATCAAGTCCCCCCAAAACATACTCATTACATTAAGATGATGTGAAAGATAAATGGTTAACATAGAGAATTATTATCTAATTGGGGACACTAAAAATGGTGTTCATAAATTCAAGACATTAAAGATGTAAAAGAGACACTGGGTATGGAATTGGAGATATTTAAGGAATTATTCAATGAATAGTAAATTTCCCATGATCAATAAATTGATTTGGTATATTAAATTTTAAATTTATAAAAGAGATTGTGAATATGTTTCTATGTATGTGGATAACTTAAAATGGTCAGCAATACATCATTTGGGCTATATACAATCTCTAAAAATCTATTTTTTTCATTTATGGGATATAGAAAAAACATTAATGGGTGTTAATAACTCAAACATATTATACATATAAAAATATAGTATATAGATCCCTCTAAGTAAATACGTAATGATTAATGTTTTATATTTTCAATTTGAAGAAAGAGGAAGAGAGTAATAATTATCTCTATGTAAAAATAATTGTATCAAAGGATAATATATAAGAGTTTTTTAAAATTTTATTAATTTTTGAAAGCTACCACCCAAAATTTGATTTAAATTAATGGTATTTATGTTTAAGTTAGGATATAAAGGAAACAATGATCAGGAATTTAGATATAATAATGAATCTTCATATATCTAGGGATTTAACTATAAGAACATTGGAAACAATTTGAATCAATTATTCAAGTATCAAAGAAATATACCATAGAAAAGTCCTAGGTGTATAACCAAGATTTTGTGATTACTACAATAGACATTGAATCACCTAGAAATGAAATTATCGGTCCTATTATTATAAAAAAATGTAAAAAACTGGTTGATTCTAGATATGGATACTATTTTATAAATTTCTCGGACATTGATTCAACTCTTGATAATACGAGGAATAATTTTAAATAAAAGAACATATTGGGAATCTGTTTTAGATGAGAATATTTCATTATTTCTTTGTTAAGATGTATATATATTCCCCAGTTCCACATTAAAAGTTATGACTATGGTTAAATATAATATAACCCATAATTTTCTTGGGTCCAAATAATTTTGATTATTAATGAATTATTATATGAAGTATAAAATAATTTATAATTCCCTAGTGTTTTTGTTTTTAATAAATTATATTATGTCTAATTCATTATGGTATATCTTTGGTTCTTGTCTTTAACTCCCACTCACATTTTAAATTACAGTAAAGGGATAATTAAAATAAGAATAACCCTTTATTATTTTTTTTGGATTTTATGATCCATTAAAATTTCATTTTGATGCTTATATAATGATAAACTCATCATGTTTATTCATCAATAATATTTTGACATGGATAAGTGGAAAAATATTTATTGACACAAAAACAACCGATTAAATTATTGTTAGAGGATGAAAATAGTTCAAGTATATTTTTTTATATCACTTATTTAGATGGTAAAATAATATCTCAATATCAATTATGAAAATGAAAAATATATCAATTTTTATGGTGAAAAAAAACCTCTAATATATCTTGGTATTCCTATGGATACCAGTTCAAAAGTATGATTCCTATAACTGTATATACATAATTTTACAAATATTTTATAAAAATTTAATAATAAGATTCCTTGTAGTACCCTAGGAATTATTTTCAAGATAATATATAAATATATACATGATATTATATGTGTATTAAGATACACTCATTGTGGTGAGAATAAATTAAAATATAAAGGATTAATTATATTTAAGCGGTAGAATGTAACTTCCAAAATTTACCACAAATATATTTAGGAATTGTCATTATAATTCTAAAATGGTATTGTCAAATTAATTTGTTTTTGTATTGAACAATATTAACCAAGTATTTATGTATATACAAAACATCTATTTTTTTGCTTTATTTATTTTGTACACAATAAAATGTTTTTTTTGTAAAATAGATATCCCACATGTTATGATACAACCCATCAGATCCCATGAGGTCGTAGGGCTTAGTCCCTTGACAGAAGTTCAACAACAATGAAACCCCTACCAATAGTTTGGATTCTATTCATCTCCCATATTATATAATTTTTATATGAATTATAATATTTATATCACTATTATCATGATTTTTTGACATATATTGTTTTATTACATTGTAGTTTTATTTTCATATCACTAGGGTAATGAAGTCATTATAATATAATGGTAAAAATAATAAGATACAAATTTCCCTGTTATAAGTTTATAAAATATTTAATGTAATTTAATATAACATTTTTTGTGAAACATATGATGAAGGCTTAAATTTATTATTTAAAATTAATATTAAATTATCCAGTATTTTTAGTTAAATTTGGCCCCATTTGATTTCCATTTTTTTAATATATTCAATGAGCATATTTTAATAGTAAAAAATTTCTTTGAAAACATTACATAATAGGTATTATAAAACAAATAAAACTAAGAAGCATTTATATTAATATTTTATTCCTAATATTAATCATGTTTTCTTATCCCTAATATTTTTATGTTTTATATTTAATTATTTATAAAGGTAAATATATAATTTACATATTATTGTGATAATTATATACAACGGTTGATGCACTATAACCATTTTCTCAAATTTTTAATTAAAATACAAATGATACATAATTAGAAGAAAAATTTCATAATATGTAAATTTTTTACTTGTATAAATAAATAATTATCAATTATATAATAATATAGGGATAATAAAAAAGGTAAATAAAATTACTCATAAAAAAATAAATAATCTTTATTCTCACTCATAATTCACTTTTTTTGAAAATCCCTAAATCTCAACGAGGTCTAATGTGGTGGTGAGGTAATTAATCTCAAGTAACTCCATGTTTATAGTCCTATTGAATAGAACCCATAAATTATAAACAATAATATTATCACTGGAATTCCCCTTACTATCCATGATACTTGCCACCATATTCCCTTCCATCCATGTGTGACTTAACTCAGCCTCAAAACCAATGAGGAACCTATATTTTCTAATTAGATAGAAAAGATACCAATGAACATTAGAAATATCCCAATGTAATCCAATGAGATGATTGGAATCCTATTCCACCACTCAAATACAAATGTTTTTGAGAGAACATAGAGAGAGGCCATTTTACAAAGCTCTTATCTCCTCCCCAATGGAATCACCCACCCCGTAATAGGCAGTAACACCATGGATAACTAAGACTTTTATAATGTGAAACCAGAAACGAACTATTATAACTACCAAAATGAAATATGCATCATCATTAAATTTAGACTACTATAGGGTGGACTCTAAATAACCCAACTCCCATCGAAATCCCTTTCAGAACTCTCTATGATAACAAGGCCTCTCAAAATTAACCCCTATATGCTGTAGTGCTCCTTCATCCTAAAAATAATGATAAGATCCACTATAAGGTAAGAAACAAAAATTTTGAAAGGCTTTTTCATGGTCACTTTAAAATGATGTTCTGTTTTTGGTTACTTAAGTGCAATAGAGTTTCTGACCATGGTCCTCTCTCGAAGGGGGAGGTAAATTTGACAACTAATTAAAGGTATTTTAAAAATTAAATAAAAGATAATAAAAAAACTACTTGAAAGGATGCGGGGAGGGGTTTATCATTCATAAAAATAGAATATTTTTACTCGATGAATATTGTATAATATTTTTGTTTTTATTTTTGAAATGATGTTTTATTAAAAAGACACAACAAGAATATGTTTTTTTAGACAATATTTAAAATATGTAATTGATCAAACTACACTGCTTCGTTTACTTATTAATCATTATAATTTTAATTAATATCCATTGAATTATAATCCCCTAATTTGTTTACCCCTAAAACCTACAAGAATTAACTTTACCCCAAAGATAAAATTCCTTAAACCCTAGGCATGCTTCTAAATATGCAATCGCAGCACCATGCTTCGATTAATGTTCTAAAGTTAGATTATGGTATGTGGTTAATTATAGCACATATACACTCTATAAATTTGGATTAATTGATTTTAGGGGTTATATTTGGATTCAACAATCTTATCACATGTGGTCTTGTATTATAGATTATGTTCACGCTCTCAAAATTTACACAAAATCTTGACCCCAGGTGTTTTTGTGTCAATTGATTAATTTCGTGATTTGTTTCATATAAATTATAAACTCTATTCATGGTTAATATTAAGGGAATTCGAGTAGCTCAATGGTTAAAAATAATTAAATGAAGTGTATAGAAGATTGTCTGATCACTAAGAAATGTACTCTTCCATGTGCGGTGTGGTCATCATGGAGATGTTTTTTAGGAGAAAAGGATTAAAAGGGTATAACTCAATATCGTCTCCACTATTCAATTCCAGACCAAATAGGAATGTTAATATAAAAAGAAAATTTAAATTAACAGAAGAAATATGAAGAAATAAAAGAGGATCAAATAATTTTACTATGAAAACAAAAACATTACCACTTGAGGACGAAGAAGAGGGCTTCTATGAAGGGATCCATGATTCAAGAGCTACCCTTATTGAATTGCTTAGAAAATTTAAGTGGAAACTCTTATCATCTTCCCTAAACATAGTAATTAACGTACCAACACCACAAAATGATAAGAACAACAATTTATAGAGTGGTGGGGAGGCTAGGTTTAAAATGGTTTCAAGTGTGAATGGGGAATCTGGGTAATGTATTTTATGCCAACTGTCACTGCCCATTTGACGACCAAAACACCTGAATCAGCTCTCCTTCTAGAAATATGATTTGTGATTCAATTCATCCCTGATCTCATCTAAACATTTGGGCCTAATCAAAGCACTTATGAAGAAATTATGGCCCAAATATAGAACCCATGTTCATTCTGGTGAGTCCAACCCACCATTGATTTAATGGCTCATTTACTCCATACAAATGCACTTTTTAACTCTAGTGTCTCGAACAAAAGTTGAAGAAAATAATGTTATGAACTCTCTTAAAAAATATTATCTTCACATAAGTAATATTAAATTATTTATGTTTAAAATACTATAGTTTATTTTAAAAGGTTAAACCTAGAATTTTCATCAAATTTTCAAATGAATGATCTAATCACAAATATTTCATAAATGGACATATTTAGCACAATGTGAGGAAATTATGTCATTTATTATCAGTAAAATATTCAAAAAAGTAGTGTTTTTTCAACCCCCCCACAATTACCCATTTTCACTACTGGGAAAAACCTCATATAATGTAAATAACAATAGCAAATCAAAACAAATTTTAAAACACATATCCTTGAGATCCAACAATTCCAAACCAAGAAACAAAAGATAACATGCCACATAAAAAACCATTATTTAAAGTTCTCCATTTATATCATTCATTAAATTTCTACTTCATTTATTCTCCCATGCACAAAACCCTCACCTCACTTGAATTTTCTCTTATCAAACAAATGTCAATTTTTTTAGGAATGTCTTTCTCATCCAAACTCATCCAAGGGTCACCATATGCATGAAGGATTCCTACATATCCACCTAATGTGAGTCAAGGACATATATTTCTAATGAGGAAATTCTAGGGTCGTTCTGTGTCTTTCGGTTGGTATGATTTAGATTTGAAAAATTATGAGGCTGAATAAGGAGGGCTTGAATCTTTTTGAAACAAAATTAGATTAATCTAATTTTCACTTAAATATGGTCTCCTCCTCAATCTTCTTATCAACAATTCAGTTCCATCATCATGAAAAGTCATGGAATGTTTACAACATTCATCTTTGTAGCTGTAAAATTGTCAATCATCTCAAACATGATTTTCTTGAAAGATCTTGAAAAGCACAACTTTTTCTCTCTATTAGAAGATCCATATAGGCAAAACATCATTATCATGAAAGCTACAAAAAAGGCACATCATTCAATATAATGATATTATTATACAGCAAAGATATCTCTTGGAATTTTAATTTCCACCCAAAGTATCACAAAATGTGGTATCACAACACAAGACAACTTTCCCCACACCTAAGTTCAACATGATTATGAAATGTCACTTCAAGAGTTGGTTTGATAAGGAAACATTTCTTGTAATGTGGCTTACCTAACAAGTTGTTCATGTCTTCTAAGGGCTATAAGGATTATTTGTTCAAGGCAGGACATTATAAAAATGGATTCATTGAAATAGGGGCTTTAATACCAAACAAGTTCCTCAATCATTTAAACATTAGTACATGAAATCTTCATGTTTTGACAAGAATAAATCAAAATATTGTTAAATAAATCATGGTTTGGTTCTCTCAAGTAGTGAGATAAATGTGAAGAATATGAAAATAATGGTTCAAAATCCACACATGGATGTGATTTCAAATATAAATATAGTGATATATGTCATGGGATTAAATATTCAGAGTACTTTTCATGAAATTACTAAAGATTTTAACTTGAAACGATGTTATTTTCAGCATTTATTTAAGCTCTGTTTCCTGGGATAAATTGTTTCAATTATTGATATGATTTTCAAAATTGTGATGTGAATCATTTCAACTCAAATTTTTAAAAAACACACCAAAAATTAAAAAATAAACACAAACAATTTGAAACACACACATTTTTTTTGAAAATCATTTCAAAATAGGAAAAAAACTAAAATTAATAAACGAAATGATTCCCTCATATACACATAAAACATTTCATCATCCTGAATGTAAACCCATGAGATGATATATGCACATGATTTGTATAATTATTAATTGGACAAAGAATAAAAATGAAAAATGGTTTGGAACAACCTGATATGCTCAAGTGATGATGGGGCAATGAAGTGCGATGAAATACACTACATCAGTAGGAAGTCCCTCAATGAATCTCTTCAAACATTTCCCATTGACTATAAAGATCCTTCCATTTTCCTCTTTTTTGATCTCAAATGCACTATAAAGAAAAATATTAGTCACAACATAAGGACCTAACCACATAAAACTCAACATACCAGGAATAATCTTCAGTCATGAACTATAGAGAAAGAATTTCTCTCCAATATGGAATTCTATTTTATGGATCATTTTTTCATGAGATATTTTTTATCATTCCTTATAGAGTCTTGAGTTCTCATATGAAGAAAATCAAATCTCCTCAATCTCTTGAATTTGTAGCTTCCTTTGGCTTCCATCTTGGTCCAAATCCATGTTACATTTCGTTATTTCCCAATAAGCTCGATGCTCAACTTACATAGGGAGATTATATTCTTTACCAAAAACAATCTGAAATGGGGACATACCAATAGGTGTCTTGTATGATGTCCTATAATCCCAAAGTGCATCATCCAAGTGCTTGCTCCAATATTTCTTATATGGCTGCATGTTTTTCCCCAAAAGTTGATTCAAATCCCTATTTGAAACCTTATCCTGGGTATTTAATTGAGGGTGGTATGGTGCTGATGTTTTGTGTGTCACTTCATACACCCAAATAAGGGAGGAAAGATTCTGATTGCAGAAGTTTGTCGCTTGGTCATTGATGAGGGGCTTCGGTACTCCAAACCTGCAAAAAATATGCTCTTTGACAAAGTCCACAACAATTTGAGAATAATCAGTCTTGGTGGCCTTATCCTCCACCCATTTACTCAAATAATCAACAGTACCCAAAATATAAAAATAAAAAATTAAACTTGGAAATAGACCCATAAAATCAATGCCCCAAAAATAAAAAATCTCAAATAATAATATTGGTTTTTTGGGCATCTCATGTCTCCTAGAAATGTTCCCAGTGTGTTGGAATTGAGAGCAAGACATATAAAACACATGGACATCAGGGAATAAGCTAGACCAATATAATCCAGAGTTCAAAACATTCCTAGCTGTCCGTTGGGGTCCAAAGTGTCCTCCAAAAGCAAGTATATGACAAAAATGTAAAACAGACTCAAACTGATGATCAGGAACATGCCTCATAATAACTTGGTCACTACAAAATCTCCATATGTATGGATCATCCCAAATATAAATCTAGACTCCCACTATAATTTTTGGACTTGATGTTTCTTTAAATTTTTGGGGATTTCAGAGACATCAAGGTATTTAACTAAAACTACATACCAAGGATGCGTACCTAAGATGGCAAAAAGATGCTCATTGGGGAAAGTGTCTCGAATTGGTACCTGGTCCAAGGTGTCATCCTCTAGTTTGTGAGTAAGCCTACTCATTTGGTATTCCACTAGGTTTTATGATCCCTTCTTGTCTTTTATCTCAATATAAAATTCATGATGAAAGAGAATCCATCAGATAAGTCTGGGCTTTTCATCTGGCTTCTTCAAGAGGTACATCAGAGTTTCATGGTAAAAAAAACTACATTAGATGCCAATATATATGAAGGAAATTTACCTAAATAAAATATGGTGGTAAGAAACTCCTTTTCTGTGGTTGTGTAGTTTTATTGGGCTGAATCCAGTGTCCTAAATGCATAGGAAATCACATGTGAATCTCCCTACACCCTCTGAGAGAAGAAATATCCAACTGCGAAGTTGGAGGCATCACACATAAGCTAAAAAAGAATCTCCCACCGCGGGGGCTGTATAATCGGTTCACTGGTCAGAAACATCTTTAGCTCATCAAAGGAAATCCTACAAGAATTATCAAACACAAAATCAAAATCCTTTTGAAGTAATCGTGGCATAAGAAGAGAAATCTTACTAAAATCATTGATGATGTGCCGATAAAATCATGCATGCGCCAGAAAATATCTAACATCACACACACATGAAGGATGTGGTAAGGATGAAATAATATTTACCTTAGATCTATCAACCTCTATCCATTATTTTAACAGTACATCCCTAAGACAAGGCCATGTTCTACCATGAAATGGTGCTTTTTAATGTTTAAGACCAGATTCTTCTCAATACAATGATTCAAAAAATTTCCAAAACTACATACACATTAACCAAATGAATACCCATACACTATAAAATCATCCATGAATACCTACATGTAGGTCTTAATAAAATCATAAAAATTTCTCACCATTCATCTCTGGAAGGTACCTGGGGTGTTGTAAAGTCCAAATGGCATCCTTCGATAGGAAAATGTGCTGAAGAGATAGGTGAATGTAATCTTATCCTGATCCCTCAGAGCTATAGGATCCTAAAAATATACATAAATCCATCCAAGAAACATTAGTGTGTTTTTACATCAATTCTCTCAAGCATTCGATCAATAAATGGGAGGGGAAAATGGTCCTTACGAGTGGACTAATTTAGTTTCATATAATCAATACACACATGCCAACTGTTTTGTACCCTCATTAGAACTAACTACTCTTTATCATTTTTAACAATAGAAACACCACATTTCTTAGGCACAACCTGAATTGGACTCACCCCTGGGGAATCTGAAATGGGATAGATTATACCCACCTCAAGGAATTATTCAACCTCTTTATTAGCAACCAATAAAAGTTTTGGATTGTGTCTCCTTTGTGGCTACCTAACCAGTTTTTCTCCATCATCCAAAAGAATCCTATGCAAGAAAATGGAGGGGCTAAAACCTAACATGTCATCCAAGGTCTACTTTATTGCCCTAATGTTCTCCCTCAAAATATTCAAATTACTATCTTAATTTTCAAAAGAGAGATTGTTAGAAATGATAACAGGTAATTTCTCACCACTCAAAAAGTATGAGTATTTGATATTTGGTGGGAATGGATTGAGTTCCAATGTAGGTGGGTGATGTATAGATGGAGAAATTGAAGGAAATGAATTATGTGAACAAATATCATCAGTATCAAAATATACACAATCCAAATTAGAGAATAAAGCATCAAATCCATCAGCATACTCAACAACCATATCATAATCAGATTTCACAGGATCAAAATCATAATATGATTCCATTTCAAAATCAAATCTAAGGGAGTATTGTGAATTAGAAATTGGAGTGGATGTACTCTTAGACATCAAACTAGAAACAATACTTATAATCTCTCTAATCATAGGACAATAAAATTCCATGGGGTTTTTATTTGGGGGTTCAAAATGGGAGATAACAAATGGATAATGGTCCTCTGAGGGGTACTTCATGGAGTCCATACCATTAAATATTACGACTTCATCTTTAATATACATGGAAAGTGTACCCTCATGGACATTTAGGACTGTTTTAGTATATTTGGGGAATGAACTACCTAAGATAATGGGAGCATGAGAACACACATGATCATCCTCCATGTTAATCACATATAAATTTTTGGGAAAGATAATGTCTCTTACCTAAACAAGTACATCCTCAAGGACCCATGATGGATATGTCATAGCTCTATTTTTGAACGACACCACTACTCTTGTTAGCTTGAACTCACCATCCCATAAAGAAGAAAATATAGAGTGAGGCATTACATTTATGGATGCTTCTAAATCACAAAGTGCATTAGTAACGTGCAACTCCCATATGGTTCATGAGATGGTGAATGTCTAAGGATCCTAACACTTTGTCGGCATTTCTATAGTTGGGGTAATGAGAGCGGGAAAATTCCTTCAATGATTGATGCTATCATTTCGCTTGATCCCTCTTAGATTGTTACAATTTTTTTTAAGAATTTAGCTTATCTTGAAATTTTCTTAATGAATTTAAGTAGAGGGATGCTGATCTCCACTCATTTGAATGTGTCTAAAACCTCTTTTTGAATAGCCTCATCATCAATCTTCTTAGTTTTTAAAACCCTTTTTGGAAAGGGAAGGGGCTTAGGTGGAACATAATTAATCTTTTTCTTAACTTTATCTTTCTCTTTTGGATGCTCATCAGTTGGTTTCGAATGAGGCTTCTCCAGATTTGAGGTGAATCTCAGTGGAACGATAGTAGAAAATGAATCAGTTGTTTTATTCCCACTTCTCAATGTGATGGAACTGACATTCCCCTTGGTATTTAGAGTAGTTTGGGATAGTAGATTTTTATATTTATTACTCATCAGTTCAAGGTGGGAAGTGGAAATTTGGATCATTTTAATATTCAACCCTCTTAGCTCTAAACCTTGAATCTTTAACTCATTCTGTTGATTAAGAAAAATTTGTTTCACAAGGTCATCAATGTTAGAATCTACCTTGTATGGGGTATTCCTTTTTCATTGGATTGATGATGTTTGGGTTTCAAATCTCCTTTGGGGTGGTTGGAAACCTTGTGGAAAGTCGGAGGCTGCTGGAAGTTTTGTTGAAAAAGGGGCCTTTGTTTTTGTCCCGAGCCATGCCTCTTGTCTATTTTGTCCTTACACCCATGGTTGTATGTTGTAGAAAATGAATCAATATTCTTTTGGGGATATGGTTGTTGTTGCTGCTGATATGGTCTCCTAGGAAACACTACTACACAATATTCTGTTTCTTATAGTTGGGGGAAACAGTCAGTTGGGTGGCTTGTCTCAATGAAAATGCCACAAGGCCTAGAAGGTGTGGGTTGAGATGTCTTTTGATCAGAATAAATATGTCTCACCATAGTTTTCAACTCTTCAAAATTGATATCAATAAAATTACTCTCAAGAGAAGAGGGACTTACCTAATGTACTCCCCTGACATGTGGTGTACCTCGATCACCAAATTGTGGGGGGGTTTGGGCCATCTTGTCAATCTATGCACGTGAAACTATTGGTGTCTTATCCACCAATTCTCCACCAATAGAATAATACACCATTCTCATCTCCATAGGTGTGAGTCCTTTATATAAGTCTTTTTTGAGGAGTTTCTCAATGATTTGGTAATGTGGGGAGCTTAGAAACTACTTCTTGAATTGCTCCGAGTACTCATACAAGGAATCCCCCTATGTTTTTTTGATCCCAAAGATATCTTTACAAATGGGAGTGGTTTTTGATTCTAGAAAAAATCTCTACAAGAAAAAATGTTTTAAATCTTTCAATAATGTTACATCTTCGGGTTGTAAATAATACATCCAATCATTCATAGCTCCATCAAGTGAGAATGGGAATTCTCTTACTGTGATTTGGTGATTAGATAGATTTATTTGTTTTAGGTTTAAGAAAACATAATTTTATTCATTAAGGTGTTTATTGAGATCCTCTCCCAAAAGGCCGTGGAATTTAGGAAGAAGTTGATTTAACTCAGATTTCAATTCAAAGTCTAATTCTAGATTTGGGTATGTAAATAAATTTTGGAGATAGTTAATATCAGGTGATGCCAATTATCGATTAGTTATATTAATATCATTTATATTATTTTCAGCCATTAGTTCTTATTTAATGGTAAAATTTGAATTTCATCCAATTTCAATGTTCTAAGAGTGGAGGAAATCTCCATCTGTTTGAATGTTGAAATTTCCCTTAGACTAAAAATGTCTGATTCAAGCATGAAGGCTACGTTCAATCTCAGGATCAAGATCTAAGAAAACATTAGGATTATTTCTTGTCATAAATCAATGAATGATAAAAATAAAATTATGAAATGTGGACCAAAATAAAAATAAAGGAAGTATGAGTTGGTCTGATAAAAATAAAAGAATAGAGTAAGAGAAAAAAACTTGAGAAAGGGGAAATAAGAAAGAAAGACGAGAAGAAAAAATTAAATGAAAAATAAAATAAATACCTCTAATTGGTTGAATAAATTACATACCTCCCTAGCAACAGTGCCAATTTTAACGGTGCTGTCATGGGTGCTTTCAAATAATGTTTGGTTTCAGGGTTACTTAGGTGCAACTGAGTGGCTGACCAATGTCGTCTCTCAATGGAAGAAGTAAATTTGACATCTTTTAAAGGTATTTTAAATATAAAATAAAAGTGAATAATAAAACTACTTGAATGGATGTGTTTTTTTTACCGTTCCTAAAAGTATAAGATTTTTTCTTGATGAATATTGTATAATATTTTTGTTTTCATTTTTGAAATGTAGTTCAATTAAAAAGAAACAATAAGATGATGTTTTTAGACAATATTTAAAATATGTATTAGATCTAACTCTACCTATTCATTTACTTATTAATAATTATCATTTCAATTAATATCCAGTAACTTATTATCCCTTAATTTAATAAGCCCAAAACCCTATGAGAATTAACTATACCACAAAGATAAAATTACTTAATCCCATGGCTAGCTTCAGAACACGCAATCGTAACACCCTGCTTTGATTGATGTTATAAGGTTATCTTATGGTCAGCAAATAATTATAGAACATATCCACACTTTAAATGAGTATTAATTGGGTTTAGGTATTATATTTTAACTCTACAAACTTATCTTGTGTGGTGTTGTATTATTGATTGAGTTCACGCTGTCACAATTTACACAAAATATCGACCTCGTGTGTTTTTGTGTCAATTGATCAATTGCTCGATTAGATTCATATAAATTAAAAACTAAATTTAGGGATCGTATTATGTGAAATAAAGTAGCTCAATTATTCAAAATAATTAAATTAAGTGTGTATAATATAGATTGATCACTAAGAAAACTACTCTTCCATGGACGGTGTGGTTATCATGGAGAAATTTTGCATGAGAAAAAGACTGAAAGGGTAGAACCCTATCATGTCTCTACTCTTTAATTCCATCCAAAATAGGAATATTAATAGAAGATGAAAATTGATATTAACATAAGAAAATAGAATAAAAAATAGAAGAAAAAAGAGGTTTATTATGAAAACACAAACATTACAACATGAGGAAGAAGAAGGGGGCTTTAACGAAGGGATCCTTGCTTCAAGAGATAACCTTGTGGATTTGCTTAGATAACGTGAGTGTAACCTCTTCTTCTCTGCCCTAAACTCCCTAATTAACGTCCCAAACCCAAAAAATGATAAAAACACCAATTTATAGATTGGTGGGGAAGCTAGGTTCAAAGTTGTTTCAACTGTGAATGGGGAATCTCGGCTAAATATTTTATGCCAACATGAACCACCAATTTGACGATCAAAACGTGTAAATCCTCTCTTCTTCAAAAGGTTGATTTTTTGGAAACCAAATACCAAATCTCCTTTCAAAATTCGGTCCTACTCCATGAAAGGATGAGAATGTTATAGGCCAAATAGATAACCCATGTCCATTCAGATGAGTTCATCCCACCAATGATTCAATGGCCCATTTCCTCCATAAAATTTAATCTTTAGCTCTAGTGTCCTAAATAAAAGTTGTCTAAAATTACATGGGGAAAAACTTTACAAAATTAGAAGTTCAAATAAGTCATATTAAAGTATTAATGTGTGAAATACTGCTGTGAATTTTAAAAGGTAAAAACTGGAATTTTTATCAAATTTTCAAATGAATGATCTAATCCCAAATATTTCATAAATAGACATATTTAGCCCAATGTAAAGAAATTATTTAATTTATAATGAATTAAAAATTCAAAAACAAATAGTGGTTTATCAATGTTTTATAAATATAATTGAGTAGTGTGATCATTTTAGACAACTATTCCTTGCATCCCAAAGAACCCTACACTCCGGAGAAAACAACACTCTATGATACTCTACTTCATTACCATGATTTTCTTCCCCCAAGAACAATGATTCTATAAAATCTTGGTTAGATCCTTACTAAACTATAATTCTTAGTTTTTGGCCGATGTGTTCTTATATAAAGCATTAAATGTTTCATTAAACGAAAAACTGATAGGTTGACTCCATTTTAAGAACCTCTCAAAACAAATAAAGTGATGCTAGTAATATACCCTTATTTTGAATGTTATCATAATTTGGAATGGTTTTGTTCGAAAATAAGTGGACAAGGAAGTTAATCTATGTTGTGATCTCCATAAACCATAACCTACTTACCCATTCCCTATTCAAATATAAAAAATTCATCAATGATGGAAACCCATACAAACTGTGGGGACTTGAGGATGACTCTTTGAATATATACCTATTAATTTTATTGTCTAGGTGCATACTACAATGCACAATCTTCTACTCTTAATTAATGGTGGAATTAACCAGATCTTGGAGAAAGATCACCTTCTTGAAATTGATTTTTGAAACTGGATGTCCTAGGAAATATAGTGTATGTGCATCCTAGTTATACTTCCAAAACCTGATAACACCTAATCCTAATATACATCAATATTTTTATTTCAACATATCAAGTCCTACTATCATGAAATGATCAGGGATCGAATAATATCCAGTACTATCATTTGAACATACCCAATCCTACCCATATTTCTCATAAAAAACTCCCAAATGGTTAATTCTACTCTATGATGTCCCCTGAAATCTTTGCTAAAATGACTTGCATGGTCTACATCAATCATCATACATGAACACCTACTTTGTTGACCAACTTCACCATACACTTCCTAGAGGCCAGATGGAACTTCTCCTCATTTTGGTCATTCTAGATAATGGTATTCATTATTTTATCTATTTTATATGAGGTAACATTTGGTGACTTAATGACTGAAAACATGTGCAATTGCTTGGGTTTAATAACTCTATTATCCAGAATAATTCTTCCCCTATTTGATAAAAGATGAGACTTCCAATTGCAAACATGAGTTGTGATCTGATTTCAAATTATTTTAGAGTTCAAATTATTGATTCCCCTATAAGATATGGAATCTCTTAAACAATCCATCTGTATATTTATTCTTTTATACCATATCCAATAATCGAGGGATTTATCAAAAAGATATGTGAAGACTTTAGGAATGTAGATACTTCTATTAGTCCGATTACCCTACTACTAACTCTAGTTTCCATAGGTTTTCATTTTTTAATTAATGTTATTAGTATAAATTCTCATAGTATTATTTAAGAACAGAATATCATAAACATAAATGATGTGAGAGATAATGTTGATCCTAGAACTATTTCTGAAGGGGAAGATCTTACCCCTCTTAATATAGAATTTTATATTCTTGGTGAGAGACTTCCAAGATATAATAAATAGTGGATATGATAACATATCACATTTTCGTAATCTACATACAAATTTGATGAAGATAAATCAATTCTTCATATGAAAATCCTAGATCCATATAAACATATAACACCTGAATTCAAGATTTTAGACCCACTCAATGAAAGAAAATTATCTAATTATCTTCAAAAAAATTTCACACTCCAATAGATAATATGACTTATCCATATCTATCTTAAACATTATATTATATCCAAGATTTTGTTTTGTTGATTTTGACACCATTCCCTTTATATATCTAATCAAAACATGGATGTTGTGTCCCAAAATGAACTCATGTTATTCATATAATATAATCCTTATAATCACTATTTCCAACCATATGTTAATGAGACTAGTTAGGAACTTGTATGGGAGGTTACAGAGAAAAATGGTTCTATATTTTCCATTTTTCAGTAGGTCCATAACCTTCAGAATCAAGATGATGTTGGAATCACATACTTACATTGAGAGTTCACAGCCTTGATAGATTTCATGTACTACCTCAATCACTTGAGGTCCAAGAAAATCCTATGAAAAAATATAAAATCAACCTAGAAAGATATTTATCTATTGTGTAGTTTTGGGATTTTTGGAGAGAATTGAATCATTGATATTTTTCTCCCATAATTACTCCTATATCTTTATTGTAATTTTCATCCACTAAATTTGGTAAATTTTGAAAATTAATACTTTCTTTATACATCTCATTAAATTCCAACTCTTTTCTGTTATGGGAGCTCATGTTAGTAGTGATTCAATGTGTTTTTCACCCAATTTACCAGCCACCTCCAGTACCTATTTTTAGTAGACATCATCCAAAAAATAATAATTATTCATAGAGACATCCTGTAAAAGTGTACTCATGAAAAAATCCATTTTTACAATCCCCCTATCTGAGACACTGGTCCCTTAGCCACTCCCTTAGAACCCTTTCAATAACACTTAATTTCTATGAGAAATTATTTTTTTGTTAACCATTGGGGAAAATATTTCATCATCCCATCTAATCTGGAGAGTTTTGTAAATCCATTTGATCTTATATTTTAGATAATATAGAACAGATTCAATTAATTTATTATTAATGTTCCATTCCATTATATTAGTTTTCAGTCTTTTAATATGATCACTTATTCTCAACCATGCCGCTCTACACACCCGTTGCACTAGGGAGTTCTTCATTGTCTGCAAGAAACTATTACTGAATTCAAAGATTTCAGAATAAAACTGTTTAGAATTCATAATGTTAACCTTCATAAATTAAATATATAGTGGATATATATTATAGAGAGCTCTTGGATGATGAGTAACAACCTCTAGGGGAAAGGAGTTTATGACTTAGATATTGTTAATGTATCCTTCCAAACAACTCCATATTATTTGATTCATGTTATTATTTTTGTACCAGGTGTATGGATCACAAAAAATCCCAATTTCAATAATCCTATAATAATACATAAAATCAATGAAGTGTTTCATCGATCCTAAGTAACACACTTCTCATACTTTCATTTTAGATACTTATTTAATTTGTTTGTCAGCCCCTCCAAGAGACCTTGTATTAATCCGTTGGTTGAATACTGCTAGTTGTGTTCATAGATCCTTATTTTCTAATTTTTCACAAATAATGTAAAAAAATGAGAGTTAGGTGATCAATGATGAGGAATCCTAGGTCATAATATATTGCGATTAGTTCTCCAACTGTTTAACTATAACATTTGATTTATTGAAAATCTTACATGATTATTTCATGGGATTCCATGCATGATTTCATAAAATCCAAGCCTAGTTGCAATATAAGATAATATATTCTTGTTTTTTAGGTTATAGGTTTACTAGGCGGGGAACACTATGCTTTATATCATGAGACATGACGAATATTCACTTTTACAAGCCCCTATTCCTCTCTAATTCCATATAATTGTGGAAGTCATTGGAATGCTGAGAGGGGGAATTTCATATTTTAGAATTGTGTGGGACCGAAGAGAATCACATGATGGCAGAAACCACTTTATAATTGGAATGATTAATTCTACCTCCAACATCCATAGGATCCATATGTTTTGGATAGAGTGATTTTATGGTAACTAAAGGACAAGTGGTTCTGCTTTTGTATCAAAATCCACAAGGGTTAAAAAACTATTAGTGGTGGAATGAACTTAGATTAGAGAATCAATATTAATCAACACTAAAAGACAACCCATGATAGAATCCATGAACTCATGATCATCCAATTTTTTTTCACTAGGTCCATAGAGGATCCCATATCCACCCCATGATTACATAAATAACCTAGATTCACAGAAAATAAAGAGTATGTAATGGATTTGACCACTAAAAAAATGGAATCCTTGATTCTATGATGGGTTATCTCACCTCCTAACCCCCAGAAGGATTAGGATCTGAGATATAGGGAGATAGAGAAAGATATTAGTTGTTAGCATGGAAGAATAGGTGAACATAAAGAGGGAATAAATTATAGGGGGCACCAAAGAAGGACCACCCAATGAAACACTTCATGTCCCCATGGATGGGGGGAAGAATGAAAAGAACCATATTTTCTTCTGTGGTGGATGATATATTGCCTTAAAGAACATCATCCACCTATTACATCCATTTTTCTATCATTATACACCTCCAAACATTAATCAAATGACCCTAGAGATGGAAAACCACTTAGAACCTAGTAATAGTCTATAATAATATCAATTTCTAAAATGAAAAGTCTTCCCTAAACCTAATGTGAACATTACCTAGTAAGGATTCTAAAAGTTCCACCTCCAATGCCACGACCCATCCCCCGGGGCCCGTGTCATAACCACAACAAGCCCCGTCGTGCAAAGCATGTCTTAGTTGTGTGCATCCCTGTGCCCTACATATGGCATTCCCGGTGTCCAACCGGCCAACCTGCACCCCTCATGGCACTGGCCGAATTGGCCCTAGCCTTTGAGTGGAGTCGCCTTTGTGGCACCATCCGGGACGAACCGCCCTCGCGGTCCGTTGGGCCGGGCCCAGCGGACAGGGCGTAACTTAGTGGGCTGACTCGACCAACGGGCTGGGTCAGACACATCGGGTCTGTCCAGGATGACCCATACTGGGTCATCCCAGACTGGGTTGGGCCGAGTCGGTCTAACCGGGCCGGATCGGACCCGGGCCCACTACCGACCCTTTACTTACATTGGCCATATCTATTGCACCAGACGTCCATTTAATTAGCCGTCAGTGGTGCTGGTATTCTTGATGTGATATGGTCTCTTTGAGTACACCCCACTAGAGTTCGGGGTATAGTTGAGATACAGTCAGGTTGCTTCGTACACGAATCCAACCGGTCCCCCGGGACTAAAAGAGTAATTACTCACAAATAGGGCATCTGATTGACGCACCGTATATTAGGTTGAGACCCCTATGATGTTGCGGTCCTTTGAGATACTTCAACATGAGACTTCGTGACACATTGAGTATCGTCTAATAGATTGTGGGGTGGATCCTTCCGATGACGAGTAGACAGAGTACATAGACCTAGTTGATGGTTGAGACCTGACGACTGCTTGACCTATTCAGATTGGAGTGACTCGACTAGCCCAATGGGGAGTGCCTCTGTGTGATACGGCAGACCCATGGCAGAGGATCGCCTATGTGTGAGTGCGGCAGACCCGCGGTTCTTGACAGGAGGAGTACCTCCATAGGCTATTAGGGGGAGTGCCTCTTTGTGACGCGACAGACCCATGGTGGGGAGCGCCTCTGTGTGATGCAGCAGACCCATGACACTCGATAGGAGGAGTGCCTCAGCAGTCCATGGATAGTGGAAAGTGACTTTGTGTGATGCAACATGCCCACTGTACTCGATAAGGGAGTAGTATGCCACCAACCATGTTTTCGATAATAAAATCATTTTTTGAGCTGAGTCTTTGACTTTTGTGTTTTCCTCATGATTGAGATGGGTTACTAGATAACATAGTTATATGTATGGACATATACCTAAGTAATGGTTATCTTTTGTTTTCATACTTTGTGAAATATCCCTGTTGGATTTTGTGAGACCATAATGGTCTCAGGGTCCTTATTGAGTATCGTTATACTCAACCCTACATGGGCTATGCCCACACCTCGTTGTGTGGGATGTAGATGACAGACAACGTTGACGGAGGCTAAGAGCGCTAGGACTGGATGGTACCCGGAGGTGGACTTTACGATGAGTCGGTACAAAGAGGATTCAGACTGATGTGGAGTGCTGAGGTGGCCATCTATACCAAACCTTTAGGTAGTAACCCCGAAGGACGATCCCTGAGCTTCTCTTTATAATTCATCTATTTTTCCATTTTTCAGTTTTACTTTTACTTTAGTATTAGGCTTGTATTTCCGGCCCCCTTTACATTCCATCACACATTTTCTATACATTTTTTACATATGGTTTTACTTGTCGTTGTGTACTCTGATGTGTTTTTTACAGTTATAAATGCAATACCTTCCCAGTTTAGGGATATACGCCATTGGTGCTTATCGCCAACCCCTGGTCTATTGAAGGTGGGCTTGGGGTGGTTAGGACATGGGCCCCGGGAGACGGGTCGTGAAAAATGGTTATCAGAGGGGTCGGTTCTACCGCAGAACTTAAGACCCTAGTATTTATTTTCTGTGAAGAAATAGTGTTAAGGGTAATAAGTGTGGTTTTCAGTTCATGGAGTCCAGTGTTGGTGCGGCCGACCGACGTATCCATACACCAATACCCTGATCTCTGATTTCTGACTCAGTACCTGAAAACACTGATTGGGTGCTTGTTTTCTAAATGTTTTATTAAGTCAACTCAACCAGGTCATCTCACCAGGTATAGTCTCTTGACTGTGTCACATTTGATTCTTTCAGGATGCCTCCTCACGGTCGACCAGTTAGAGCCCTGAGAGTCATACATACTGACAGCCCACCAAGCGATAAGGCCTTGGTGCATGGACCTCTCCCATTTGAGGCACTAAGGGTAACCAGCAGTACTACTCCCCATTGGGCCACCAATAGCACCAGTCCTAGCAGCATAGTGTTCACGCCGCTTGAGCGCATTTCACAAGTTCTAATGCCAGAGGCCACCCGAGATCAGGGTAATGACGGACCCACAAGAGGCTAAGGATTGGATGGAGGATGTGGTGAGGGTCTTCATGATAGTAGGGACACCAGTTGAATTTATGGTGATCCTTGTTGGAAATATTCTTCAGGAAACAGCAGGCAGATGTTGGACCCTGATGCTCGAGGTTCATGAAGAGGAGACAATTCTTTGGGCAGACTTCGAGTGCTTGTTCCTGGTGGAGTTTGACACAGCCACCCTTTGAGCAGTGTGGATATAGGAGCTACTGCATCTACGGTAGGGTAGCATGACAGTTGTTCAATACTCAGCGAGGTTCACCGACCTCTCGTGCTACTCCACTGATATGGTACAAGACTCGTTCTTTAGGGACCAGACCTCCGAGTAGTGACTCAAGTAGATGATCAGAGCTTCGTTGATCTCACCTAGCAACCCAACTCAAGCGGGGGTGTTAGAGAGAGCCCTTATAGTAGAGAGTTTTCTTACTGAGTAGTCACCAGTAGCGAGACCCACCACTAGCCATCATGCACCAGCGTCTTCTGCAGCTGGCAGTAGATAGATGTCGTAGAGGTCCAAGAGGACCAGACCTACATGTGGTCGACCACATGTCTCATGATCGATTGTGCGGGGAACAGAAAGAAGAGACACACATGCCAGTTTCAAGCGATGTTACTCATGCAGAGGGCTTAGTCACATGGCTCATGACTGTCCATCCTGCCGCTCTAATGATCAGAAGATAGTTGAGGGACCTCCCAGGAAGAGGCATAAATTCGATCGTGGTGGTCCACAGGGCTCAGGTGGACATGGCAGAGGAGCTGGTCAAGCATGTGGCACTGGATGACGTTATGAGGTGCTACCGCCACCACCACCAGGAGGTCCACCCCAACCGCAGGGAGCATGTGAATAGTGGAGAGCTTATCTTCAAGAAGATGAAGCATAAAACCATGGTGCTCTAGAGGTGATTCGAGGTACAATCTGTGTCTACTACACCTTATATGCAGTTCTTATAGTCACAGGTTCCAGTCACTCTTTCATTTCCACTCACCTCATTCGGAGCTCGGAGATTCTGATGGAGCCATTGGATCGATCCTTACATCTAGAGACTTTTACTGGAGAAGACGCAATGATTACACACTAGTACCGATAGTGTGAGATTACTCTAGGAGGGGAGAACTTCATCTATGATCTCCTAGTAGCAGCGTCTATGCCTTATGATGTCATCATGGGTAAGGAATGGTTATCTACTGTCCATGATCAGATTGACTGTATTATGTGAAAAGTGCCGTGTGTTGGCACGGATGGGACCAGGTTTACCTTCACTAGTGTGAAGTGAACCTTTACATCATAGGAAAAACATAATCAGAGGAGGGTGCACCCGATCACTCACCAGTTGGCTTGCCTTACCCTCATAATAGTAGATGTGGAGAGTCCGACTTATCCAGTATTGGTGGACCAATATGCAGATGTTTTCCTTGACGATGTTTTAGGACTTCCTCCTCATAGAGAGGTGGACTTCTATATTGAAATCTACCCCGGGACGACACTGATATCTACTCCAGCGTATTGGATGGCTCCCACAGAGCATCCCGAGCTATGGGTATAGCTAGTGGACTTGCAGGGAAAGGGATTCATCCAGTCCAGTGTTTCTCCCTGGGAAGCCTTGAATCTGTTCCCCAAGAAGGCTAATGGGAGCTTGAGGCTCTGTGTAGACTACCGTCACCTGAACCTGGTGACTGTGAAGAACAAGTACCCACTCCCAAGGATTGAAAACCTCTTTAATCAGCTAAAGGGAGATCGGTGGTTCTCGAAGATTGACCTTAAATCAGGCTATCACTAGCTCAGAGTTTGAGATGGGGATGTGTAGAAGACATCCTCCAGGTGTCGTTACGTCCCCTACGAGTTCTTGGTTATTCCCTTCGGCATAAGCAACGCTCCATTAGTGTTCATGAGTCTCATGAACAAGATCTTCCAGCCATACCTCGATCACTTTGTCCTAGTCTTCATCGACCAATTTTTGATATACACAACTAATGAAGAGGAGCATGCCTACCATTTGTGGGTCGAACTAGACACACTCCGAGACCACCAGCTTTACGATAAGCTCTCAAAGTACCAGTTTTGAATTTTTGAGATTCACCTAATGGGACACATCATCTCAGAGGTTGGAGTTGCAGTGGATCCTGCAAAAAATTACAGAGGTACATGCTTGGGAGCCACCCAGGAGCGTGACAGAGGTGAGAAGATTCTTGGGTTCGGGTGGTTACTATCGGGCGTTCATTACAGACTTCTCCAGAGTTGAAACAGTACATTCAGCGTTGATGAAGAAGGGGAAACCATTTTTGAGGTCAGAAAGATGACATTAGAGATTTTAGGATATGAGAGAGAGGATGATTAGTGCCCCTATCCTGAGACTTCAGAGGAAGGCATAGGGAACGTAGTCTACTATGACGCATCAGGGACTAGACTCAAGTGTGTCTTGAAGCAGGAGTGAGCAGTGATCACATATGGTTCTTGGAAGCTAAAGTAGCATGAGCAGAACTACACTACCCATGATCTGGGGGTGGCAGGAGTGGTCTTCGTCATGATGATCTGGTGACACGATCTTATGGGAGAACGTTTTACCGTGTACTCTGATCACAAGAGTCTCAGGTATATCATCTCTCAGAAGGACCTGAACCAGAGACAATGACAATTGCTCGAGTTCCTCCAAGACTATGACTTCGAGATAGTCTATACTCCTGGGAAGGGGAACATTGTAACAGATGCTCTCAGTAAGAGATCTGGTATACAACTTCTAAGAGAGGCGACAGAGCAGCTGGCTGCTTTTCAGATTTCTTATGTGGACTGAGATGGGGCAGCTTTCCTTTAGTCTCCTATAGTCACTCCTCCACATCTTCAGTAAGTCAGGGAGGTGCCACACGTGATGATGACTACGAGACATGACGTGCTCAGATATCCACAGGGCAGGCACCAGATGGATTTTCTGATGGTGGGGAGCACGTCATACTCTTTAGATGACGTACTATGGTACTAGTAGCACTTTAAGAGGAAGTGTTGCGGGAGTTCCACACATCTCCTCTAGCAGTACATCCAGGTCTGGTGAAGATGTATCATGACCTCTGACGACAGCACTGGTGGACATGTATGATGAAGGTAGTAGCTGAGTTTGTCTCATGATGCCTCACTTGTTACCAAGTGAAGGCAGAGTACCAGGTACAAGTATGCCTGATTTAGCCCTTAGAGGTCCAGAGTGGAAGTGGGATGGGATATCCATGTAATTCATGACAGGTCTTCCACGTACATCCATGAGTCACGATTCGATTTGGGTGATCGTCGACCGACTCACCATGTCGGCCCACTTTCAACCGATCAGAGAGCATGGCTCAGTAGAGAGAGCATGGGATGCCTATATATATAGGAGATTGTGTGTTTTCATGGAGTACCAAATTTTATAGTATCCGACCGTGACACACGGTTTAATTCCCGGCTATGGAAGGGGTTTTAGGAGGCTTTTGGGACGCGACTATGTCTGAAAACCACCTTCCATCCTCAGACAGATGGTCGGACTAAGATGACCATTCAGACACTCGAGGAAATACTATGTGCATGCGTCCTCGACTTCGGTCGTAGCTGGGAGGATCACTTACCATTGGTGGAGTTTGCCTACAACGACAGATATCACTCAACCATATGGAGAACGCCTTTTGAGGCGTTGTACATGCGACCTGGAAGATCACCCCTATGTTAAACAGACCCTGGGGAGTCAGCACTAGTGGGACCAGAGATGGTACGGGCTACCATGAAAAAGGTGCCGATCATCTAGGAGAAGATGAAGACTGCACAGAGTAGACAGAAGTTGTATAATGACAGGAGATAGATACCTCTAGAATATGAAGATGGAGACCACATCTTCCTACGAGTCTCATCTCGATGAGGTATATGAAGATTTGGCCGAGGTGGAAAGTTATCTCTGAGGTTCATCAGACCTTTCTAGGTCCTTAAAATAGTAGTCGAGGTGGATTACCGCCTAGATTTTCCACCTCAGTTGCACTGGGTGCATGACGTCTTCCACGTATCTCAGTTGAGGAGATACGTGCATGACCCTTCTCACATCATCAATGATGAGGAAAGTTTGATGGAGGTTTCAATAGAGAATGAGGATTTACAAGAGAGGGTCCTATGTGGACGGTCGATACCTCTGGTGTGCTTTCTTTGATAGTACGAGAACCTCTAGGGGAGCACATGGAAGTGGGAGGATCAGATGCGCGCTCAGTGTCCCCATTTGTTTCCTTATTGTGACTTGTAGATGATGAGGACGTAAATCCATGATGTGGGGAGAATGTAAAGACCCAGAAATTCTTTGGAATATTTTTTCTTAAATACATGGGATTTATTTACAAGACCACGAATATTTATGAAGCTTGATGCCGAGGCCTGGTGTGCCCAAAATAAATTTTTGATGTTTTTTTCAGGTACTTTTAGTAAATGTACGAGTGGGTTTTTCAAACATTGGAGTCTGTGCACCGAACTAAAATCTGAGGGCACCGTTGAAATCGTAGCACCGGTATTTTCTTAAGAAGACTTTCACCTCAACAACAGATGACCGGGAATAAAATTTAGTTTTTGGATTTTTATAAAAAATAATAAAATAATGTAAAACACTTTATTATATTTTAAGCTACCATGCGTTGACTGTGTTGGTTAAAACCTCCCCTTGGGAGTTGGTGGTGGGACCTCCACACCCTAACCTCCCATGGGAGGTTATGGTGGTGGTGGCCAGCTGATCATAACCTCCCATGGGAGGATAATTGAGGTGGGGACCACCTGAGCCACATAACCTCCCTATTAACGATAGGGGTGGGGACCACCCGAACCCTATTGATGGTGGAGGATGAAACCTCCCCACTCTCCCTCATTAATGAGGGAGAGCCTCTTAACCTCCCAGCATAATTAATTACGCAAACACATGTGTTTAATTAAGGAGAGCCTCTTGGAATCCTCAAAATTAATGAGACAACAATCATGTATTTATTTTGGTGGAGCCAGGTTTTTAATTCTACTTTTTGAATTGGTGTGCCAATATAATATTAGAAGAAAAATCTAATATTATTTCGTTGGAATTTATCTTTTGGTGGAATTGAGAGGAGCTTTGGAGAAATTTGCTCCCAACGAAAAACACTCCTCCCAATGAAGAACGCGAAGAACAACGTATTTCATCTTCGACTTCTTTACTTGAATCCTACCAATGTGGTGAGCCTTCCACGACCGACTCGTCTCATGATTTGGAGAGCGTGGCAGACACAATGAATGATGAATACTTTTTTCTTCTTCCTACAACTTCAAACGTCAATGAACGACAAATAGAAAATAATAAGGTAGGGGGTTATTGCATGTTGATGCTTCCCTTTTCTTCCTCTCACCATCGAATGAAAAATTGATACAAAGTGTTGTAATTAATTATTGAGATTAATTCTGATGAGCCAAAAGATATCATCTCTAAACACGGAGGGCGTGGGCCAATCTAACATGGCCCGACTCCCTCCATAATTCCTTCGTAATGTTTCTTTGGCAAGGTGATTAGGAGACAACAATGAAGGAGACAACGGCGAAGGCCGTTTTACCCATGAACTCCGCGAATCACACCGCCCCCTTGGCACACCTATACTTCTGGCCGAACACTGCCATGCCCAGCCGCGCGAACCGCAGCTTACCCGTGTGCTGCCCTGCGTGCTGCCCACGGCCGGCCCGGGGCACCCATGGCCTGCCCGGTGTCCAGTCCGCCTGCCCGTGACCCATGTGGCCAGCCAGCCGGCCTCCCGACTTCCACCCTCACGGGACGCACCCCTCGCGGTGCTAGCTGAACCAGCCCCGTCGTTCGGGCCAAGTGGCCTGCGTGGTGGCATCCAGGCCGAACTGCCCTCGCAGTCCGCTGGGCCAGGCCCAGCAGACAGTGCCTAACATAATGGACCGAACCACCCAACGGGTTGGGTCAGACCCATTTGGTCTATCTAGGGTGACCCAGAATGGGTCAGCCTAGACTGGGTTGGGCCGAGTTGGTCCGACCGGGTCAGACCAGATCTAGGCCCACTACCGACCCTTTGCTTACTTTGGCCATATCTGTGGCATCGGACGTCCGTTTGATGATCCATCAGCGGCGCTGGTAATCTGGATGAGAGAAAGTCCCTTTGAGTATACCACACTAGAGTTCAGGGTATAGTTGAGATATGATCAGGTTGGTTCATACACAGATCCAACCAGGCCCCCGAGACTAAAAAGCTAATAACTTACAAACCATTCGTTCGATTGACGCGCTGTCTGTTACGTTGTGACCCCTATGACGTGGTGGTCCTTTGAGATAATTCTACATGAGACTTCACAAAACATGGAGTATCGACCAGTAGCTCATGGAGTGGATCCTTCTAGTGATGAGTAGACAGAGTACAAAGACCTTGTAGTTGGCTGAGACCCGACGAATGCTTGAACGATTCGACTTGGAGTGACTCGACAAGCCTAGTAGAAAGTGCCTCTATGTGATGCGGTAGACCGATGTTGTAGGAGCGCCTCTGTGTGAGCACAGAAGACCCACAGTACTCGACAGGAGGAGTACCGCTGTAGGTTATTAGGGGGAACGCCTCTGTGTGACGCAGTAGACCAACAATGGGGAGCGCCTCTCTATGACGCAGCAGACCCACGACACTCGACAGAAGGAGTGCCTAAGCTATCCAAGGATAGTGGGAATCACCCTTGTGTGATGCTGCAGGCCCACTGTACTTGATAGAGGAGGAGTACGCCACCATCCATGGTTTTTATAATAAAATTCTCTTTTGATATGAGCCTTTGAATTTTATGTTTTCCTCATGATTGAGATGGGTTAGTAGATAAATTATGTATATGTATGGGCATATACATAATTAATGGTTATCTATTGTTTTATTACTTTTTGATATATACTTTTTTGATTTTCAGAGACCTTGAGGGTCTCGGGGTCCCCACTGAGTATAGTTATACTCACCCCTGCATGGGCTATGTGCACACCTCATCGTATTGGATGCAGACGATGGACAACGCTGATAGAGGCCAAGAGTGCCAGGACTGGAAGGTACCCAGAGGTGGACCTTACGATGAGTCGGTACATAGAGGAGTCTGACGGATGTGGAGTGTTGAGGTGGCCATTTGTACCTAGACTTCAGGTAGGAACCCCATAGGAAGATCCAGAAGCTACTCTTTACCTTTCAACTATTTGTCCCGTTTTCAGTTGTACTTGAACATTACAGTTGGGATTGTATTTCCGACCCCTTTTACTTTCCAACAGACTTTTTGTATACAGTTTTTACTTAGTGTTTTACTTCCAGTTATGTACTCTGATGTGTTTGTTTACAGTTATAAAGGCAATGCCTTCCCAGTTTAGAGATATACGCCTTTGGTTCTAGTCGTCAGCCCCTGGCCAATGGAAGGCGGGCTTGGGGTGGTTACGACATGGACCCTGGGGGACGGGTCATGAAATACCAAGAATATGAGTTACCAAAGAGGATAAAAAGTTGCAGGTATCCTCACCCACAAAGGAAATCACACCTAGTTCCTCAACCCCACTTGAAGGATAAAAAACTATGAATCAGAAGAAGAATGCTAAGAATCATGAACCAGATAGATAATGAGCTTCAATCTATCACAATATGAACATCCAAGTTACACCAAAAAATATATAATTTTAAAGAACCCCACACATAAAACTCCCTACATAATGTTTTCTTGAAGTCAATGCTAGATAATATATGGATATAAAACACACTCCTCGAAATTAATGACCCCACTAGAGGAGATTCACGACCAAAAGAACTACCAAAATCATTGAAGGATTGAAATTTCCTCTCCAAACTAAACGTCACCACCATGGACCAAATATTGTAAGATTGTGCTTCACTGAGATCTGCCATCAACCAATCCAAAATTGGGAAAACCTCCACTACGACCGATCATCTAGAAATAAGCTAAATAACTAGAATATAGTGGTTGAGACTCAAAATAAACTACTAATGGATCCATAAGGTGTAGTTAAATCCTCCAAGAATGATCAAATTTAAGATTTATATAACAACAAAATAACACTAAGTAAAAAATCCTAATATTGTATAATCATAGAATCGATCCAATTGAGAGTGGGGAATATAGCAATGAAAACTGTTAAACAATGGTTGGGTCATACTGATTTTGAATTATTTTTATTTAAAATACATTTCATATATTTTAATTATTATTAACAAAAAGGGAAATTGGTAAATTCCATGTTATAGAAAAAGGATTTTCTTAAATCTAACTTTTTATAAACCTATGGAATAGGAGGTAATGTGGTTCTAAAAAACACACAGATTGATACTAGTTTCACAAATTTGATCAACCAAGTATAGATAATTATACTTGGTTTTGAGTAATTTACTGAATAAGTGAAGTAATCATGAATTATAGGCTGAAATAATCATAATCCATTGGTCCTATCATGTTTAACTCCAACTAGGTCTAGGAAATTAAATTATGCCTATGATGGTCAGGGTATATTCAATTGAATGATAATGACAATTGTTTTAAACATGGTTGTTATACATAGGGAAAAATTTTTTGATGTTAGATAATAATTATGTTAAAACAACAAAATTCTCAACACATTTAGATTTTTTTGATCATCATTGGATGATCAACAATGATGAGTAAAAAATAACCCATAGTTACAGAATCTCACCTTTTTTATTGCATAAATTTTCATTACATTGTAGAAACAGAGAAATATTAGAAATTTAGTTTCATAGAAAATATACACATAATACATGAAAAAATTAAACCATATTCTAATCCTTATGAAATTATTCTCAAAAGGATCATTCTAAGTAAATTTTTTGAATTTACTTACCTCAGGACATACATCAAAGGAATGAATGAGCATAAGGCCTAGTAAGGGAATGTTGGGGAAACAATTTACTTCTGATCTTGCCTAATATCAACAAGAACATGAGTCATAATGATAAGTAATGATCAGTAGGAATATCATAATAATATGAAAATGAATTATAACATGAAAATTTATCCACATAATTTAAATTGTACAATTATATTCTTATGAACAAGGTTTGTCACTGCGGTGCTATAAAAATTATCAAGGTAATTCAACAAGTTGTCATAATACATGTCATCTATAGAGATTGAATTATTTACACAATGAATTGGAGAACTATAATGTTTCACACTTAATATATATTAATTAATGTGTTCAATAAATATCATAATCAAAAATTTTAGAAATTACATGTGCATTATAAATGAAAGGGGTTTTAGAAAAAATCATTCTGTTTATATAATGTGCATAAAGACATGTTTATTATGTCATTTTTACTTAAAGAATGGGAATTAGGGTTCCTTGTATGTAAATACTAAAATAAAATAAATCATTTTTACATCTTCATGAATAACTCTATAAAAACAGTGTTTTACTATTCCAAAAAAATCAAATAAAATAGAATTTATTGAGGAGAAGAGAGAAATTTTGAGAAGAAAATTGGGCAGCATGATGATTATAAAACATGGTTATATAAAATGGTAAAAAGAGAAGGGATAAGGGTATCCCATTTATAAAACATATTATCTAGTTATTGTTATGAATAAAAGTATAATATATAGATTTATCATAAAATTCATAAGATATATATAAAAAAGTTGTTCTTTAAACAAATAGAAAACACAGATTTTTCACAAACGATGAAATGTAACCCCTAAAACATGAGGATTGTGACCTTGGAAGATTGATTATACCTAGGGAGTACTCAATGTGAAGTAAAAATATCATAGAATCATATTTAAAAGAAATTCAGAAATGGGTCTTTATTTTAAAAAAATTGGTGGATTTTTCCCTTAATTTCCAAATATAGGCCTTGAAACCAAGGTTGTGGAAAATAAAAAACCATGTTCTTTCCCATTGTATTTTACATGATTTTGGACACCTATAAAATTATATTATTTTAATCCAAAATATTCAACCATCATTTTATATTACTTATTTTTTCATGTAAAAGTAAATTTTACTCAAAATTACATTTTTAAAGTTAAAGTCCCTATTTTAGAATTTGGAAAGATAATTAAAGATTTGGAAATTGATTTAAATATATTGAAATACATGATATTAATAAAATAATTTATTTTGGGTCTTGGATTATTATTAATTAGTAATTTCATTATTTTTAATTAATTATGAAGTCCTTAAACATACCAAAATACTCAAACTGCATTTTTATTAATCATGAAAGAATAAATTATTTTTGAAATTTTTCATAAATATATCATAACTTAATTTCGATGTGATAATTTTGAAAATGGAATTAATTTTGTCAGAATAATTCTATAAATATGATAATTAATATTATAAATATAAAAACCCTTATTTATGAAAAGTAATAGCAAACTGAAAATGCATAGTGAAATTTATAAGAGTTGAAAAAATAATATTATCTTATTATTTATATTTAAATAATAATGTTTCTATCATATTATATAATTAAAATAAATATCATTCATAATATATTTCTTAAATAAAAATATTTATATCTTTTATGTAAAGTAAAATTTCGATTCAATGAATCAATTTATCAAATTCCAACTCAATTTTATTAAGAAAAACTATTCTTAAAATGGAATTGATGGAATAATAATTTTATTTAAAAAACTGTAATTACACAATAATGTTGTGAAAGTTAACCCATTATTACACTTGTGTACACCCTAATATTAATGTGTTCATTGGTGGTAGACTCGTGGGGTGCCTCGACTAACATCGACTATGTGGTAATCACAACTAACATGAACTTACCCTATATGAGATTTCGTTCAAGCTTCACTTGTTGAAGATCATCTAGGGATTGGTCAATGGGGAATTCCATTGATTATAACTCCCACATAAGATCTTACAAATGGTCTTCAAGAAGAAACACAACTGTAACACCCCAATATTTCATTGTACGTTATTTCTTTAAAGTAATACAATAACTTGCGCTACACGCAACGCCGAGTTTGAGCGCACCACGACTTACCAAACAAGCTGTTAAAAAAAGGATATAAATACTATTATCTGAATATCTAATTTTATATATTCCACATATATTTTAAAATACTTATTATGTGTTTAATAGACATAATATAAGAACAAATTCATTTTTATCAGAAAAACAAAGTATTTTTCAGAAAATACAATTTTACCACCTTTTAATGGAGAACCCTTTTTAAATCCAATATTTAACACTTTAAAATATTCAATTTGAAAAAATAAACTTATTATTTTTAATAGGGACATAAAAAATTAGTTTTGATAAATTTTTGGTATTTTTCTGATAACTTTAATATTTGGGTGAATAGTTAAAATACTAAATTTTAATGGAAAACAACTTTTCTAATAAAAGTAAATTATAGTGTTAAATTATAAATTTTAAATGTTTGGAAGTATAATTAGATATATTTTTATTATTTAATACAATGTTAGTAATTATAAGAAATTTCTCATTTATGTTTGACCTAATCACATGTCAATCTTTTGATAGTATTTACTTTTTTAAAAACCATTTTTTGGTTTTGATAATGAGAATTAGTTTTAAATTAATAATTTAAACTTCTATGTTTTTAATTTGGTAAAATATAATTCATTTTATAAATAAAAATATCAAAATTATCTTTGGGTAAAGTTTTGGTAATTTTTTGAAAACATTCCATTTTTTGATGAATAGTGAAAAACACTACGTTTTTGTTTAAAACCGACTTTTTATTTAATAAATTAGTTATTTGAATTTAATTTATTTTGGGTAAAAATAGATACATAATACCTATATATTTTAAATTTAATTAATTGTAGTCACTTTATAATAAGTTTAGATAAATAAAATTTTATTGGACTTTTTACCATCTTTTACCCACCTTTTGGACTATTTGAAATTTTTCATTAAAATTTATTTTACCTCTTCAGTGAGTTGAATTTAAAAAATCCATGACACATGGTTAACATAAGTAAGTAAAATTGGGTTCAATATGATGAAAATAACTTTTGATGAATAGTAATATTTGACTTTTATTTACTAACTTTAAAAGTAAATAAGGTAATTAATTGTAAAGATAATATTATAATTACCCTAACACATGTCCTAATTTTATTGGATAATTGTTATTGGACAAAAAAAAACCTTTGGATTAAAATATAATCCTTTAAGTCCAATTGGATTAGATTAGGACATTTTTTATTATTAAATTCAAAGAAGAGTTAAAAGTTATAATTCAATTTTTCATAACTAAAACATTATTAATATAGGGTGATACAAAAATTGAATTCGACTATAAATATTAAATATAAATCTAAAAATATTTCCTACATAATTTTATTTTATTTATAATTTTTAGACATTACATAAGTAAATTTATTTATGACACAATGATGATGTAGTAATTACCTTATTAATGAATGATTTAAATACGTAATATTATAAATATTGAAATAAATCTAAATTTATAGTTTTTGATGAATTAAACTAATTTTATAGGTTAATATGACATTTTATCTCTAATTAAAACATTTTTTTTTGATGTAATAATGTTGTTATGACTTTAACAAAAACCAAATACCAAATAGTTTCCAAATTGACATAAAAGAGTTTAAAAAAAATATTATATTATTAATTTATATAATATTCCTAAAAATATAAGGTTAGGAAAATGAACTTATATAATTATATTTATATCATCAATGAACCACTTTTGGTTTTCTTGGATTTTTATAGCATGATTATTAACAAATTATTATAATAATACAAGAATACATGTTAAAATTTAACTATTTAACTAAGAGTTAAATATAAATGATAAGGTTAATATGTTTCCCCAAACCTATCTAAAACCTATTGGTTGAGAGTTTTTAGACCCATCCACACCTTAGCCTATAAATATTTTTTTTGGAGCCATTAGAAACTGAAAATTATTTAATTATAAAATAATATTTCAAGCTTTTCCTAAAGTGACCCTCACCTCTCTTATAAAAGTGCAATTCCCATTCTCTTAATTTCACACCTCCAAATCCATTTGGATCGGCCAAAAAATTCCCAAATATTTTACCAACAATCTTATATTCATCATATAGGCATTACATTGGTCATAAAGCCAACTAATGAAGCCTTTTCAGTCAAATCAAAAAGAAGAAGCCGAAAAAGAGGTAAATGTTTCATCACCTCTTTCAAGTTCTTTACTTCTTCCACTTACTCTTAAATTGTTGTTTCCATACAAAATATAATAAATCCAGTACCTCCTACATAATTTTATGTTAATATAAATATTTTACAACCATATCTGTTATTCGATCCATCCTAAAAATGATAAATTCACCATACGTGCGTATGTACGGCTTACCGTCTCGACATCGTGGTGTAGTTTGTCATTCAACACTACAATATTTGTATGGGTATAATAATGAGTTTAATTGATTTAAATAATAAATATAAAATTTTATTGATTATTTATATATGTTATACCATCCAATTATATACGATCTATCCATCAATATAATGATATTGTCGCTCGTGCGTACGTACAGATTAGCGTCTCCACGAACGTGATGAGATTTATTTTCCCATCCTAACGAGTAAAGAATAATTTTTATTTGATGATTAAAAATGATGATTAATTAAATTAATATCATTATGGGAATGAATCAGATACATCCTATCCATAACAAACATGACTTACAAAACAAAACATATAAAGGAAAATGAATCTGTTAACACCCGAAACAATGATAACATAAAAATATTATTAACAATGCTATATTACAAGACCATATATGATATCATATGTATGTATATGGTTATTGAATAATTTAATAATAGATATTTAACTATTATAAAGGAGGTTAACGTACCCTCGAGCAAGGAAAAATACAAGTTAAGTGTTAATTTCACAATCTCTTCATTATCCAGGGTTGTTTATACATAATTATCTACTAGGACCCCTTTATCATCCAAATCCATGTTTCCTAAAAATGTATTTCAAATTTTTTTTACTACTTACTAGACTATAGGTTAAATTAATTTAAATCCTTGTTGGAATATTTATAAAATGGTTTTAATGGAATATTTTATTAGTTTTCAAAACAAGTTACTTTATGACATTTTTGAAAAAAATAAAGAAAGACTATTTTTTAACATAAACAATGGGTGGCGTTGTTCTCCACCATTATAAAACCTTTGAATATTCCCTTACAAGCTTATAATAATATTTCCAAAATAAATGTTTTATTTAAAATGGTTTCAAAATAGAAAGATGTATTTCTTTCAAATAGTTTTCATTTCATCTTTGTCAACATCCTTTGATGTATTTTAAACTTGTTTGAAGTTTGATTTATTATGATACAAATATTCCATATTTTATTGATGGTTTTGTAATATTTTTGAATGTGTATGTGTTATTTTATACCATTAAAGGTTTATGGAAAATTATTGACATTTCGTACGATAGTTTTAATAAAAATGTTTATGGAGTGTTTAAACCTTTTTCATATGAGGAATGCATTCAACATAGTAAGTGACAGGTGGAGCCCGCTACAGATCCTCGATGAATCGGTAGGTCTCATGAGACAAAATAGTGTCTAGGAACAAGGCCTTGAAAAAATCTTATTTTTAGTCTAGGGACGTGTCCTTGACTATGTGGTTATGAATTCTAGGATTATGTGTTCCATCATTATGAAATTGGCTCTTGATATTACTTATGATTATTCGACTAGTAGAATATCAATGTGAATACATAAGTGGAATTATTTGATTTATCTTTACCATATTATGATGATGTTATGTTTAAAAGGCATGTGTTTTAGCCTTAAACATTGTCTCAAATGTTTATGCTTATTTATGAATGTTTCTGCTATATCGTTATCCTTACTGAGCATCTGAGCTCAACACTTTGTTATGTTTTATTTTCTCAGGATTTCAAGAAGTGTTTTATGATTGATAAGAAGGGTTAAGATAGGGGATTTTGGGTGTTCTCGAAGGATCATTGATGTTGTGTTTTATTTTCTAATTTCTAATGTAACATTCATGCATGTAATATATTTTCCAAGACTACTAAACTGATCGGTATTTCTAAAATGTATTCCCTGTAATCATGCCAACGTGTTAAAAAAATGCAGCGAATCTGGGCTTCTGGGGTCTTGGCATTACAGTAGGTAGGAGAGGTAGTTTAGAAACAACCTTGGAAATATATTTAGATAAAACACAATTAAAGAAAATTACCCTTAGATAGACTTTGATGATTAATATAGAATAACTTCCTAGAATTTTTATATTGTAGATATTTTGAGTATTTTCAATGAAATACATCCCTGTCTGGATATGAGAAAGTAGAGGAGGCTTTGACACAGATGTACCTAGGAGTGAAAACTCAGACAAGGTGTTTTGGGCTTGACTTGGGGTATCCTGGTACACGACAATGGGCCTGGCTACACTCATGGTTACGACACTCCCAGGGGATATTCTTAAGATAATTCACATTTTCATTTCAAGCCATTATGAAGGATTTAACAGTTAATACCTCCTCAATGAAAAAAATTTATGATTATAGATTATATGTATAATATTTTCAATTTATTTTAGGTATTTTACATTTTGGGAATTATGCATTGCAATTCATAAACTAACCTAGTATATTCCATTGTTTTGAAATGATGCCTAGTAGAAGGAATGATAATTCCAACAATACGCATGTTAAAAAGATTAAGAAGGATCAAATAATTCATGGTATTAATAGAAAATTTAAAATGGAAATATTCTCCAATGTATTATCATCATATTATGAAATATTATCATGTGTTAATAAGATATGTAAGTAATTTTGTGAGTCTTATGGCTTTGAAGGGAATCAAGAGATGAAAATGATGGAAGAGAGAAAGATGGATAGAGGGAAGAGGGGAAAGAATGATTTTCCCATATGTGATAATGATGGAAAGAATCATCTTGGTAAAGGATTTAAGGGAATTGGAGTTTGTTATAAGTGTTGAGAAAAAGGACACCAAGTACATGATTTCTTGGGTATGAAAACAGTTTCAAATGTATATTGCTTCATCTGCAAGGATTTGGGGCACTACACGAATCAATGTCCAAATTATCAGAGTATAACCCAAATGATTCTATTGGATAATAAAAGAGTTATGATACTATCGAATATGAAGAGGAATGATTATATTTCTTATGTTGTAATTAAATTATTGTGTCATTTGAGTATTTTATTAATGATTTACATGTTATGAGAATTACAGAGTATTTAAGGATAGTACTGAAGTACTATTTCATTAAGGACTTGAGATTGTGTGGAACAAAGAAAAGTAACAAAATAGTAGGTTAATGTTTTTTGGAAAATATATGGTTGAGAGAAAGATAGAACATAATATGGTTCTGATACCGAGGTAGTGGTTTTTGAATAATATATGATTGATTTGGATAATTTATATTCGATATTCTTGACTACCTTGAAACTGATTAATGATTTTTATATTCCATCACTATTGGATTTTACAACATTTTTGGATAGGAGGTGTATATACATTATTCTATAAGGAATAAGGTATAATGAATTTAGTCAATAAGGTTTTATGGTAATTTAGGTTGTTACAATTTTTTAAAAGAATACATGGTGAAGGTGTTCACATGTTATTATGTGGAAAAAAGGATCTTCACTGTGTTTACATTCCTTATAAATTTTGGTGAGTGGGTTTGGATAGAAGTATTTTGGATAAGTATAATGTTTTGAACCAATTCAGTTTGACAATGGATACTATTGTTAAGGTTAAATCATTTCTTGAGATTATTATTTGATTATCATAAAAAGAACAACCCAGAGGTCGGGCGATAACTCGTCGCGTCTGACAAGGACACTCGACTTGAACCCATAACCAAAGGGTGATAATGGTGGATCACCTACCACTGGAATACATGATGTACATGATTGTATAATGACGTTTTTTTGAATAGTCAGACAAATGATTTATAAATTCTTTATTTTTTCAACCCTATACAATTATAATAAATAGAATATTTTTTAATTCTATTATCTTTTAGAGTGAAAGACGAGTGTGTGGTAGGAATTAGTTGAAGGATGAAACTATACAAGTCAAGTATATTTTTTCCACTTATTCTATGAATAAATTAATTCATATAATTTAGGGAAGGGATCTTAAAACCAAAAATGTTCAATCTTAATACCATATGTTTTTTTTAACTAACTATATTTTAAATCATCATAAATTGATGGCTTTGAGGCCCTCAATTTTACACTTTTTTGTGATTGATGACCTCAATAACTCCCTATAAATATTTACATTTTCCACCAATTATGTGTTTCTAGTTTCCACCAATGTCCTCCTAATCATGATCATATGTTTGTGGTGACATTTTCATTTCCCTTTCACTTTTTTAAGACTAAATTTTAATAACCCAATTTCTGATGTGGGTTTTCTAAAAATGTATTTTTCTATTTTTAACCTTTTATTTTTAACGAACAATTTCAAATTGTGATGACAAAATTTATTGAATGTGGGGACAATGTAACACCCCACTATTTTGTAGAACATTATTTCTTCAAAGTTATTAAATAACTTGCGCTAGATGCAACACCGAGTTCGAGCACACCACAACATACCAAACTTGTTATTCAAAAGAGGTTACAAATAGTATTATCTGTATTTTGAATTTTATATAATCCATATAAATTTTAACATGCATATTATGTGTTTATTATACATAATATAAGAACAAATTCATTTTATTCAGATAATGGAAGATTTTTCTGAAAATACTATTTTACCACCTTTTTATAGAGAACCCATTTTTAATACAATATTTGAGACTTTTATATATTCAATTTGAAAAAATAAATTTATTCTTTAGAATCAGTACATAAAAATTTAATTTCGATAAATATTTTGTATTTTTCTGATAACATTCATATTTGGGTGAATAGTGAAAAATACTAAATTTTAATCAAAAAACAACTTTTTAAATCAATATCATTTATAGTGTTCAATTATAAATTTTAATGGTTATGAATTATAATTATCCTATAATTGTATAATTTAATACATGTTGGTCATTATAAATAATTTATCATTTAAATTTGGCATAATCACATCTCAATTTGTAGAAAATTTTACTTTTTAAAAACCCGCTTTTTGGTTTTGACAATGGGAATTAATTTTAAATTAATAAATGAAAATTTTATGATTTGAATTTGGTAAAATAGACTTCATTTTTTAATTCATAATATCAAAATTATCTTAGGGTGATTTTTTGGTATTTTTTTGAAAACATTCAATTTTCGATGAATAATAAAAAAATTGCGTTATTGTTTAAAATCGACTTTTTGTTTTTGTTATTAGTTATTAGTTATTTTAATTTATTTTATGTCAAAATATATAAATAATACCTATCTATTTTTAATGTAATTCATTGGAGTCATTTTATTATTAGTTTATATATATATATAATTTTATTCAACTTTTAACCGTCTTTAACCCACCTTTAGGAGCATTTGAAATTTTCATAAAATATAATCTTACCGCTTTTGTGGATTGAACTTAAAAAATACAATAGGCAAGGTTAACATAAGTAAGTATAATGTGGTTCAATAAGATGAATTTAATTTTTTTGAATAGTAAATTTTGTCTTTTATTTAACACGATTAAAATTAAATATGGTAATTAAGGGTAAAAATGATATTATAATTATCCTAACACAAGTCATAATTTTATTCGATACATTTTATGTGACCAAAAAAATCATTATTAATAAAATATGATTCTTTAGGTCCAATTGGATTCGATTAAGACATTTATTATTAATTAATTCAAAGAAGTGTTAAAAGTGATAATTCAAGTTTTCATAACTAAAACATTTTTAATATAGGGTTATACATAAGATAAATTCTTCTATAAATATAAATTCGAAACATAAAAATATTTCATACATAATGGTATTTTATTTTTAATTTTTAGACATTAAATAAGTAAATCTATTTATGACACAATAATGAAGTAGTAATTACTTTATTAATGAAATATTAAATTAATTAATATTGTAAATATCCAAATAAATCTAATTTGATAATTTTTGGTGAATTACAGTAATTTTAAAAGATAATATTACATTTTAGGGTAGAATAAATGAATTTTGTTGGAATTAATCATGCTGTGATGAATTTAACAAAAATGAAATACCAATAAGTGTCCAAATTGACAAAAAAGTGTTTTTAATACAAATATTGTGTTTTTAATTTATATAATATTCCTAAAAATCTAAGGATCGGCCAAAGGAATTATATATAATGATAAGTATATCATTAATGTACCATGTCAGCTTCTCTTGGCATTTTATAGTATGTTTATTAACCAATTATTATAATAATACAAGAATACATGTTAAACATTATACTATTTAACTAAGAGTGAAATCTAAAAGATAAGATTAATATTGTGAAGCAAACCTATCTGAAACATATTGATTGAGAGGTATTTGACCCATCCTCACCTTATCCTCAAAATAAATCATTTGTATCAATTAGAAATTAAAAATTATTTTATTATAAAATACTATTTCACATTTTTCCTAAAATGACCCTCACCTCTCTTATAAAAGGGTACTACGCCTTCTCTTAATTTCACACATCCGAAGGAATTTGGCTTGGACAAACCCTACCCGAATATCCTCCCAAATATCCTCTCTTAATACTTGAGGACTTAATTTGGTCATAAATACAACCTATGGTGCCCTTTTGATCAAAACAAAAGGAAGAACCTGAAGATGTGGTAAATATTTCATCACCTATTTCATGTTCTTTTCGTATTCCACATAATATTTCATTGTTATTTCCATACCAAAATAATTAATCCAGAACCTCATACAAACTGTGATTCTATTATGAATATTTTACCACCATATTCCTTATTGGATCGATCCTATAAATGACAAATTCACCATACGTGTGTATGTACGGCTTACCGTATCCATGTCGTGGTGTAGTTTGTCATTAAAGATGTCACTTTTGGATGGGTATAATAATGAGTGTAATTGATGTAAATAATAAATATAACATGTTAATGACTCATTATAAATTATACAACATTATTTTACATACTATCTCACCATCAATATAATGATACTGTTGCTCGTGCGTATGTATATATTACCGTCTCCACGAACACGATGAGATTCATTTCCCCATCGTAACCATTAATGAATATTTTTTATTTGATGATTAAAAACAATGTTTAAATAACTTAATATCATTCTGTATAGAAATAAAATACATCTTATCCATAATAAACATGACTTATATAACAAAACATAAAAAGGAAAACGAATTAGTTAACACCTGAAACGATGATAGTACTAAAATATTATTAACAAAACAATATTAGAAGATTATATATGATAACATATTTATGTATATGGTTCTTTTATAATTTAATAACAATTATTTAATTATTATACAAGAGTTTAACAGACCCTTGACAAAGGAAAAGTAAAAGCTAAGGGTTAATTTTACAATCTCTTCATTATCCGAGGTTGTTTATACATAATTACCTACTCGGACCCCTTTATCATAAAAATACATGATTCATAAAAATGTATTTTAAAAACATTTTTAATATTTAATATACTATAGGTTAATGTAATTTATACCCTTGTTTGAAAATTTATAAAATGGTTAGAAAGGAATATTTCTGTCATTTTCCAAACATGGTACTTTATGAACATTATGAAAAATTAAGGTAAGAATTTTTTTTAACATATATGGTGGGTGCAGTTATTCTCCACCATTATAAAACCTTATTAGAATCCCTTACAAGCATATAAAAATATTTCCAAAATGAATGTTTTTTATTAAATGGTTTCAAAATATAAAGAGTTATTTCTTTCAAATTGTTTTTATTGCATCTATGTCAACATCATTTGATGGATTTTAAACTTTTTTGAAGTTGATTTATTATGATTCAAGTCTTACCAATTTTATTTATGTTTTTGTGATATTTTTTATTGTGGATGTGTTATTTTATACCATTCATGGTTGATGGCTAAAGTGTTGACATTTCGTATGATAGTTTTAATATGAATGTTTATGTTATGTTTAAACCTTTTCATATGAGGAATTCGTTAGACTTAGTAATTAAGGGGTAGTGCCTGATATAGCTCCTCGATTCATCAGTAGGTTGTAGGAGACAAACTAGTGTCTTGGAACTAGGCCTTGAAAGATATTATTTCTTGTCTTGGCACAAGGCCTTGACTATGTGGTTATGAATTCCGGTATTATATGTTCCTTAATTATGAAATTGGAAATTGATATTACATGTGATTATTCGACTAGTAGAATATCCATGTGAATATTTAAATGGAATTATTTGATTTATCTTTGCCATATTATGATGATGCACTACTGGAAAAAGGGCCTATACCCACGGTTCAAAACCTTGTGTATAGCCCCCAAAACTGTGGGTACAGGCTATACCCATGGTTTTGCAAACAGTGGGCTGGAACGACGTCAGTATAGGGGTCTTGACCTATACCCATGTTTTGGTAGAACCGTGGGTATAGTTGTGTCAAACAGAAACACCACGGTGTACACCGTGGTGGGAACTTTCCCCACGGTTTTTAAACCGTGGGGAATATATTCATTTTTTAAAAAAAGCGTCTATCAAGTTTTGAACGCTGCACCTGATACTTCAGAACGAGACCCTGAACAAACTGAGCTACGAATTTTATACGTTAAATATACATATATAAAATAATATATATTAATCCCCTCCACATCGCGTATTCAAAAAATACAGCCTCTGTGATTCTAACCCGCACCTCCAGCAACCCATCCCGCCAGCAACCAACGTCGGACCAAACAAGATGTTGATTTTATCTGTTGTTTACTCATATATCAGCCTATATATATTAATATAAAAGTTAATTAATTTCAAAAACTGCTGCTACGGAGACTCGAACCGAGGTCTCCGAATTGGACTCAACACCGCACTTCCGTAAAGCACCAACCGAGCTGACATTGTTACTTAATATATAAACATTCATCTTCTTATATATATTAATATGATCCATGAATAAATGTCCCCCCGCCAAATTTTTTTCGTGTCCTGCCTAATGTTTTTTTCCCTCCATAAAGTGGAAAAGATATACCCACGGTTCTAGAGAACCGTGGGTATAGGACTTCAAAAAAACAACCGCAATACCTACGGTTTTGAAGAACCGTCAGTATAAGTCTTCAGAAAATACCCTATACCCATGGTTTTCTCCAAAACCGTGGGTATAGGTCTTAAAAGAAAACAATACCCACGGTTTTTGGCACAACCGTAGGTATAGGTGACCTATACCCACGGTTTTGGAAAACTATGGGTATAGGTTCACATACTATCCCTATGCCCACGGTTTTCCAAAACCGTGGGCATAGGGGTACTCTATACACACGGTTTTTTGCAAAACCGTGGGTATAGAACGATTTCCCAGTAGTGATGTTTACATTTAAAAGCCCCGTGTTTTATCCATATACATTGCCTTAAATGTTTCTACTTATTTATTAAAGTTTTTGCTATATCATTATCCTTACTGAGTATCTGAGATCACCCCTTTCAATGGTTTTATTTTCCCAGGATTACTAGAATTGTTTTATGATTAATAAGCAGGGTTAAGATTAGAGATTAGTGTATATCTCAAAGGATCATTTATTTTGTGTCTTATTTTTACAATTTTTATGTAACTATTATGTGTGTAATATATTTTCTAAGACTACTAAACTAATCGGTCTTTCTGGAATTTATTCCTTGTAATCACACCAATGTGTTTAAATAATGCACTGATTCTGGGATTCTAGGGTCTTAGAATTACAAAACAACTATTTGAGTATACTTATAAAAACTAATTATAACATTAAAATTATTAACAAGAGTATATTTACCAATGGAATTATTGACCAATGGTAATATAACGGACGAATCTAGAGGGTCCCATTTCCATTTATATTTATTTTATTATTAATGAGATATGGTTTTTTTGTATTATATAATATAACACATATTATTTCACAAAATAAATATTATTTATAAAAATTTGGGTCATTAACTTCTTCCCCCATTAAGAGATTTCCCCCAAAAATTTGAACTTGTTCATTATATTTTTAAGAGGTTGGGGTACTTATTCCACATTGTCTACTCTAGTTAACACATTGCTTAATAATATTAATGGTTCCTCCACAACAGTTTGATGTGGTGGGTAGTATTCCTCATGATATTACTTAAGTTCCAGTTGTACCACCTCCGGAGTAAGTACATGTGGAGGGTCATGTATGTAATTACTCAAGGTAGATTCATGGAATACATCAAGAACTTGAGATAGATTTTGTGGAAGAGATATTGGATAGGCCACTTCTCCCATGTGATCATGGTTTTAATATTGCCCTATATTCCTTGGGTTATTCTTCCATTTCACCCCAAACCCCATGAATCTCTTTGCACTGTGATATTCAAAATGAAAAATTTCCACTAATATCAAACTCCAATTCCATTCAATGATTTTCAACACAACTCTTCTTTTGAATCTAATCATCCTTAATGTTGTGATAAATGGAATGATCCTTTTCTATCAGATCATTCACAAGATCTGGCCAAAGAATATTTTTGTCACCAAATTCATCCAAACATATAGGATTTATACATTTATTCACATATAAATCTACATAGGGTTCCATTTGAATACTAATATGGAAGGTTTTTTTGTATTATAACTCAACTAATGGGAGGTTTTCATCCCATTCACTATTAAATTAAATTGATAATGTTTTCAGTATGTCCTCACTTGTCTAAATTTTCCATTCTGATTGGACATCAGTACTGGTATGATATCCCACATTGAAATTCAATTTGGTACTCAGAACACGTTTATGAATTCTACATATTTTTATATGAACCTTGGATCATGATCAGAGACAATTGAAAGTGGAAATCCATTCAACCTCACCACTTCCCTTATGTAAATCACTGGATGTTTTTCAGAATTGAAATCACCCCAAAAAGAGATTAAATAGGTAGTATTGGTGAGTAGATCAAATATAAATCATATCTTATTGTTTCCAATGGATGTTCTTCGGATACCAATGATGAATTCCATGGTGATATTATCCCACTTAGATGTTGGTATGGGTAGTGGTTGTAATACCCCTTTAAGAATTTGTCTCTCTACCTTCACTTTTTGATGCACCAAGCACCTTGCAGTGTAGTCATAAATAACCCTTTCCATTTGGTCCCCACAATAATTATCATGAAAGTCCCTATACATTTTTATGTTTCCAAGATGCATAGTGAATATAGAGATATGAGATTCAACCATCATATCCTTCTTTATTTTGGGAATATATGGAACATGTAGCCTTATATGAGATTTGAGTACACCTTCTTGATCAATATTGAACTCAGGATACTTCCCATTCTTCACTTCCTCTATCTCATTATATAACAAGGTATCTTCTCTTTGATATTTCTTAATACTCTATCGTAATGATAATTGAGAAGTAATTTGGGATAAAGTAGATGGGTTCCATTCAATTCCATTTATCATGTCTAGTTTTACAAGGTTTTGATTAATGAGTGACCATGAATCCCCATCATTTCCATCACAATATGGTCATTCATACATAATGCCTCATAGACATTGTTCACACTTTAAATATGATAATTAATTGAAAAATAGTAATATTTAAACATTTCTAACTATATACTCTATTTCATGTTCAATTATTTATACAAGAAAATATACTTTAAAAATTGATTGTATGTGATTATATCTCCTTTGTCTCCATCAAGATACTTCTTCTATATATTTAGATAAAAAATAACTACTTCTAGATCTAGGTCATGTGTAGAGTAATTATGCTTATGAGTCATTAAATATTGAGGTGATTAAGAAATCACGTTTACATTTTTTAGGATAACTCACCCATGCCCTTTAAAATATGATTCACTAAAAATAATGATTCCTTCTTCAATAGAGGGCAGAATTAAGATGGGTTCAGTAACCAATATCTTCTTCATCTCTTGGAAACATTTTTAACACTCCTTTTTCTAGATGATCTGATACCCTTTTTTGATTTAACATGGTTAGTGGATTAGAAAGGCATGAAATATTTTTTTACAAAAATTCTATAATAACCAACTAAACTAAGGAAACTTAGAATCTCAATTACTAATTTAGGACGAGGCCACTCCTCTACAATGTTTTCGTGGCATGGTCAAATGATATTCCTTCATTGGTTACTATGTTCCCCTAGAATGAAACTTTTTGTAATGAAAATTCACATTTGTTGAACATTCCAAATATCCTAACCTCCTAATTGTTTTCAATATAATCCACATATGATCACAATGATAATCATGAATTTCAGAATATATCATAATATCATCAATTAAAACTTCAACAAAGTTATCAAGGTTTTTCATAAAGACTATATTCATTAATTCTATAAAAATATCACTAGAATTAATCAATATGAAAGAAATAACAGCAAAAAAATAATTCCTATATCTTGATCCAAAGGTATTATTTAGAATTACTTCTTTATTCACCCTTAATTGATGAAAACCAGATCAAAGACAAATTTTTGAGAATAATTGATCCCCATGAAAATGGTTAAATAAATCATCAATACTTGAAAGATGGTACATGTTCTTCACTATGATCATATTATGTTCTCTATAATCAATACATATATATATTGATCCAACCTTATTCTTTTCAAAGATAATAGGTGGTCCAAAAGGAGACAAACTTGGATGGATAAAGCCCTTCCCCAAAAGAACTTGGAGTTGTTTCTTAAATTCCTTCAAATCATCATTTTACATTATATAAGGGGTGTTTTATATCAACGTGGATCCATGTATGAGTAAAATAATGAACTTTACCTCCATTTCAGGGGTAGGTCTAGGTAATTCCGATAGAAATACATCAATGTATTCCTAAAAAATGGCTTCATTTTCTATTCATATAATTTCATTTCTTTCATAATTTCATAGATCAGTTCCCTAAAAAAGGCTATGGGAGGTTTTTCTAGACATAGTTTAGGTCGTCATATCTCTCATATGAAAAAATAAATTCGTTTTATATTCATGAATATAGAGATTTTATTTTTTCTATAGTTGATCGTAGCATTATACTTTGAGAGCTTGTCCATCCCTAGTAGAATGTCAAATTCCAACATGGGAGGGACCACAAGATTTGTGATGAAATTACTCTCTCCAAAGTAAATATAAAAGTTTCTATATGCTGTTGAATCTTCGATAATCCCACCATCTGTCTTCAATTATATCTCTACTTTTAACAGTTCATTGATTGATTTTATATTGTTTACAATCTTGGGGTAAATTATAGAAGCCATAGAACCAGAATCAAATAATGTACATTCTAGATTTGAGAGAATAATTAGAGTAACTTCCACCACATTATTTAGATCTTCCAATTTATTCATCATGACAGTGAATATTTTTTCTCTATTAACATATGTTGGGGTTGATGGTAATTCTCGTATACCATCATCAGAATTTGATAATGATTGGGAATGTGACCATGCATTCCACACATATAGAATACAACTATAGGTTCGACCTACACCATCCTCCCTTTGTGTTAGGGATGAGATATTGAGGATTCACTTCACTATGATATTTCTAAGAAATAGTTTCATATCATTCGGACATGTAAATTTCTTCACTCTGAATAATTTAGTCCCTCGAATTAATCTTCCCATAATTGATGCATGCGGGATGTTTCAATTTCATTCCTCCACTTACATGATCAATTTTCATCCATAAGAATGAATCCATTGATCAATTCATTTAATTCGATCCATGGGATCAATGAGTATCACCAAAATCAAGATCAACCATTACAATAGTTCACACAATATCTTTACAGCTTCCATAGTCTATATTAGATAGATACTTTCTATGATGTGTTCTTAGTATAAAAAATAATCCATAAAACATTCCATTAGGATCAATAAAATAGATAAAGGTGTAATGATAATGTCTTGTATTGTTCATCTCATATCCTCCCATAGATTTATTTTCCTTATAATTCAGCTTTATGAATTTCTTATCCTTTTACATTCTCATCAAACAAGAGATTTTTTTTAAAAATGTTCCCTTAAACTCTTCCCACTACATAACTTCAATATCCGTTATTGGTTTATGGTTTATAATCAACATAAAATAATGATCAACTTATCCATCTAAATGATACACATCCTGGGTGAATTTTTCATATTCCAAAAAATGGATTACCAAAAATTTCTATTATATAAATCTGATCCATTGTTCAATAATCAATATATCTATAGATCAACTAATAAAAGATGGTAATTGAGGCATAATGGATTAAACATAATGTTTTACCCTTTGGGGTGAATTCAGTGTCTCATCTTTATCAATGTTAGTATTCATAACTTTAGTTAGTTTATTTATCTTTCTCATGATGTTTTCCATTCTACATTCAATCGAAGGGCTATCCGTTCTTGGTCCATTGGGCCTACCATTTACGGAGTACCTCCCATTTCCCACTATTTTCTAAAATAAGAAAAAACTAGTTACAAAAAAGTTTCATTTAATAATATTATAATTTCTAATGGAATTTTATTTCTTAAAACATCTTTCATAAATATGTTAGTTATCAACAATAATTACATTTATGATATATCCTTCAAAATTTTTAATAAAAATCTTATGGCTAACCCAACTTACCTCTCATGGATTGTCTAACTAGGTTTGTAAAAAGCCTTGTTGTCATGCACCCATTCCCATTATATTCTATCCAAAAGAATTGTTTTCGATTCCAACCACTTGATATAGTTATACTAAAGCCACATCCATTTGTTCATATCCACTCGGAGATTTAATTCCTCAAAAACCACATTATTAATACTTCCCCAAAATACCCGAATGATTTCCCATATTTAAACATTTATATAGGTTTTTTCCAAATGTTTATAATATGCATATCTAAAAATAATTAAACAGTATATTGATACCGACTATTTCATCCTTCATTTTTTATTACATAACTTTTCATTGCATTATAAAAATAGTGGATCTTTTAAAGATTAGATTATTGAAATAACGTTTCATAATAAATAGAGACATAAAAGAATTTATTATAATAATTATTGAAGTATTATTATAATTTTTATACTTAGTAAATTTTCTAAATGTCATAAATTGGGGAAACACATAAAAGTGAGGGGCGAGCATAAGGCCAATTAAGGGAATATTGGGGAAACTCTTTACTTCTGATCTTGAGGAATATAAATATGAATATCAGTGACAATGATAAGGCATGAAAAAAAAGAATATCATAATAATAAAAAACATGAATAATAATAAGTAATTGTGGCTAAAACATCAAAATGATACATTCATAAGTATATCACTGTGTTTTTTCACCGAGGGATCGTGAAAATTACCATGGTTAATCATTAAGGTATCGTAAAACACGTCGTATGTGTAGATTAAATTCTTTACCCAATTAGTTGGAGAAATATCTGGGATAAAACCTCATATTTCATAAATAATTATCACCATATATATCATATTTAAAAAATTCTTTAATAACATTTTTGAATAAATCAAATGGGTTTCATATCAAAATAATCGTGTTTTTAAAAAGTGCTTAAATATATGTTTATTATGTAATTTTTTAGCCATAGAATGGGAATTAGGGTTCAATTTATATAAAGAATATAATAACATATCTTTTTTTAGATATTGGTTAATATAAATGGAATGGAAATGTGTTTTGGTATTTTAAAAAAAAAATAATTTCTTGAGGTGAAGAGAGAAATTTTGAGACGTAAATTTGGCATTATAACATGTATAAATCGTGGTTTTATAAAAGTGTAAAAATTTGTAGAGCACAGTTTTACAATTGATAATTTTTTTTCAAGTAGTAGAATGAAGAAAAATAAAATAAGAGATATTTTACAAAACATTCAGAAGATATATACAAATAGTGATTCCCAAAACAAAGAGAAAAGAAGGATTTTTCTCTTACCATGGAATGTAACTACAAAAAACACAAGGATCAGATCCTTGGAGGGATTGATGACACCTTGGTAAGAATCCGCGGGAGAAAAAACTATTATATATTAAAGTATAATGAATTTTAAGTGAATGTAAATTGAGAAATGGGTAGGTATTTATTGGAAAAGTGCTGGACTTGCTTATAAATTTACAAATATACGATTTGGAACTGAGGTTGTGGAAAAATAAAAACCATGGCCTTTAAAATAGTATTTTCCCATGTCATTGTAAACATGAGATAAATTTTATATTTTTTAATCATAAATAGTTTAAAATAATTTTATATTACATATTTTTTCAGGAAAAAGTAAATTTTACCCAAAATAATACTTTTAAAGATAATGTATATATTACAGAATTTGGAAAGTAAATTCTTGATTAAGAAATTTGTTTAAATATATTAAAAAATTGATATTAATAAAATAATATATTTAAGGTATTCTATTATGGTTAACTAGTTATTATATAATTATGACATAATTATGAAATCATTAAACATACAGATAATCTACAACATTATCTTAACTATTTATGAAAAACATTAAGCATTTCAAAAAATTCTAATTAATTTTCTATAACCTAATTTGGACATGAATATTTCAAAAATTATATTTATTTTATCAGAAAAAATCTCTAAATATGATAATTATATGTTCTAAATATAAAAATTCCTATTTATTATAAATAATACTACATTAAAAGGAACAATAAAATTTATTAAATGTGGAAAAAATATTTTATTACTTATATTTAAATAATATTGATTCTATCATAATATTTCATTAAAATAAGAATTATTCATAATATATTATATTATTATAAACATTTATATATTTATGGAATGTAGAATTTCATTTCAAAAAATGAATTTATCAAATTTTATCCCAAATTATCATGAAAAAGAATTTTCAAAATAAAATTGAAGTAATAAAAATTTTATTTTATCAATGGAATTACACGCTATTTTTGGCACATGTATCACATTATTATATCCATGTATTCCCTAATAGTAAGGTGTGTGATAGTGGTAGTTTCATGGAGTTACTTATCTAACATCGGTTGAGTGGTAATCTCCACAGACTTGATCTTCTCCTGTGGGAGATTTTATTCAAGATCCACTCATTGATGATTTGATTGGGCATGGTCATTGTAGAACCCTAATGATGATATAACCCTCTCAAGATCTTTCAAATTCTCTTCAAATGACACAACTATACTGGTTGAGGCCATAGACTCTTCTTTCAATATTAATTATCCTTATTAATTTTTTACTTATAAACACTATTTATAATGTTAATTTTTTTACAATTGTATAGTTCCTATTCGTCATATTGACTAATGAACACAATTTAACAATGGCCATATTATGGTAAAATCCAGATATGCAGATTTCCATTTATATTTAGTTCATTATTAAATAGATATGGGTTTTTGTGTATAATTTAATATAAAATAATAATTTTATCAGGAAAGAAAAATATTTTAAAAGTTTGGGTTGTTACAATAATAGTGATTTTAGAAGAGAAATAATGAGAAATATTGAAAAGAAAAAAACTATAATTAAAAAAAATGAAAAATCCAACATTATATTAAAGAGTAAAAATCATAAGAAAAGAAAAAACATATCTATGATGAAATCCACATCGAAACCCAAAGAAATCCTCTCGGGTTTCAGGCCTCTATTTCATAGACTGGAATCCATATCTCTTGGACCAAACCCATTTAAATAAACCATGATGTAACAATGAGACAGCCTTGGGTCAAGGAAATCCATAAATGGTGTTCAAAGTGTCAATGAAAATATTACCCTCCAAATATATGAGTAGAATATCAATTTTTAGTCTATCTAATGATTTTACATTATATAATGTGTGAGTCTCAAAAGTTTCTCAACTTGTGGGTTTGTTCTTCTTTATGGCCTATAAATGGTGCACAGTTCGCATCTCTAAATCATGTAATGATTTCAGAAGACATATAAAATATATTTTCATCATCAAAATAACATTTTTTTTCTCTATAACATTAGGTTTGAGCATTTGGAACCCCCATGATCATCCAGCATCATTGGAACCCTTCATTTAATTGATATATTGGTATCTTCAGATTCAATCATTTTTCTATGATTCAATATTTTACTTCCTTTGCTGCAGCGAGATGTGAAGTGGCTTACCATGAAATGACTTTATGTTCATTAATTCCCCTATTTTCCATCATATGATCCAAATAATAATCTGACAAAGGAATGCACAAAATGTAAAAATTTGAATAAAATCTTATATTAAATAATTAAATATTCAATATAAAATTCATATAAAATCACATTAAAATATAGATATAAAATAGAGTTATCAACGACCGTGGAAGACCCAAGAGAAAATCTATATATGAAATATATATCAGTTTTCTAGTATCCATGGGGGAAGGAGATTAGATAGACAACATCATCAAAAAAATACTATATGGGAGAATCTAATAGAATAAGAGGAGGAGTCAATAGAACATCGAAGTGAACTGGTAGGGGTTCGACAATATCTATCTAGAAATTTAAAAAATAGCGAGGTGTGAGGGGGAAATTCCCTCCAAAGCTAGTAGAACCCATTATAAATAATCATCAGTTTAAATAAATTTATTTTCCATGTATTATTAAATTTAATTCACAAGTTATATTTTTGAATTTATGTAATTTATTATGAAAAAAAATTCATTTTTCGATTTATAATATCTGTATTTCCTTAATATGTTTTTTTAGATTTTTCTAAGAAATATATTTTTATTGTGAATAGTAATAAAATTTCATTATTTATGAATATCTATAATTTTATTACATAATTATAATTTTACCTGGAGTTAATAATTTATGAATCCATTATTTCAAAAAAAAAATGAAGGAGTAAAGTAACAAATTTAAAAAATATAATTTTAATATATAAAATTATATTTTCTATTTTGGAATGTAAATTACAATATATCCTAATAAAGAAAATATTTTAGTCACTTTACATTTAATGGATTTTTTGGATGGTTAAATCCAGTTCTGGATTAATTTATATGGAAACTAACTGCACATATTTAATAATAATCTAAATAATTTTGTGGGAATCAACACCACCCAAAAATAGTTGGCTTAAATAAAAAAATTCTATATTTTAACCTTAAAATACCCCCTCCTTAGTTATAAATTCCCACCCATTCTCTCATTACTATCCAATTTAATTTACATGAGTATAAATATACTCTTATTATAACACCATTAGTTTTCATGAATTAATATTTTTTTCAAATAAATTAAAAGTATTTGATGGATTCCATTGAATGCTACTAATAGTTAATTTTTATTTATATAAAACACCAAGTTAATATTCAATACAAAAAACACTATGATTACCTTAATGTGTACAAAACTTTATGGTTGTATTGTGTTTCACATAATAACTTGTTCCTTCAATAGCATGTGATACACACAATATCGTGTTTTACAGAAATACAATGTTCTATTAATATTATTTTATAATATTATAGTTATCACCAAGCCATTGGAATTTATGGTATGAAAAGGATTAATTAAATTATGAAATTATGGGTTATATATGTTTATAAAATTTATTCATTTTTAACCAATTAATAAAAAATGAATGTAAGACCTATTTGAATATAAATAAATTCCTTTTATAAAACAAAATTTTTCTATGAAAAAACAATATTCAGCACAAAAAATAAAAAAAACCAATATTGAAGAATAATTTAATGAAATATATATTATATATTCAAAAAAATATATAAAAATAACTTTATTTTATTTCTAGAAAATAGATAAGAATAATTCCAATTTTTTACATAAAAAGTTGTATATTTATAAATGGTAGTCTTACCAACATTAAAGGGTGCACTTATTTTGAAAATAATTTATGAAAATTTTAAAAATTATATTTGAATAAATAAAATCATTTTTTATGTTGGAAAATCAAAATTATCTTATGGAAATTTTTTTCTATTCTTTAGAAAAGATTCAGTTTTTTTGGTGAATAGTAAAAAGCACAAATTTTTAATTGAAGAATTCATTTTATATTAACATATTTCTATAGAAAAAAATACATTGTAATTTTATTTTAATGTATATTTAGGTAAATTATAAGTCTATTTACCCAATTTTGACATTTTATACAATTTCATTTTGAAATTGAAAATAAAATAATTGTAATCATTTGAACATTTTCTGTTTAAATACCAACGTTCTTGGCTCATCTATGAGATTAGATTTTAATTGATTTTTTTCCAATTCTATGAATTGAATTTGGTGAAATATATTCCAAATTCTGAATCAAAATATATTTCGATTTTTAGTTTGTTCAAATTATTTTTTTACCAAAGTAACTATTGAGATTAATTAGAAATAATTATAGTGATTATGGTAAAAAAAAGATTATTTGTCAGTTAATCATAGACAATAAGGTGTAAATATTACACTCTACATGTTAAAAACCCATTTTATGAAAATATTTAGACCTTATATTGTATAATGTTATTATTTTATCTATTTTGGGTAATTTATACACATGAAAAAAGTGGGTTTAATTATATCCTTAATAAATTAACAGGTTTGATACTCACCCCCCTTAAAATATTCCACCTATATCCCCTATATTAAAACCTATAAAAGATTATTTCATAGAAAATACCTATAAAAATATCTTCCCAACATCCCTACCTTCACTATAGAAGCCTTAATTTGGTTTCAAATTCAACCAATGCTGTCCTTTGGTGAAAACAAAAAGAAGGTACCAAAATAAGTGGTAGCAATCATCAATGAATGTTATTTGTTTTATTTCTTCCTCAAACCTATTAAATTATTTCTATATGATTATTATAAAATAAAATAATTATTTTAATTACAATTATTATTTTTTATGTTAAGGTTATGAAATACATTTTCACACAATTCAATCAAATGGGATACACAATCATTGATCATGTGTATGATGGACTACCTCCTCACAAATTTATGTTGTTCGTTCTTCTATTACCACATTTAATGGTTGATAATATTGATGAAATAATATATTATTTATTGTATTTATGATATTTTTTATATTATTATGAATATTAAATTTTTATATCACACAGAACTTCAGTCATTCCCTTTTGTGGTAATATGTTAAATATGTTCATGTGTACGAAAGACTACCACCCCTTGAAGTGGTGTGATTAGTTCATGCATTTAATGGAATGTATTATAGATGGGTTTGATAAAAATATATGATATATAGGACAATATATTTTTTATTAAATGATATATATATATATATATCATTGATGTTATTTATTTGAATATGAAAAGAAAGAAGAGTGAACATTCTTTTGTACGTACAACCTAATGTCTCTATGAACAACGTCTTTCATTTCCCCTCAATAAATTTTATAGGTTACAATAAATAAATATATACATAATATATATGATATTTATATCACAGTTATAATTCTAGAGATGATGAAATAATGATCTAAGTAAGATGATCGTGAATAAACATGTTTGAAAAACAAAGTGTTTTTACTAAAAACATAACATTAACATTGAATTGTTGATGAAATAATAATACAATGTAATAAGTATATAATTTAAGGGATTATATATATTAATATGGTTTTTTATTGATTTATAATAAACTTATATTAATTATAAATGGGTTTTTAATTAGTACAATGAGATTCAGGACTTGTGGTAAGGGATTTACATCCCTCTTTTTACATTTGGGAGCACATGAAATACTCAACACCACTTTCTTATATGTGGTTTATATAATTACAATAAATTAACACTATTATTATTAAATTTATAATTTTTGTGTATTTTAATATCCATATTCTAATCTCCCATTCATTGGGTTACAATTTCAAATGTTACCAAAGTGGTATGAGAATTTTGTCTCAATTTTCATTCTTTGATGCAGAAGTTATGTTATGCACCTATATTATTTTAGTAAGATTATATTATGACACCTTAACATTTTATATAGTGGATATAAATATTTTAATTATATTTTAATCATCAGGTAATTTTTTTCATTCATAGTGATTGGGATTCAATCTTAGAAAATGGTAAGAGCCTATGGCTACAATCTCATCGTTTATCGAGATTGTTTATTACTATGCTTCTATTGATGAAATATTATGATCCATTTATCTAAAATTATCTTGTATTTTCTCCTAAATAGGTTATTAATAATATATTTAATTAAGGTTACCATTTTTCTGGATCTATCGTACTGAATACAATTAAGAATTATTTTTAAGGATATCAAAAATTATTTCTCTCCTCAGTCGAAAATATATTTTTCTTTCAAAAAAATGTTTTATAAAAAGGTTTTAAAAATTATTTTAATTTATATTTTAATATAATTTTCAAAGAAATGGATTTTAATAATGTTTTTTTAAACACTTTTTAAAATTGTTTTAAATGATTCCTTTATATGTTTTGTGGTTATTTTCAATGAAAAGGGTTTTCAAAATGTGTATGGATTTAAAAAGTGTTTTTCAAAGAGAAAAGGGTATTTTCTTTAAGAACATTTTATATTATTTTTAAATAATACATTAAAAAATATCAAAGTTGTTTTCAAGGAAAAGTATTTTGAAAAATTTTAATGTTATAATACATTATTTTCAAAGATATGTTATTTTCCATAAGAAAAGATAAAAGGGATCTTCCAAATTCCCAAAAAATCTAAAAGGAAATCCTTTGTTATAGCATATTACTTATCAGGTTAATGATCCATGTATTTATCTCTTATAATCTCTTTTAATCGTTTATTTTTAGGAGGAAAATTTTCTTTTGAACCCTGTTTTCCTTCCTTAGGTTATACCATGATAAAATGATTATGAGACCTGCTTCATTTCACTTGTTATTATATGATGAAATTATTATGAAAACTATCAAATTTCCTTTGGTTAAGATATGATGAAATGTTTATGATACCCATATCATTTAACGGGTTATGATATGATGTATATGAAAACCATATATTTTAATGGGTCAAGATATAATGAATGTTTTATTATAATACGGTGAACATATATAGGATTTTATTATTTGTTTGGTGAAACATGTATCTACCGGAAATTAATTGGTTAATGATTTATATCTCATGAGATAGACATGACTAGAATGGGAGGTGAACCTTGGTTGTTAAGGGTATTTTTCTATTAAGATAGACATGTGCGTGAACCTTGATTAATAATATTATATTGGGAGTGAACCTTGACTACTATGTTGGTTTTGGGAATGAACCATAACTACGAAGAGTTTTTCTGGTAGTGAACCCATTACTCTAAGATATTATTAGATGAAATCTTTGAATACTATGTAAAACAATTTAAATATTTATGTGCCTCCCAAAAATCCATGTCTGATTTATTTTTCATGCTTTTATTGATTATTTTTTATCAACCTTTATTATGTTTCCATTATAAAAGTAAAAAGGAATGGTTTTTTGTAGGTGTAATAAATGGGAATATATTTGTGGGAAACATTGAGAATCTTTCACCATGTAAGAAGATTGTGTTCCATGTTTCCCAAGTCACTCTACTATTACAATCCTCATGCATGTGTTTGTGTATTGTATTGAATAACATGAAAAATATATATAATATCCATATATGATAATCCTAGGTTGCTATAATCATTTCCCATCTACACAGTATATCCATATAATTTTGGTGGTTTTAAAGTGTCCCACTCATTATTTGATAAGCTTCTTTACAAATAAAGGGTTCATAACCTCATCCCTCAATTTTTTCTCACATATAATATTGTTTTATTTTCAATCAAAGTTGTTATTATGATTAATTATAATAAATTTGATATTATATTTTCAACTAGATACCTCAATTACGTCTAATTATATTACATTCATGAGCTGTTATAATACCCAAACACCCTCATATCCATGAAATATTAAAATATTTTTGTAATGTTAAGAGGGTTTGGTTTCCTCCCAGTGAATTATATATCAATATACAAACAACTGGTTACATGCATTTGATATATTTAATCCTTGGGGGATAACACTAAAAATAGTGGTTGGGTATTACATAAAACATCACTTAGTGCATAAGTAGATTGTAAAACCAAATATCTAGTTTGACACTCCTAGTGGATTTTATTTGGATAACTCAGGGCCTCTTTACAAACCATAATGAATGATTATTTACTATCTATATCCTTATACGACTAATGTACCCTTTAATTATACATTGTTAACATTTCTTTTATATGGGAACATTCTATTTTAATGTGAATATCATGTTGTTTTTAAGTTGATTTTTGGATATTCACAAAGAGATAAAAAAAATTCAATAGAATGGGTAAATATTAATATTCCTTATATTCATTATTTGTAAATTGAGAATTATTTATTACATAGACATGATTATTTATGGGGTTCCCTATTGAAAAATATTACATGTATTGATTTTTTATTATAATCATATGATGTAGGCACTGGAATTATTATTTGATGGGTGAGGCTTGAAATTATATACCCCCTCAATGCCTTAGTAGGTCTCTTGAAACAAAAAATTTGGGGATTTAGTATAATAATTACCTGTTTATGTTTGTTTTCATGGAATGAGGATTCAGTGGTATTCTCATGCTGTATGGAATTATTTCATCTATAACTATGACATCATTTATTCTTGTCAGTTAATTTATTTACATATTTGTAATCCATGTACATATTATTTGTTTTGAAATTTTTATATTTATAATTTAGTATTCATTCCATGATTATGTATGATATATTTTATTTTATGATACCTCTTACTAAGAACCACTCCTCATCGGTTTTTTAATTTACATAAGAAACTAGTAGGATTACTACATGTTAAACATGGATTTTCAAGAAGAAATAATAAAGTTTTTAGGTTTTCATATGATGTATCTTCATTTATCAATGTAATTTAAATTTAATTAATGTATGAATTTCTTGAGACCACTAAGCAATAAGATTTGATCTATGTATTTTGTACCAATGTAATAAAAGAATCTCTTTATCTATGCTACTATTGTTGGGATATTATAATATCTAATTGTTTTTTGCTAAATGTTTTAGAATAAAACCGATGGAGACGGTCAAATATACTTTTCTTGAATGAAAAACTAAACATTGGATTTATGGGTTGATATAAAAATTAATCCTAAAGAAACCAAACCAAAAAAACAATAACGGATTATGCTTCCATATTTTCCGAGATTCTCCATATACTTGTAACATCTAGACTGATACTCATAGGACATGGTGAGATATAACATAGTATAAATATAATATGAAATGCCTCGAATAGAGTGAAATGGGGAAGATATCATAAATATGTTTTCCATTGAAAATAATAATGAAGTGTATAAAAATGATTTTTATGTATATAGAAGGAAATTTATTGGGGAGGGGATGAAGGGGTGAGGGGTGTACTTCCCCAAAAGGGGTAGTGGGGTGTGATTTACTTATAATAGGATAGGTGTAGTGTTTTCTTTAGATAATGTGAGGTGGTGATAGGGTTAGGGGGATTATTCTATTAAGAATAGGTAAGGAGGAAAAAGGGGTGACGGTGTGAGTGGGATATCTTCTTTCGTACATAGTTGGTTAACTCAAAAAAGGGCATGAAAAATCTCATAACTACACATTTTATGTGTTATAATATTAATAAAACCTTATGTGGTGTTAGTATTTATATATGAAAACATATTTATGTTTTTATTTGGTATGAAATTTATAAAATTTGAGAAATTATAATATGTGTTGTTAAAAATTATTTTAAACAAAAATCATATTTCTCATGTTGTTAAATGTAACATTTAGAAAAATCACATAAGTGTGTAGTTGAAATTGTATTGTTAAAATAATATTTGTTCGAGTCAGTGGAGTGGTGTTTCAAGAGAATATTCCTACCCAATTTCATTTTCATTATTTATTCATTTGAAATATCATGAGATTTTTCTTAATGGATACATATAATATTAATGTTCATGGTGAGTTCATATATTCTGTTTTCCCTTTAATTATGTTGAGGTAAGGATATATTATTTTTCCTATTACTTTTTTCATTATTTCTGATGTTTTATCTATGTTAATCTCAAATTTATTTTCATAGGGAAAGTTATTTTTGTTAAGACCATTAGAATAGTCCAGTTATTATACATATCTTTTTTACATATGATTTTTTATAATCTCCCACAGAAACATGAGTGAAATTGTACTATATTTATCATATTATTCATGGAAATTATAATGTATCATAGAAACATTTAACTTATATAAGTTAGTGGATTCCATTATTAATAGTGTTTTCATGTTGCAATTAGTAATTTTTTAAATGATTTGTGTTAAAAATGTTAATAACCTTAACTAATACTTTGGGATTCAATTTTTTTCTGGGTGATTATAAAAGGATGTGTGTGAATTTATTATAGATAGGGTATGGAATCAAAATTACATGGTGGATAGGGAAGGGTTTCTCAACGGAAAGGAATAGTTTTTTAATTAAATTAGTAGAACGAATTATTACAAAATAAGTCATTTATATCATTTATCTTCTTGATAGACACATTTTCTAGAATAATTCTATGATTTAAAATATATGGTGGGTCCAGGTAGATTTAATTTGTAAAATGTATTTAACTTCTTGATATGTGACATATATTTTTAAGGATGATGGTAGTATGGGTTTATCCACACATGTCATTTAAATAACATTATCCTGACTATGAATTGTTTGTTTTTTTCCATATTACATAACTATGTGGGTTTAAAAAAACATAATGGAAGTGGTGATTTATTTCAATCAAATCATAAGTTGTTTTTGGGTTTTTTAGATGTTATATGTTGAGATATTAGAAATTATTATTGGTGGAGTTTTTATTGGATTTAAAATTTATTTTTTAAAATTATTTGGAGGGACACTTAGTCACTGAATAATATACTAAAATATAAGATATTATTTTATTTTAGGGGATGCAATTGTTCATGAAATTGGAGATATTATTTTTCATGTTGGTGTTTTGATACAATTAATACATTTTCTAAATAAGGTAATATAATTGGTATTATGATAATTCTTGTTTGTAAAAGTAAGGTCGATGATGGGTTCTATTAGAGATTTATTTTTGATAGTATGTATTTACTGATTTATGTGAATATAAATGAAATATATGTAAATAATCTTGGAGATGATGTGGTTTGGTAGATGATTTCATTGACATGAATATTTATAAACTTCTATATCTTTTAGAGGAAACTTATGACTAATTTTATTCTTGTTAAATATTTTTTTGGAAAAAATAAATGTGGATATAAAATATTTTATCCCTCCTAATAATAAATCTTATAATTTTTTTGATGCAATATTTAATTTCATCAGTGTTCATCCAATCAGGGAGAAATGTTAGAAGTTATTTAACTATTATTAGATGATGTAGCCTATATTATGGGTGGTTTTCATGGTGTTCTAACAATTTCCACTATTTGAGTTTCCAAAAATTCAATGGTATTTCGTGGTTCATTTAGATGAGGTGAAATGTGTAGTTCCTAAGTGTTAGATTGCATTTTTTCATATTTAAATATGTGTATGTAAATTACAGTGATGTATCATGGATGATTTTTATGGATTCATTCCTATAATACTCGCAATGGTGATTTGAAATTAGATTTAATGACTAAACAATAAATCAATATCACAAAATGATGTGGTTTTTGAGGATGAAGATTAAAGCTTATTGTGGGGATATATTCAAGTCCCTTGGAAAGTGAAATGATGATCATTTGATGATTTATGTCCCGCTAATTATGTTAAAGAGAAGTATTTTTTCTGATAGGTTCTTATACGACATATTTTTTAGGTGTTTAAGGATCTGAATGGATGTTGAAATTAAAATAAATTGTTGAGAAAGAGGAGGCTAGATTGAAGATTGATCAAATTACTTCAATAATTATGTGTATTAAATATTCTATGAAATGGTGAAAAATATATTAGATTATTCTTTTGATATTATTTTATATGAATTTTTATCATTGGTAATTATTTTAAAGAAATTAAAGTGGTATTAAATTGACTTGATGAAATATTTGAATCCCTATTCTAGAAATGATGTTTTGAAAAATTGTTATTGGAATTAAATTTTTTTTTCACTAACTTTTCCAAAAGACCCATGATAATATACTCTCTCAGGGAACACATGTTGGGTTTGATTAGTAATGTGTCTCTATGATTAAATAATAAGAAGATTGGATTTTGATGTGCCTCATGACTATTCACAAATTGAGGTGATAAGATTCCTTAGAAAAAATACCCAATCTATCAGCTTGGCATTGAGAACCAATCCCGAATAGTAGGATTTTCATTTCATCAATTATATATAAAAACATGTAAAAACCTTGAATAATTTTTAGGGTCTTATGGGATCTTTTTATATTTCAAAAATATCTATCTATGGAATATACACCATAACAATGGTGCATATTTTTCTTCTCGAGATTTGATTTCATTAGGACAAAATACCAAATAAACATATGGATCAAAAGATATTGTTATAGGAAATAGAAAATTTTAATTAATGAAGTAGATATCTCATAAAAATCCTTTATACAACTCCTTTTCCCATACGAAACAAGTCCCAGTAACAACTATGATTTTCACAGACCATCCAACATTTACCAACATGCGCAGTCCTGTCAGTGTTGACTCGAATGTGTGGACATTCTTACACAAACCATCTATGTGATCCACATATGGGGATAATATATTAAGAATAGCCTACATTAACTACCCTCTTGAGGGGCATGTGAAGATGACATCCTTCACCCTGGTTCCAAAGATTTTAGATAAATAGGATCCCTTGTCTATTTATTTATGTTAACCGAAAGATCGAGGAAACTATATGAGGCTCTATTCACCATTCTTCTTCACATAGGTCCTTGAAACCCCAATTTTGTTCTCTAATACCATTAATATGAGTAAATAAAATATATTATTTGTATTATTGTTCTTTAATGGCCTAAAACATCATTGAATAACATGATAACCCACTTTCTCTTAGTCAAAAAGTATTGGGGATAAGTTCCCTTCCCAATACCAATCATACTAAAGATCCTTATAGAGGCACATGAGGATACCCTTGAAGGTCCAAACCAGGTCAAACCTAAGTTTTCTATCCCATATTTTTCATCCCATAGTTTGACTAGGTATCACTTGCTTGAGGTATCCTGTAAGACACCAAGGTATCACCTGTGCCAGGAAGCCTCAAACTCACCGATGTATCACCTATCAGAGGCATCCTTAAACTAATATAGGAATCACATGTAAAAATACAGAGCCATATATCAGTCGAATAACATGGATAAATCCACTCTTTGATCCCTATTTCATATCCCCAATGGTAGTAAGCTTCTTCCATTGGTTCCCTTAATCAAAGGGTCCAATCCAATACATCCTATGAAGCCACAAAAAATTCATGATATGAAACTAAGGAACTCTAGAATTCCCTATATATCATACATTTTAATAGAAATAAAACTAATGGATTTATCTTACCTAATAGGTAGGATCTTATAAATTTCATCAATTATATATTCTCATTGTAATGATAATCTTAATCATAGCGTTGGTGGGGGGATTCCTTCTCAGACAAGGATACAAAATCTAAGAAATTCCTCACCTTCCATACTGTCATCCTCATCCACTAAGAAATGGAGGAGATTGCATGGACTGCCTGATATTTTACTTCCTATTTTCTATCAAACCAATAATGGATCATGTTGTTAGATAGTGGCAATAATTTCATCTTCATTATAAAATATACACCACATGGGTCTCATATTCAGTATAAGCCCCATAAATGTTATTATCACATCAAGGGACCATATTCCTTGTGATAAAAAACCTTTAAAGGGTCATATTACCAATGAATAAATTTTGGGAATACTTCTCCATATAATCCCCAAAAATTATGAACTATGCCAGATCTAATTCCTATCCAAATGGGATACATAGGATGCCTCTTAATGGTTCAAACACATAACCCCAAAAATAACATAGTATTCTCTAGGAGATATTCTCAATAGGGTCTTATCCAACCTAGAGGGATGTATTCCTTTTGGTCCTTCCTTCACCATTCGTATTGTTCCATATTCCAATTAGGGTCATATCGAACCTCAGAGGTTATATTCCTACCAAGTCTCTTGGGTTACTTTTAGGTAAATCCCCACACCATATTTTTCTAAGACCGTTTATCCAAGATGTCTTACCACATGACATTAAAAAACAAGGTTTTCTCCCTAAAACATAACCATAAAATGTATGATGTGTCCCATTAAGTAACATCAAACTACATGAGTTCTAATTCATTTCACGAGGATACGTAAGAATATTTTATCCTATTCCTGATCCAAATATTGAAACAACTCATGTCTCTCTAGATGAAAATAATTTCAATAGTGAATTACTGTGTGTATTAATACGATCATCACAAAACAATAAACATAAACAATATGGTTCCATCGATAGAGATCTTCATATACACATATATGATTATATTGATAGATAACATTGGTCAAATATAGATGGTTTACCATCCACACATGTTTATAAATGATTATTAGTATATTGGTGAGACTAGTTCAATATTTATAGTTTTAAATGGAATCATTAATATTCATTAAATTTATAAGAGTATCCAAAAGTAGGTAATAATTCCCCCCATGTGGCTGTGATGAGCCCAAACAACCATTATTTTGAGCAGTGTGTGTTCTTAAATGTTGTTAGATAGGTTATGCATTGGGAAAACATACCTATGATCCATCATGGATATGATAGTCATTGGGTGGGTTTGGTTCCATGAACAGACATCATTGGAAACCTCATCATCAAAAAATGGTGTGAAGAAATTCTTAACACGGTGTGAGTTATTTTTCAACAATAATAAACACCCTAAACAAATCATTGGGACTAATTTCATTAGATACAAAAATGGTGAATGTGATGTGAATCCTTTCATTAACAAAAACAACTACATCAACCACATGTTAGGGAGACATCCATCTCTTATAATGTTAAAGAGGTCCAAACACAAACAATTTAGAAAATACATTTCATGGGTGTTTTTCTTTTATTAAACTCCATTTCAATGTTATATTGTTTGTTTTTTTGGATATTTACCATTGAAACACTTTCTTTAGATATCACTTAAATAAAATGGAATTATACCAACTGAAAATCACTTACATATATGTTGCTGTAAATGTTGGATACTTGTTTAACTGGAGGACCCCATCGTCAAACTGACATCTTCAATATTGGGTTTCCAATGATTTGGTTCATGAATATGACCTTATGGTACTATAACGACTTTAGAGGATACACAAACATTCTTTAAATATATAAATCCACTTCAACCACAAAATCATTGGGGAATGTTGAAAAAAAATAGAAGAAACCCATCACCATATCAAACTATTTTTGGATCATTTCCCCAAAATTTTACAAAATTTTACTCCCTTTTCATGAGGAAGTAGACCAAGAGGTCATTGATAGTCTCATCACAATATCACATGGGTCACACTAAAAGGCCCCTCATGTGAAATGTCACTACTAATGACACACATTTACAAGTATTTAGCACAACAAGTGTTGTAATATTGGGTTCCTAGACCCATGTAAATAGTTCTTTTCAATTATCATTCCATATATACTATGCTGTATTCCTGATCATAACTTACTATTATAGTTCATAATTTTCTATAACCACTATTTAAATTGAAATTACAATTAATTAATTTTTTTTATCAAAATGTTATAGTAGATCCCCTGATATAATGCAAACCATATGATACTATAACGTCAATATTAAATAAATTTCCTTTGGAATAGATACAACATTCTGACTGGACACAAATGATGTGTGACTATCAAGTGCTAAAGGCTTATTAGAACAAAAACTTCTTCTCTTGTATATCTCACTTGCTGATCTCTGTTAGGTGAGATTAGGAGGAAATACCCTCCCATAAGAACACCGCATGTCTCATGTGTCATTGGTTGTTCCTATCCATGAACGTATTTATTAGTATCCTAAATTGAGATCAGTATCAAAGTGTTCCATTTTATCACATAACATGATGCATGTAAGAAACCATGATAATTAAATCATGTAGAGGTAGCTTGTGTTGGGTGTGTCATTAGTGATATGGAATTGGCTGAATGATCAAGATAGGATTTGTCACTTCCTAGTTGAGGAAGTAATATCTCAGGTCTAGTTAATAAGGATGGTAATTCTTTCATAAGTCCTTGGAAAAGGTTGTTGAGGGTAAATCCATATAGTTATATCAAAAAACTATTAAGCTATAAATGAAGATGGTATAATTTTATCTTTATTTATGATATATTTAATGATATAGAGATTATGTTACATAATGCATATTTTTTGGTTAGTTGTCATCTAT